>JABSTQ010010199.1:0-600000 GCA_013358835.2 Ixodes persulcatus
CCCATGATGATTTGCAAAGCGGAAAATCACCGGGCCCCTGATGGATTGGGTGCTGCCTTTTATAAAAAGTTTAAAAAGATTTAGCTTGCATTTTGTTACAAGTGTATCGCGAATGTTATGAAAACCAAGTTTTTTCCGCCTTCCTTTTTATTTACCCACACAGTCCCTTATCCCCAAAAGTGAAGACACTATTAAACTCCGTAATGTAGCAAATTACCGGCCCATTACACTAGCTAATACGGACTATAAGATTCTAATGAAAATCCTTGCGAGAAGAATGCAATCGGTGATTGGAGATGTGGTGGGAGAACATCAAACGTGCGGTATCAAGGGACGTACGATTATAAGTAACATTCATGTTACGCGTAGTGTGTTGGAACTATGTGATGCTGATTTCCAGAAAGTTGCTCTGTTGCAAGTCGATCTTGAAAAAGCTTTTGATCGAGTGTCCCATGATGTTCTTTTTTGCATTCTAAACCATGTTGGCGTGGGTAAAATTATTTTTGATGGAGTAAAGATGGCCTATAGTAACTGCATGACTAGTCTTGTAATTAACAAACAAGTAACTAAACGCATTTCTGTGTTATCCTGTGTTCGGCAAGGGTGCCCACTTTCCCCGTTATTGTTCGCAATATTTCTTGAGCCCTACTGCCTAAGTGTCATAAAGAGTGGGAACATACGTGGTTTTTCTTTAAATGCTTGTGATGTTAAAATATTAGCGTACGCAGATGATGTTGCGATTTTTTGTAGTGATAGAGAGAGCGTCTCAGCGGCTGTTCAACTCACGAGATCATACTGCGCCCAAACAGCCTGTGCTGTGAACTGGGCGAAATGCTTGGGGATCTGGCACGGCCACTGGGACGTGACTCCGCGTGTGTTTGAATCTATTCAGTGGTCTACAGAGCCCGGTGTATACTTGGGAGTGTCTTTGAACAATTACCGTGAAAGCAACGAGCTCTGGCGTAACAAAACAGAGGAGATGAGTCTTAAAGCCGCGAAGTGGGGTGGCAAGGAATTTTCTATCTTCGCACGGGCAACGGTGTGTAATTTATTTTTTGTTGCAAAGATTTGGTACCTGTTACAGGTTCTGCACTGCTCTCGTGTGCATTTGCAACGCATGCACCGTGTGATGGCCGTGTACATATGGAAGTCTACCTGGGAAAGAACTAGACGAGATAACCTTTTTCGCCGCGTGAAGTCGGGTGGACTTAGTTTGTCGCATTTGTTCATACGACAGCTGGTTTCGCGGTGTTTCTTTTTGCGAGACCAGGCTGACCCATTTCTGAGAACTGTCATCCAAGTACGGTTGTTCAGAGAGCTACCCGAGTTCATTGTTTCGACGTGTCACACATGTGAAGGCAAAGTAACGGGCTTCCTTAGAGAGGTTGTTTGTGCATACCAATTTCTTAGTGTGCGATTTTCAAGAGAGTACTTAAACTCTGTCACACGAAAGCGTCTGAAGCGAGATCTTGTTGAACGCCTGTTTCCCGTCCCATTGTATCGCTCTTTTTTCTCCGACAGTACTGACCGTGATGTGCTTTCCCGCGTGAAAAGAATGCTAGTTCCCGGATCTGTGAAAACATTTTATTTTAAACTACATACCAACACGCTGCCAGTAAAGACATGGTTAGCAAATAAGGGCATGTTTGTACCATGGGGCGAGGATTGTTTTTTGTGCAAGAAACCGGAGACCGTGGAGCACGTGTTCCTGGACTGCTGGGATGCTATCCTGTTCTGGGACGTGCTCCAACGCACTCTCAAAAAAGACCTACCGCTCACGGCTCGTGGAATACGTTTCTTGTCTGTGGAAGGGACGCCTTTCCCATATGACCTCGTATTTTTACTGGGCCTGCATGCTATTTGGAGATGTAGGATGGCAGTTCGTCATGCGGATCTGGATGCCCGTCCCGTACGGTATTATTTCATTGAAAATGTAAACTTGATAGCAGCTGTGTACGAGAAAGTATGTCTGGAACTGGAGTGGTTGCCTGCCTTTTTGAAGCTGTCGATGATCAGAGAATTTTAACAATTCTCACCGCCTCTCCAAACCTTACAGGCGACGTTTTATCTTCGTCGTCACTAACGTCGTCAATATATTATTGTACATGTTCAAGTGAAATGTATCGTGCATTGTGAATCTCTGTTAAAGGGGCCATGAAACGAATTTTGGGCTGGGATGACTGATTTTAATGGGGACTTTACTAATCGCATATCGTTTAGTCGGCCAAGAGAAAGAGGTTAGAAAGTCAAAAGCCAGCTTTTCGGTACAAACATTTGAAAATATAGCGGACTATTTTGTACCTTCTTTCCTTCGAAAGCTCTCCGCCTTTTCACTATGATACATCCGCGGTTCCTAAAGCGCGTCAGCGGTGCCAAACTGACGGCAGCCGAGCCCAGCTCACGCATTGGACACGAGAACTGCGTCACTCAGACGTATGCGCTCGTCAACAATCAATCCGTAGACGAATATTTAGATTCGCGTTCGTGGCCAATGACTGCCCTGACGGAACTTATCGTCATTGGGGAATGACAAGTTCTATGGTGTGCATAAAAAGCACGGTGGAAGCTAGGAGTGATCGCACCGGTGCCGAAGAATGTCACGACGACGTGATTTCACAATTCGCATTTGAGTTGAGGATTAAAGCTAAGGAGGAAGAAGTAGGAAAATCGTTTCATGACACCTTTAACTGTCGAAATCTTGCAATAAAGAAAAAAAAAAAAGGATCGGTGGCCGAGTGGGCTAGCGCACACTAGTGTCACTAAATAAGCTACGCTTCAGAGTAACGACACTTGGCCATATTGTGGCTTAAAATCATGGTTGCCAGTTATCTGAAGCTTTATCTGAAATCACAGGAAACGCTTTTCCGTCCTCCACAAATATTTAAACAGTCCGTGACAGAGAAAAGCAATATTACATGAGCTTCCTAACAAAGATTCGGATACTGAGGAAGTCACACTTTTGAATCATGACGATCTGCAGTTGCGTCTGCTCTGCACAAGCCCCAATATGGCGACGCCCACAACAATGTCGGGGAACGGAGTGCCGATACTCTAAGCGCAGCTCATTTAGTGGCTCTAGCGCACACCAGCTCGGAGCACGTGGAGCGAAAGCTCGCGCTGCAGAACCTAGGGATCCTGGGTTCAATCCCCACCCCTGCCGGTTTCGATCTGGATGAGCATCGTACCGGCGTGCGGTCGTGTATCACTACTGCGTGGTGCACGTTAAGGACCCCAGGCTAGCGGTTGTACTGCACTGGCTAAATTGCTCATCTACAGCTGGGAGACTCGTCGCCCGTTGAGGCAGACCAAGTTCTAGGCTGTATAAACATACACACAACCCAATTTCTTTTTTTTTTTTAGTCAAATGCGCCAGTGCACGAGGCCCGTGTCTCGAGCGACTCTTGGAAGCAGTTGTCGGCGCAGTACTGAAATGAGCGTGTTGTTTAATGACAACCGCAAGGTTTAACCCAACACGAACTGTTTATTAGTCTAAATCTACAACTCAAGCTTCGTAAACAGAGAAGAGTTCTTTTGCGTGGCGTCTTTCGTGGCGTTCCTTTTCGATCTCTCTCTGAGACCTCGTCGTCCCGCGATCATTTTCCTTCTCCTCCTCCCGCCGATGTTTCAGATACCGCTTCTTCTTTTCACACCCCCAGATGGTTGATGGCGGCGGCAGACATCTCGTCTTGCTCAAGTTCGCCAGAGCTGGTGTAAACATCACGTGAGGCCACGGGCAAAGCTCAGTCCGTCAGGAGCCCGTTGAGGTTACTCGAGCATCCACGTGCTTTCCTCGTGTTCGTCTCTCTTTCTTCTTTGTGTGTACTTATTTTCGTCCTGTCTGTTTCCTCTTCTTACGCTGCGCCGTACCCCGTGAGATTTATCGCCATCTCGTCGTCGGTTTTTCTTTTTCTTGTCCTCCCGAGCTCCGAGTCAGAGTTCAACTTACTACAATCTCCCCCGGCATGAGCGGGTACGGTCATTCTTTTAACTCCAACGGGTACAGATGTTGAATGGGCCGGCGAAGCCTTCCTCCCCCGGGTAGGATCAGCTTACATGCTCTTGCTCTGCCGTCCCTTCCTTGAATGGTCTCCTCTATTCTGCAAGTTTTCCACATGTGTCTTGGTAGACGGTCTTCCTTTAGAAGAACTAGGTCACCGGGCTTGGAGTCCCGATGAGGTAGTCGGTTTGACCAGGTGCGCTGACCTTAGTTCGAGCAGATACTCACGCCGCCACCGTCTCCAGAAATTGTCCACCACCGCAGAGCGGTATTTCCACCTTCGAGCAAGCTTATCTCCAGCTGGTAGCGCTTCTGTTGGTAGTCGATGTGGCGGAAGGCTCGTTAGTTTCCTCCCCACTAGGAAGTGAGCTGGAGAAAGCACCTCTGGTTCCTCGGCATCGGCGTACGCGTACGTCAGAGGGCGAGAATTTATGACGGCCTCGACCTCGGCCAGGACAGTCGTTAGTTCCTCAAAATCCAAGCTGCTGCGTCCCAACACCTTGCGCAGAGAAACCTTGACGGATCGCACCATTCTTTCCCAAAATCCGCCCCACCACGCAGCCCTCTCGACGATAAATTTCCAACGGATTCTGTGATTCGAGAAGTATGCCTGCACTTCTTCAGACCGGATTGCACGGAAGATTAGCTCGAGGTCCTTCGACGTTCGTTTGAATGTTAAAGCGTTGTCAGAATATACTGTCGTGCTGATTCCGCGTCGTGCGACAAAACGCTTGAAAGCCAACAAAAATGTGGCGAAGGAGAGGTCACTCACCAGCTCCAGGTGGACCGCCCGTGTAACAGCGCACGTGAATAAAGCGATGTAACACTTGCTGCTTCCTTTCCGTTGACGGCAGATCAAAGGTCCTGCGAAGTCTACCCCCGTGATGCTGAACGGGTCACTTCTTCTGACTCGGTCCGCCGGTAAGGGAGCCATTGGCTCGGATGCGGGCAGGCAACTTTGTTTTCGGCAGGCGAAACACTTGTGAATAACTTTCTTTACGGCTTGTCGTCCTCTGATGATCCAGTAGTATTCCCGTAGCCGTCCTAATGTGTCTCGAACCCCAGCATGGAGTAGCCGACGGTGTTCTCCAGCGATGAGAAGGGTGGTGAAAGGGTGGTCGGCGGTAAGGACGATTGGGTGCTTCACATTCTCGCTGTTGTCACTGTGCTGCAATCGTCCGCCCACTCGAACCAATCCGTCGCTGTCCAGGAATGGGTTCAAATTCCTGAGTGTCGATTTTCTGTCAACTTGTTTGTCTTCACGCAAGCTCGTGATTTCTGGTACAAAAGTCTCGTTTTGTGCAATGGTAAGCCAATACGTTTCGGCTTCTATCAGTTCTTCACTTGAGAGCGGTCCGCTTCGTTTGTCTGCTGTCTTGGCACAATTCTTCACGAAACGTTTATCCAGGCAGTTATGCGGATCACCTTGGTTGACGAGTTGTACCTTTCCAAGTCGAAAACTGGAAACAGAGCTGGTGCAGTTACCTGTAACACCATTGCCTTCTTTTCTTCTGCTTTGTTGTCCGCCACCTGGCGAGCACTTTCCACTTGACCTGGCCAGCCTTCTTCATTGCACAAGATCCAGTTCTGTCCGCTCCACCACGTTGTGTTGTTTACGAGCTTCGCTGGAAGAAGTCCGCGTGTCAATAGATCAGCTGGGTTTTCCGCTCCAGGGCAGTGTCTCCAGTCTTTCGGGTCAGTCAATGCTTGTATCTCCAAGACCCGATTGGCCACGAACTGTTTCCACCTGCTGGCAGAGCTTCGGATCCAGTGCAACGCCACCCTAGAGTACGTCCAAAGACACGTTTTGATGTCTGATACGCGCAGTCGTTCCTGGGTGAACTTTGTTAAGCGAGCGCCGATCAGTGCTCCCATTAGCTCCAATCGCGGGAGTGTGAGTCGTTTGAGGGGAGCTACCCTTGCTTTCGCCATCACGAAGGCCACGTTGCTCTCGCCGTTTGTACCTTCCGATGTGATATATGCCACAGCACCGTATGCTTTAGGGCTCGCGTCACAGAAAACGTGGAGCGTCTTCGGTCGTTCGTTGTTGGAGTCGCTAACCATATGTCTCGGAATCGAGATACTCTTTAAACAGGGGAGTTCTTTACACCACCTTTCCCACTCCTCTTGGAGATCCGCGGGCAGTTTATCATCCCAGTCGACGCCTCGTTCCCACAAGCTCTGGAACAGGATCTTCACAGTTGTTACTGCGGGCGCCAGAAAACCCAAAGGGTCAAATATCCTTGAAGACGCTTGCAGCACAAACCGTTTGCTGTCCTTCCTTGTTCCCAGGAAGTGGATTAGAGAGTTCATGTCGAACCTGAATACGTCATTCTTGGGCTCCCATGTAATGCCTAGTACCTTTGTTGTTTCACCGAGCTCAAACACATCCTCGTGTGTGTGGTTCTCTTCTTTCAAGTCTTTCAGCAGCCCTGGATCGCTTGTCTTCCACTTTCGAAGTCGCATTCCTGCTTTACTTAGTATTTCCGTTGCTTCAGTGGCGAGAACCTTCGCCTCCTCTAGATTGCGGGCACCTGTCACCAGATCGTCGACATACATGTGCTCCCTCAAAATATTTGAGGCGGTGGGGTACTCATCTTTCAAGATTTCAAAATGGTGTCTGAGCGTTGCGGCTAACAAAAATGGACTGGATTTCGCTCCGAAGGGGACCCGAGTCATTCTCCACGTTACGACTGGCGGAAGTGGCTGGCCAGACTGTGGCGTTGTCTCATACCAGAGAAAACGGAGCGCGTCTCGGTCTTCTTCGGGGAGTGCGACTTGCAAAAAAGCCTTTTCAATGTCCGCTACGATGGCGACGTTGTGGGTGCGGAACTTGATCAGCAAGTCAGGCAGGTCGGGGTTCAAGTTTGGTCCACTACACAAGGTGTCGTTCAACGATGAACATCCTTCAGCGCTCGATGACGCATCGAACACCACTCGGAGTTTTGTTGTTTTACTGTCCTGTCGTATCACCGCTTGATGTGGCATGTAGTACACCGGGTTCTTGGTCGTTTCGTTCTCTTTTACGCTTTCAGCGAACCCATTTTTGAGGTATTCCCGGATCGCCTTGTCATACTCTTGCATGAGCGTGTCGTTCTTGTTGAGGCGTGCCGTTAGGGATCGAAGCCTTTTTTGCGCGATTTCTTTATTGTCCTTAAGCGTGTCCACCTTCTCGTTCCATGGTAGTGAGACTTGGTACCGTTCGTTCTCAAATTTTACGGATTTCTTGAATTCGCTGAGCAATTCCGTCTCTGAAGTCTTCGTCACGTTGTCAGCTATTCCGATGTGCTCAAGTTCCCAGAATGATCTGAGCTGAGCCGAAATTTCCGCGTCGTTTGTTTCGGACACAGTCACCCTCATCACTCCAGTCGTTGTCGAGTAGATTGTCGCAGAAGTAGAGGTAACGGGACCCTGAAGTGTCCACCCGAGGATGATGTCGACTGCCATCAGCTTCCCATCCAAGCGCTTGACACCGCCATTCACAATGTCCCTGCAGAAGTGATCGGCTCCGACGGGAAGGCTGATTCCCTCCTCGCATGGATGGCCGCAGAGCTCCACATCTGCGAGGTTCATTCCGTCAGGCAGACCCCGCAGTTCCTCGAAGGGGTTGTTTATGACATCTGAGCAGATGTG
Organism: Ixodes persulcatus; assembly: GCA_013358835.2. Taxonomy (NCBI): domain Eukaryota; kingdom Metazoa; phylum Arthropoda; class Arachnida; order Ixodida; family Ixodidae; genus Ixodes; species Ixodes persulcatus. The sequence continues at coordinate 7,631 of JABSTQ010010199.1, forward strand.
AGGAACCTCGAGGGCTTCTAATTTTACGCATCTTCTGTCGTATTGGCTGCGGAGCCACAGTTCCACTCGCTTGCATTTCGTTTTCGTTGCTGCATCTCCAAACGTGAAAATGGTCAAGTCCTCCTCACCCAGTTCCTTCAGGTGGAGCCTCTTGGAGACGGTTTGGCGAATAAAAGTCCGCTGGCTTCCGCCGTCAATGAGAAGCCTAATCCGGCAACGCTCTCTTTCACCTTCTGCCCAGGCTTGAGCTGTCTGCAGAAGTACTCGCCTTCCACTGTTCCTTTCTGTGTTTGTGATCTTGAGCGTTGACTGGAGTGTCGTTCCTCCCGAAGTTGATGTTTCACCGGTGCCCGCCATTTCTTTCGCCGTAGTTTTATGCTGAGGTTTGAAGTTCGGGTCGCACATAGCACTGGCGTGTCTCCCTGCACACTGCGCACACTTCAGCCACTTTGCACTTCTGCAATCCTTTGCTCGATGGTTTTTCTTGGTGCAACGATAACATCGGTTTTCAGCCTTCAGAACACGCTTGCGTTCGTCGTTGGTCATTGAGGATGTGCAGTCCGCAGTCAAATAAGCACCTGATTTGCAGAACACACAGTTCTTTTCATCCAGGCCTGCTGCCGTTGGTAGTACAGATGCAGAAGGAGGATAACGACTCTGCTGATCTTTTCTTGCACGAAAGCTTCTTTGATCCTCGGTTCGTGGCACGGAATGTCCTGACCCATATAAACTTCTTTCTCGGCTTTCTATCTCGATTTTCAGGAAGTCCAGAAAGTCTATCAGCTCGTTGTGCTTTGTCGCTGTTCGTGAGCCGGACCTCCGGTTGTAGTCCAGGCTCAGATCGGCCGGCACGACCTTTCGAAGAACGGTAAGGAGCATCGTTCCATAGGTATCCGATTGAACCCCCAGGGCGTCAAGACTTCGAACTCCCGTCTCCGCTTCATCGTATAACGATCTGAGTGCATTGACGTTCCTGGAGTCGTGGACTGGTTTGATCTCTAGCAGCTGTGACAGATGGCTTTCGATGATCAGCTCCTGTTGACCAAATCTTTCCTTCAGGAGGTCGACTGCAACTTTGTAGTTCTCGGCAGTTACGGCGAGTCCCTCAATTGCCGCAGCAGCTTTGCCGTTCAGGTAGCTTTTGAGGTACTTGAACTTGTCGATTTCCGAGAGAGTTTCGTTCTGGTGAATGGTACAGTCAAATTGGCTCCAAAATCCTTGCCATGCTCGTATGTCCCCTTGGAATTTTGTTATCTCAAGTTTCGGGAGCTTCACTGTCGCAGCCATCCGTCCTTGATTTGCGATAGTTTTGACGGCCGTGTTCTGCATCAGAGATAACCTGGCAGCGGCTTGTTCACGTTCTGTCAGCTTGTTTCGCAATCGCGTCTTCGTTACGCTGATTCTTTCATGGTAAACTTCCGCGCCTGTCATCTCCTCTTCTATCGATTCGCAGTCCACGACTGCTTCCATCTCGCGGTCCAGTTCCTTTAACGTTGATTCTTTGGACACCAGAAGTTCAAACTTTTCTTGAAGCTCACCAGTATGCGTGTCTTCCCTGGCCAGCAGAACGCCGATTTCGTTCAGGAGTTTCGTTGTTGACGTTCGTACCACTGCTCTTCTGCGTCTCAGTCGGTCGATTGTAGCTTGAGTTGCCATTTCTTCGTTCGGGGGCTTCATTGGCGGTTAATCCCGGGTTTCGGCACCAGAAAGCTTTGTTGTTTAATGACAACCGCAAGGTTTAACCCAACACGAACTGTTTATTAGTCTAAATCTACAACTCAAGCTTCGTAAACAGAGAAGAGTTCTTTTGCGTGGCGTCTTTCGTGGCCTTCCTTTTCGATCTCTCTCTGAGACCTCGTCGTCCCGTGATCATTTTCCTTCTCCTCCTCCCGCCGACGTTTCAGATACCGCTTCTTCTTTTCACACCCCCAGATGGTTGATGGCGGCGGCAGACATCTCGTCTTGCTCAAGTTCGCCAGAGCTGGTGTAAACATCACGTGAGGCCACGGGCAAAGCTCAGTCCGTCAGGAGCCCGTTGAGGTTACTCGAGCATCCACGTGCTTTCCTCGTGTTCGTCTCTCTTTCTTCTTTGTGTGTACTTATTTTCGTCCTGTCTGTTTCCTCTTTTTACGCTGCGCCGTACCCCGTGAGATTTATCGCCATCTCGTTGTCGGTTTTTCTTTTTCTTGTCCTCCCGAGCTCCGAGTCAGAGTTCAACTTACAACAGAGCGGCCCTTGGAAACGAGCGGCAGCGGAGCTCCCGCTCCTCGCACGTGTCTTGCGCGTTTCCGCAACAACGGTTGGCGGTACTGGAAAGCGTGAATTTTATCAAATGAATTTAGTCTGCAGTTTTCGGCGCAGTACTGAAATGAGCGGCCCCTGGAAGCGAATGGCAGCGGAGCACCCGCTCCTCGCACGTGTCTTGCGCGTTTCCACAACAATGGTTCGCGGTACTTGGAAGCGTGATTTTTATCAAATGAATTTAGACTGCACTTGCCGGCAGCGCCTTCAACTTATGGAATTTACGAGGATAACTCGAGTGCAACGTGGCTTTGTGCATTTGGGTGGTTCTTTTTCGCTGACAGCCAGACAGACGGAAAGTGTCCTTTCTTGCCATACCCGTTGCCAATCTTGTCAGCTGCTGTGCACTTGGCGAGCGATTGTGGACGAGTAGTAGAGCCGCGCCACTTGCTTGGACAGAGAACTCCTTGGTACAGTTTACTGGTGGGAAACGGTTGCTTCTTGTTGCTTTTGACTCGACGCGCAGAAGTGTGGACCTCTTCGACGAGGTCCACACCACTGGACGTGGAGAAGTGTGGACCTCACCACTAAATGAGCGATGCTTAGGGTCGGCACTCTGTTCCCCAATATTGCTGTGGGCGCCGCCATCTTGGTGCTTGTACAGAGCAGACGCAACTGCCGATCGTCATGATTCAAAAGTGCAACTTCCTCGGCATTTGATTCGGTGTTAGGAAGCTCATGTAATATTGCTTTGCTCTGTCGCGAAGCGTTTAAACATTCGTGGAGGACGTAAAAGCGTTTCCTGTGATTTCAGATAAATTTTCAGATAACTGGCAGCCATGATTTTAAGCCACAATATGGACAAGTGTTGTTACCCTGAAGCGTAGCTTATTTAGTGGCACATGGCGGAACAGCGCAGCACTGAGCTAGATTTCAGACGCCATGTTCTTCTATATATTGCCACTAAATAAGCTACGCTTCAGAGTAACTACACTTGTTCATATTGTGGCTTAAAACCATGGTTGACAGTTATCTGAAGAATTAACTGAAATCGCAGGAAACGCTTTTCCGTCCTCCACAAATGTTTAAACAGTTTGCGACAGAGCAAAGCAATTCTATATGAGCTTCCTAACACCGAATCTAATGCTGAGGAAGTCGCACTTTTGAATCATAACGATCGGCAGTTGCGTCTACTCTGCACAAGCACCAAAATGCCGGCGCCCACAACAATGTCGGGGAACAGAGTGCCGATACTCTAAGCGCAGCTCATTTAGTGGCTCTAGCTCTTCCCAGAAGGGGCGCACGGCACGTGTCTCTAGCATTTCCACAAAAGTGATTGGCGCCACTTTTCCCAGGATAGATGGGCTTTACTCCACACAACCTGAGAGCGGGTTTGCAAACCAGTATTCAGACGAAGAGCAGGCCGATATACGACATAGGAAATGCAAAACTGCCACTTTATTTCTTTTTTTGTTTTCTAGCTTTAAATTAAGCTCAATCTTTTTTTTTTTTTTTTTTTTTTTTTTTTGCAAAACAACGTTTGCGTGTTAAATGTGGTGGTCGAAACGGCCGCAACGCCGCACCTTGTGCTTTCGATAATTTCGAACGTGGATGGAACTTCGAATTCATTCGGAAATCAGAGCTTATTCTACGTTTTGTAAGCCACTGCAATCTACGCATGTACTGGCTCGTATCTCGCGCCGCCTGTTGGCAGCTTCCTCCAGCGGCGGACGCAGAGCGAAGAAAATCTAGCTCGAGGTCGGCGGCGAACAGCCCGTGGCCCGAGCCCACCCCGAGCGCCCGACCTGCATGCGAAGCTGCGAACATGCAACTCGTTTGTTCCGGAAAAATTCTGCGCCATCTATGAGGAAAAGGGTACAAATAAATAGCGGTTGAATCCCCCTTAAATTTCGGATTCGGACGGCGCGTGTATCGCTCGAAGCGCATAACACCCCCCCCCCCCCCCCCCCGGCCTGTGTTCACGCTAAAGCCCCTTCATGTTTCAAGAATAGCGCAGGGTGCGTCGATGCACGAGGCACGTGCAACGTGCGGCCCTTGGGAAGATCATGGCGGCACAGCGCAGCACTGAGCTAGATTTCAGACGCCATGTTCTTCCCAGAAGTGGTGCGCGGCGCGTGTCTCGAGCATTTCCAGAACAATGAATGGAGCCAATTTTCCCAGGATAGAGAAGCTTTAGTTCACGCCGCTCCCCCCACCGTACACGCCGCTTTGCGGCGTCCAGCCGGCAACCCAAGCCCCGCTGTCCTCCATGCACCTCCGTAAATAGAGTCCATACCATTTAGTTCAGCGATGTTTCGTCGACAACATTCGCTTTTCCAGTGTTACTCGTAAAGAACAAATGTCGTAAATATTGCCAAATGCATCGACAAAACAAAATGTTCGAGAAAAAAAATAAAAGAAGTAAGCCCACACCGTGGATAAAAACCCTGGTCCGCTACGTATGAGGCAGACATCTTACCACTAAGCTAGGCTCGCAAACTCGCATTGTAACCGTTGCCTATGTTGACGGTGGCAGCGCCTATCTCCACGAACCAGCCAATTCGGAGTGAGTGTCGTTGCTAGGGTTTGTATCGCCTGCGCGTTAAAAATATGCCCCCGCGGGTCGGGGGGCGGTGCCCTTGGTATTCCTTGGGCGCCGCCGGCCACTGTTTGCCCTGCCCAGTGGCGGCTGTTTCACGGGGGGGCAAAACACATGCCTTGCCCCCCCACTCTGAGAACTAGGGGGGGGGGGGCAAGCGCCTCCCTTGCCCCCCCCGGTCGGTACGCCCATGGGGTGCAGCTGGCATCATCGTCATAATGTGATACATGTTTTCTCCCTTCTTTTTCTTTCCTTTTTGCGTACTCTCTGTAGTGTGTGTATGCTGTACATTTATTTGTCTTTTTTGCTCTTTCATATGTGGTGGCGGGCTGGCAGCAGACATGTATACTTACAAGCTACTCAAAAAAAAAATAATTAAGTTAAGTTACTGAGTATTAGCCTCAAAAGTAATTTGAGTAGAGTAGAAATTATTGAAATGGAAAGTAATTCAGTAAATTACCAATTACCGTAAAAAAGAGCGAATTACTTTGAAGTTGTTTTTTTTTTTTTATGCTAACAAGGAAGTACATGGGTTTTGATGCGTTAGCGAAATTCTGCTAGCCGAATATAAAGCGGCTTGTGTTTTCACAGAAACGCTTTAATAGCTGCGGTTCTGCTTCTGCATTCCTAATTGTTGTGTACTTCTTTTTGGTCAAGGATGAACTGCGGATGTATCATTTCACCTGTGAGGTTTAGCACTGCCTGAGCTTGATTTTTCAGACAGTGTTTGATTGCTTACAGTGTTGCGTAAAGTACGTCTAAAAACTACTTGGAAGCAGTGGCGTCACGAGGGTCAGCGGCACCCGGGGCGGTAGCCCGCCGCGACACCCCCCCCCGCTCTCCCCCGCTCTCGTGTGGCCCGCCGCGACTCCCCCCCCCCCCCCCCCCCCCCCCCCCGCTCTCGTGGCCCGCCGCGACACCCCCCTGAGCCCTGCACCCGGGGCGGTCCGCACCCCCCCCCCCCCCCTTGTGACGCCACTGCTTGGAAGTACAAGGTAAATGAGAGCTAGGTTATGTACTTCAAGTGAAGTAGTAAGTACACCGGGTGCAATGTACTTGAAGTGAAGTACTTTAAATACAATGTACTTCTAAAGTAAAGTAGAAGCACTTTTAACACACTCTTTCAGAATGCCCTTTAATTCCCTATACAGCGTTTTTTTGTGTTTGTTTTCTTTTTTTTTTTTTTTTTTTTTAACAGGCCGGGATGCATAGCTTCAGGGGAAATCGGAGGTCCATCATTTTTTTTTTTCGGAAAGGGCGGCAAAATCTGAGGTGCATCAGTTTTTTTTTTTTTGGAAATGGCGGCAATTAATACGCCATAAAGTAATTGCTTTATTCTCGCTGACGAACCATTTAACACAATCAACTTATAAGGCACCTATTTGTATCGGTCTTATAGCCGCCATTACTTCACTCAGAGAAATGGCCAGATGACGTCTCGAAAGACAGCACAAGCTATACAGGAGCAGCAGATCAACTCCAGAGCGGGTGCTGCACTTTGTTACCTCCTTTGAGTGAGGATGTAGTGTGTATACCTCCTGTAGTGGGCAAGAATTCCTACATTGGGGAGAAGCGGGGACGAGCCCTTTCTTCAAATGCGTCAAGTCTCCTTGAGCTTCGGGATACAAAGAAACGCCAGTCTTCGGCGCTAATCCCACAGTTACTCGGCCTCTCTTGCGTCGTGTCTGTTCCCTCCCCGCGTCTCATAGCAGTGTTGTTGCTGTGGGGGGCTCGTTAAAATTTTGGGGCGTTTTGGACTATCCAAATTGCTTTCTTCCTCCCCCCCCCCTTTTTTTTTACGCCACATGCTTCCCCCTCTGCAAATATCAGCTGATCTTCTAACATCTTATCTCTGTTGATAGGCAAAGTAACCACTGAAATTCGAAAGTAATTTGTAATTTGAGTAGAAGTCACTCGGAAAAGTAGTTAAAGTAAACTACTAATTAGCAAAATAGAAATGTAATTGAAAGTTACTAAACTACCCAGAAACGTAGTTAAACTACATTAACTTGAGTAAAGTAGTTGAACTACGTACAAGTCTGGCTGGCAGGCGCTCTGCGTAAGGGTTTTCACCTATCTGCCTAACCCCGCACACCACCACATGGGCCCCTTCCAGTATGTGCAAATAAAATTATTATTATTATTATTATTATTATTATTATTAATATTATATTATTATTATTATTATTATATTATTATTATTATTATTATTATTATTATCATTATTATTATTATTATTATTGTTATAACAATCATGTTTTCGGCTCACAAGTAGTTTGTGCCAAAACCGAATAATATTGCTTTTTAGTTCGCGTTATTTCGCGATTTTCATGTATCTGCATAAAACTAAACACAGAACTATCATGCTCGACGTTGCACATCCGACATTCCTAACTCTCCCCATCTTCCTAACCGTCCGTGTGTGTCCTAACACCAGAAACCGGAATTTTAAAGGTTAAAAACGGCAAGTTGCGAATATGGAACGCACACTTTCATGCAGAGCTGACGTCAAGTGACTCAAATCGAAAAACATGCATATTTACAATATTGTTATCTCTTCTCGTGAGGGCTCAGTAACCGTTGCGTTCGTTTTTGCGCACGAAACGGTGACTCCCACAGAAAGTAGGAACGCAGTGATTGCCTTTATTTTAACAAAGTAAACACACTTGCAGGCCTGCGCTGATGAAGCCTCAAAATCAAAACTCTCGTAGCGTGATTCGTGACTGCGCCGGCTACTACCCGACCTTGTTGTCACGCCACTTTCTGCAAGCAAACACTAAAATTGCCAGTAAACACACAAAAGCGACATCGATACAATTATCTTGTAGAATATCACCTTATTTATAGTAGGTTACAAGTCAAGAAGGTAGCGGCAAATGCCCCTCAAAGGGAATCATATATCCCTCCGCCACCTCCGCATCCAATAGCGTCCCATCGTTTCCGTGACGTTGCGGCCAACGCGCGAGGAGGGTCGTGCCTTTTTGTACATATTTGCTTTATCTCTCGACTTTGACTTAGCATTGTGAAAACCACGAGAGGGAGATTAAGTCTTCCCCCTTCCGATGGAAACAAAGACGACTTTCGGGGATTAGCTTCCCCCTTCGATTGATACAAAGGCTGCTTTCAGGGGCTCGGTTCCTTCTCCGATGAATACAAAGGTCGCTCTCTTAAAAAGTGGGGGTCGGAGACAAGTTGGCACCACTCTGTGGCCATTATCTATCCATTGAAGCGGAACAAGGAGCGTTTCCAGTGAACTCTTCTTTCGATTGCGGAGGGATTTGAAACCGGCGCACCACGCTTGTGGGAGGAGCTTCTCCTACCTTCTTAACTTGTAACCGACTATAGTCATAACTGTGTCAAAAGGCAATACATGTGGTATTTAAGTTAAAAAAAAAATACTTTTTTCGTCAGAAAAAAAATAAATATCAGTGTTAAGTCTGGTAACAGTGTATTTTTGCCGAATCATTGCCAAATCATTAGAAACGTTCGGCAAAAGTTGCGCCTAATTTTCGGTTATTAATATGCCACCCAGGGGGGGGGGGGGGAGGTTTGGTTTGCCCCCCCACTCAAAAACAAGTTGGTACGCCACTGCGCTAGTCAATAGTATTAATGGCGATAAAGAAGATATAAAAGCCCGGCTAGCACAAATATATCGTTGTTGATCGCAGTAACAACCTCCGATATAGACCCTTGAGAAAACATGATGCGCTTTAAGACAAGGACAATAGGAAGAACTGACACCACAGAGCGCTAACTTTCAACTGATTTAATTCGAGAGCCTCATCGTAGAAACACAAGCGTCACAGTAACATATCTCATCCAATCCGTGGCCCCGCCACGGACCGCAAGTACGCTAACTCCTTATCCGCCAAGTCAATTGACGCCACACTGACACAGCACGTGCCGGAACTATTTATGGCATCAGCCTCCATAATCTCTCTAACAGTCTTATCGTTGTGCCTAGCTAGAACAGTAGAAGAAGCAAATAATGGTTTGCACCCGCAGTCATGGCAGTCATGGCAAACCATTATTTGCTTCTTCTACTGTTCTAGCTAGGCACAACGATAAGACTGTTAGAGAGATTATGGAGGCTGATGCCATAAATAGTTCCGGCACGTGTTAAAAAGCCTGATTACGTTTTTACTTGTTAGGGACAATAATAGTTTTTATTACTTCGTGTCGATTTTCCGCTGATCACACCGAGAGATCTTATATTATTGATTTATTTTTCAGTGGGGGCGGTTCAGTTTTGATTCCGCCAACGTCACTGAGGATCTGTAGCGTGCACTTCGTGAACACCTGCAAGAACGACGCTGAGACTCATCCTGCAACAAGTTACTAGACGAGATGCCAGCTGAGGTGTTGAATAAAGACTAATTGCAGGGAACGTATACCAACCCTGTAATAGCTCGTGAAAGATTCTTAGTTAATTTAAATTAATTTTCACTCCCTCACTCGAAGATACTGGTGACCTTTCCTCGTCTATTTTGCATTCTCTATATGTGCCCGGTTCTTAGCCAGTTAAAAGTATCGTTAGTTGATTGGCAACTTCTGTAGTCTCATCTGTCTTCGAGTTAAATGTTTTGGCGTTTAGTCTGTACCCCAAGATTCAGTATAGCTTGACTACAGATAGATAAGCTTAGGTGATGACTGCTTTCTCACAAACTGGGAGACATCTTTCGTGAGATTTCGAATATCATGAACAGCTAACCTGCCGTGCAAGATCCCTGAAATAGTCAGGGTTCTTAGCCCTACAATTTCTTTGACACTCCTTGCTTCTCGAGATGTGTACATCATCTGCAAGTGTCCTGCCGGCCACACTTCGAGTCTGCGCCGATGTGACCATGGGAAGAATGTTTATATTGTTGCAAGGTTGTGTGTTTACCTATACTCGTGGTTGTGATAAAACTTAATAAAAATATTTTTCACCGCCAACAAAACATTTCTGAAAGCGTTGCATTATGCTACTGTACCATATTTTCCAGACTATAGTCCACAGGGGCAAATTTGGGGTAAAATATAAAAGATTTTGCTTAGATTGTTCACACACGGTGCATAGTCTGCACCTGGTGCTTAGTCGTCACAAATATCTTCTCATAGACGGCACACCTTGAGAAATGTCTGCTTTCTTAGCTCACAAAAAAGTCTATGATATACATAAATCATCATTAACATACTCTATTATTCACAAAATCCGTCTCGTCTCGTCATAATCAACGATATCGAAAAACAAAAATCCCGCATAGTCCGCACAGCCTAAAATTTCAACTTTTAAAAGGATAGCCCGGAAAATAAGGTACATTCCTGGAAACGCTTGAAAACATGCAACGAAACCAACTTTATTCAGTGAAGCAGCAATTAAACACTGGGAGGCATGGATTATTTTTCCAGAAAATAAAAATTTTTCTAATAATTGCAACCTATCATGTGTCACTGGTGTTTTCTTTGCTACACAACATTTTCCTCCTAAAATGTCCCACACAGGAAAGTATGAATCAAGCCCCAAACCAATATTTGGAAATCTTGCATGTGGATTGGACACCTTGAACCTGAAAGAGAAATGAAGTTTTTATAAATCCATCCAACTGAACATTTTCATGAAAATTTGACTAAAATTATGTGCAGTCATCTGCATAGAAGATATTTATGCAGGAGATTTAGTCTAGGCTAGGGTGCCTTCATGTGCGCTTTGCTTGGGGTGATGACATCTGGCCATTTTGTTTCGAACGGTTATTTTTATTTTTTGTTCTTTGTATTTTCCCTGTGAGCGCGTGCTGTCGGCATCGGGTACTACAAAGGGTGGCATCACCCTAAACAGAAGGACATTGAGGCACTCTAGTCTAGGCTAGCCTCTTTTTGTTTTCAACTGTTTTGCCCCTCTTTCTGACAGAACCATCGCGGCAAATTATTGTTCAAACTCACAGAAAAAATACCATTAATCAGCAGGAGCAGGTCCCAGTAACTGCAACCTACTGCCTCAGTGAAGTGGGACAAAAATGCCTGGTAATAAATATACGAGGCCTTTGTTCAGGTCGTGCCCTGGCGTTTTAGTTCCCTACTGCTGAGGCAGGCTGTTCACCAATACTAATAAAATTAAGATCGTGGGCACAATGCTGCACCGGTCCGCGACTCCAGCCCAGCGAGGACCTGTAGTCGCAACTGTACGCGGGGGACTTATCTCTTCCCGGAATTATTCCCCTACGCCCGCACGATCCCCGACACGTTAATATTTCTTCGACGTGGACGAGCCCGAAAAGCTATCCCACTCGTAGCCTCTAGTGCGAGAACGTAGTCTGCCGGTGGTTCAGCGACCGAAAAATACAGGGTGTCACAAAAGAAAGTTTACACGGTCTTTTTTTTACCGCAAAAATAAACTCCATCGCCGAGCGCTCATCCTCCGCCCAAAGGTAGCGCCAGAGGTCACAACCAGATGCCAAAGTTTCAGCCCGATCCGATAACTTAATCAAAAGTTTTAAATGATTTTCTGAAAATTTCATTGGGAAAATGGAGCCCATTTTTGCCCGTTTTCGGTTTCTGGTGCTATAGAGCCCCATGTGTTGGAAAACTCAGTCTGCCGCCATTTTCCCATTGAAATTTTCAGAAAATCAGTATAACTTTCGATTAAGTTATCGGATCGGGCTGAAACTTTGGCATCTGGTTGTGACCTCTAGCTCTACCTTTGGGCGGAGAATGAGCGTTCGGCGATGCCTAGTTTATTTTTGCGGTAAAAAAGACCGTGTAAATTTTCTTTTGTGACACCCTGTACATGCAAGATGACGACGAGATGGATTGTTGCTATTGTGGAGGATGTCAGTCCAGTTTGAAGATGTTCACATTTTGTTGAGGCAGCTCAGCAGTGGGCCAAGGGGATCTGCAGCCTGCCGTTCGATCGGTGCACGGTAGCTGAAAGGAGCCCCAGGAGCATGATATGGTGCTATCGCTCACTGGGGTCGAAGCATCAGGCTCCAAGGGGGTAGCCCAGTCAAAGCAGAAAGCTGCCGCCTCCGAGGTACCGAGACCCAGGGCTTAGATTGAGGCACCGCGGACGCCCGGTGTGGCATCCTCTAAACGTCGTCATCGTCATCGTCGTGCTGCTGCGAGATTGAACGCCTCTATTTCACGATTTAAATGTCGTTTCCAATATTGTGACGTCGCGGTTTGCTGATTGGTCGACGCGTTGTCACATATTTAGCTTACGCTCTAACCGCGGGGGAAATATTCGGCGATGGCGGCGGCCTTTGCTCCGCCTATTGGCCAAACTCTCCCAATATACAGCTCTGAGACTAGGTATTAGAACTATGAATGTTGTTGAGGCGTGTAAATTTACCACTAATAGAGGTTGTGGAAAATAGTGATGGGCCGAACTTTTGCCGAATCGAAAGTTCGGCGCCGAATCTTGGGATTCGGCAAAGCCGAACTTTTGCCGAACTTTTCTAAAGATTCGGCAAAAATTCGGCAAAATACATTGTTACCAGACTTAACGTTGATATTTCGTTTTTTCTGGCGAAAAACGGTTTCATGTTTCTTTTTTCTTAACTTAAATGCAACATGTAATGCATATTGACATAGTTATTACTAAATAAGGTGATATTCTACAAGATAATTGTATCGGCGTCGTTTTTGTGTGTTTACTGGCAATTTTAGTGACTCCTTGAAGAAGTGGCATGACAACGAGGTTGGAAGCGAGCGTGGCGCAGTCACGAATCACGCTACGAGAGTTTCGGTTTTGAGGCATCATCAGCGCAAGCCTGCATGTGTGTGTAACACGAACCTCCTTGGTGTACATTGTTAAAATGAAGGCAATAACGCTGCGTTCTTGCTTTCTCTGGGAGTCGCCGTTTGGTGCGCGAAAACGAATGCAGCGGTTGCTGAGCCTTCACCAGAAGAGATAATAATAATATTGTACACATGCATGTTTTTCGATTTGAGTCACTTGACGCCAGCTTTGCATGAAAGTGTGCGTCCCATATTCGCAACGTCTCGTTTTTAACTTTTAAAATGCCAGTTTCTGGTGTTCGGACCACGACCAACTCTATTTAGGACGCACACGAACGTTTCCGAAAATAGGGAGAGTTAGGAATGTCGGATGTGCAACGTCGAGCATTATACAGGGTGGAACAAGGAGACGGCAGGCTCTTTAAATCGACCGGAAAATTCGGTTTCTTAACCTATCGCGCTACGACTTTGTGCAGCGTTGCCCACAGATGGTGCATTTTTTTTTGTAAAATTTGCAAAGAACGAACTTACCTGAGGAAAAAGTAAAGAAAGAAAAAGGCTTAGCTCCTATGAAAACGCAGCGACGCCACCGGTCTTCAAACAACACGGCGCCGTTTCGCACGGGAGGCAAGAGATGGCGCAAGCGGTCGCGACGCCAACTGCCGCCAACGAACGAGCAGACGACGCCGAGAGCCAGCGTATTTAGCAGACAAGGAACTGCAGTTGCTTGTTGTTACCGCGCCTGTTTTTGTTTCTGCGACTGTCGCCGCCTGCGGAACGCGCGCCGCTTTTGAGTCGAAAAGATTGTCTGCTAAGACGCTGGCTCTCGGCGCCGAATGCTCGTTCGTTGGCGGCGTTCGTTGCGCCATCTCTTGTGTCCCGTGCGAAACGGCGCCGTGCTCTTTGAAGACCCGTGGCGTCGCTGCGTTTTCATAGGAGCTAAGCCTTTTTCTTTCTTTACTTTTTCCTCAGGTAAGTTCATTCTTTGCAAATTTTACAAAAAAAATGCACCATCTGTGGGCAACGCTGCACAAAGTCGTAGCGTGATAGGTTAAGAAACCGAATTTTCCGGTCGATTTAAAGAGCCTGCCGTCTCCTTGTTCCACCCTGTAGTTCTGTGTTTAGTTTTATGCAGATACATGAAAACCGCGAAATAACACTAATTGAAAAAGCAATATTATTTTGTTTTGGAACACACTACTCGTGAGCCGAAAACGGAATTGTTATAATTGCGAGGAGTGCTATTGCCAGCCAATGTTTCAGAATGCACCGCATCATTTGTCACTTGCGCAGTGGACTGCGTAAATTACTGGTCGATCTTCTATTCTTGAGGCAGAAAGAGAACCACACTCGCTCACAAACACACAGTTACCGTGTTGCCTACTCCACACCGCGCCGTAACCGTTGGTCGTACTACACTGCGCGACGGTAACCGCACGACTGCACGGCGTCCATTTGCAATCCATGGCCCCGTCGCCTTCCCGCGCGTGCGTAGACATTTGCCGAATTTTTGCCGAATCTTTGCCGAACTTTCCTTCAAAGATTCGGCATTTGCCGAACTTTGCCGAATCAGAAGTTCGGCAGATTCGGTCCATCACTAGTGGAAAACCAAATTAATTAAAACAAAAGTGCTTTATATAATTTTTCTACACGCTCATGGATGCCTGTTCGAACGTGTCGCATATAGACAGCGAGCAAAACACGGATTTAATCATCACCCAGATACAGTCTTTGCACTGAATTTTCTGGGTCACCAAGAAAGGGGAAGCATGCTTTCCCACTTTTTCCACTCCTCGTTCCGCACGCCTTCTACACCACCTGTTTCTGCTCCTCCTTGCAGTTTCCACCCCTCCACTCCGCACGCTTTCTCGCACCACGTGCTTCTGCTCCTCCCGTTCCTGCTGCATGCTGGGTCCGTGGCTGTCAGCGACGCACTCGGCTTCCACGCCGGTGACTGGGGTTCGATCCCTGGCACCGGTTACCATTTTTTTCAAGATTGTTTCACATTTACGGACTGGCCGACCTACACATTTCGTGCTACTGAGTAAACTTGTATGCACAAACACAGGACAAACACGAAGGATGTAAACAATGACAGGCTTATATTCGCAGGTAGGTGTACGTCCTGTGCTTGCACATACAAGTTTACTCAGTCTCATGAACCATGTAGCCTAACAAGTCTTGCTAAGCTACATCTAGTGCTTGTATACGTAGCTCCTGAGGTTGGTTGGCCCTATAAAGCTATCACTTTTAAAATAAATGTAGGTATGAATTTTCCTTCGGGAACTTTTTGTTGCCTTGTTTTCAATTATTTTTGTGGTACAATCCTGTACTTTATGTATCGGGTAGCTATCCCTCGTTAGAAGATGGAAAGTATATTTGTGTATTTTCTACGCCCGTCATTGGGTCTTGATGATGTATGGTTTGGTGGTCGCAGAGTTCTTTTAATTTTCATTTTAGCACCATTTTCCTCAACAGTAACATCCCGCCACCTGGCATGCACAAATGCGGTTTTTCAATGTTTATGAGTCAAAGTCCACATGCATTAGGTCAAAGCCAAGCATGTGCATGTTAGTCACTTCCAAAGGCGAGCAAAGTATGCACCATATGCATGAACGCTGAAAATGGCAGCGACCAGAAGCGATTTTCTGGAAGTCTATATATGATTTGCTAAATTACTCTGGATCAAAGAGCATATGCATGCTATAAGTGTAGTTACACGTAGTGGCATCTGCACCAATAACTTTTCTAAAGAAAATCTAAAACAAGACAAACGTGTACAGCATCTGTACCCACATTCCCAGCATTAACCATAGTGCCTCGGTAACTTGTCAAAAAATGTATCGCGAGCCTTCTAACTTTCAACAAGATAGCATTTCAAAATCAGGAATCCACAAGCGTTCAGATGATGCCTTTGGATTAGGAAGCTGAAAAAGAGCTTGTATTGTATTTTAATGTGAAAGCATTACCTGTCACATGGAGCAAAGCCGGCGTTGTCTGTAACCATCCGTAGCAGTGAAACGGCAGTTAAATTTTTATTGGCCAAAAGTACAGCAACGCAGATGCTTCGACACGAAAGCAGGCGGGGTACTCAGGTTAAAAGCCGACGCGCCTCAGAAATAAAACACAAAGAAAAGCACTGAAACGCAGATGCAGCGTCACAGAAGCTGTGGAGCTGGCGGGGTTCGCCGCACCTGCGCAGTGGAGGAGCAAGATTTCACTGCCGCAGCGCCATGTGAAAAAGGAAGTGGCACGCTGCTTGTAGGAATGCACTGCATGTAGGAATGCTTATGCATTCCTGCTCGTAAGCAGTTTAAGTGTCTTTAGCGTATTGTATTGCATTACTCACAAGTCTTGTTATTTACAGATAGATTTTATTAGTATCCAATAATAAATACTACATAGTACTGTTTCATTGTACGAGACTGTACATAGTACAGTCCCATACAACACTGGTACAGTTTAATCTCCTTAATTCAAACTCGAGGGGGGCCGAAAATTTGTTTGAATAAAGCAAAGTTTGAATTATCAGGAGTTTCCTCTCATAGAGACGCATAGGATGGGACCTGCACGTTAGTTTGAATCATCCGCAAGTTTGAATTAAGGAGAGTCGACTGTATTGCTTCCACGTGTTGGTTGCATTCTTGAACTATCAACAAGCTGCCCATCACCCTAAAACAAAGCAGTACACATCACTTATCAAAAAAAAGTAATTTGGAAAACCAAACAATTTCCCAGAGCCATCAGCATAGAGTTCCCTCATTTGTCATACTCCAATTTCTCTACCCGAACCTCCTGTCGACCCAAGCCCGGCCAAATGCTACGGGAATGTCAGTCAAGCAGTTTCACCCCCTTTGAAAACAGGATAGCTCACTCGAATTAGGCAATTTAATGTTTAATATAAATGACCATACCAGCAGATGTCCCAATGGGGAGCGTGCCACGCCTAAAGGGGACGCTCCGCTCCGTCTTGGCAGCTGGTTGGCAGTGCTATCCACCACAGCAGAACAAGCGCTGGCGAGGGGATCGTCTCCTCTCCAATGTTCGCTTTGCTAATGTGGAAAGAGGTGGGAGGAGCTTCCCCTGAACTCGAAGCCTGTCACCGATTATAGGCACATTACTGTCACACACGGAGACCAGCCGTGCTTCGTCCAGTGAGCAAACTTAACTTGTGTAGGAATCTCCGATTCACTCAACATCAACTCGTGAATCGCAGTGGCCCGCCGTATTATTCCATGGATTTGCGCGAGCTAGACTTAGCCTATAGAAAAATCATACTTTTGAGCTGTCATTTTTTACTCTGGTGAACTCGTGCTTCTAAATATTTACTAAAAAAGTGCACCACCCCTTCAAAGGGCCAGCATGCCATCCGGTCCACGTAATCTAAACATTTGATTCTTTACATCCACAACCGAGGAAGAACAATGTGACTTAACAAGACTGAAAGCTACAACAAAAAGAAGTTTAAAACTGACTCCGTGAGCAGAGTAGCAGGCGCACACTACCCTCGTATATTCCACCGCTGAATACTGAACGACATAATGTGCGCCGCTTCTGCAGTCGCCAAGATGACGATGATTAGGAGTTTAGTGGGTGACTACACCCTCAACTCAAGTGACATTAAAACGAAGCCACTGGTTGGAGATTACAGTTTCTGCTCGCCACCGCCGCGAGGGGATTATTCTTGGCTTGTGATTGGCCGGAAGACACGTTTGCGAACGAGGCCAGCCCATGCTTGACCGATGGCGTTCCCTCGCTCTCATCGCACCAGTGCACCACATGCCATCCTTCAGGGTCCCTCCGTCGGAACACCACCCCAGACGACAGTGATTGACGCCAGCACCGTCCTCAACAGGCGTCCTCATAGCAAAGCATGCAAAGGTAAGCAGCATCACGCTTTTATGGACAGGTAAAGCTTTCCCTTGATGGTCTGTTTCTCCGGATTGAGTCTCTTCAAGATCTGTGCAATAGTGTTGACCAGCTTGTCGCTGCTCATGCCCGTCTTCTTGGACTTAAACTTCTGCAGCAGTTCCGTGGTCGTCATTGGTTTCCTCAGGAGGTACCGCCGCACCGAGTCCTCCGTGATCCCTTCCGTGCTGCCGGACCAACTGCAAAGATGGGACAAGCACAGGTGTAGAGTGAAGCTAGCCTACACATGTCATTGTTGCTAACTCTGAGAAGAAACTGCCCGTCTCTTTGGTATATCCCGAAGGCACTCGACGTTTGGACACCGGGGAGTCGGTATATGCCTTGAAAAGTGGTCGTTGGAACAGGGAGGCAGGGGGTGATTGCCTCCCTCCCTGCCACACACACACATTTCAGACATGTCTAGTAACCAATAAACCGATTTCACTAGCCAGTTTCATTACGTCACTGCCGCAATACATAAAGGGGACTTCAGCCTTTCTACACGCAACCCCGTTGCTGGTATGCATAAGCAGGGCACGAGACGGCACGGGCTGTCTTGTGCACTGTAGCCTACCTCCCGCGGAGCAAAGTTATGGCGGCGTCATCCATGCGTGGAATGCTTAGTGAGATAAGTCCATTTGAGGGAAGATAATCCTTTCCCCCCCCCCCTTCTTCTTTCAAACACTTCCAAAGCCTCTGGCTTGGAGAGTGAAAAACAAACAGAAAATGTATACAAAATGTTTATGTGGGAGCTTTGTAGAGTTCATAAATTACACCCAGTCAGAAGGTGATGAGCGTGGGGTTTTTGCTATTTTGCACACAAAGATAAACTTTGTGTCTCTAAAAAAAAATTACACTAGCTTGATCATGCTGACAAAGGCCGGGCAGCACAGAATGCGTTAGACATAATGAAGTAACATGACATCCCAAAGTCACATCACCTCATGTGACATTATCATGACATCTTGTGGTGTCATGGCATCATCATAATGATGTCATCAACACATTGTGCGACGCCATGAAGACGTTATGATGACGTTACAAAGATGTCACGACGACGTTACGAAGACGTCATAATGATGTCATGCGATGTCAGTTCTTTGTGATGGTTCTACATGATCATGAACTGCTGCCAGAAGCACTGTTTTAATACTGCTGCCGTAAAGTTACCCAGATCCACAAGACCCCAGGTTCTCCCCACAATGGGCGGCAGCGGGTTTGGTGACCACCGTTCTGACTGACCACCCACTACTCGATTATGCCGCAGGATGACGATGCGATTTTGCGTGTGCACATGGCTGCAGATCGTATTCAGCAGGCCTGCACACTGCCACGTTATAGCGTGTTATCGCATCACCGACTGCCGCCACTCCTTCAAACAAGGAGAGCGGAGCCACGGAGCGTCGCCGGCAGTGGGCGCCGTGGCTTGTTTTATATTCGCCTCTTTGCTCGCTCCCCGCCTTTCCTTCCCCACTTTTCTTTTCTTTTCCCAAGGCACTTTGGCTTCTGCTTTATCACCGCGGCGTAATGCCACTCACAGGGCCGCAAACCGCGTTCTGTCGACAAGTCAGATCGTGCCGCAATGCAAACTCCCCCCCCACCGCTCACGTGGTGGTTATGTCAACCCCTAAAAAATTCCTGGCGAGAACCCTGATAAGTGCCCTGACCTGCTTGGAAGGGGGGGTGTAGACGTCATCCCTGCCTCGGCCCTGGATCGCTTGGGACTGGGACCCTCCATCTTGGAAGGCGCCGGTGATTCCTCCTTCATTTTGCGCTTCAGGGCCTTGCTGCTTGACGACCCTGCATGAAAAAGTGTATGGGAAATCACTAGGCAATTGCGTTGCATACGTTAAACATTCCAGCATCTCAAACGTTTTCTATCGTCGCTTAGCAGCCCGTCTAGACTGTTCAGCCAGACGCCTACGTTCACTGCGCTCTTCATCAAAGCATTTAATGTGCGCACGTGCACACTTGAAACGATATACCTGGATAAACCACTCCTCCTCGCCTACCTCTCCTCCTCACTCCACCCCTGGTCACATGACCACCCCATTAATCAATCAGCGTCGAGCACCTCTCCTCCTCTCCCACCCGTCAACCAATCAGTATCGAGCCTAGCGGCCACGCTTTTATCCAGGCTTCATTTTTGGGCTTCATGAAATGCTGAACACCTAGCCAAAGAACGTTTCATGTTAAAGCATGAAAGCAACTATGAAGCAGCATCACAAATACTAACATTATTCTAGAAAAAAACAATATAACCAGTTTTAGTTTGATCTATTGATCGAACTGTCTTACGCAGAATTGAACATTATGAGGAACGCGGTGGACGGAAACTCCAGTCTCAGCCATCCAGGCACGCCATGCCGTGTCTAACGTTGTCACATCCTTCTTTTGTACAGTCTCTTCTTTCTTGTT
Organism: Ixodes persulcatus; assembly: GCA_013358835.2. Lineage (NCBI taxonomy): Eukaryota > Metazoa > Arthropoda > Arachnida > Ixodida > Ixodidae > Ixodes > Ixodes persulcatus. The sequence continues at coordinate 27,513 of JABSTQ010010199.1, forward strand.
TTTTTTAAGCTTTTGCAGCCAGAAAATGTTTTCAGGATCTTGTCCCCTCCTCTTTTTTTTTTTTTTTTCTTTCATTATTGCGATGTGTGCCAGGCAGAGCTCATAGTGTGGCTGTTTAGCATTTGGGGCCACACTTCACTCTCTTTTTTTCAAAGCTAAATCAAAATTAGCCTCAGTAAAAAGGCAATTCTGCGTCAAAAAAGATGTTTCGACAGATAGACCACGAGGAAAACGCAAGGTTTCATCAGTGACTTGAGACCAGAGAGTTGCAATATTCAGTAGGAAGCTGTTAAAAGGATGCTGTTAGAAATCCTCACAAACTCAATTGCTTACGGTTCGAGAGGTTTCATGCAGTGAAATGCCATCTGAACAAACTTCAAGAAAGAGTTTGAATAAGTGAAAGTTCACTCAGCTAAATGCATTGGACACAATGAAATTTTGCAGGGGTGTCTTTCCAGAAGTTTGCTCACGCAAAAAAACTTGTTCAACTGAAGCCGGTGCAGCACGGCTGCTAACTTGTCGTATCTGACGTGCATCCCGCAGTAGCAATCGCACAAATGCAGACCAATGTAACTCCCGTCCACATCTAACAACATGGGCACTCGCCCAAACGAGGCACTTTCAACCGTAATCATCCCGTCAGCCTTTGCTCCCGTTTACACTACGGGGACACAAAGTACAGTCGACACTAAAAAACTATTAGCTCAAACGAAAAATTGCAGAGCCGGCAAAAAGGCGACGTGTGGCGCTGCAGTCGCACCAACCTAGCGGGATCAATACTGCTTGGCGTTTGCCACGTTTGTAACACGGTATAGGTTGATCGACAGAAACCGTTCCCAAAGCACATTTTCAGAGTGCCGCCGCTCTGCCCTAGGCTTTCACCGGACATACGTGACCGTGCACGTCTTGCTTGCTCGTTGAGAGCAGCGACTTCGTCCTTACTTATTCGCTGCTTTAACGTCTTTAGATGTTTCTGGCAGTGATTATAATTGACAATATCAATATAGCAAAAAAAAAAAAAAAATTCTTAGGAAGCATGTTTTAGTACAACGCATAGCAGCGCGTAATCAGGAACCAACTCACCTGCATCGCCACATTGACGCATTTTTGAGACTGGAAATTGGAAACGGCCCAAGTACTCTCGATCTCGGTTTATTCGCGACGACGCAGCGCCATGTGCGACGATTTCACCAATCGGGCGGTCGACCGCTTGGGCTAATCTTTTTTAGTGCCGACCGTACAGCTGTGGTGAGTCTTGGCCAAAAAAGGCTTTGAGAGTGACACTCACCTTTGCTCTTCCTCTCATCGCTGACGTGCTTCGTGGGGGTGTTGGCACGGCTGCTGCCTTCCGAACCGTTCTTCTTCTTTGGTTTCTAAGAGAGTGAAGACGGCGATTTCGTTAACACGACGTCTTTCAGCTATGCTCCGACGAAAGTCACCGGATCCTGGGAAAGTAGCACCAACATGAAGGTAGGAGGCTTTTGAGGGCAACGTGACGCCACCAGAGGTGAGAAGTGAGGAGGGACACGCCCCCAACGATGACCAACACCAAGAGACGCTATTGGACGAAAAGGAGAGCCGACTTGGCGCCGACAGTTGTATTGGTCACCCTTGGGCATGCCCAAGGGTGACCGAAACAGCTGTTGGCGCCAAGTCGGCTCTCCTTTTCGTCCAATAGCGTCTCTTAGTTTTGCTCATAGTTGGGGGCGTGTCCCTCCACACTTCTGGCTTCACCTCTGGTGGCCTCATGTTGCCTCCAGAAGCTTCCCACCTCCACGAGCACCAAGGTCCCGGATGGTCGCCATTTCGGTCCATGGAACGAGCGGTTCATCTCTCCATTCTTGGTGAGCACATTGAAATACGTGGTCACAGGTTGCCTTATAAAAACATCTCTTGTATACCGAGAATTTGTTATCCACACACCGGCAAAACGAACGCGCAACTTCGCACTGCCCCCCCACGCGACATCGGTTCTTCGAGGAGTTGGAAATTAATTCCCCCGTCTCGAGATACGCGAAAATAACAATGTCGTTGTAAGAAATCCATGGAGATAAGCGTGACTGACAAGTCGATCGCATGTGCAGCGCCCAAGACGCTTATTTGGGGAGGAATGCTTTTGATACGATGCTTGGAAAGGACCGAAGTGGCAATTGCCTTTGCAACAGATACCAATTAGCCCATTTGCCTAGAGAGGTTTTGGTTGTCCGCACGTTAGTATTGGTGCGTGTCCCGGAAGGAGGCAGGTAAGGCAACGGCGCTACTTTCTCAGGATCCAGTGACTTTAGCTCCAACGAGAGAATGACGTACAAGACGCGACATTGGAAGTACACAAGCTTCCGCAGCGCCATCCTCCGGAAGTCAACAAAACAATTTTCTTTCTGCTGCTATCCTCCCCATCATTCCCGTGGCAAACCGTCTCTTATCTCGATCGCTTTCCATGTCCTTCGACGATGGTAAGCGGGTGCGGTGTTCTATCGTAAATGAAATGGACCTTGAAAAGTCTACAATTGCAGAGGGGGGGGCTGGAGACCTTGAGGACGGAACCGAACATGGTGCTCCCAGTGATGTCACTGCACACCTCACTCAAGAGATGGTGCGAGATGAGGAATGCGGAGCGCAAGTTTGTCTGCTTCGTTTGCAGGGGTTGTGGTGATGTCCATACGCCGAGCTCTGATTGGCTCTGATAGAAGGACAGTGGGTAAACCTCAACGCAGCTTGCTTTGAGGTCTACCCACTATCCTTCAATCAGAGCCAACCAGAGCTCGGTGTTCCTACGTCACCACAACCCCTGCAAACGAAGCAGACAAACTTGCGCTCCACATACCCTGACCTTTGACTCCTCTCATTTTTTTTTTGTATAAAAACTAGCACAGGCAAGAAACAACAGTTTTTTGTTCCTCATTCTATAGGCGACATAGACCAATTGCCACAATTAACCGGCCAAAGTATGAAGATCTTTGCGCCGCCCCTTCCAAGCTTTTAGTCGCAAAGGGCCTCATGATGCAGACGGAGCCATGCTGAATTTGCGAGGCCGACCATACCTGCATGAACATGGCAGACTGGAACTTCGAGTCGTCGAAGTCAGAGTCGGAGGACTCGGACGAAGACTCTCCGGACGAATTTCCCTTCGAGGTGCTCTTGGACGGCACTGCAAGGGAGAGATGAGAAACTCTGACTCCTCAACTCGCCGCAAAAGCTAAAGGGGAGGAGCTCCGGCAGTTTCTGTAGCCACCCAAACTAAGCATATTTTCGAAATTCTCGGGCTTCGCACTTTCTGGTACGCTATTACCGTAAAATCCCGTAAGGGCGCCCTCCCCCGAGAGATCGCCCATCCCGTTTTTCTGGCTAAATATCTGTAACATGAAAAATTCCGAAACATCGCCCACCCCACGTTTCCCGTTGGACGTCAAGCGATGTCCGACGGGAATCGCGCAGGTGTGTCCGAGAAGCGAGTTCATAGCGGGTTCCCGCTATGAACTCGTATCGGATTCCCGTGTTTTTGTTCGCGATCTGCGCGCGCAATATTGATTTTTAGTTGTAAGTAAAACGTGCGAGTTGTTCCCGCGTGCATATTGCATCGTGAAATGCGATTTTGTTGCGTCCGCGATCTGCGGTATTTGTTTCTGGGACATGCGAGTTTGTAGCGTATTCCCATGTTTTTGTCCGCGATCTGCGCTCGCGATATCGGTTTCCGTGACAGTCAAGATTATAGCGGGTTCCTGCATCTTTATTGTACCATGAAACTTGAATCTGCTGCTGTCCGCGATCTGCGGTATCTGTTCCCGTGAGATGAGAGTTCTCGATGGGTTTCCGCGAGTTCTTCGCACCGTGAAACGCGAATCTGCTGCGTCAGCCACTTGCAATATCCTTTCCCGTGACACAGGAGTTTGTAGCGAATTCCCGCGTGTTTATCGCATCGTGAAACGCTGAATTTGCCGTGTCCGCGATCTGCGGTATCAGTTACCGCATCACGTGGTTTGTAGCAGGGTGCGGGCACTTATCAATAATTATTGATAAAGTTTTGCTGTGGCATCCCCAAAGATAGCCCACCCCATGTTTTTTACCATTTATCTCCTCATTTTGGGTGGGCGTCCTTACGGGATTTTACGGTAGTTATTTCTAAATTCAAAATGGGTATCGAGAAAACAGCAAATGAAGGCGACGCCAAAAGCGACATTCAATTTTCCCGCACCCTCCAGTGGGGCGACGTTGCCTGTTGTGTAACTTGCAAGTCAATCGGGCAGCCTAGGAAACGACAGCATTTTGCGAATGTTTCTTTGTTTTGCAGGCAGGAGCTTAACCAGCCTCCATTTCATGTCGTCAAATTTCTCGTAACTCATTGGGAATAAGCTACACTGCCCCATATTATCCCGTATTACAACATTCGTTGTGGTTTTCCTGTGTTGGAAATGGAGCCTCTCGACTCCATTTAAGCCAACCTGAAAAAGGTTGGCTTAAATGGCTTAAACCCAATCAGATGATAAGTTGATAACCTTCCATAATTTAAGATAAAACAGCAGCACAATAATAATAACAATTTATATATTTTCTACCCTAGAACCGCATCTAGTCTGAGGGTGGTGGCATATAAAAAGGAAAGCTGAAATACAGCCTGGAATTATGCCTGCCACTGCAACAAAATTCTACATAGGGCAGCAACCATAGCAATGTAAATAAATCTCTAAAGAACAAAACTTTTTTCAAAAGACATTTTTTTATGTCTTTTGAAAATGTCTTAGCAAAGATTTTTGCAAAAGGGGGGAGGGGGAGGGGGGGGGGGGGGGGAACGGGGGCAGAGGAGAATTTTTGTTTCAGTTCGGGGCGGTTCTCTGCTGACACTTGTATACTCCTTTAATGCACTAATGCCGAGATCATAGGCGCTCCTCGAGATCAAAGAGTTTGAAAACCCCAGGACTAATATATGCAACACTTGAAAAAGCCAGCATGTTTGAAATAGCAAACACACTGCCATTTTGTTTGCTGTGTTTGCAATATGCCCTCTCCTGTCTACATCTTCCTTTACCACACCCACATTTCTTTTTTTGTGGGCATAGTACGTTAAGATGAGGGACCAACTAACTCACCTACCGTAGAATACCGCGCATCCGCCCATACCACACTAAGCGCCCATACCCAAATTTGTAAGATCTGAGAAAATATGCACAGTATATTGATATGTAAAATTGATGGCCGGACAAGCGCCCACCCCCCATTTTTTCGCGATCATCTCTAAATTTTGAGTCGGCGCTTGCCCGGTATTTTACGGTAGGTAGTATTTTCATTGCAATCAAACGTGTACACGTAGCAGAAAAATAGTAATTAAATACCGTTACTCGTTGAGTTCCTTTTCTCATTACTTTGACGACCAAATACACAACTGCTTTTGTTTTACGGTTTGTTTTCTTTTCAGTAGTTGTTGCACTTAATTAGTAGCTGCCTCTTGGAGTTTTCATCCGTTATGCTTCCCCGCTTCCTTGAGAATACATTGCCGGCAAAGCTCGAGAGTCATTCTACTGAAGCGCTCGAAGCAACAACAGTGTTGCGCTTCGGGAAGAGCGGGTTAATCTCGGATTCCCCCCTCTTTTGTTCTTTCCGCTTCTGAAGTTCCAAGTTGACAATGGGTTCTGTGCCTTCCCGCATTGGCAATTTCCAAGTTTACATTTGGTCTGTACACGATTCTAGAAGGTTCAATTAACGAACCTTACCGTGACCGCCGTGTGAAAAAGATTCTCAGCTGTAGAGTTCGACTGACGTGTTCAACAATAAACGTTGCTATACTGTCAATACTGTTCAACGGGTTGTCCATCTATCTTTGTCGCAATAGAAGCACACTCAGGTTGGAATTAAAACGAGGTCATTTAAATGGTGTTGTACACATTACTCCTCGAAAGTAACAAAATACCGTTACTCGTTACTTTGGACTTAAAAGTAACCAAATATGCTACTCGTTCCTTTTCTAAAAACAAAAGTAACTACAGTCGCCGACCGATTTTTCGGACTCCGATAATTTGGCCTTGTTCGATATTTCGGACCTAAAGGCGGAACCGTGACTTACTCCATAGAAATAGTGAATATTCACGACCAATGTTTCGGACAGCTTGAAGTCCGAAAGTTTGATTATTCGGACAAAATCGTCGCGAGCGATCGGCGGAAAACACCATCGAGAAGCGGCCATTTTGAATTCTATGTTGTTAACTACAAATGGATTGGCTTGGCTTGGCAGCGCTACTTGAGTACTCTTGAGTTTTACCGCTAGGTGACGCTATGCTAGCCCTTTTTTCCATTTAGCTGCACGTCATCATCATCATCATAATTATCGTTTTGCTTTGTTTTTCCGTTCCTTCGCTTCGCCAGTCGCCATTTTGTGCTCGTGGATTTGCGCCTCTCATCTTATTCGGACTAGAGCACTATATAGCTCCTTCGGAGCAGAGTAGCGCAATCTAGAACGCCACCTTTCGGCGACTAGCGGCGAACGCTCGGGGGTTCCAACTCCGATCAGAAATGCATGGGGAACGTGAGAAAATCGCCGTTTCTTCAATATTGTGGGGATGTACGAAACGTCAATAGTTTTTGACATAATAAAGGAACATTTTAGAATAATTTGCGCTAAGTTGTGTGCCATGTAAGGGCGTAATTTTTTTAAAAAATTGCCTGAGCGGCATCACGCAGCAGACGACGGTGCGACGTCTCCGTCCACGTGGACGTCTCCCTTCCACGTGGACGTGCGACGTCTCCCTTCCTGGGTTGGCTCCGGCCAACCCAGCAAGTCCATCTCCGCTGCGCACAAAAATCGTCTGCTTCAAACGCCATTGCCTTGGAAATTGCCTTCTCAGAATTTTCACACGCATCCGATATTATGAAAACTTTGATAAAGTGTTGAGTGCTTTACCAACTTCACGACAGACAAGTTTAGAAAAGTGTGAAATTGGCGTTTATTTTTTGATCAGCCGTGTTGAGTCGATCTCCATGTGTTCTCCCATAGGGCGGGCCGCCTCCTGGAACCCTGAGTACCACATGACTCGCGCCGCGCTGCTCTGTCGGCCATGTTGTGGGCGAAACACGCGGATCAAAGGATTGGGCTACTCTGCTCCGCAGGAGCTATATAGTGCTCTAGTTCGGACAACGCTGGCTTGGACGTCATGGCCCCATCTGTTGTTCTGCCACCGCGATGTGTCGTTAAGAAGCGCAGAAAGTACTCGACCATAACGCTAGAAAAGAAGGCAGCGATTCTCAAGCTAACAGAAAGTTGCCGAACGGAAACGGAGGTGTAACCTGAAACGAGGCACCATTTACGGCGTTTTTAAGCCCACTTGGAAGTAATAAAGGCAAGTTTTTCAATCTGCCGATTTTTCGGACTGCTCTATTATTCGGACGTTTTTTCGGTCCCCGCGAAGTCCGAATAATCGGTCGGCGACTGTAAATAGCTTACTCCTTACCGGAAAAAGTAACCAGGTAGAGCTCCTAGTATCACGTTACATACATGTCTGACTACAATAGTGCTGTATTTTATAGTACCGCAACCTACCCAACATGGCAGCACATTTCCTGGCTCCGAGCAATAGACCTTTAGCTAAATCACTCAAGCACCAAGGAGCGTGAGAGTGTAGTTACACACGCTGCCTTCTGCAGCATTAACTGCTCCAAAGCAAATGGCACTTCGCACGCATGTCCAGCAACACCCTATTTTGGCTATTTAGTATTTACTTCCTGTCTCCCACCGAGCACAATGCTAGCACGCGACTACCGTAAAATACCGGGCAAGCGCCCACTCAGACTTTGGAGATAATCGCAAAAAAGCGGGGGATGGGCGCTTGTCCGGTCATCAACTTTACGTATAAATGTACTGCGCGTATTTTGTCAGATCTTACAAATTTGGGAATGGGCGCTTAGTGTGTAATGGGCAGACGCGCGGTATTCTACGGTATGCCAAGACTCGAGCATCTGCCGCTATGCGGCGCACTCTCGTGGAGCTTCAGCAGGTTTGCCGCTCAACTTTCGTACAGATAAGGTGAATGCGTGCGGCAGGAATACCCATGTTCCCAGCATTCTCCTTGATGTTTAGGTAATTTGGCAACGGGTCTATTTCGATGGGTCTCACTACGTGGGGAAATAACGAGGCTCACCGTCCTTCTTCTCGGCCTTGGGCTTTGGCTTGGGCTCCGCCCCTTTCTCCTCCTTGGCAGGCTCCTCCTCCCCCTCAGGCTTCTCCTCTTCCTTCTCCTCCTCTTCCTCCTCGTCCGATTGGTCCACCGCCCGCAGGGCGTCCTCGTCCTCCACTCCCTTCATCTCCCGATTGGCCTTCTCGTCCTCAGGTTCCTCCCCTTCCGAGCTGCGGTTATGCATCTCATTAAATTCGGATGCCCTATCGTGCCAGTTCTGCTATCGCCTGAGATCTGATTTTGGTCACCGCGAGAGTGAGAGAGCAAGATCAAATTCGGCTCTCGTGGAACGAGCAAGAATGTCGTTCGTAGACGGTTCGTCTGCTGACGCGAGTGAAGAACGTGGTTTGTTTGCTACAAAAGGTCATTTGCAGACGGAAATAAAAAAAGCAAACACCGTACGTCATCCAACAGAACGAAAAAAAGCTGATCGTCTGCTACGAACCGAGCAACGTGGGGAGGCGATATCAGACGCAGATTAAAATTCGGATCGTCCGCTATTTCATGTTGGAAGCCGCGTTTCAACAACCCGCGTTTCATTTGCAAATCTCAAGTTGTCCTGCTGATTACACAAGCTAACATCGACAGGTAGATGAAGGAGTACTAAGGACAAGTAGAATAGAGGCCACGAGACCTCTCTCGCTTTTTGTATGTTGGTGAGACGTTCTCACCAAGATATTGCTCGACTGTGACCTCGCAAGTGGGCCAAAAATGTCTCGTCAGTTGATTACGCGAAAGCTGTGGTGTTACACTTATTCAGCAGCCGAAAACGCTCTTTTGCTCCCACCTCGACCATAAACAGATCCCAGGGGCTCCAAGTTCGACACTCGGCAAGAAAGTCGGCAAGACCATAGACCGCCGAGCTTGGCCAGTGTCGCTCCATGATTGGGCAGTGCCAATGTCAAATGTGTCCGACATAGAGTTCCGGGTTGCCAGTAAACTGTTTGGGAGAAGCAAACCAACTGAGGAAATGGTAAAAGGGCGTCGCCACTATCCTTGGATTACCTGATCTGGAATATCTTGTCACGCTATGGGAAAGATTTTCCTAGGGACAAACTGAAGCACCAGGGTGCGCTGCCGGCATTTGGAGTCAACCAATCAGGACGCTTGAAGAACCCAATAGATCAGGGGTCTCAAACTCATTCGAGTGTGGGGGCCAGATTGCTCATCCCCGAAAGAGCGAGGGCCAACGGAGAGCCCCCCCCCCTCTCAGTTTGCCCTAGTCTTTTCGGGGCAGTGTTTTACTATTTTGGGACAAAAATATAAAGAAACAATCAGCAGTATTGTTTCACGCTGCAAACGTCGACTGTCCCACTAACACCCTAGATTTTCTAGAAAAGGAACCTTGTGCTTTCTGCTTTTTGTAAGCTCACCGTTTTGCCACCTTTAGCTTTCATTTCCATATACGACTACTTTGGGCCCACTCCTGATGTTATAAGAATATTTAGAACATGAATGTACTGTCAGTTTCACTATATCCAGAACAAGCACACCGGCCTTGACCCGTCGCACCATTCACTAAGCTCAACAGGCATGAAAAAAATATATTCATATGGCAGTTTTTTTTCTGTTCTAGGGGGAAAATCCTTGCATTGTAAATGTTTTTCTGTCAGCTAGAAGTTCGAGCTCATAGCTTTATCTTCGGTAGTTGCCCCTGCTAAGCAACAGTTCGTGCAGCCGAGGTGCCTCCCTGATCAAGAAGCTCGCACTTGTGGCCTAATAGTGGTAGTGCCGTTCCGGTTGATTTACATGAGAAAAGACCGAGAAGCAAATATTTAGACGAAGTGGTACTCCGCCCAAAAGAAAATAGAATAGTACTAATTGTGTGAACATGTTATATGAGCAGAGATCTTTTTCGATCGAAAATGAATCGACAATATAAAGTATTATTAATGTCGCTCGAGGCATGGGAATTGAGGCTCGAATCCGCGGAAGGCTTGCGGGCCGCATCCCAAAGAGTCGCGGGCCGCGTGTTTGAGACCCCTGCAATAGATGGACGTGGGTTAGAAGGAACCCAAGCAGAGAAAGTCACCGGATGTGTCTGCTCTTTTGTGAAGCCCCACGGACCCATCGAAAAGATGGGAACGGTTGGAAACACAGCCTATACTTTAGACATAGGGGTCTTAATATTTTGTAATAATTGAAACGCCACATGAAGGGTGCCACATCTGCTTTAAACAAAATAATCACATTTTTTCCAAATCTATTTTACTGGTTTTACAGCAGAGCTGTTAAGGGCTAGTTTCCCCAGTTTCGTGTTCGTCACCAAATAAATGTCGACACCAAACTCTGGACAGCTACCGCCATCTATGAGCGACGGCGGCACATAGTACAGCTCCGCTGCTCTTCCTTCTTCACCCGAGTGGAAAGGCTGAAAGTTTTTTTTTTTTTTTTCTATTTCTTTTTTATTGAAACAAACCGGACAATTTGTTTCAGTTTTCCTTCCTGTCCATAAGACACACTTTTCTTTTAAAAGGATACTGAACCGAAATTTGGATTTCGCAAAATAAGGCAAAATAACTCCAAAACATCACTCAACATCAATATCTCAAACAGACGGCCATACTTCTGGAAAAGAAAAGCGCGATCAAGCGAGGCCTTTGACGTCATTGTCCTCCGGCAGAATTTCAGAATGAGGGGAAGCGGCCTCGCTTCTCTCCTTCTAGCTTCGGTTCACTAGTTCGAAGGGACGTAGCGAGAAGGAGAGGGAATGGGAATCGTGACGTGACTTGTCTCGTCGGCCTCGTCGGCTGTATTCAATCGCGCACTTCTTTTCCAAAAATACGGCGATCCGTTAGAGATATTGCTGTATGAGTGATGTTTTGGGGTTTTGCAGAGTCCCGCCTATCCATCCAGCCTTGTTTTGTGAGCTTGAAATTTCGGTTCAGTATCCCTTTAATGCATTAACATTAGAACACTTGCTTTCACGAAAACCCTCCGGTGTCAGTGCCATGCATGACGTTGTGAGGAGGTATCGTGTCGGGGAGAGAGGGAGAGGGTGACACTAATGACATCAACGCTTCCAACCAATACGAGCGTCGCACATATGACGCAGACAGGGGCGGATTTAGAGGGGGGGGGTCTGCAGACCTGCCAACCCTACAATGCTGAAAATACTACAGGGGATGCCAAAAAACACTACAATTGTGTCAAGAAATACGAAAACTGTTTTATTCTTCAAAAACTTGGTTTAGGTAAGAAAAATGCCTCAACTAGGGCACAAACACATCATACATTGCACGAAATGTCTTATTCTTTAGAAGTAGAAGGTTGGGCCAACACTGAGGAAGTTGCAGTTTTTGCTTTCCTTAGGAAGTTCTTGTCGAACACTTGTTCATGGCACTTTCCGGACTGGCTGCATCTCACAACTAACAACTGTTCAAGGGTCTTTTTCGACATGGAGGAGCGGAACTGCGTGTGTGCCTTCTTCACTTTGCTGAAAGCTCTTTCGCCTGTGCCTGGTTTAACGGAGACGTTAAAGAGCAAAGTTCTTGCTCTTTAACGTCTCCACAACAACCGCCGTGAACGGCACGTTGTGTTCGATCAAAAATGCCGTAAAAGGCATTCTGCTCGGGTAATGTCGTAATCCGTTGATCGACTAATCCTCCAAGCTTCTCGTTGGTTTCAACTAAATTTGCAGAGTCCTTGTGCTTTTTTGTATTCAGATGACACAGAATGTCCCGGCGACCAGCGTGCGAAATGTTGACATCGCAGCGACACAGACTACAAAATGTGTACCTTTCGCCCTTGCGCGACGTCTTCATAAATGTAAAGTCGGTTGAATAGATGGGAATAAACACTTGAAAATATTTTTTTCCAGACATCTTGTAGCAAAGATGGTTTCAAGGGATCATGAGTAAAAGTTCCAGTCACACAACGCACAACGTTCGCCACAACCAACGTCGCCACAACAAAGGAGATTTCCTAAACAGTTTTGGATTAAGATGGATGGATGGATGTTAGCGGCTATACCTGGGCTATACCACCCCTTACAACACTGGAGCGGTAGCTTGCGCCCCCTGGCATACAAGTCGATGTACCAGTGCTGCCAACCCCAACTTGTAAACAGGCGAGATGCAGCTTAAACAGAAACTTTTTTTTTTTTTTTTTTTTTTACACGGGGTGCGGAAAATCGTACAAATATTGTTGTTAATACGATAATCGTAAGAAAGCGCTGGAAATCGGACACTTTACGATAAAATCGTAAAACTTGGCAGGTATGGGTCTGGATGTCCTGACACCCCCTCTTGATTTCTGCATGTGTAAAATTTAGGGCGTGAAATGAGGGAGAGGGGGAGGGGGTTCCTAAACAAATGGTACGCTGACCAACACCTGACCCCCCCCTCAGGAAATTCCTGCATCCGCCCCTGGACGCAGAGCCAGAGACGAGCAGGCCCAACTCAGTTGTCGCCCCGGCGATGGATGTGGTTCTTTTCACGAGCAATATGGCTGAACGTATCCAAGAGCAACGACGAAAGAAAGCCGAGGCTACGCGTTCATTAAATTAAATCTCATTAATCGTCGAACCAATCTTTTTTTTTTTTTTTTTTTATCATGAACCTACACTACCATTCACTGGCTAATTTATACATTTTGTAATACAACTAGATAGCGGTAACACGCACACTAGAATTCACTGGACCTGCCTTCGGGCATTCATCACGAAAAAGCTTCCGAGTTTTTGTTTCCACGTGGTGCCATCCGTGGGTAGCAGCGTAAGATATCACAAGGACTCAGTCATAGGCAAACACAAGTGTGCGGACCAGCCTCAACACGTGTTTCTTTTCTTGCATGTTTTTTCCGGAAACCTAAACTCACTATATTTTGTACAATAAAAGCACTGCCTAAAATACCCCTGTGAATGTATTCCGTTCATTAGCTTATTTACAAAGCTCTTTTTTACCAGAGCCATATATAGAGAGAGTTTAGTCAATGGAAGGAGCCGGCAGGAGCCGGGGTGGAGCGGCAAAAGTGGCGCCACCACCAGCGCCGCATACTCTCCCCGTGATGATAATGCAAACTTAAAATATCTGAGATGACCTTAAAGGAGAAGCGTACCACGGTGCATGTATATTTTTTTGTTTCTGGATGGGGCTCAAAGTATATGAATGGATAATTATAAGAGATTAATGGGAATAGGAAGTTTCAAGGTGTTGAGTGTGTTTACTGAGCCAGAGAAGTCTCCTGAAACATGAGGCGAAACTGTAAACGTGGGGTGTGCGTTTGGGGTTAGCGTCAAAATTTCCATGGAGCCGAGTCCATGTTTTTTATCGTTTACTCTGTCGTGGCCGCGGCTGTGACTGCAGTTAAAAGAAAGATTGAGTGCATTCTGCATGTCGCCGTGATGACAACCTCATGTGCATTGCCCTTTTCAGTAAAAATCGCACAAGTCTTGTGTGCTGAAATGAAATACTTGAATACATCCTAAGCTACAAATTGTGATTGGAGGATATAAGTTAAGTCCATTGCCTCCACTAGGGAAATATTTGTGGCTAGTGGTTGGTCACAAGTGCTGCCAATCAATGTGCCTAAGGTCATCGAAATAATTTCAGTCAATGACGTGCCCTTATTTTTGCCCCATTCTCACCAATTAATGACCAAACTATCTACATATACGGCTTTGTTTTTTACAACTGAATGGCGCTTGCAAACACCCTGTAGCATCTTGTTTGTGGCACTGCCACGCCATTTTCAAACTCACCTTGACGCCGACATGTAGTCTACCTCCCGGTCGTCGAAGTCCCCCTCGTCGCTCTCCTCCATCGCCTCGTCTTCAGACTGGTTCCCCTTCTTTTTCTTCTTCTTCTTGTCCTCCTTTTCGTTTGCCTTTCTCTTCTTCTTGGCGCTCGAGTCGTCGTCGTCCTTGTCCTCCTCGTCGTCATCGCCGTCCCCGTCTGAGTCGCTCAGCCAGTCGTCCATCTCCGAGATTTTCTGAGAAGAGAGAGAGCAATCACGTGTGCAACGAAGCTTCACCCCCGTTGCTGTTCTATGCTCTTTGGCAGCGGCGGGAAGCAGACAACATCCAGGCCGTGATTTCCTTGTACGTAAAAGCGCGTCTGCTACTCGTTTGTCGACAAAAAACGACATACCCTTTGAGGTACTTCCCCCCCCCCCCCCCTACCCCAAAGGCTAAGTCCTCTTTCGTAAAGAACCAGCGGGTTTCCAAAAGCCACAGTAAAGGTGAGACAGCCGTTGCTAGGACTAGCGGATGACGAGCAGACGACACTCTTGCTCACTCTGGTTGAAACGATGCAGTAAGTAAAGACAAAGACAGCTAGCCTTTCAGTCTACTTGCTAGCCTTCCAATCGGAGCTTGGCACTGTGATGTCACTATACCTGATGCGCAAGAAGCAGACAAACTTGCTCGCCCCACAGTTTGTTTGGTGTTATGCATGAGCAGAGCTGAAGCTGTGACCCTTTCGTGGCCAGTGGAGAAGTATACCTCACGAGAGAAAAATTGGTGCAAATATAACCTCCTGAGAGCCTGTATTACAGATTTTCCAACTGCAAGATCGGGGTCATGCGGTTTATGGGCCCCATTTGCAATACGAGCTGTGGGGAGGTTGCAAAAGCGCTGATCGTCTGCAAACGTCTCCTCCGCCTTTCCGCCTGCTTTCCTCCTCGCCACACAACAATGCAGCGCATGCGCACTTGCAATCAATCTCTGCGGGAGGCGTCCGCCATTAAATTGCAAACGCTTCCCATGGTTTGAGTTGGACCCTCTCTACAATCTGGGCTCGCTAGTTCCCACTTTTTAGCATGTGGTGCCCTCTGTTAACATTTTTTAGCAAAAAAATAAAATAATAACTTGCATTTGTTTCATCATAAGGTGGGATTTTTTGCTTTCATTTTGTTTCCCACCAAGTGCATGTGCTGGAGATTTGATCTTTGCTGCGTTCCTCCGAGACCCTAAGCCTGCTAGTAGGTCGATAAAGGAAACCTTTTTTTCCTTTTTTTTTTTTTTTGGTCCAGTCTTCAGCCTTCTTGTCTCAAGGAAAGCAATAGACTTTGGCTCATGGTGCCAAAGTTTGGCGGACCTTGCCATAGACCCTTTTCAAAAGTCATGTACAGTGAAAGCTCATTAATTTGAACTTCAATAATTCAAATTGATGGATAATTCGAACTGTACTATTTGGTCTGGCCAAGCTCCATAGAAGTCTACGTATAAAAAAGCCCGTTAATTCGGACGCGAGTAAGTTCCAGCTGGTGGATTACGCCGCTGACGACGGAGTAAGAGATTTGACTCACAAACTCCTTGTTCTTGTCCTTCTTCCCTTTCTTGCCCTTTCCTTTCTCCTCCTCGCCCTCCTCCTTGATGCCCTCCGTGTCCTCGTTGGCCATCTTCTTCCGCACCATGATCGAGAAGTGGTTCATCACCTTGTCGCGCCTACGAGCGAAGACCGTCGTGAGTGACGGGCAATGCGTTGGAGAGTCGCGTCGCCAGTTCTGCCTACGACGCCATGGTGAACAATGTTCCGGCTCGTGAAAGCTGGGTTCTTAGGAACCATGGGATTCCCCAGATTACCCTCATGGTTCCCCAAGCTCTCAAATCTCTTGACCGTCCCCGCTCCCAAGTGTGCATTTTTTTCACTGTAAGCCCCATTTTAGTGGCATTGAACCACCCATTGCTGCATAACTATGAGCCAAACACAAGCCCTGTTCATGGGCCCTATACACAAGCTGTGAATATCATCACATTTTCCCCAAATTTGCCCAATTCACAGCATATTTCCTGACTATCACAACATTTTCGCCAAACTTTTCCCAATTCACACCATATTTCCCAACCATCACCACATTTCCACAATTCACACCGTATTTCCACACTATCTCCACATTTCCCTCAAAAAACTCATCGAATTGCGAAATATTTACTAATTATCACAGCACTTGCCCACAAAATTTCCAATTTACGCCATAATTCGCATATTAGAAAAAAATTGTCATTTTTCCCCATTTAAAGATAATGATCACCATGCTTTTTCTAAAGTTTTCCAACAGATGCCATTCTTTTCCAAATTTCTGCGACTTGCACCACAATTTTCCCGATGGTCACGGCTAACTCGATTCACAGAAAATTCCAGGCTTTCCTTGTCCGTAGGTACAACGATTATAAGGAAGCGAAACAAAAGTAAATAAAGCAGCGACATCGTCACCTCTCGAACTCGACCTCTGCCTCCTCGGCCGTGAGAGCCTTGAAGCGGTTGACCGGGTTGAAGTTGTACCACTCGTCGATGGGGAAGGCCTCGAAAACGCCGTCGGGCGCCTTGCAGAACACATAGAAGGACGTGTTCTCCGACACACCGCCGTCCCGAATCGCCTTGAACCTGAACGCAAGAGACCCGGTTGTTGCGAGATCCGTTGGCAAATATTTACCGGGAAGATTGAAGAAGATTGCCTGGCCTGGACATTCCCTCAAGTGCAATGAAGGAGCGATAGCACTTGACAAAGTTATTAACGAGCAACACCCGCTATCGAAATGATGCGCACTGCGACACGCAGCCAAAGTAATTGGGAATGTATGACGGGTGCTCTGTTAGTTTTGCCTCGTGGGCTGTAACTTTTTTGTACTGTGATGGAATTGAGGGATGTTACAATCATATGAAAGTTTGGAGTTTCCTATTACCCAGGAGCACATCACCTTTCGATACAACACCCACCGGCGGCGATGCAGTTCCGCCGCCGGTGGGAATTATATAATTCATTGCCGCCAGGTGGGATTATATCGTCAGGTGATGTGCTCCTGGGAAAAAAAAGATTTCAAACTTTTATTTCAATATGGCCATCTTACTAATTTATCACTAACTTACTAATTTATCACTCTTACTAATTTTATCACTGAATGAAGAAGTTACAGCTCAGGAGGCAAAACTTATTGAACACCCCCTGTACAAAGGACTTCTTTTTCATCTGTGAGGACAACCCAAAAGTAACTGAAATGAATTTCTGAAAGGGCGGGCCATTCATAGTAGCAGCTTCCGCTGCTAGCAGAGCTCAGCGGTACCCTTTTGAGCCAGTTTGTTGATAGCTGATAGGTCCTGCAAGGATGGCTAATGTTGTCCCAGACGCTCTGGATGGCTGACTACTTCGCTAGTTCGCAGGAAAGGGGGGTAAAGACAAGAATGGAGTGTGGCAAGTCTTAAGCGCTGACATCAATAATCCCAGGAGGACTAACAAAAAAAAAAAGTGACAGAAGACCGGAAAAAGAAAGCAGGCAAAAGGTTAAACGCATTCGTTTTGACACAATGCATTTGAGATGTTGAATTGCTTGCCAACTCTAATTTCTTTTCTTTAAAGTATGTACGATGCAAGCATTTTCTTCCACACTGTGCGTGCTAAATTATGTGTCGTACATGCATGAAGTTGTGAGGGACTAAGTACCAACCTTGTACCACATCTTCCGGACTGCAGCCCACGGACAACGCAAGGATTCGTCTTTCAAGACCGTTCGCTCCGACAAAATGTTGCACATCTCGCGAGACAGCGAGACGCAAACAACAGCCGAACTAAAACAATGTCAAATCTACAACATCCGAGCACACTCACTTCTTGCCGCCTTTCCCGCCCACTCGGAGCAGCCAGGGCTGGTCGTCTGGGTTGTACTTCTTCATGATGATGCCATACTTCTTCCTCCTCGCCTCCTCCTTCTGGTCCCGGCCAAACTCGCTGCCGGCCCCAAACTTGGGCATGTCGTCCTCCATCTTCATCTCCTTCAGGTTGTTCTCCCGCTCAATGCGGATCTGTGGGGAGGGGCCGCCATACGGTTGCCGTACCTTCAGGAATGTGGTCTACAGACTATGCGCGTCCTACGGGCGTGGAGTGTAAGGGGATTTGTTTTTCTAAAGTCACTGGCAAGGTAAGAACGGAAAGGCGTCTAGACAATTCGGCCCACAGCAAGCGCTCGGCGCCTTTTGCCAAGCTTTGGCTGTGCGCATCAACTCGTGTTTGAAAACACGAGTTGACGAATAGGTGGTATTCACTGGACACTAGAGTGGAGAGCGTTCTGACAAGCTCGCAATGACGGCAAGCTTCCACAAGATATATTCTACATCACGATTGCTGTTCTCGCCAGACAATAACTGGGAACTGATTGGGAGCTTGCATAATGAGCGATATGCTCAAATACTGCATCCAGGAAAAAGCAGAAAATTACACTCGCCCACTTGTCGAAAAGGTTCAGACCGACCCGCATAGACATACTAGACTATGGTTCCCGCATTGTGGAACAGAAATATTAACCCTGACCGGCAAGCTGGTCAGGGTTGATTTTTCAGTGTTGTGACTTGTGAATTGATGTCCCTTAAATAATCATACTATAATCGTAAATCAGTATCAAACCAAAAAGGACCCAGTTCAAAATGCCGGTATTTCGCAATCCTGGAAACTCACCTGTGTCCACTTCGAAATGTCTTGTTTGTGCGCTGCGTTGAAACGCATGACATGGTGACGCTTTTTCGTCTGTCTGAAGAGAAGAAAACAGTTAATAGGGCAACTGAAACTAAAACGTTAAATTCGAAAATGATTTTTTTTTTTTTTTTTTTTTCCAAGCAACGAAAAAAAGGCCGTACTTGGGAATTCGCACAATGAACTCTTGTCCCTGGTTGTTACCCTGAAAGTGGAAGACACGGAATAAATATGGCACTCACTTCCACGATCTGTGTAAAGATGTTCTTAAAATAATTTCCACTCTCCATCTCGTCACCATAAGAAAAATTTAGACAGATACAAGATTGTTTTGTCAAATGCCGACAAGTGTCAACGGAGCTGCAGTGGACGTGAGTCTATATATTCACTGCAGTTTCGCCACTTTCCTCAATAAACGTTTCTGGTAAGCATCTAGGTCATTATCACACTATACAATAGGTCAGCCAAACAAGTAGATATCGGAGAAATTTAAACGAAATGTACCGAAGAACTCGACGACCCACTTGCTACCGCAGCCGCCATTGAAACTGCAGCTGCAGGCGATAACATTGCAGCCTTGCCAGTCTTGCAGCTTGCAGCTGCCCGAGGGCCTCAAGCTTGTTGAACGTTACATACAATTAAACTGAATTAATATAATAGATTAAAATCATAGTATTTATATAATGAGCACTATATTTTTTGTTGGTGAAACAATAAATTAAACATATGTTGATTGTTGGGTTTGCTGGTTTTGCTCAACATTCAAGATTCAAGTTTCTAAGCTTATCCGAGCCAATCCAATGGGTTCTCGATCGCGGGTTTCGCGGGTTTTGTTGTGATCTTCGGGGCTATCAGAAGTTCGGGACTTTGGTGTGGTCTTCGGAGCTATCAGAACTTCAGGACTTTTGAAACTATGTACCAGTCACTCTGAAGTTAGAATTGTATTATATCAACAATCAGAACCATTGTTTCTCCCACCGACCTGTAACCATGAGACGGATCAAGCAGTCGCAAGTGTCACAAGCTGCGTCTAGCAGTACTGCAAGGCCCGTAAGTCTGTTAATACCCACGAAACAAAACGTCTGCTCGCCGTTGTAAAAGAAGTAAAAAAACAGTTCTCTGTTTGCCCGTGATTGTTCTAGGGTGCTTCGTCGTCGAATGTGGCCACTACTTCCCAAAGATGTGCCGTGGGAACGGGTAACGACGAATTCACGAACCTGGTAAATACTAAATGGCCTGCTGTACCCTTCTATGTAAACGTGCACGCAGGTTTTATTTCGTTATTTGACTTGGCTTTTTTATGTTTAGGTGAACAATACTGTTTATTACATTCTGGTTGCTGACCAGCACAAGACGCCAATCAAAAGGAAAGGTAAGGCATTTTTAATTACGCTGCGTCTAAAGGTACGTCGGACGTACCCGGACGATATTCTTAAAGGTATGCGAGAAGTGTACGGCATAAAGCTCAGTATATTAAGTGAAGAAGAAAATGTCTGCCATGTTCGCATGCGTTTCGGCCGCCTTAGAACGGCGGGACATAAAGACAGACATCGGGTCACAAGGCTCCTGTGTCCTCCCCAGATCACTCTATTTTAAAGAAAACAGAGGCGCGGGACGTCGGATTAAAGAAACGTATGCTTAGCGCAAGTTCGTCTGCTTCTTTTGCGGGGGTTGTGGTGATGTCAGAATGCCGAGCTCTGATTGGCTCTGATTGAAGGATAGGGGGTAGACCTCAAATAAAGCTGCCTTGAGGTCTATCCACTATCCTTCAATTAGAGCTCGGCGTTCTGACATCACCACAACCCCTGCAAAAAGAAGCAGACAAACTTGCGCTCCACATTGTCTGCTTTTTCTTTTTCTTTTTTTTTGTTCTGTTTTTCTGCCACTCCTTTTTCGTTCCTTCCCTAGGAGCCACCGATATCAGAGCCTACGATTTTCCGTGCTGCACTGCTGTTTTTGCCGTATCTTTACCATATCTATGGTATTCTAAATCTACTTGCGAACGCAGCTGATGGATGGATGCAAATGGCTGGCGCGGCTAAAAGTTGCCGTACCCGTGCGGAGTGGCACCGCTACCGTAAGCTTGCACCCTGACTTCGAAGCATGGTCTTCATTGTCCTCCGCCCTCAGTGCGCACGAGGCACCATCCCCGTATACGAGAGCTGTGCACCTAGAAACTGAGGGAGCAGACGAGATCAGAACGCACAAGGACGTCGGAATGCCGAGCCCTTGTTCGAATGAATATTGGGTGGACCTAATGCTAGCTGCCTTTGCCTCCACTGCACTCGTCAGACGCGTTCGAATGCGAAAGCCAAACGTCGGACTCCAGCGTTCCGCGTTTTAACGTGCTCTCGTCTCCTCCTCTCCCAAAAATTGCATAATGTTTTTTTGTTGTTTTTTTTTTTTTGTCTGACAGATATACAGAAGTTTGTACTCAAAGACCACTCCAAGTCTATAAAGGAAGTGCTCAAAGAAGCAAAGCATAAGCTGAGCGAAGTAAGTAAGCATTATGTTTTTAAAAAAGCCATGTGAAAGATTTTCTTGGATTTAATGACCTGTCCAAACATGTGCACCATGCCTACACAACTTCCACACGACATCATATACCTACATAGAATTCTTTGTTTTCGGGTTTTATATATATATTTTTTTTAAATCAACTGGGGAGAAATCTAATTGTTCAATAAATTATTCGGAAATTTACGGTTTTCAAGTTATATTTAAAAATGTACAAGTATAATTAGCAATAAGGAGCATTGATTGGTTTTAATACATAGAATCTTTTAATAAGGTGCACAAGATAAAATTGAAGGATGGTATAAGAGCTCACATAAATTTTTACATTTTGCATAAGTTCAGCTATTGCTTACATCATCTTTTGCTAGCGCAGCATCTCTATCTTCTTCATAGACCTGTGTGTTCTTCGGACATGTCTGAATTGATGGAACGTTCTGCCAACATCGCAGCTTACTTACATTTGCAATGCACAGCTCTGTCACTTCAGCTTAATAACAAAAACAAAATATCTGCTGTTAGTTTTGAAAGTAGTCTTTCACCCTCCTTTCTTCTGTTTTGTTGCACTGGTTGAAACGGAAAGAGAAGGGCAAAGAATATGTGGCAAGAGACTTATGGTGAATTCCACTCGTAGATCCAGAGCGCTTTCCAAAATCTGCAAGGTGGCGAAATTCCGCTCCGTGGGACCCGCTCCGAATCGACGAGGGGAAGATAAGCTTGCATTTTTGGAGCGACCTCCCCCACACCCCCTCCGCCGTTCAAAATGGCCGCTGCTCGAACTTGACAAGCCCACCAACGCCTCAGCCGACTGATCTTTCCGACGACCAGTGACAACTGTCACTGCTTAGTTGCAGAAATAACACGCGACACAGGCCGGGCGAAATTATACGTACCATGGCGCCCTGTCACAAATAACGAAGATGTCTGCGTTCGGCGCCGTCACATACCTTTCGGCCGCCTCGAAGCAGCGGGGCACAGACAGCGATTGCCATCGGTGGAGTTTAGATTTCTGGTACGACTTTAATAAGCACAAAGATAACAAACCATCACTTGCACGGTCGTTGCCTAATCTCTTCTTGCTTTATTGCACGGGAAAACGCCGGCGGAATGCAGTGTAAAAAGGTAAACAATCATTGGCTGCTGAATGAACAGGCCTAACCTTGCGTCTGCCTCCGGCTTTTCTATCGTTCTTCCTCTCACAATCACAGATGTCAGCGCTTACGATTTACCACGCTTCACAGTCCCGGCTTTGTATCCCTAATCTACGCGAGGTAGAAGCGTTCGAGCCGTCACAATCCCACGTAAACAACCGACGCACCCGAACAGATCCAACTCGACGACCCGACCGTGTCCTGACCGGCCCGCCGACCTCGCCAACCTCGCCGCGCATGCGCACTGCCGATTTAGGAGGAAATGACGTAGGGCGCTCTCTCAACTTCCGGAAAGACCTGTGAAATCCCGCAGAGCAAGTTCGGCGGGGTTTGAGGCGCTCTGTGAAGCGGGCGCTGCTAGAGATCTACGAGCAGAAGATGACCAACTCGAGCCAGATCTGCCAGCGGAATATACGTGCTCCGAATGGAGTGCTTTTGGAGCGCTCGAGATATGTGAGCGGAATTAGAGGCGAAATTTTGGGGCTTGTTCTATTTCATTGCTGTTCACTGTAGCCAACAGAATCTAGTAGGTTTGTTTACGAGGCATGGAGCTAGCGCACGTGCTCCTACCAACTCTTTGTTTCCTAGAAGTTATTTTCGGAGCAGAGTAATTAGGGAAATGGTGAAATTTAATTCCCGGATTCGGGGAAAGATTGGGCTTTACCCACTTTTTATGAAACATGTTCGGGGCGTAAATATTGGGAACGGGTATTACCCCAAAAAAGAGAGGCCCTACATTATATGTTGCAAAGTTCTAGAATTTTATATACTCTTCAGGAGTTACACAGTACTGTCGAGACTGGTTATAACGAAGTCAACGGGAATCGGAAATCACTTCGCTATATTCGCTATTTCGTTATACAGTTGAACCTCTGTTTAACGAAACCCGATTTTACAAATTTCCCAATTTAACAAACAAATTCGGATTCCCCGCGCAGCCTATGCGCGAGGTCTCCCTTCCTCAATTTTACGAAGTTCCCGATTTAACGAAGTAATTAGCGGGTCCCAGTGACTTCGTTAAATCGAGGTTCAACTGTAACCGACTTCGGTTAACGAAGTGCAAAAGGGAATGGGAAATCGTAATCGCTTCGCTGTAGCCGCTATTTCGTTATAACCTGACTTCGTTATAACCGGTCTCGACAGTACCTCACTCACGTGTTCTGGTTCACATGCAAAACCTCCACACGACATCATCCGTCCAAAGTCACAGTTTCATAGATTGTTAAGAACTTCAGCAGTGACTGATGTGTGCCAGAGCTTGTGTGTGACTTCACACGTTCCAGCTACCATATTTTTTAAAGCCCTTCACAACTTGCGTGGGATTTCAAGAAACGTGTACGAAATAAATTTTGAAATTTGTTTGCGACTCTCACGAGGTTTCAAAACATGCGCCAGGCTCGGATGTCTTATAAGACACACAAATTTGTTAGAGAGACTTTACAGTTAAGGTTTCGTGTCATCTGATAAACTAGAAAAATTTCAAAAATACTTTGCAGTGAACTTTTGATTAACTTGACTTCATTTTAAAATCTTCTAGTATATTGAGATTACGATAAAAGGAAAGCTCGGGACACTTCACATCAGTCTCGTGGTGGCGCCTGGAGTGTGTCTTCGACTGGTCTGTTTATTTTATTCATTTATACAATTATAGTAGCTGACCAATTTCTTGAATTTGGTCGGAAGTCAAAAAGTAGTCAAAATAATTGAGCAGTCAGAAAACATGAGCCTGAACGACAACTCCCAGGTCACTGACGGTCCCGCGCCAATGTCCGAATAATCAGGCACATCCAAATTTTTGGCATCCGAAAAATAAATTCGCTGCTGTACCTACATCGCCCTTACCAAGGCGGTTTACTAAAATTTCAATATCAAAATACGAGGCACATATAACAGGTAAAAAAATTTTATGATGCGGTAGGATATACGATGACACTAAAATTGAAACGAAAATGATAACATCACAGCGACTTTGCAATGTAACAAAACAAACAAAATATGAGTACTAAAATATTAGCAGAGGTCCATCTAGCAATGCAGTAACATAGTTGAAACAGTAAGCTTTGCAGTGCTGCAAAAACCAAAGGAGGAGGAGCAGACACAATTTCATTTAGGAGGTTATTCCGCTTGTGCACTGTTGGGGAAAAAAATGATTACGTAAACACAGTCGCCAACCGATTTTTCGGACGCGTTCGATTATTCTGACATTTTCGCCGAACCATCACTCACCCCATACAGTTAATGTATATCATTGACCAAAATTTCGGACGCTATAAAGCTTATTGCTCGATATTTCGGACATAATTTGCCTGATTTCTTCAGTTTACAGCCATAAAACAGTTGCCACGATAGCACCGCGAGCTTAGTCGCCACCATTCTGGTTTTGGTTTTGCTTGTAGCCTCGGTACCATGCTCTACGCAATAAGCAAGCTGGGTTGAGGCTATAGTCGGGTTTTCCGGTTCCGCTATTCGCGACTCCAGCAAAACGAACGGCACCTAGTGGGAAAACACTGAACTGGCCGGAACAGGTCCCTTCGCGATTTCTGCTCGTCTCTTCTGGCTTCCGTGTTTACATGTTGTCGGTGGTTTGCGAGACAGAACAGTTCTACCGGTGACTGTGTCGTAACCGTAGTATCGCCTTGTGACCCAGGTTGCTCTGCACTCTACCTATGTAACCGCGTAAGCCAGACATTCTGCGTTTCTCAACGTTCATCAGCAGTGTGGAAGGACAGTGGGCAATCCTTTCCTTTCCTCGAAGAAAGTCAAGCCTCTGGAAGTTCGCTTAGCCCAGCACATCGCCGCAGGTTTGAAATGTGGAAGATAAAACGCAAGGGAACCAATTTTGAGTCCAATGCTTACTTGCTGGTGCCCCAGCGTTGTGCGTTGAGCTGGCACATGGCACGGCACGAGCTAGATTCGACCGCCATATTTGCCCGATAGTGGCGTCCCCTATAGGTCGCTGGAGTCGCGAATAGCCAACATGGCCGCCGTCTGCCCATTCTTATGGTTCTTCCAGTTGTTCTTGTGGTCCGTGTTTTTCGGGTGCTACCACGAGAAGAGCGGTCGTTCACCGTTCTTGTGATCTTTGAGCGCGAAGGTGTTTTGCCGATAGCAGCACAGCACCCGGACCAAACAGATAAACAAACAAGTGAAAAGTTAACAATATAAGTCAAAAGTTGCACGAAAACTTAAACTTGACATCGAGCAAGTGGAAAGTGGTCAATACGCAGCGGAATATGCGGGGAAATTTGAAAATTTGGCTGAAATTGCTTTTTCAAATTACTTGATTATTCGGACAATTTCGGAGTCCCCTCCGAGTCCAAAAAATCGGTCGGCGACTGTGTGTTTATTCTGGGACGTATTTGTATGTTTATTCTGGGCACATATTCACGAACTTTGAGGGGGGACACTACCCAGAAAAATCAATTTCTGCAAAAAAAAGTTGATTTTAAAAAATGTCATATTTATATCCACCAACAACTAGAGAATATTCCCAGAAAGTTTCATTAGTTTACACTGCATAGTTAATTTTTTATAAATTATTTTCGGTCCACCGATGCTAAAGAAAAGGTAGAGGTTGGAGCACCTTGAACACATTTTTTTCCATTCCACTATTTGCCATAAATTTCACTTTAGGAAAACTATTGTTTTGTTATTACGTAACTTGGATTCATTTTTATAAGTTTTTCTGGGGTGAAATTTTAAGGGGAAGATAGCTATGAGCTTCTATTTCTTATTTTTTTTCATTTTTCATGCTCAAAAATTAAAATTTTGGACAAAGGATAGAAATCTAAAACACAGTTTTTGTGTTTATGTGGCTTTTTTGTCATGAACGGTGGTATAATATAAAAATATAGCTTCATTGCTATCTGCTCTGAACTGTCCTAAAGCAATATAACATGAAAACGACAAATTTATTAGTAATTTCAAAAAGGTAGTTTTCCTACGCAGACACGTCCACTTTCACCTTTGAACTTTTGCAATTTTTGTTTGTACATCACTCAGGTTAATAAAATTTGGCACAAATGTTCTCCACAGCAACAGAAACAAGCCCTGTAAATGTCATTTAAATCAGTCAAGTGGATAAAATATTAACTTTTTTGGGTAGTGTCCCCCCTTCAGATTATGATCTGGGTTGGTTCTTTCATGAATTGTATGTTAGCAATGCCATTTCTGCAGTTAAACATTTTTTAAAACAAGGACGATCCAAGATACTCCTGCCGTGCAAGCAAGGACCACCCTTAGCAGATAAAGCGGAAGAACTTTTAGAGAAATCATAGTTGCCTGACACAAACCGCACTGCTCGTTTCTGTATGCATTCAGGCTCATCTACACTTGACTTTGTACAAAGGTCCCAGACGGTGCAAGTTGTTATAAGCTTTCCCGAGTAAAACAGGGGCAGGAAGGAATGAACACCATCATTCATATTCTCGCGCCACGGATGCATGGCGCCGCTAGCATCATCATCACACTCCTCCCCTTTTTATACGAAGGAACAACAATACTGTCTCAAAACCTAGACGTCAAAGTTCGGGTCACTATAGTCTAAGGCCTGTAACGATCTACGGGCTTTTTTGCTCTCATAGAGCGTAGCTTTTGTGGACTACTCGGAGTCTGGACGGTTGGCAACGTCTGGCATGAAACTTCCTGAGTTCGAAAAGGTCCTCTGTCAGGGTGTACTGTTGTTGGTTCATGAGGATCTTTGTTCCCGGAAGATCCGGTTGACCTGTCTCGTTTCAGCTGAGGAGTCGGTTGCCCCGCGCTCTCTGTATGGTTGTCC
This sequence comes from Ixodes persulcatus, assembly GCA_013358835.2. Lineage (NCBI taxonomy): Eukaryota > Metazoa > Arthropoda > Arachnida > Ixodida > Ixodidae > Ixodes > Ixodes persulcatus. The sequence continues at coordinate 54,518 of JABSTQ010010199.1, forward strand.
CAGGTGGAAGACAATGTTCTCGAAGATGGCCACCATGACGGTTCCAACGAGTCCCATCTCTCAGTTCCACTTGCACAGATGATGAACTCTATGGTTGTATAACAACCCCAGGAAGTCATGAAGGTCCTCACCTGACATTTCGGGCAAACACTTTTTGACCATGCTGAGGTAGAGGGCCTTTGCGTGCTCCTTGGTCACAGCGTAACTTCTGCTTCAGCTGCTTCCAGAGTACTTGACTCCGCATGTCCCGATGTAGGACGTCTAGGGCCAGGCACGTATCCAGGGGGGAGGCCTATGGGGCCCGGCCCCCCCCCCCCCCCCCCCGAAATCTTCCATTTTGCTGGGACCTCCTCTCCCCCCTCCCCCTCTTACAGCATTTTGTCATGGGCGGGCCCCCCCCCCCCCGAAACAAAATCCTGGCTACGTGCCTGTCTAGGGCTCTTTTTGCCCATTAGCAGCTCAGCTGGACTATGACCTGTTAGTGAATGCTCTGTAGTTCTGTATGTCAGAAGCATCCTGTCAATCTTGGTCTGAAAATCTCCAGATGACGCTTTCTTCAGCATTCCTTTCACGGTCTGCACGACGCGTTCCGCAGCTCCGTTTGATGCTGGGTGGTAAGGTGGAATCAGCATACGTCGGATCCCATTGCGGCTTAGGAATTTGCTGTACTTGTCGCTTACGAAGGCTGGACCGTTATCCGAAACTACAATATCTGGTAGACCGTGTGTCGAAAAGATGTTTCGAAGGCATTTGATCGTAGCATCAGCAGAGGGTGACGATACCGGTATAACCTCAACCCACTTCGAGAATGCGTCGACCAAGACCAGGAAATAACGTCCTTGGAATGGACCACCGAAGTCAACATGTAAGTGGGACCATGGCCGTTCTGGAAAAGGCCATGAGGTTGACTGTACTTTTCGATCGGAACGGTGATGTTCTTGGCATTCACGACAATCTTGAAGCTTTGCCGTGATACTGTGGTCTAGCCCATCCCACCAGACGTGACTTTGTGCAATGGACTTCATCTTCTCCACTGCCTGGATGGCTTTCGTGCAGTAATTGAAGTACTTGCTCTTGTAACTTGAGTGGGATGATCACTCTTGATCCCCACAGTAGACAGTCTTCTTGGACGCTGAGTTCTGTCAGCTTTGTTCGAAAAGGCGACCACTGTGGTCCTCCTGGGAGATCGCTACCGGACCACAGTGCCTGTCTCACTCGTGACAACACTGGGTCAGCCGCGGTATGCTGTGCAACTGCAGCGGAGAGAGCAGCAGGGTACGCCGCTTCCAACATGAATACATCAGCTGGCTGCGGAAGTTGGAAGTTGTCCACTGGTAATGGTAAGCGACTCAACGCATCGGCGTTACCTATGCTGGGGCGGGGTCGGTAGACCAGCTTGTACTTGTACGCTGCTGGTGTAATTGCCCAACGTATGACTCGAGGTGATCCTCTCTCTGGAATGGCCTTGTCAAGGCCCAGAAGTCCAAGGAGAGGTTTATGGTCAGTGACTGCTTCAAACTGGTTACCCCAAAGGTACTGATGAAACTTCGTTACTCCGAAAACAAGTGCCAAGGCTTCCTTATCAAGCTGACTGTAATTTTGCTCAGCTGTTAGAAGGCTTCTCGAGGCGAAGGCATGGGACGTTCCTGTCCGCTTGAATCTCGATGAGCAAGGACGGCGCCGAGTCCGTAAGGAGATGCATCACAGCTGAGGATGATGTCTTTGTTAGGGTCAAAGTGTTGAAGTACTGCTGCAGGTGTCAAGAGCTCCTTGCTCTTGTGAAAAGACTTCTCCTCTTGTTGCCCCCATCGCCATGATGTATTCGCAGTGAGCAGGTGGTACAACGGTTGAAGTACTGAGGACAAGTTGGGAAGAAAACGCCGGTAATAGTTGACGAGCCCAAGATAGCTTTAAAGCTGCTTGAGGTCAACTGGTCGAGGCGCATTTAGGACAGCTTCTACCTTGCGTGGTGTTGGCTTCAGTCCTCCGGCTTCAATCACATGCCCAAGGTATTCCACTTCAGGGGCCATAAAAGTGCATTTTTCTAGCTTGAGCTTGAGACCTGCGACCTCTAGACGCTGTAGTACTTGTTCAAGATTTTTTAGGTGGTCTTTGTCATTGAGTCCAGTCACGAGAATATCGTCAAAGTATACGACGACGTGTTGCATATCCTGCAGTAGGTTTTCCATTTCTCTCTGGAAGATTGCAGGAGCCGAGGATACTCCAAATGGTAGTCTGGTATATTGAAAAAGTTCTTTTGGAGTGTTGATGGTAACAATCTTCTGACTTTCAGGCTCGAGCTCCACCTGTTGGTATGCGTCCTTTAGGTCCAGTTTGGTAAACTTGATGCCTGCTGAAAGTTTGGCCCACAGATTTTCCAATCTGGGTACCGGGTACTTCTCGAGAATGGTTGCAGGATTTACAGTAACCTTGAAATCACCGCAGATCCGCACTCGGCCGTCACGCTTCAGAACAGGCACGATCGGTGCTGTCCATTCAGATGTTCTCACAGGACAGATTAATTCATCGCGTTGAAGTCGTCGCAGTTCTTGAGCAACCTTATCCTGTAACGCAAACGGAATCGTGCGAGGCTTGAAGAACTTGGGATGCGCTCCTTCTTGGATGGTGATCGTAGCTTTCACGCCTTTCAGCGTACCTAGTCCATCAGTAAAAAACTTCCTTGTGATTTTTCAGAATTGCTTCCACGCTGGATGCAGCGGTAACGTCTTTCACATCGGCCAAACTTATCCCAAGGGCGTTGATCCAATCTCTTCCAAGGAGTTTGGGAGTCTGGTCACGTGCATACACAGGAAGCGTTGCTTCTTTGTTTAGAAATCGAACAGGTACGAAGACCTTTCCCTGAACCTTAGAAAAGTCACCGCGATAGCTTCTTAGGATGACATCAGAAGGTTCACATTGAAGCTCTGGAAATTCTTCTACAAAAGTTCTTTGTCCGATGATGGAGACGCTGGCTCCGGTGTCCACTTCCAGCCGAAGTGGTTTCCCCGCCACTTCTAAAGTAGTAACATATGGAGGGGAAAATATTGAGGATTTCAGCAACCACATGTTGTACGTCACGGGTGGCTGACTCGTGGACGACTTTTCGGAATTGTCAATGGCATAGACAGGACGTTTGAACGTTTTTCTTCTGTCCGGAATTTTTAAATTGGCCACGTTGATAGCTCGAATCGTTCTTCGTAGTTTCCATCGCTAGTAGAAGCTGGATCGCGGACTCGAACGTGAGATTGGGCTCTTCAAGCAACCGTGTCTGCATTGTGGAGTCATTGATGCCGCAGACAAGTCTGTCGCGAAGCATGTCATTCAGGAAGGAGCCATACTCGCAGTGCTCGGTTAGTTTCTTGAGTGCGGCAACGTAGTCGCTCACAGATTCTCCCGTGTGTTGACATCGGCTGTTGAACTTGCAACGGGTGACTACCACAGAGGGTTTTGGGGTGAAGTGGTTGCTGAGAGCGCCAAAAATCTCCTCTATGCTCACTTCGTTAGGAGCCTTGGGGGTCAGAATGCTCCGCAGAATGGAGTATGTTTTAGCACCACAGGACGTCAGAAAAACGGACCTTCTTTTTGCAGTAGGAGTGCTGTTGGCCTCAAAGAACAGCGCGGTGCGTTCCATGTACTTTAACCAGTCTGCTGGTTCCCCGTCAAAGGCTTCCAGGGTCCCGTACTTTGGCATTGTGGAGCTGAACACGGCTAATACTTGCGCCTTAAGGAGATAATACAGGTTTTACCCTCGTTGCCAGTTTGTTATAAGCTTTCCCGAGTAAAAGGGGGGCAGGAAGGAATGAACACCATCGTTCTCAGCGTGTGTGTGCAGGCAGCTCGAGATGCCAGACACTTCTTCTCTTTATTCTCGCGCCACGGATGCATGGCGCCGCTAGCATCATCATCACACAAGTGTATTCTAAAATCGGACGCACATTTGCATATATACAAGGTTACTCTAAGACTGCCTCCTCAAAGGTGGTCTCTTGATTTCTGCCCGATGACGTCGTCAAAGTGTCCCTTTGTTACCTGCCTCAATCCTGGCACTGGCACGGTGGCAGAGGCGGGTACGGCAGACAGACCGTTCAACCACGTCTCGCTTGAAGCTCGACGGGAGCTCTTCCAGCCGCAAGTTGGGACGCCGCAACAAAAACACTCACAATGGGCTCATCTTTTTCTTTTTTTTTTTTAAGAGGGGGGCATTTTACGACCAATTGTTAGGGTCGCGATGTTCGATGACATGGCACACCAGCTCCTGCAACATAATTTGGTGGCACGTTGGGACCACTTTCGACGTATGGGCAGTACGGGACGCTAAACTCGCCCGTCGGAGGCACTTTCCAGGCAACATAGTGAGTGGTGGACCAAAATGGTGACCGTACGGGGCCTTGGCTGTACTTTCCCGGGATCCAACGACTTTAGTCAATGCAACGTCGCCGTAAGGCGGCTCCTCATTAACTCTGGGGTAGCTGCAGCCTTTTCCACAATGACGCAAAATTATGATTCTTTTTTTTTTTTTTTACATTTTTATTACGAGTAATTGTTTTTTTTGTTTTTTTTTGCAGGTGTTTGGATATCAGCTGATTGACCTGAACGACCGGCTGGGGTCCTACATACTCGTGAGCCAGCTGAATCTGTCCGAGGCTAGGAATTTTCTAAACCGGTGCGTTTCCTTTTCGCTCAGATTTATTTTGTTGCGTGGCAGGACGCCTTGAGAATTTATTTGGGGATTGCAAGTTCCTTTTAATTACAAATTTTGCAATTTTACGCTCAAATCCAATCAGAAACGATGCCGACAATGCCAGGCTTGGTCTGATCACGTTGCTGCTGGCCCTGATTCTTATGAATAACGGGGCAGTCACCGAAGGTGAGTTACCTTTACCCTGTTCCGTATTAAGCCCGACCTCGGCCAATGTTGGATCTGACGGAGTCAATCAAGAGGTGCCTAAAGTTTGCCGTCACGGCGCTCGTCGTCTTTGTGCATTTTTCGTCGCTGGCTAGGTCGATTGCGTGCAGAGAAAAGTGCAGAATCGTGGCTATACTAGACTATGCGATTGATATAGCCGGGGATGGCTAACGCACAGAGATGACGAGCACGGTGGTGAGGCACAGGTCATCAGAACCAAAGTATCGACACTCCGCTTCATGATCAGAGCCACCGCATCTATCCGAGTCCGGAAAATCGGCAGGGGATTCGCGAGATCCGCCACGCTCGGATCCGCATGCCGGACACGTGGAAGCGGCCACGGCCGTCACAAACGACGACATGCCCACGTGCCGTCGGTTTCACACTCTGGTTAAAAATTGCTGCCATGCAGGAAGAGAAAGGAACGCAGAAAACAAAAACTGCAGTCTTCAAAATACCTACGAGGTGGCGTGGCGATCGAGGGAGCTTGCGGGAGTTCTAAAATGGGCCTCCACACCGGTCAATCGACAATCGCAAGTGATCGATGCTGTATGGTTGTGGTGAGGAACGAGTTAAGTGAGGAAACACTAGTGTTGCACGAATATTTGAATCTTAGTTTTGAATTGTACACTGTTTGCCATTCGCTTCAAGAATGTGCTGCACTGGCTAAATTTTTCATCTACAGCTGGGAGACTCATCGCCCGTTGAGGCAGACCTAGTTCTAGGCTGTATATACGTACCCCCCCTCCTCATGTGCTGCGATATGCGTATTTTTCGAAGTGTTGGTTGCGGCAGGTTACCCCGTTTAGTGCGCTTCTTACCGAGCACGAATGCACCGCAGAGAAGCAACACCCACGAAAGCGAGCTCCGCGGGTGTTGCTTCTCCGCTGTGCGCCGGTGCTCGGCAAGAAGCGCACTGATGGTGTAACCCGCCGTGATCAACGCTTGGAGAAGTATGAATATTGCAACTGCGTGATTGGGAGAAAGGCACACTTTCAAAGCGGGATGATGCACGCGCGCGCCTGGTGTATTTAAAAATGGACAGAAACTTGGGAAATGTTCATGTCTACATTGCTGTAAAATTTTCTAAATTAAACTGTGGCTGTTAGGCAAGCGTATATGTTAGGCAGAAATGCCCTGGCAACCTGCGTTCATCATTCGTGATTTTTTTTTTTTAATTTGAGGTTGAAGAAAGAATGTTTGATATAGCAAGATTTGTAAATCCACTCAGTTACGTATAACTGGCCATCTCTATAGGCTTAACTTTATATGAAATCTGTCATTTACTTGTTATCCCAAGGCATCAAAGTTTCTGAGGTAGCAGTTCATCAATATAGTTACATTAAAATTAGCTTCTAAATGGACAAGTGCAAGCTTGGGAACAACCTTTACTAGTTTAGCTGGGTTTTCGTTTGAGCATTGTGCAACAGTAGTGAAGAACTTCAAGAAACTATTTGAAATTTGATTCGAAAATATTCGGCCAAAACTACTGTTCGCTTCTAATTTGCTTTGAACTCAAAATCCATTATTTGCACTTGGCTAGAAAATATGTAATTTAGAAAGTAGAAAACGAAAACTGACGGTGGACACACAAATCAGTACGCGCACCTGTCTCTTTGCATTACTGCATCGGATGCATCCACGTGAATCGAAGACATCAATGTCACGAAGGCGGTTTCCACGTGAACTAACCGTGTTTGCGATGCGATTAGCTACTGCTGCACAAGTCTCACGCTGCAGCTGCGACCAATTCTTAGACATGTGGATCGTTACTCCTGTCGGTCGATAAAACCACTTGGGGCGACATTCTTAAAGTTGAAAAACAGCACAATGCCACGTGAGTTTACCTCGCGTACAGTAATTGCTATTGGTTCTGATGTCGTGCAAATTCGAAGTGAACATCCACGTGTTGATTGCTCGTTTCATTGTCATCTTTTGCTGTCATGCCCCGGTGGACTCTCATTATTTTAAACACCAGGAAGCCACAAATCTAGTTTGAATTATCAGAAATTCATCTAAATATGATGCGAGGTAAAATTATGATTTGCCATATGAATGACTGCATATGCAAGGCAGATATTCTATGTTTTCCCCTATGTAGGCCAACTGATCATAAGCAGGTATGCCACACATGAAACGTTCGTGAAATGTGTGACAAGTTGTTATTTATCCTTCAAAAATATTGTTTATCGTGGTCTGTTTAGACAGCACATGACAACTCAAAACAAAATTAGGTTTGTTCATCGGGCCAAGAAGTTGTCTAATGCTAACTATTAAGCAGGGGACACACGGGCAATGAAAATGGGCACCGCGCGGCAATTTTCATGACAACTTGGCGTGCATGCTGTGACGTGGACCTATGCCATGCCGCCACATCATAGCGTCCGCGCGAGTTGCTATGGAAATTTTCCCGTGGTGCCCATTTTATAGCTCGTGTGCACTTCTCACCGAGCACGGGTGCACTGCGGAGAAGCAGCACCCACGGAAGCAAGCTCTGAGGGTGTTGCCTCTCTGTAGTACACCGGTGCTCGGAAAGAAGCGTGCTCGACGGGGCCATAAGAACAAAAAGTATGAATTACACGAAAATGCCTTTCCAATTAGGTGGCTTATGAATACAATAAAAACATAGCAGGCCAACCGAAATTTTGAAAAAAAATTTTAATTAACCAGAAGTTTGAAATATCCGATTCTGAATTATCGCGAGCCTACTGTATTTTTCGCCATTTATTTTTCAGCACAAACGGTCATTCGTATAGTACTCAACGGTAGATCCGCATGTTCAGTAAGCTGGGTTACACATCCCATCACATGTCAAAAATGGAGCCTTGAAAAGATAATTAATTAAAGAACTAAGAGTAGCGGTAGAATGCGAGCTTTCTACCTTCAATAATGATTTGGCGTCTCGTGAGCATGCACAGCCGAAAACGGTGGAAAGAATGACCGTCTGCTGAAGGCAAACCTGCTGCAGATATCGTGTTGCGACACACCGTAGACTCGAGGTGGAAATGGTGTCACCTTTGCACGTCCTCTAACGCAGCGCCGCAAAGGGGCCATTACGAGGGGTGTTCATAAAGTTTGTATTCTTGTCACAAAGGAATAGAGATTCAGCAATCAAACTCGAGTAGGAGTTGAGACTTTCTCTACATGTTCGCCACCAAAAGGTATGCCCACTTTTGCCAGTGATGCACCACATGCCAGAGGCCATTGTTATAGAACTCCTCGTTTTGAGTGTTCAGGAATCGCTCCACTTCAGCAATCACTTGGTCGTCGTCCTTGAAATGCTTTCCTCTTATTTGGCCACACTGGAAGCGTCTGCACCATTTAACCAAAGTGTCATAAACTGGGGCATTGTCCCCGAACAACGCTCCCAGATTGGAATGAATATCCTTGGCATTGCTTCCCTTCAAATGAAGAAAACGGATCACTGCATGTGCTTGGTACCGATGGGCGGTGCCATTTTTGTTTCGACTCCCTAGCGGCGTTCCGAGCTACTATAGCATGCAATGTTTATACTGTGCAGAAACTAGAGGGAAGCGCGCTCATGTTGATGCCTGTTTTGTTCCGTTGTTTTTTTGTTTTTTTTTAATTTTTGTGTTGATAATACAAACTTTATGAACGCCCCTCGTATTTAGTGGTTGGGAGCTACTACTGCCTTTTAGAACAGATCAGTAATGAATGAATGAAATAATAGACACACATTTAACAAAGCCTTCACTTTACTTTACAGAGAAGCTTTGGAGCTTGTTGTCACTCTTTGGTCTGCAGTCCGAGTAAGTTTGACTCCTCACTACCGATTCTGGGAATGCCAGGTGTAGAGTAATTTGATGGTAGTGAGGAACGAGTGAACTAAAGGGTGCTAAAGTTGATTTTTGAGATCTTCCTATTGTGGAAACTCAATTTATGTACCCTAAGCATCCTTGAAAACTCAAAATTATGATCATGTGGCCTTTTTTCTTTATGTTAGAAGTGCTATCAAACATGGAGTTATGCCACTTTTCTGATGTATCTCAGAAAAAGGGTGCGTGCTGCAATGTTTGGTCGCATTTTCGGTAAGTTTGTGCCATTGTTTTGAAATCCACCTTAGTACACTTTTAAGTTTTAAAGCCATTTTTCTCATAACTGGTTTCATCAACTGGTGGAAAGGAATGCATGGGTGCTTTACCATTATGTGATATAGGCCAAGGAAGTGTCAACTCTGTGCTGTGCCTAGCTTATATTGCTTATATTACCGTGAAAACCGAGACGTTGCAGTCACAGGCATCCATGGTTGTATTGGCCTCTTCCAAATGCCCTTTACATATGAAAACAGGCTCGAGTAATCCTTGTTTTTTTTTTAACTCACCTGCTAACGAATGCAATAAGAGACAAAATGAACAAAACACCTTGGACATGAATTTTATTGATTGATTGGCCAAACACTGCCAAAGCTTTACATTGTTATTGCAGGAGTGGGGTGCAAGACCAGTTCTTGCACACCCAGTTTGCGCAAAAAAAGGTGTTTGTGAGCAACCTAGTAACAAACAAAACTTGTTTCTTACTGGGTTTCATCGACCTCTGCCACAAGAACAGCCCTCACTCTTTCCTGGTTTTGTATGCGAGCATTTCGTCTGGTGCTTTGTGACCACCGTTGCCCTAGACCAGGGGTGGCCAGACGGAGAGAGCCATAAAAACAAACTAGTCATCTCTCGTTAAAGGGGCGGTGCAACGGTTTCAATGTTGAAAGAATTGCCAGTTTGCATTTTTTATATTGTTTATCCAAGCCCAAGTGACCAAAAACGCGTCACCTTTCCCCGAAAAACTGCTATTCTGCTGCGTAATCGCAAGGCAAAAAATGAATTATTTGCCGATCTGCAGCCGCCCGTGGTGGCTACGGGAACTAAAATGACAGCGTCTCTGGGGGTGCGCGGAAGTCAACAAACCCTGTCCCCCTCCGCTGCTACACTCGCCGTCAGCCCCATGGCGATCCGTCCTTTGCGTCCATCGCGCGCCGCGACTTTCGACGGGGCTAATCCTTTGAAAGTCGACAATCGCGGAGGAAGCGGCTGGGGTCTCTGAAGAGAGGGCCCAAGGGGAAACCACGTGAACCCCCAGAGTACGTCACTCGAAAGTCGGCGTGGAGAGTTGAGGCACTTCGACCTTCGATTTGTTTCATTTTTTTTAAATAAGAACTAGCGCTCGCAAGAAAATGCGGTTTTCGGTTTTTCGTTTCATATGTGACGCAGATTAATTTCCGCAGTTAATTGGCCAAAGTCTGAAAATCGTTGCACTGCCCCTTTAATACAGACCTCATTGCTGCCCTGCTATAGAGTAGACAACGTTTTTGGGGACAAACTGGGTAAATATTTGCATTTTTGTCTCATTAATATAGATAACTTACATTATGTTGTTGTTGTTGTTTTTTTTCAAAAGAACAGAGGTGTCCACATTAACAAGATGTTACTGTATCTTAAAGGCAGTCTTTTTAGTTACCCAAACTAAGCACACACACTTAACAAGGAGCTAGAAGTCGCATTTGAATCTATGAAGAGCCGCACTTTGACCACCCCTGCTCTAGACATTGCCAAAAGTGCTACGCGCAACGGAAACGAGAAATTTTTAATGTCTTGCAATGACACTTCGTCTGTTCTCAGGGCAGACGACCCGGCATTTGGCGACCTGCGGAAGTTGATCACGACGGATCTGGTGAAGCAGGCGTACCTGGAGTACACGGCGGTGACGGACACCGAGCCGCCGACGCACCAGTTTCGCTGGGGCATGCGAGCCATCCACGAGGCCTCGAAACTGACCGTCCTCGAATTTGTCTGCAAGGTGCGTACGGGTGTTTCCTTTCAAAGCGATGACTTCGTATAGAAGCTCTGCATGAACATTGCTTTCACGAGTTGGTGTTGGTCGCACTGTGGCAAGGTTGCAAGAGAGATTGTCAGCAACGGTGTGCAGCTGTTGGCTCTTGTAGGCAACATAGCTTCGCATGCTTTTTATTGGCATCAACCAGATAATCAAGGTTCAGCGGTGCCGCAACAAAATTAGAAATATAGAAGGACGTAAAAAAGTTTCAATTGTGTGCAATTTTCCTCATCCACGAGATGAAACACAATACCATCACGCGTAACACGTTCACGTGCGAAACTTGTGACAGGTTTTGCATGGGTCCTTGAAAACCCTTGAATTTGAAAACATCATTTTCCAGACCTTGAAAGCCCTGGAGTTTCTAGCGGTGCTTGAAAACCCTTAAAGTTCCCAAAGATGGTCCGCTTTTTTTTTGTCTTTTCTTTTTTTCAATAATAGAACTTTTTTACAATAATAAAATATAATTATTTTTTTACGTGTATATTAACGTAGGTAAATTTTAAATTTTCATTTGGAATGTTTTCATTAAGGAAGTTTTCTTATATGGCACATTTAGACGGCTACATGAGACAACGCCTAAAATCGGCCGCCCCGCTCGTGCGGAAGATAGCATACGAGACATACATTCGACCCGAATTGGACTATGCTGCAACCTTTTGTAGCCCTCATAAAATTTTCTTGTAAAACCATCTCAAGGCAGTCCAGAATCACACTGCTAGGTTTATTTTAAAGAAATACGATTGGTCAGTTAGTGTATCCGCCCTCAAGAACGAACTAAACCTTCCTTTACTGAACGTCCGCCGCAAGCCTTTGCCTCTATCACAAGATTTACCACTACCTTCCTGCACTTCAACTCTCTCCTCCTTCCCACCAGGCGATCCTCTTAGCGGCTAAATCACCCGTGTCACGTTTCCCGTATCTCAGGCAGCACAACTTATTTTAACTCCTCCTTTTTCCCCCGTACTATTCTAAGCTGGAACGACCTCCCCTCACATATTGTAACCCAGATTGATTCAACCGCCTTTCACAATGGCCTTTGCTCTCGCCTCTGTAATTCCCACTGTGGCGTCTTACTTGTCTCTTGCTTACTGGTTGTGCCATGTGTTGTAATGTTTCACCCCCTTGTGACTGCACTCCGCATGTACCCAAGAAGGCAATGCGGCAATGGCCGCATTGTCTTCCAACGCAGCATGTACCCACTTACGATGCTAGTGTTTTATGTTCCCGTGTAATCTACCCTCTCTTATGTAATGCTCTCAAACAAGGTTCCTTAAGGGAATTTGAATAAATTTAGCAAATGCACAATAAGTGCCTGGCCACAATGATAGCAGTCCTGGTGGTTCCAAATCCGGTCTCGCCCATTCGCCATCTTGCAGTCTGGCTCCGCACTCGCCTTGTTCTCTCGCATACTGTTCGCTAGCCACTCCTGGTTGCTTGTTTTGCATCTGTTTTACGCTACACATGGTGGACATAGTGTGCAATGCCCAGGAAGTGCAACTACAGACAGTGAGAAAGCAGAGGCAAGTGACATCACCTACATTGTTGAGTCAAACAGCCTAAGGAAAGCGGTGAGAACGAAGATGCAAGAACTTCTAAACATCAACCACGAAATCGAGGAAAAGCTGCAGTAGCTTTGCTGAACCCTTTACTAGCACCTATTTGGCAAATGCACCATTTTCTAGGTATTGTTCAATAGAGAAGTTTTGCAGTGCATTGAAAAGTTGTTATACTATAAATTTACTACATAGAGTATTGGAAGGGGTTCTCGAAAATATCTTTACAGGCCCTTGAGAGTCCTCGTATTCTTTTCTTCGAAGCCTGTACGAACCCCGAGTGAACTCCGCTGACTAGAGTAGATTGGTAAAAAATTGCCACAAAAGTCGCTGCAGCGAGAGAAATATATGTGAATGCTTAGAAACTGTCAGTTTTTTTATTTGTTAATCACAAAGAACAGTGGAACCCCATGCCTTTAAAACCTCGGGAGATTTGGATGTCAACACACACACACATTATCAAATGTAATCACTTTTTTATTTGGTGGGAAAGACAGTTCTCACACCTGCCAGAGACTAATTTACCTGAAAACCTTAACTTTTGCGAATCGCCTACCACTCACAAAAACTTTGTCGTGCTGACAAGTCACGCAAAACGTCAATATTGTGCAAACAATGTCCAGACAACCCGCTTCGTTCACCATGCGTCTAATTTAACACAAACACACATTTGTACCCTTCCTATCAACAAATATCTTTGAAGTACCTATAGTAAGCCAGGAGTCAGAACTCATGCTTATCTGAACAACTCCACTCCACGCATTCGCCGACATTTCTTGCCGAAGTGTAGTTGGATCGTATTTCATCTTTCTGCTTTTGAAAGTTCTCAAGCAAGTGAAAGCTACACGCTTTGACTTGCTAATGCAAGTAAAGGTGTTAAAGTTAAACACTGGTCTTGGAGCTTTCTTCCTTATTTTTGTCTAAACCCAATGAAACAGCACAAGCTTGTTCAGATTTTTGTCCTGATTTCAAATATGTGTTATTTTTTTTATTTAGTAGGTTAGTTTTCAGGATAATATCATTAACTCACCTTTCCTTCTAAAAAAAATAGTGGAAAACTGTCTTAAAAATTACATTTTAGCATGTAGCCAGATACTGCAAATTATGAAAAATATGATGTTGGAAACACTTTTAAGTTGAATCAGTATTAGTGACCTTACAACACATTGAAGTTCAACGTGTAGCTAACAAGCAATAAAACAATAGTTCAGTTGAAAATTTCTCTAGACCTACATTGAAAAATCTGCTTCCAACATTGTATCCTTTACACATTTAGCTACCTGTTAATAAAGTTATATGTATCTGCCTGCCCTAGACGCCGAGGTATCCGTTGTGAAACTTTGCAGTCCAAAATTTGTGTTTTGAGAAAGTTGTTTTAGCATCAACCTCAGTGTGATTTCAGCTTGCCTTGGTGTTATAAAGTGATGTTATGGCTCAAATATTAATCTTCAAACTAAGAAACTTGGCAGATTTTCCTGAAAAACTGTTTTCTAGGGATTTTCTGGCTCCAAAGACCCGTGTCTCCCCAAAAGACTTGTAATCTTCTAACCATGATTATGCCAGGCTGTCTCAGGCTCTGACCAATACCATTATTTTGCTTCCAGGTCTTGGGCAACGGGGTACGGCCGGAACAGTGGACTGCGGTGTACAATGACATCATACGTTGCCAACAGCAGGAACAGCAGTAATCCATGCACCAACTTCACATAACTTCTTTGCTGTACATAACGCTTGCAGAGTTCATTGCACTTTATTTTTTTTAATTTTTATCATACCTTCAAGAGCTTAAAAGACTATGGTAGTCTTTTTCCAAAGAGGTGTAGCTATGCTTAGTTAATATTTGGCACATGTTTGCTTGCCTCAAGGGAAGGAGGCTTGTTTCAGTGGGACTTCGACATACATTTCACTAGGGTTTATGAAGAAATCATTTTTTATCGACTTGCAGATGTTCCACGAAAATAAATAATGAAAGAAAATGCTTGAGCTGAACTTTCTTCAATTGTCTTTACTTCCAGCATAACAGTCTTTTTTCTAGGTGGACCTAAACTAATACATAATAACTTTTTTACAAAGTAATACCCGTGCCCCACGGGCAACTCGAATGCCATTTACAACAAATGACATTTGTGTGATCGGCGAATCAGCTCGCAATTTGTCGTGCGTGGAATGCGCTACGCCCAGAGTGTCGCGCGCTGATTGGCCGTCCGCTCAAATTTCATTCGTTGTAAATGGCATTCGAGTTGCCCTTGTGGCACGGGTATAACGCAAGCACTGCACAGCATTTGCAGGTATGTATTAGTATCTGTATAGATTAGTGGGATACACTTAGGGTGTATCAAAGGCTCCTAAGCTCCCACTTGCCAATGTGTGTTAGTATGGTAGTATGTTATTTCACCTTTAGTCATGAGTGCAGTCAAAGTATGGAAGACAAAAACACCTACACACAGACTAAAAGCACAAAGTCATGTTGCACTGTTTGCACTAGATTCCGGCAATAGACCTTTTTCTAAAGTACCAAAGAGCATGGGCAAGCATTGTTACATGCGTTGTGCTTGATGACGTCTGCAGCAGTAACTGTTCTAAAGCAAGAACTCGAAACAAATTGCACTTTGCATGTGTTTTAGTTGTTTGCTTTGACTCTTTAATGCAAAATAAGGCGAGCCCGTGTAGCTCGTGTACCTGCGTTTTCAGCATTATTCTTGTTGCTGGGGTAATTTGGCAAAGGGTTTGCTACATATGCTACCAAAGGTACCAGATACTAAACTTCTGTTGCTGTTAATTGACCCCATCTGTTCAGTGTCAACTGCACCCAGACCTGTTGTACCTCTAGTGGAACAGATAGGAGGGAAACTATTTTTTATGGTTTTTGTTTCTTCTTTCCACTTGGAATTCAGAATTCTGCACCCAGGCTTATGGTGGGGTATTGTAGCCAGTCTTGGGCAGTAACTAGTAGCGCGTTACAGGTAACTAGTTACTTTTTTCGGTAACTTGCAACTGTAACTCGTTACTGCATAGGGAAAAGAGCTTGTAGCTGGAACAGCGTTTAGTATTTTTTTAAAGTTACTGTAAAAATTAACGTTACAGTTACTTCTCAGATTTATGTTAAAAAATATTGGAAACACGACCACCAAACTGTCTCGCAACACGTGACAGAGTCCCAAGTCCTTGCATGGGAAGGGTACAGCAAAAACTGCTGCAGAAAACGTCTCGAGCACCAAGGAAAAAAAATACAAATATAAAGAAACTAAATTTTGGGTGACCCTGCTTGGCCAAGCTGGTCCCGCCAACTGGGAGGATGGGACGTTTGTGTCCATACTAGCCGTGTATGGTACATCACCCACAGCGCACGCAGATGCAACAAAGCGTGGCATCAATAAAGCGTTTTTTCTTTTCTTCGTCCGGCGGAGGGAGTGAGTACTTTTTGCAGAGGACAGTTTTCGGTAATTGTCGCCTCAAACACTCGCAGGCTTACGGCACAACCGTTTTGCCGAACCTCATCTTCTTGCTGCCAAGCATACGTTTCCTTCCCCTCTAACTTGAATCGTCCAACTTCCAGATGCACGGCTTGCGGGGTCTCGACTTCAGGTCCATTTACTCTCCCTTCCTTTTAGAGCGCAGCTCTTAGGCGCCCATTTCCGGCTTGAGCGGCGTCGGCGTCTGCATAACCACGCGGTGCATTATGGGACGCGTGACGTCACTGATGACGTCATCGGCATCCGCATCGTCATCATCACTGATGACGTCATCAGTGACGTCACTGATGACGTCATCGGCATCGTCACTGATGACGTCATCGGCATAGTCATCGTCACGTGACTCCCTGAGGTCACGTGACACCCCCCCCCCGTACCCTTCCCTCCTCCTCCTCAAGAGCTGCGCTCTAATTCGGCGTTACAGGGAGTTGTAAACGGCTTTCACTTTTTTTTTAACAACCCAATTACCGGCCTTGCCTTCCGTCACCCACTTCTTCCCTTCTCGGGTTCCATCACTTGAGAAAGAGTATTCGCTCGAAATGTCTGTGTTGTTCTGCTTTTTTGTGTGTTTTCTTGAAATTGAAAGACAACCCTTAGCCAGGGCCAGGGGCACTTGACATCAGTTGATTTATAGATATTCACGTCGTGGGCTTTCCTGGTGGTCTTTTCTATTTCGGGTGGTGAGATGGAGGAGCACAAGCGTGTTCGATCTGGTTAGGAAGTGGTGGAGGAAAGATCGCAACAGCCATTTGGAATTCTACATGCAGCGGTCGTTTGTACCTCGATCAGCGCATATTTTGACAGAGGAATGTTGCCGCAACATTGGTCTCCAAGTTTTCAAGGGTAGCTTCAGGTTTCATGAAAGATTGTGCGCACGCAGTAGAAAACGATTCGACCGACGAGTGGATTGGAGTGGCATAAGAAAACATCTACAAAGCTGATTGCAAAGTATGACTTATATATTATTATGGACTTCACATTTGCACGATTTTTATTGCTTCCATCCGATTTCGACTCATCAAAGAAATTTGAATTGACAGATTGTAAACTGGCACCATGATTGGATATACACGAGATCTGGAAGCGTGCTGTTGTGTTCGTGTATACTTTATGGTTGTCGCGCTTATTTTAAAGTTCTGCATGGACCAGGCATTTGTTATGTTAAAATTTTGAAAAACTAAAGTTGCCTGTAGTGTTGCCAAAGAAGAGACTCAATTTTTTATCATATAGTGGATTTACTGGGATACTGCCTTAAATTGTAATCTTGTTCAACGAGCTATTTATGGTAAAAATTGAAATAGGAAGAACCAAACATGTTAATATTAATTATTAAGAAAATATTAGTTTCTCAAAATAATAAGATTCACTACTGTGAACAACACAATGTTTATAAGAAATCTATGCTAAACTAAAGGCATATTAAAGAAGCTTCCTTTTTAATGTTTTTTTGTAAAGTAACGACGAAGTAACGGCATCACTTTAGCGAAGTAACTGCCACAAGTTACTCTCAATTTTGTAACTGTAACAGGGTTACTTTTTTTGCCTGTGTAACTGTAACACTTACATTTAACAGTAACGTGCCCATGTCTGATTGTAGTGCCTAACAACGTGTCAAAATAAAACCTTCCAACACCACCCTCTACTTTAATGGGCCACAAGAGATTCATGTATGGTCAACAGCTTCAGATATGACTCAAGTTCACTTGCCATCCCTGTCTGACAACAAACTGCATGGTTTCCAATACAGTTTTTCGTAACATTAACACACTTGAATGTGGTGGTCGGTGAATTTATTTTTTGTGCACTGCGCTCCACATTTCTTTGGCCATCTATTCTAAAAAGCGAAGAGCGCGACAGTCTGGTGTTTCAAGCCTTCGGAAGGAAACCGCATACTACCACATTTTTCGGTGTATTAAGTCATGTTTTTTTTCCCCCAAACTTTCGTCGATGTGTTTTGTACAATGTTTCAACTTGTATACACTTTCTTTTTTTATAACTGAGGGACAAGCTGCACTTTAATACAACCGCGGGCGCTATATTTCTCGTTCAATTTATTGGCGAGAATATTGAAACTGACTGCTTCTGCTTGTGCATATGTGTCGTGATCACAATAGTGCACATATGTGGACTTCTCAATGGAGTTTCGCAGTGCCGGCCTTGCAGAGGAGCGACCCATGTCCCAATTTTTTCAAGAAAACGGACAATAATATGGGGTTTTATAGACCGAAAAATATGCTGCTTTTTTTACTGAAGCTGCTCGATAACTTTTTCGCACCGTTGTACACACAAACTTGCATGTAGTTGGCTGCTTCTCTTATGGGTCACTTGTGACCCTTCATATCTGGTAGTGCTTAATTGCCAAGCGGAAGTCAACAAACTTTCACATCACCGATGTGACACGACACACTGTAGAGCTGTGGCATTGTCCCCCAACAAGCAACCCAAGCCCTCGTCAAAAGATGCAGTTTGAAACTGGCTTTGAGGCTGTAATCCCGGCAGCGACTGCTATCTATAGCGTATTGAGATCGGGTGTGCTCGTATGCACTTGGTGCATCGCGCATCATTAGGCTAGCTGCTATACTTCGTTTGACCGTACCTTGGCAGAGCCAATCGGAGTGATGGAGCCTAAGCATGCAACGGGCCTTATTAAAAGAACAGGGGATGTCCTCCTCCAAACAGTTGGAGGAGGACATCCTCCTTTCCCTTTTCTCCAAACAGTTGGAGAAAAGGGAAAGGAGGATGTCCTCCTCTTACCCAGACCCTCTTGTGTATCTCCAGACGTCGCTTTTCTCCCCCTAGAAGATTATCCCGTCACTCAAAATTCTTAAAAAAGCGACTTTCCCTTTCTCCCGCCCGTGGCTTTGACAGCACCGCGCACTACAAGCGAGATGGAAAATAGTTTGATGTCTCCCTCAGACGCACTAGCACCGTGGCTTTCGCCGTTTGCCAAATTACCCCGAGACTGAATATAGTGATAGTAAACACTAAATTTAGCGACTATATGAAAGCCCTTATCAGCAGGGACAGTCGTGGACAATGTAAGCCGAAACGACCAAGCGACGTCCGAAAAATATCCATGGCGCTGCCTCGACTTGAGAAGTTGAACTATAGCTACAAAGGATAGCATGCAGATGAGGTGCAGTGGCCACTGCCCTCAGTCTCGGACTGTTCCTTTTCTGGTTTTTAGGAGCACTTTGACGCGACTCGCCTTTGCTCCTTGCTAACCGACCCACACTTGTCAACCATCCTGGTGGCTCCAGGATATCCAGGTGGCGGCTTCGCATCCCGGCCGAGGTGCCTACACTCCGACGGACGCTTATTGCGGAGAAGGCGCCATGGAACCGAGATTTCGGTTCACATCAAAATATCCCCAGGTGGTCGAAATGAATCTTCAGTGCTCCACTGGGGCATGGCGGGTGCCCTTTGTTGGTTTGGCATGACAACCTCCTCAATTTTGAATTTTACCCGTTTGTCACCGCCTTCATTAGGGAGTTTTAGAATAGCGGCCCCCAAGCGTCGGGGGCACACTATTCTAAAACTCCCTACTATTGGGGTGCCAGCGAGAAGCAAGCAACAACCAAAAAAAATATAACATTTATTCAACTTTTTTTTCTTTTTTTTAAACCAAGTTAGTGCATTTTTGCCGAGACGCGTTCGAGCGTCGCAAGATACTCCTGCATTCTTGCGCTGAGCCGGCGGTGCTGTTCCTCCATCTTCCCCGAAGTCTTCAGCAGAACCAGAAGACGGTCAAACACGGCGTGCGGCAACCACACCGGCGGCGCCGTGGAGTGCAGCGCGTTCGGGAGTCCGAAGTACTCCTTGCCCATTCCCAGAGTGGCATCCACATACTCCACGGCCAGGTCAGTCGCGTCCTCCAGCTTGCCGTACGTCATGTACAACCGCAGCAGCTCCGCAGGATCCCGCACCTTGTACAACGCCAGGAACCACGGCGGCAGGACGTAGCCGTGCGTCAGCAACTGACATGCCACCAGGCGATGGTACCGCGTGAGACCGGGCTCGCTTTCGTACTCCTGTAGGTAGTGCCGCAGCAGGGACCATGCCTGCTCCGGTATGTCGAGAATCGCCCTCGGGTTCTCTATGATCCACTGCGGGTCAATGGCGTGCACGTCCTGCGCTCCGCCAGAACTTCTCTTCGTGCACTGGCTGACCAGGCCCTCGAACACGACATCGAGGTCCAGCTGGTACGACTTGCAGACCTTGGTGGCAACGTCGAAATGACCATTGATCACCAGGAGTGTTGTGGTCTCTTCGGGAGACAGTGGCGTGGAAATGCCCTCTTGTCCCGATTCGACAAGGAGCAGCCACGCCTGGATGAGGCACAGCTCGCGGCGGATGTCTTCGACCGTGATGACTTCCACTCTGCGGCTCACCTGTTGAGGCACCTCCTCGCCGTCACAGTCGCGCTTGGGAGACCGATTAGCGGGAGCGTGCACGAGCAGCGGACTTGTGATCCACGCATACTTTGGCTTGGCGAGGAGGAGGCAGTTGATCGCGGCCAGCAGACAGAGCTGCTGACGGCGCAAGCTCTGGCTGCCCGGTACTTCCTGTCCCAGCCGCGAGCCATACTCGTGCATCATTGCGGCGGCCTCTCGGTACCGCTTGGCATTGACGTACATGGCGTAGAGGACGTCGTAGTAGGGCGAATTAAGGAGGTCCGTTGCTCTCGCGCGGGTCTTCAAGATGGAGGTGACCTCGTTGATGACCTCTTTGAACGGGAACGACACAAAGGTCGAGAGCTGACGGCGCTCGCAGAGGACAACTACGAATTGGCGGAGGCATTGAGAACATTCCTCCGCATCGGGGTTCTGGATGATGGCGTCATAGGCTTGCTTTATGTGGCCGAGCTCCAGCTGGCAGCGGAAGACGAGTGACCACAGCGTGGGCAGCTTGGGGTCGTTGGGTTCTGTGACGGCGTAGAGTGCTGTCATGGCAAGCTCCACGACGTATTCCAAATGTCCCGCTTGCTCGAAGGCTTTGATGACCCGGAGGAAGTACAGTACCAAGGGAGACCGTTCGGATTGTAGCTCCTCGTCACCTACCAGCGTCCCGATCTGGGGCTGAAGGAAGGGCTCTTCGAGGAAGGGGCCTTTGGCAATCTTCTGGAAGAGCTCGCAGGCCTTCTGGGGTTCGTTGCAGCTGAGCAGACTGGTGGCTAGGAGGAACTGGCAGGTGCCGCTGTTTTGCTTGCACCAACTACCAAGGAGCCGGACATACTCTTGAAGCTGGAGGTGTTGGCCGAGGTCTAGCAGAGCCTTTGCAAAAGCATACTCTGGTGCGAAGGGCCATATAAGTTCTGCTGTGGCCTGGATGTATGCTGGAAGCACCTGGTCCCAAAGCTCGCATTCCTCAACCAACTTGCAGCTTTGGGTGAGCCTCCTGCGGACAAGGTCGCCACCGGCATCTCTCAGGAAGAGCCAGGCCAGACTGGACGGCTGCGTGTTTTGGCACAGGATGCCGAACCCATCGCTCCGACTGCTCAGCGACAGGCGGTTGATGCCTCCCTCGAGGACACTTGACACAGGGCTGCCTTCTGTTTCGGTGGCCCAGAGAGCGACATAGTAAGCTCGAACCAGTGCCTCCGTTTTGGGGAGCAGGTTGTTCCTTATGTCCATGCACTTCTGCTTTGCCCCCTTCTCTTTGTTGCCTATGTTGAGCAGAAGGCACTCCAGGAGGAGAAGATCTTGGCAGAAAGTGAAGCGGAAACGCATAGACTGGCACAAGCAGCTTGCAACAAAATCCCTGCCGATCATGCTCGTGAACAAAAGGTTCCAGCTGTTATGGTAGTACATATCTTGATCTGGCAGAACAGTTAGCTCTCTTCGAAGATCCATGCAGCCGACAAGGTCTTTCAGGGCGGGCACAAGGTCCAGATCTGTCCGTAAGATCTCCTGGAGTCCTGGCTGGAAATGGTTCGTCAACTGGCTGGCCAGCCTTGTTGCAAGACTTCCTGGACTTTCCATGTTGTAGAGTCCCTGGGCAAAGTCCAAGAGCATATCTGCAGTAAGCAGGGAATTGATTTCCTTTATATGTCTAATCAGCACCAGGGTGCTGTTGTCATCGGCGACATTCTCCGACAGGACTAAAGACTCTAGTCTCTCGCACGGCCGCAGCATAGAGATGTGGTCTCTCCGGATTAGGGCAGTCAGCTGGGAAGTCGGGTCCACAAAGAGACCAAGCGGCTTTGAGCCCACTTCGTGGTACTGGATGCACGTGTGGTAGAATCTTCCCCAGCACTTCAGTGCCAAGTTCACATACTCAACATCTGCAAGCTCGGCTTCGCTAACCTCAGTGGCACTGGCACGTATCTCGGCCTCAACGGCCAGAACAACCTCGTCCTTGAGCGTCCGACAGCTGAAGGCTGGATTCGCGCTGGACTCTCCACGTCTGCTGTACATGCCGAGGGCTTTCGAAAGCGTCGTGTACGAGAAAGCGCCGTGTCCGAAAATCTTCTCGAGGTAGATCTCCCGTGCATCGAGTGCCGTAGGCACGGTGATCTTCTCGGTCGGGACGCCCCTCTGTAGGAAGACTCCGGACCATGCACTCTGATACAAACCCTCTTCCCTGAAGTTCTTCATGCAGACCACGGGTTCGTCATTCTGCTTCACCCACAGCGTCCAGAGGCACGAAGACGTCAAGCAGAAATCGACGAGGTCGCTCTCTGGCGCCAGCACGGTAGTGACGTACGAGATCTTGTAGTTTCCGTGGTCCTGGACCTGCCTGAAGAGCAAGAACTCACTCTTTTCGGGAAAGCTGACGTACACGCCTAGGTGGAGGTCAGGTCCCCGACTGTCGGTAGCCTTGTACATGCACGCGGAGCGGGACGTGGGGGCGCTGCAGTGCTCCTGGACAGACTTCATCATGAGGAGGTCCTGCCGCCTGTACGACCACTGGCGAATTCGGAGGTCGCGCGAGAGCGCGAAGATGAAGACGTCGTCATCGGCCTGGTGGCAGACAAGGCTTATGGACGCTTCGTCGCTCCGCAGGGACGTGGGAAGGATGTTGCTGAGAAACCGGCCGACGGTCATGCTCTTGCGGATCTCCATGGAGGACACTTGGCCTCCGGCGTCCTGGGGATCGATGGACACGACGAACAGGGCAGACGTGTTGGTGCCCAGGACGAAAATGGCTTCTCCGTTGGGGCCCAGCCAGCTGCAGGAGTTGTGGGAGAGAGCAGTGCCGAGGCCGACGTGGTTCAGGACGTGGTAGTCGCGGAGGAGGGACACGGACGCGTCGAAGAAGACGGAGGGTCCGCTCGTCAAGCCGTGGTGGCGGGACACGGTGTCCGGGTTGAGGCGGCGAGGATGCGGAAAGGACATCCGATGCACGCTAGCGACCGTGGCCGCGAGTACGACGACGCAGTTCTGCGTCTCGAAGATGGAGACCCCTTCCAGGAGCGGCGTGTGCTGAAAGCGGAGGCGAAGCCGGTTCCCAATCAGGTTGACGTCCAGGGACTCTTCAGTGAGCTCGAGCACGTTGTTGTTGGTCTTCCAGTAGATGAAGCGGTTGCGCGTCGCGCCGCCCGTGCTCTGGTAGACGTAGCCGCCGGCTCGCTCGGCGAGCTTGATGTCTTCCAGCGTGCTCTGGGCCGCCCCGGTGTTGATCGCCAGTTCTTTCCATTTGGGAGCGGTCGTTTCGCGGAGGGGCACCTCCACGAAGTTTGTTTGTTTGACTGAGTGCAGCATGCTTCTTGACAAGTCGCGCCAACCACACCAAGCTGACCAAGCTCAAAACGTTCGAATCGTTTACATTTGTGCCCCCTCGTCACCCTCGTATCGAAGTTTGAACGAAAGTTTGACTATTTCATTCTCAACAAAGGTGGCGCAACAAGTCAGAGCAAAAAATAAGGCTCCAATACGTTTTATCTATTTTAAGATAAAGAAAGAGGGACATTTAAGACAAACAGACAAGAAATAATGCATGAAATCTATACTAAACGTGTTAATTTTTTTTAATAATTGTCCTACTTTTTACTTTTTGTAAACAAATGTTTATCAAAACAAACAATCACCACGATGTTTGTTTTATTCTTCTACTAAAAAACAAATGTATTGCTTATTAAGTAAATAATACGATTTCACTCATTATTTTAGTTTTTTTAATTCATAGAGTTATTATAATGTACGCCTCTATGGTAAAGTGATCTATGGATAGCCTAAGTGTGACGTCATGGGTTCAAACAAACCGTTGCTAGGGTCGTTGTTATGGACTAGAGTCACTAAATAGCGTAGCTTTATTTAGTGACTCTATTATGGACGAATACATATGGCTCGGTTTCGCTACGAAAACCCAACCGTTCAAAAATCAGGAGTAGGATTTAAACTTCTAAAAACCACAAATGTAGAAAGCTTGAATGTCATATATGTTTCAACAGAAGTGTGCCGGTAATCGCTCGTTTCTGAAATATTCACGACTGCAACTTCCGGTCCTCAAGATGCCTGCAGCAGACGACAAATGCAAGAAGTATGCCGTCTGCCGCACGCCGGCCGGTCAAACCGGGGCCGTCGTTTGAATCGTGTGAATAAAGACGATATTCTGACATCGCATTTGTTTGAAATATGAGTATCAGACATATATAAGAATTCATAGTGGGGTGCGATGCAAAATATGGTTTATCGAAAGTCCGGTCATCGATCGAGATGATCGTCTGCTAAAAGATCGCATTGCACGGTGCACCCGTGAGAGAAGCACTTCAGGCGATCGGTAGAGATCCCAAATTTTGTTTGCGGACTCGCGCTATGCGAGGGTGCTTCGTATACCTGGTTGTAACCATCGCGTGGTGAAAGACCCTTGCAGTTTCTTCAGATTTCCGCAAGACCCCAAAGCGCGAAAGAACTGGATAAAAAACATAAGGTGAGTTCATTACAGATTGTACTCGCATCGCGGGTTCGATGGAGATCTTCCCCAAAAGAGCACATCCACGGAATTTTATGTATACCAAGGGGAAAAAAAAAAAAAAATACTGCGAAATTGCGATAGACATGCAATTCTTTAATAACCTGACAACCACAATAACAATAATAACAAACGACTTACCTCGACGGCGTACGATTTGTTTCTTATGCTGGCCTGCACTACGCCGGTAATGCACTTCAGGTCGTCGTCGTAACTGATCTGCATGACGTGGTTTGATTTTACTGCATTTTCACCCCTCGTAACTAAACTGGGTTTTTCACAGAAAAAAAAAAAAAAAAAAAAAAGCACATTGCGGAGGCCTTTACGGCCATGGTGATGCACTTGTTTTTGTCGCTCGTTTACCGACACAATTCAATGAAGACGCCCGCTGCAACAGAGGCCAGCAAATCTATCGTGTCGTCTGCTACCAAAGCAAAGCGGAGTGTAGTCTTCAGAAATGGCTTTCATCGTTGCGATACGACACTGAGACGACAAGAACATCTTCATAATTCGATATCAAGAAGTTAGGTTGCTTACAAAAAATTATTTACTTACTTGTAAGCATAAATCTAGCGTCATGTGGAGTCTCCATGCATTAGTCCATAGCAACGTCCCTAGCAACGGTTTGTTTGGACCCAGACGCCTTGTTGTGACGTCATCACTTACGGGGTTGGCTGTGTTCCAAAACTTACTCGATCCGACTCCGGAGTAAAGGTTTCGTACCGTGGCGTTCCAAAACTTACTCGAGCTTACTCGATGACGTCAGAACTCGCGTTTCAGAAGCGGGTTGTTTACTCTGGAGTAATTACTCACGTTACCCTCCTCGATCGGGGGGGTAACGTCGGATCAAATCGAGTAAATACGTCACGTGATCTGTTCGTCGTCTGCTTTCTGCGCCGAAAGCTCGCTTGCTCCGTTGGCTTTGGTGGCGGACGTTCGAAATGACAAAGAATGAGGTGCAGCATGTGTGGTCATTGCGATTTGCTGTTTTCAACTCACGAATTGACTGCATTACATCCAGATCGTGCACCTCCCCCGGGAAGGTATACTTGTTATTATCAGAGTGCGAGCGTAAACAGGAGCTTCTCCGCATTCTCGTCTTCGGCGTTGGAGGGAATGCCGTATTCTCACGTTCAAGACTGAAAATGTTTGAACGCAGTAAATGATAAGGTAGTATTTTTGTTTCCTCCAAAGTGTGTGTAATGAGAGGATGACACTTGTAAAGCAGTAAAGGCTTCAAAGATTTTATTGTAATCATATTCGCGTCAAAGCGAACATAAGTTTCAAATCATTCTTGAGAAAGCATCCTCGCGCTGTACCACTACAACTGTGTGGAATCAATTTCTGCAAAACATAGTCGGTGCAAATTGCAATGCGTGGAATATATGCGTTTAGGGCGATCGCGCTGATTAATAAAAACACATTTTTTTATGTTAACTGTACGGAGTAAGCAATTTTTATCTCAATATAAAGCTCAAAAGGAAGGTGAGTAAAATGAGTTGGTTGATCCACTTCAAAAAACACCGCGTCGTCATTAATATTTGCTTTCTTCATGATCAAAAGGATCGTCTGCTATTTTCTGCCATCGCTGCTGTGTTTTCTTTTTGTCGTAGCCCAAGACGAAGCCAATCCGCGTAGTATCCAGGTGATTATCCCGGCCGTTCCAAAATCGAGTCGCGGATCGTTTACTCGCGATGTCACGTGGTATTACCCGCTGACGTAGGAGGCAGGTTACTCGGGTAAGATTTGGAACATAGCCCTGGTCGTCGTCGCGCCTACTTCACATATTTGCTACTAGGGGGGCCAAAACCCCATACAGAAAAGCAGACGACGCTTGTCCGCTGTCTGCTACTACAGTTCACTGTAGCTAGTGTAAGCTACGTTATCACGTTAAGCTATGTGATAACGTAAGTTTTCCATGTTAGGTTACGCGGTAACGTGACCTTACGTGTTTAAATAGGTAACGTGATCACGTAATGTTTTTGTGACACGAGTAACTTTTTTCGGTTGTCGTTCGATTCTCAGAGCTCTAGAGCGCTTAGCCATAGCCGGCATAGCTCAATAGCACGTGTCTGTCTGCGGCTCCCGGCACGCACACCGTGACGCCACACGGTGTGCTTGTGGCGTCACGTAGTAGTAGGTGGATATTTGGCACGGGTGGTGAAGGAACATGTCAACTGCAGTGACTGCTTCCTACTGGTTATTAAGCAGGCTTCTAAGGCTCACAGTGATTCCATCATCAGGCACCAGCACAGGGCAGGACTATACTATCCATCGGAGAAGCTAGTGAGGCTGCTGTTTGCGCTGAAGAACTTCGTAGAGGTTTTACTGAAAAACACGAAATATGCTGAAAAAGCCTTTGTATGTAGCTGTTGAGACTTGGGTAGATACGCTTATGCACCATGGCGTTCTGAAATGCGCGAAGGCAGATAAAGATGTAAACCATTACAAAGATTTCCTGCAAATTCTGTCTACTGATTATTTCAGGCCAATTTCCACAAACTACTCTGCATCCGTGTCTGACAAGCATGACCTCAAGAAGATCTTCTTCAACAAGCCACTATCTAGGAAATCGTTAAAGCTCTAGAACTGCATCCATGAAAAACAGTGCAGACCAGAAGAAACCGGTCAAAACATGAAAAAAAAAAACTGTGAGCTTAAAAAAAAAATTGAAAAAAATTGAAAATGTATTTCAAGATCCCCGGCCAGAGCGTTTCCGACGGGTGCGCAGGTTTTCGGTCGGCGAAGGCTCGTTCGCGGTCCTGAGAAAAATCCCTTGACTGCCGCATGTGGTCCGCGGGCTGTATGTTTTCCGGCTCTGCTCCAGAAGCAATAAAAACGCCAAGTGGCTGCTGTTGCAACGTCGTGAACGTCCGCCAGCCTCTCTGTCTCCCTTTTAATTTGGTTTGACTATTACTGTTGTCGCTGTGACAAGCACCAGAGGTCTGGTAACATTTCAGCATAGAAACAAAACCAAGAAGTGAAAGCTAAAAGAAAGGTTAAGACTTCTTTTATATATGAAAACTATACTGACGGTGCCCTGCGCTAGCTATGTAGCACGGGTTACAAATGTATTCAATTCACAAATGGCGTCACAGTGGACTGTAGCAGCGGGCAGCGGAGAAGCGTCGTCTGCATTTTTGTATGGGGTTTTAACGCCTCTAGTGGTAAATTTGGGGAGCAGGCGCAACGACGACGAAGCATGGGGAAGCGAAGCCAACCATTGGGCAGGCATTACTTTCGGGGTTCGACTGGGTCGAACCGGTTCGACGAACCTTCGAACTTTTAACCAGATTCGACCGGATGGATGGATGGATGGATGAATATTGGCTATTCCCTTTATAACGGGCGGTAGCTTGCGTCAACGTTATTAGAACAACTCAGTTCTGGAACTCCGCTCCGGAGGGGGGTCCCTCTGCGTGGCGCCTGTTAGAGGGCGCGCGCTCCGCATTAATACTCGTTATCATCATCATTGACGGCTCGGTTCTGGCCTTTCTTACGGATAACAGCAGCAGACAACTTTCAAATTGTTTCTGCTGCTGTTGGTAGTCACATTTTTACTTTTTTACTGGCGAAAGGGCAAAAACTAACCCAAAACCATGTTGAACCTCGAGAGGAGTCGGGACCAGGGTGTAAGATAGACAGGTGGGGAAACGGCCCATAGAGGCCTACAGCAATGCCGTGACCGGATTGTGTACTCGTCTGCTTGCGGGTACCCCCGATTTGCGACAGATGGCGCTGCGGCGAGAAGAAAAAAAATCTCCGTCGGTTTAGCCGGTCGCCACCGGTCGCCCACCTGGAGTGAGAGTTCGCGGTGCTCCACATAGATGGCGCCACAAAAAAAGAGAAACCCGAAAGGGACACAATCCGGTCGCTCATTTGGCTCTCGTTTCCCCACCTGTCTATCTTACACCCTGGTCGGGACTCAAAAGCAGCCGCGGAGCAGTAGCAGGCGAAAACGCGTGGATTAATGCGCCGGCAGCGCCACCTAGCTGCAAAAAAATCGGACACGGTTTCGGACCCCCTCCAATGTACAGCGTCTATGGGAAGTTCCATAACTGAGTTGATCTAGTAACGGTGGCTTGCGTCACCTAGCATGTGGACTTTGTGGACACGGTGGACATGGTGGCCAGACCTTAATACAAGCATGTCTAGGTTTGGTCAATTTTTTTTTATGCAAAGGGTTATTTTAATTTTGTGAACAGCTGCAATTAAAAGAAACTAATTATAATCACTGAAAAAATTAATAACCTAATTGTTTTGTATTGTATTAACTGAAATAACCAATCAGTGCTGCCCTTAATTCATCCCTTAGCCATCACCATCCAATCCGAAGCCAACTGGCCAGCCTGTCGCGCATGCGCACACGAGTCGAACCTCAAGACAAGGTTCGTCGAATTTTCCACTAAAGGTTCGAAAAAGTCGAACCGTCTCTCGGCGCGGCGAACGCCCGGAGGTTCCAACTCCGGTCAGAAATGCATGGGGAACGTGAGAAAATCGTTGTTTCTTCAATGTTGTGGAGATGTACGGAACGACAATAGTTTTTGACATAATAAAGGAACATTTTAGAATCATTTACGCTGAGTTTTGTGCCAAGTAAGGACGTAATTTGTTTTTAAAAATTGCACGAGCGGCATCATGCAGCAGACGACGCGGCAACGTCACAGTGTCCACGTGACCCGCTCCGGCCAACCCAAAGAGCCCATCTCCGCTGCGTGCAAAAATCGTCTGCTTCAAACGCCATTGCCTTGGAAATTGCCTTCTCAAAATTTGCACACGCATCCGATATTATTAAAACTTTGATAAAGTGTTTAGTGCATTACCAACTTCACGACAGACTAGTTTTCAAAAGTGTGAACTCGCCGTTTATTAATTAATTAATTTTTAATTAGCCGTGTTGCGTCGATCTCCATGTATTCTCCCATAGGGCGGGCCGCCTCCTGGAACCCTGAGTACCACGTGACTCGCGCCGAGCTGCGCTGTCGGCCATGTTGTCAACAAAACACGCGGATCAAAGGATTGCGCTACTCTGCTCCGTAGGAGCTATATAGTGCTCTACTTCGGAGCAGAGTAGCGTAGGGTGCCTACATGTCTGTCTGTCTGAGGGTGAAGACATCCATTGTTGCCCTGAATGTGCCAGCGCGTGACGCTCTCGCGCACTCGGTGCGTGACTTGGGCGGTAAAATGGCGTCTATGCATTACCCAAAGCTACGCGCTCGAGCTGAGTGAAACCAGATTGCGCGCGCTTCAAAATGCATAAAAAAAAAAAAAAAAACGATTGGGCGAAAAAATGGCAGAGATGTCACCACTCAAGCAAAAGCGCGCGTGTGTATGAAGGCACTCTAGAGTAGCGCAGAGCCGGCTCTGGAGTAGCGCAATCTAGAACGCCGTCTGCGAACGCCCGGAGGTTCCAACTCCGGTCAGAAATGCATGAGGAACGTGAGAAAATTGTTGTTTCTTCAATGTTGTGGAGATGTACGGAACGACAATAGTTTTTGACATAATAAAGGAACATTTTAGAATAATTTGCGCTGAGTTGTGTGCCAAGTGAGGACGTAATTTTTGTAAAAAAATTGCATGAGCGGCATCATGCAGCAGACGACGCGTCAACGTCACGGCGACGTCACAGCGTTCACGTGACCCGCTCCGGCCAACCCAGAAAGTCCATCTCCGCTGCGCACACAAAAATCGTCTGCTTCAAACGCCCTTGGAAATTGCATTCTCAAAATTTTCACACGCATCCAATATTATGGAAACTTTGATAAAGTGTTTAGTGCTTTACCAACTTCACGACAGACTAGTTTCGAAAAGTGTGAACTTGGTGTTTATTTTTAATCAGCCGTGTTGCGTCGATCTCCATGTATTCTCCCATAGGGCGGGCTTCTTGGGCGGGCCGCCTCCTGGAACCTTGAGTACCACGTGACTCGCGCTTAGCTGCTCTGTCGGCCATGTTGTCGGCGAAACACGCGGATCAAAGGATTGCGCTACTCTGCTCCGTAGGAGCTATATAGTGCTCTACCTTGGCCTTGGCAGTGTTGGCAGCCATAGAGTTATTACAATAAACTCTAGGGGTGTCGCGAACCGGCCGGGGTTCGAGTTCGACCAGGTTCGACTTTTTCGAACTTTTAGTGCAAAATTCGACGAACCTTCTATTGAGGTTCGACTCGTGTGCGCATGCGCGACAGGCTGGCCAGATGGCTTCGGATTGGATGGTGATGGCTAAGGGATGAATTAAGGGCAGCGTTGATTTGTTATTTCAGTTAATACAGTACAAGAACAAATAAGTTATTAATTTTTTCAGTGATTAGAATTGGTTTCTTTTAATTGCAACTGTTTATAAAATAAAATAACCATTTTCATAAAAAAAAGTTCTCCAAACCTTAGACATGCTTGTATCAAGGTCTGGCCACACTGTCCACAAGGTCGAACCGGTCTTAATTAGGGGTGTCGCGAACCGCCCGAGGTTCGAGTTCGACCAGGTTCGACTTTTTCGAACTTTTAGTGGAAAATTCGACGAACCTTGTATTGAGGTTCGACTCATGTGCGCATGCGCGACAGGCAGGCCAGTTGGCTTCGGATTGGATGGTGATGGCTAAGGGATGAATTAAGGGCAGCGCTGATTGGTTATTTCAGTTAATACAGTACAAAAAATTAAGTTATTAACTTCTTCAGTGATTAGAATTGGTTTCTTTTAGTTGCAACTGTTTATAAAATAAAATAACCCTATGCATAAAAAAAAAATTCTCCAAACGTAGACATGCTTGTATCAAGGTCTGGCCACACTGTCCACGAAGTCGAACCGGTCGAACCTGGTGAAAAGTTCGGAGGTTCGTCGAACCGGTTCGACCCAGTAGTTCGACCCAGTCGAACCCCGAAAGTTCGACCTAAAAATCAGGTTCGACAAAAGTTCGCGACACCCCTAGTCTTAATCAGGAAATAATTATCATAGGGGACATGAATGCCCACTTAGAAGAGTTTGACGGATTCACAGATACAACTGGAAAGCTGCTAGAAGATTTCTGTGGGGCCCTGGACCTAGTGTTAGTTAATGCACAAGTAAAATGCGACGGCAAAATAACGTGGGAACGAAACAACTCACACTCAACAATAGACTACTCATGTCCCACAAACTGTATGACAGGTTAGAAAGTATGGAAATAGATGAGGAAGGAACAAAAAGCTTAGGGAGTGACCACAAACGGATTAAGATTAAATTTGGCGCATCGAAACCAGAACAGCAAACCCAGGAACGAGCAGGCAAACCTAAACTAAGTGAAGCTCAAATACAAAAAGTATCAAAAAGCATTGAGAACACAGTATCGGAACAACCAGAAAGAGAGTGGACGTATGAGGATCTAATAGGAATCTTTAAACGAGAATTAGAGAAACATCAAATTAAACAAAGAGGAAAGCAAAAACGAAGGCACAAACCAAAAAGCTGGTGGGAAAAGGATGTCAAATCAGCCATAGTGCGGCGCCAAGATGCATCTAGGGAGCATAGGTGGGCAAAAAAAAGGGGAGCCTTGCCACCTGAACTAGCTTCAAAATGGGAGAACTTCCAAGAGGGGAAAAGGGAAGCATCAGCTTTAATACAGGCCAAAATTGGAAGTGCAGGAGTGCAGTGGATGATGGAAGTAAATAAAAAAGATAGGAATGCGGCAAAAAGGTTTTGGGAGCACATTAAAGCGCAGGGGAGAAAGACAGAGGGTATCCAACACTTACTGACCACACAGGAGGGGCGAAGAGTAGAGGGGGAAGAGGCATGTGAATATATTAAGCAGACAATCGAAGAGGCTTTCTCCCAGCTTGAGCAGAGGGAGACAGTGAACAGCACTGTCAGCAGCAGGGTTGAGGAGGAACAGAATTGTGTAACAAAGGAGACGACCACAAGGGAATGGGATAAGGCAGAAAGTAAGGTGCCAGCAGGTACAGCGACAGGCCCAGACGACATACCCATGGAACTCATAAAGACACTAGGAAAAACAAGCAAATTGAAGTTACGGCATGTGATTAACCAAGTAATTATGGGAGGAGAGGTACCCAATGATTGGAAACTAAGTAAAATGAGACTAATATATAAAGGCAAAGGAAACAAAGACAACATTAAGTCATATCGCCCGATAACGGTAACTTCAGTTTTATACAGATTAGCTATGCAGATAGTAAAGCGTAGAATGGAGGAATGGACAGAAGATAGGCAAATACTGGGCGAGCTCCAAAATGGATTCCGAAGAGATAGAAGACTGGAAGATAATTACTTATTCGTCACCACTCAATGTATAGAAATAGCAATGAAGAACCAAACTCCTTTATGGTTAGCTTATTTGGACATCAAGGGAGCGTACGATAATGTGAACCAGGAAAAACTCTGGGGTCAGCTGAAGGAGTATAATTTAGATGAAAATTTGGTTAGGTTTCTTCAGCAGGTGTACACAGACAATAAGGTATAGTGATAACATGGGAGGCAGAAACTACACAACCCGCAGCAATAAAAAGAGGACTCAGGCAGGGCTGTCCACTGTCACCTCTGCTCTCAGTAAAATGGAAAAGAAATTAGAGCAGTGCAACTTAGGTTTTGATGTTAGTTATATGGAAGGAGGAAGAAATGTAGTACAGGTAATACCAGGACTGATGTATGCAGATGACATAGTACTTGGCAGATAACCAGGATACATTACAGGAACTAGCTGGAATATGTGGAGAGGAAGGGGACACCTTGGGCATGAGTTTTAGTAGTGACAAGTCTGGAGTAATGGTTTTTAACGATGAAAAGAGGGAACCCCTGAGGATTCAAAACATTGTAATAGACCACGTAGGAAAATACAAATATCTGGGCGTCTGGCTCAATGAGGGAAGGAAATATCTAGAGGAACACGAGGAGAATATAATTAGGAAAGGGAGAAAATTCATCTTTTATGAAGCTCAAAGCACTATGGAACTATAACAGATATGAAGTGGTCAGAGGTATATGGAAAGGAGTGATGGTACCAGGACTGTCTTTCGGCAATGCAGTACTGTGCATGAAATCTGAGGTTCAGTCAGGATTAGAAATTCGACAAAGAAGCGTAGGCAGATTGGCGCTGGGAGCACATGGAAAAACACCAAATGAGGGAGTACAAGGGGACATGGGATGGTCGTCTTTTGAGAGCAGGGAGGCAATTAGTAAGTTGAAATTTGAACAAAGGTTGACCGAAATGGATGATACGCGGTGGGCACGGAAGGTATTCAAGTATTTATACATGAAAAGTCTAAACACAAAATGGACAAACCGAACCCGAAAGCTTACATTTAAATACCAACACACTGGTGATGGGGCTGAACAGACTACTGCAGTGAAAAAGGGGGTGAAAGAGGCAGAGAGGAAAATGTGGGAGGGGAGAATGCAGGAGAAATCAGCTTTAACAGTGTACAGATCACGAAAGCAGGACATAAGAAAGGAAAAACTGTTTGACAATTCACTGGGAAGTGCTTTGCTGTTCGAGGCAAGAACGGGAGTTTTGAGGACGAGGACGTATAGGGCTAAATTTCAGGAGACAGACACATTATGTGCCGCCTGCCATAATGATAGCGAGACACTAGAACACTTGGTTTTGAAGTGTACACAGGGCTTCGCCCTGCTCTCCCTGAGGGGGTGACTGATTTGGCCGGGGCTCTGGGTTTCACAGGCGACGATGGAAGGACGGAGGAGAAAAGGATTACAGTGACAAAGAGACGATTAGAAGATTGGTGGAAATTATCTAGGGAAAATTAAATGTTGGGCAACTAACTATAGCACAGCTGGGGACAGGCGGGACAGAGGAAAATTGGGACTCCCTCCCGCGTGGCTCCGGCCCAAAGTCTCAACCCTGTCTCCCAGTGGGTCCGGTGCTGGGGTAACACCGACAAGGTAGACCAGAGGAAAATTGGCGACTCCCTCGCCGGGGGAAAGAGGCAGGGGGGTGATGTTTTTAGTTTTTTTGCCCGATCCCCCGAAGGTCATCCTGGTGATATCCCACACTGCCAATCACGTTTTTGTCTTTTTAGACTTAGGCTAGGTGGCGCAAGCTACCGCCCGTTATAAAGGGTATAGCCATTAACATCCATCCATCCATCCGGTCGAATCTGGTGAAAAGTTCGAACACTGATCTCTATGAGATCAGTGAGTTCGAAGGTTCGTCGAACCGGTTCGACCCAGTCGAACCCCGAAAGTTCGACCTAAAAATCTGGTTCGACAAAAGTTCGCGACACCCCTAAAACTCTATGTTGGCAGCAACCCGGAGCGAAGAAGCCACCAAGCGGGGACGGCGGGGATGCGCGATTGAACAGCTGCCTCTACCGTGACAGGACTTTTCGTTTTCCAATATTAGTGCATTTTTAACAGCCGTAGAAACGTCTGCACAAAGAACAGCGTCTAACATCTTCGTGAGCTACCTAGGCTTAAGTTGGCGTCTTCGCGGCGTGGGAACTGTGGGAACCCCTCTACGCAGTCGAAGAGTCCAATGAATGCACTCAGTCGCAGAACGGTGCGGAATCTCGTTACATCGGTGAGCCAAGCGACGAGTCTATTTCTAAAGATTAAGCTAAGTTATCTATCTGAGTGTTTGATAATTCAAGCGAGTGCGTTTTTTGCGTTCCCTTGCACTACGAATGCCCTGCCTTCTACAACATTTCATCTGCACTGTGCAAAATGAACACATCTTCATTTGCGTCGAGACAGTGGTACAGTTTCCTGGCCCTTTGTTTACAACATTTAACTTCTTTTATGTGTACTTTTTGACATCTAGAACGAGTTCACTGCTGCTCTTGTTGGTCGCTCAGCTTTTAAAGTAAACTATTCTTCCATTTTGGAAGCTGATTCTATATTGATCAAACCATGTAGACCCAGTGCCCACCAAACTGTAGACAGCGTAATGCAGAAAATGAACTTAAGGAATAGGACCAGACATCGTGCTTTCGTAGCGCTCGTTCCCCGTCTTGCGAACCTTGCTTCGAAAGACAGTCTCAGCAGACCTGCTTCCTGAATTCCAGATTACCTACAGCACTGGGCTTGTGGCTTGGATGTACACCATATATGCTGGATTGTTCGTGTCTCTGCGTCACCTTGAGCAGAAAGCCATTCAGTAGCAGAAGACAGCGTCCAACACGGCAGCCATGCAGAAGGAAGCTGACAACGCTGTCATCCAGGAAAAACTGCGAGAGCTGTCGCATGTCATCACGCAGTGTCAGGCAAGTGGATGCAATTCAGTCATGTCTTGGTAATATGGATACTCCACTGTGTGGACAACATTTTTGGGGACGAACCGGGTGAATACACCTTTTTTTTTTCTTATTATTTGGACAACTCACACTATGAACACTTTTTTGGGGAAACTGAGGGGTCCTTACTAACGAGACGATTTCAACTTATTATCCCATGCGTAAAGTTTCTGCTTCTTGAAATTGGCATGGGTAGAAAGTGGCCTTAAATGCCACGCAACATCGGGGGTTGCATCGAGCCTTTTCACACAATCTCTCGTTCCTGGTATGCGTGCTTGCAATGTTCTGTCCTCCCCGTAAAGATCTGGAACGCTGAGTTGCTGGAATCTTCCTACTGCAATCCACACAGGTTCGTTACACCAATCCTACTCGGAGAGCTTGGAGGGACACTGGAATAAAAATTGAACCGCACACCCCTCGCATTGAGGCACAAATTAAGCATACACAACATCTGCTTATGACAGTCGCACCTTTGTATTTTGAACGGACGGCTATATTTTTCGTTTCGTTTCTACGAGTTCCCCACCAGGAAATCGTTTCCCTGGTAGGAAACTCGTAGAAACCGAGGGTGCCATTAGGAAGAGAAAAGATATTAAAAGTTACGAGTAATTTCACTGCTTTCAAAAGCAGTCGGAACACTCTTGTAATTACTTCGCAGTAAAAATTGATTAAATGTGATTAAATGATTGCAGCATTACTCCAAAAAGTAATGGATTACAAGTAATTTGATCACTTGTAGTGAGCACCGTATAAGTCTGTCAGTGATCGTACGGCGTGCAAGTTTGTCTGCTCTATGCGGACCTTGCGTGCTTGTTTGCCCGCCAAATGTGCACGCCACATGCTTTCGTTTCCCTTCAATCTCAACCGATGACGGCGTGCACTCGGCTGCCTCGTCGTCGCGTTTTTCCTGTGCATTCTCTACGCTGCCCTCTGTTCAAAATGCACCGAAGACGCATTTTGAACGCTTGCTCGCCGTACGCCATGCCCCGCCTTTCCGAATGCAGGAAGAGAGAAATCGGAGCGAGCACAA
Organism: Ixodes persulcatus; assembly: GCA_013358835.2. Taxonomy (NCBI): domain Eukaryota; kingdom Metazoa; phylum Arthropoda; class Arachnida; order Ixodida; family Ixodidae; genus Ixodes; species Ixodes persulcatus. The sequence goes on from JABSTQ010010199.1 coordinate 91,475, forward strand.
CCTGACAAACATCAGCAAGACGCACGAGCGGATTCAGCAGGAGCAGAAGCTCTCCCCGTACTACAAGTCGAAGCTGCGCGGCCAGTACAAGACGGCCCTCCAGGACGCTGAGAGCGAGGAGGAGCTTCTCCGCAAGGCGCTCGACATCATCTTCGAGATACGCACCGTGCGCAACGAGCGTCGCATTGCCGCCAAGAACTCTGGTAGCTTGACCGTTTGCTCGTTCGTTCAGATCCTGCACGTCTGCCTGCCTCCGCGCCTTCGGAGTGGGAGGGGTTTGGGCTCGGTCCTTTGTGTCATTTTGAATTCAGGCCTGAACGTTGGTCGATCGATTTACTCGATTTACCTGTAACTCCAGCTTGACAACTGTCCAGCTCGACAGTTGAGGGAAGCTTCAGCAGTTAAGAGTTGGCACGCTATGACGACAGCAACACTTGCGCTCACTACGCTCTTTTTTTCTGGAACCTCTACAACCGACCGCCAGGGTTACGGCATCTGACGACACAACAGTCCTTTGACGCAATTCGCTGCTACTTGAGGACCACTTTCGATGCGTAGGTGGAATAGGGGCCCTAAAGGCACCAGTCCATCCTCATGCCTATTGGCGATTCCAGCGAAATCGACGCAGCGTAACGGCAGCGTTGAGAAGCTCAAGAGAGGAGGTCGTTTCGACTGTGTCGTCTGCTATCGGTGCTTGGTTCTCGTAAGCAGCATTGAAACAAACATTGTTTTCAGTAATTAATTTTACCTCTCTCTGACAAAATACAACAAGAAAGTTGTCACCGCCAGTGTTGTAAAGCAAGAATTTTTTTTAGATTGCTAGTCGTTATGAGACGGTCAAGTTTTTTTTTACTGATGGGACAAAAGGTGCTAGCTATGCTGGCTGCGCTGCGGTTGGGCAGTCCTGCCAATGTGTTAGACGAATTAATGCCAATGCCTCTGTGTTTACTGCTGAGCTTCTTGGATTCTTATTGATGGTAGATGAAATAATCAAGCAAAAATAGATTATCTGTGATATTTTCAGACTCACTCAGTTCCCTCCCCGCTCGTAACTCTGCAACATCCTGGAAGCATCCCCTCGTTTCTGTGCTTCGTGCTAAAGCAACAAACGCTATAAAGCAAAACAGCACTATTCACTTTTGCTGGGTTCCTAGCCATATAGGAATACACGGCAATGAGGAAGCCGACCGAGCCGCAGGTGCATGTGTAATCAGGTCTATTGAAATTCACACCATCCCAGTGACAGACTATAGAACTACACTACGAAATAAAATAAAGCATTCCTGGCAGGTAGAGTGGGACTCTGATCCTCACAATAAGCTCCATTTAGTTAAGCCTGTTTTAAGTTAAAGGGATACTTCCACGAAATTTGAAATATTCCCGTCGTGTTCAAAAATAGGTTGAATACGATCCACAATGTCCGTAAATGACAATCGCACATTTGTATTTTGAGCCTGATGGCTGTATTTTTCGTTATAAACGGCCCACAATCGTGACGCAATCGTGACGTAGTTCGTCTCGGGATGAGCAAAGCTACGGCGAGGCTGACGTCGAGAGGATGGTCTAGTCGTTCCAGCCACCGAAGCGGCTGCTTTTGTACGAATTTTAAGCGACGGGTTAATCTTCTATAATCTTGTAGGGGGACAATAGCGACTTCTGCGACACACAAAAGGCATTCTCGGGAAGGGGGGAGTTCCTCCTTCCCCTCTTCTCTCGTCGTGGCCGGAGGCGAGACACTCACCGTCACTAGCTGTCAAGGTTCTTAGACGGGCATTACAAGCGAGGCGTTAGCGACATCCACCAGGTGCTCTTCGCTAATCGTTTAATTCGTTTTAAAATTCTTTTTCGAGACTTTTTTAACAAGATATTGGTATGTTCGATGTGATACTGCTCCTTTGAGCACATATAGACCAAAAAATGAGCGCCGAACTTTCATTGTAGTATCCCTCTAATGGTGCAGTGCCAGACACCGGGAAAGGCTTTATGAGGTCATCTTATATCGACTGCAGATAGGTCACAAACACTTGACTCATGGCTACCCTTTAAAGGCCGGCGACCAGACACGAGATTCTGCAAGGCAGAAGATCCTCCTCGCCCTGGGGGAGGAGGAAACGGGCAACGGTGGACAGGGTAGAGGGGGGGGAGGAGGAAGCGGAGAAAAGGTGGAAAGCGCGAACTGGTCGCCGGTCTTTAAGAAGCGAATACCCACCGATGTGCAACTACTGCTCAGAAACCCTAAGTGTACTTCATATCCTTTTAGTGTGCCCACAATTTAATGATGAACGCCGCACCTACTTTCCCATCTTTTTCAGAAAACAAATACCTTTTCACCTGGCACTTTTGCTTGGGGACAAGCCTGTTATTCCGTACACACAAGTTTTTAACTTTTTAGAGAACATCAGTATTCTACATCAATATACAACTTTCGTTAAACAATATTTGATATTTTGATCTACTGCAATATAAACCCTTAGTCTTGTGATATTTACTCACCATGTGTTTAGTGCATTATGGCCTATGTGGCTGCTGCGCTAGAAAACTCCAAATTCATTCATTCAGTAATTATTTTTATGTTTCCGCCATGTCATTCTTATGCACTGACTAGGAGAAGGTTTTTACCGTCGAAAAATTGCTTTGCTTTCATATGTAACACCGATTTTACGCTGCAGTGCAAGAAATATATGGTGGTCCGCCAGTTGAACGACAAAAACGACCTCCTTTCGTCCGCCATTTTGGCTGACCAGCGTGCCGTGCCTTCATAGTTCGCTGGAGTCACGAATAGACCGTTCTAATAATCGCCCTCTGCACTCTGCCGTCTTGGGTCTACTGGGGTGTAGAACGCATTCAAGCGTGCACAGTATCTCTCTTCCCCGAAATACCGGACGCTGCTTGTGCGTCCAGAGTGCAGTGACTCGACTGTTTCTGCCTGTCTGATAGACACTGGAAAGGTGTGTTCAGCATCTTCCGGCGTATGAGTCATATTTTTGTTTTCTAAATATTCGTTGATGGATTTTATTTAACGGTGCGACTTAAATGTGCTTTTGTTTTATGTGCATGGAGCTTTAATGTACAGGACGTAGGTGAGTATATTGAAACTGGTTCTCACTTGCACGTATGTCACGCTCGTAACAGACGTGTGCAGGCTTAGCATCAATTCAGTTTTACCACATTGACCGTAGAAAGAAGTGCAACTTAAGGCTTATTCACACAATGCATCTTTTCAATGCACAATGATTTAGCGAAATCGGCCTGTTCACACGACGCGCAAAGCCTGCGATGTACTGACTCATAAGAATTTCGCCAAACCTTGTCATCTGCACCTGGAATATCAAGTGTTTCGCATCAATATAATATGAAGTATGCACAATGTGAAGATACAGTCTGCTTTATTGATACCACTCCATAAATTTCGTCAGATTTGGCTCACAGGGTTTACTAGGCCTCCCAAACCCAAGAAACACCACGAGCGTTAAAGAACAGGCGAATGGTCTCGAAGTATTTCGGACACTTTTGCACCGATATACGATAAGTTATCTCTAATCATCATGTTTATATACAGTGCTCGCACTCGTTGCGACTGTTGATGAATCTGCACCGCACCTCCAACTACTGCTAGCCCATATCGCCTGTACGCAACTCGTACGTACCACTTCTCCGCTTGTTGCTCGCCGTTATGTTCTTGTTTTCTCCTTTCGGCTTTGGCTCGGATATAGGATTGGCCAAGAATAAGACTTCTCTAAAAGCTCGCTCCGCATCGAAGGTCAGACGTCATAGCGATGTTGAGCGGCCATTGACAATGCTCGCATTTCGGTGAGGTTTCAGCGAAATATTGCTCCAGAAGTGAGTAGCGCACACAACCTTTTTCAGAGGCACGCCACTTTTTCGGTCGCATTCGCACGGGGCATCTGTTTTACGAAACCTAGTATCGCAACACAATATTCACCAACAAGATGCAATGTATGAATAGACCATTATACAGAGGTGCGACTTTCGGCGATTCACACTCTGGAGAAGACCAAGTAAGTCATAGAGGTGTGAGGAGGAAACGCCATGAGAAGGTGGAGCTGGTTCAGAAAATCCGAGCGAGCATTCGCACGACCGAGTTGCACGTAGTTGAGTCGGCAAGGGGTTAGATTTTGCGACCTTAGGGGCTTACCGAACAAAAAGCAGGGAAAAGAAAAGAAAGGCACCGCCCAGCTCAATGCTGCTGGCCACAATTCTTCCCCAAAAGGGGGGGGGGGGGGGACTGGTCGCTCCGACAGGAAGAAGGAATATTCTGTGGGTCGGTCTCAGGTTCTCCGCGGCTTCCCGTGGGTGACCAGCGAACATCCGTGACACGGCGCATGTGACCTCAAATCTTGACGACATTTAATTCACTTCTTGGAGAATAGCTCCGTTGTGCGAATACACCATTACGTACCAACTTTTTCGTGAAAACTGCTGTTTATAGGAGGGAGTGCGACTTGCCTAGTGTTTAACCGGAAAACAGAATGCTTTCTTGCTACATTGCATTCAACGGTTACCACGACGGCGATGCCACTTACACCAGCGTCTTCGTTCCTCTTCCACGAGAGAAGTCGACCCGGCGCCGAGTGTTGTGGCGTCTGTTCCTGGCGGTAATTGTGGGCCTGTGCCGTCGTTGCAGGCAGCGTAGGCAGGCGGAGCGCCTCTTTTTCAGAGCGCCCCAAGGAGGCCCTGCGGCGGGGGGCGCTGATGAAAATGCTGCAGCAGAACGCCCTCACCCTGCCCCTTTTCATCAGCAAGGAGGACGAGAAGCCGCCGCCACTCTGCGGTGCCGTTCCCGCCGAGCCCAACTACGTCGCGAAGGTGCGTTCATCCTGACGGGACCCTGAAACAATGTTCTTTCACCCGAGTTAGCCAATTATTAGATCGGCATGGTGTGTGTAAGTTGCAACAATGTTTTGTCTTAAAGGCACCAGGGAAACGTTTGAGCGCAGCGTTATAGGCCAACTGCGTCTTCAAGGTGCATTGCCTCGATGGTACCCTGAAGTGATTTTCTTTCACTTTGGCTAGCTACCGTAAAATCCCGAGAGATAGCCCACCTAACATCAAGAGCAAATCGGGGGAAAATATAGTGGGCTAACTTCAGGTGTACAATCAAGAAAAGTTAAAAAATTGCTATTTTTAAGTTGTGTCCCTCACAAGCTTGTTATGGTGGCGAGGGGCAACGAAGCAAGGATGACTACTTCCCACTCAGCAACATTCGCTTATATCTCGCCATAGCTAACTAGCCGCATTTACGCTGAGGCCATCATTGATCATAACACTACTTTTGCTGGGAGTGGGCTATCTTTCGGTGTCTAAAAAAATATAGCGAATGAAGCCAAAAATAGGGGTGGGCTATCTTTCGGGAGTGGGGCATCTCTAGGGATTTTACGGTGGCTTAATTACATTGCCACTGTGTTTTGTTCTAAAGGAGTCGGGGAATTATTTGTGACTTTGGCGAGCAGCCTAACTATTTTGCGAAGTAGGTTATCTTATAGGGACCATGAAATTAATTTCTCACTTTCATTAGGCTCAACTCTCTTGCCACGGCGCGCTGTTACAATGGGACAATGAAGCAGTTTTGTTTACTTAGGCTAACTAGCTTAAATACATTGCCAAGGTGTTTTGCTCTAAGGGAGCCAGGGAATTATCTGTGACCTTTGCGAGTAGCCCAACTATGTTGCCAAGTTATGTCATCTTAAATTGGGGCGAATTGAATATAAACTGTCTTTATTTAGAGAAAACGCACAGCGAAAGACGCAAAGCCCCTCTGCCGCGCAGTTCGCAAGAAAACATTTTTTGGCCCTCGTCATTTTTGAGTTTTGCACCCCTGGGCTAAAGTGGCGCGACGTCATTGTTGGCATGAACGAGTCGGCTGCTAATGACGTCACTTTTGCTATAATCAGACAGAACGGCAGGGCGTGTCTTCTGAATGCCTGGCAATACATGCATTGCCTTTCATCGTGCCTTGGCTGTGCTCGTGCGTTGAAGGTGCACTAGACGGCGTCGTCGAAGGTAGGAAGCTCGCCCTGGTGGCAGGGCAACCGAAGCTCCTCCCTGCCGTCCTCATCTCAGTGACGAGCGTTTCTCAACGCTCTCACGCTCTCCTGTGCCACGAACGCGTCTCCAACTGGTCCGTTTATCGCATCCAAAAAAAGTGGTCCCTCGATTTCCGCTCGATGACGTTGTGCAAGTGTCACCCTGTCGCCGGTCGCGATCCTCGCGGTGTCACGACAGGGGATGTGGCAGACGCCTTTTCCTGCCGCAGATCGCCCTCCAGCTTGGCAGTCCACGGACGCTTTGGCAGCCGGAACGCCGTGACAACACTCGTGTTCGCTCTTGCTTTTTACCGCGACTTCTATACTCCGTTTCACCTTATGTTGTACCGCAGCGAAAGCTAGACGCGCGAGCTCATAGCGTTGGCAGCTGCCCTTGGTGCACGAGAGCTTGTGCCGCCGAGATGTGCCCTAGAGCAAGGAGCTCGCGCGTGTAGCCTTTCCTGCGGTACAGCACAAGGTGAAACAGAGTATACCACCAACCACCTGGAATGCGATATCCAACAGCACGATGCTCCGGCTTTTGTGACATCATTTGTTGCCACTTTGGGACCAGCATGGGCGGAATAGAGCGCTGAACATACCAGTTTTTTTGTTTTTGTTTCTTTTTGCACTTTGTGCACTACAATGGGCAGGACTACGTCGAAATTTTAATATGAGATAACGATGCTCCTACTAATGAAATACAAAGAAATCTTTACAAACATACCTTTTTAAAAAGACTACTATGCGTTCAAACTTCAATTTTTTTCCGAATTCGGTAACCAGGTTTTCTTTGCCGGTGCATGCCCCGTGCCGCGCTTTTTCCTTCCGTGCAGTGACGCGGTAGCACGTTGTATAAAATATGTTTGCTCATTTAAGACATTTACCTACGAACACAATAAAAATCGAATGTCTATGTGTACCTCCAACCTAAGACGCTAGTCTCGTGCCATACTTTTTGGGATGTGGCACTCTGCAAAATGGTACCTCGATCTTGCAACTCAAGGTTACCCTTTTTGAGCGGCCTTGTTCGGCACTTTTTTTATTCGAAACTGTAACTTTTTCATTTTCACGGCCGTTGGATTGGGAGTTCTCGTAGATCCCAGAGTTTGCCACGGAGCGAGAGGTTGAATGGCAGATTCGCAATTCTGGAACAACGGAGAAGCAAACCGAAACAGAAGTCTCCTAAACAAAAATGTACACCTGCCGGAAACAGGCTAGTCAGTCAGGCACAAAATTAAACCTATGTAACGAATATACTTGGCACTCTGAGAGTTAAGAAACTCTTCCCAGAAATGTCTTCTCCGGAAACGTCTTTCCGGGAAAGTCTACAAACATTCCGCCACGGCCACAGGTCGGCGACATGGTGGCCGCTCTGGCGCGCGGACCCGACGACGACGAGAACTGGATTCTGGCCGAGGTGCTGCACTACAACCACGGCAGCTGCAAGTACGACGTGGACGACATCGACGAGGAGCAGAAGGAGCGCCACACCCTCAGCCGGCGACGGGTGGTGCCCCTGCCCCTGCTCAGGGCCAACCCCACCACGGATCCCGGCGCCCTGTTCCCCAAGGGGGCCCTGGTCATGGCCCTGTACCCGCAGACGACCTGCTTCTACCGCGCGCTGGTCCATGAGCCGCCCGGCGGACCCCAAGAGGACTACCTGGTGCTCTTCGAGGACTCGTCGTATCCGGAGGGCTACTCGCCGCCGCTCGCGGTGGCGCAGCGCTACGTCATCTGTTGCAAGGAAATGCGGAAGAAGTGAGGGGCCTCTGCGTCGGCGCACGTTGGGTGTGATACGGTTTCATCCACTGTCGGTGTGCGTTTGTGCGTCAAGGGCTGTCCATGTAAGACGCGGCCTGGCGCTACATTGTCCGCTGCAAGACATAGAAGAAGTGAGGGCGACTGTTTCGTTCGGTGCAAGGTGTGTGGTACGCATAGAGGGCTGTCCCCGGAGGGCACTCTTTGCGGTGATTTTGTGTCGTTCATGATTTCTAGCGGAAGGGAGTGAAATATTTCCTCCACTTCGTCCGTTTTGGGTATACTTTTGACGGAGAGTAGGTGTCCGCGTGACCCTGGCGACGGCCCAGTATCTGCAGACGACGTGTGTGTACCGCATGCTGGTGTACGAGCTGCCCGGCGGTTTAGTGCTCTTCCGGGACTTGCTGCTGCTTGCAGTGGTGCAGCGCTACGTCACCTGCAAGGAGACGCGGAAGGAGTGAGGGTCGACCGCAGCCGCCTGCGTGTCGCGTCGGTGCGGGTTTGACGCGGAACGGCTTTGCTTCGTGGTCTATGATAGCGCAGTATGCGCAAGAAGTTGAGGGACATGGCTGAGCCTCAACGGACTTGCAACTGTGACAGGTTGACAAATCCCACTCTGTTTTCGAGGTTGTGGGGATGTAGATTTGCAGGCTGAATTTTCAATGCCACCCAAAGAAGGCCGACACGGGACAAAAGTTGGACACAAGTGCTGAGGCAGCGTTCGGCCGAGGCTTTTTTGGGGAAGCGATGCCGAAAGTTCGGCACTGTTATTCAGGAAGTGTTGTCGCAGGTGCCTGTGGTTTTGTTGTGTTGCAGAATGGAACTGGGACAGCTCGGCTGTAGAGTTTGCAAGGTTGCACAATCTTGCACGGATATAAAATATTCAGCACCGGATGTCTCGAGTTCTTTTTTGTGGATTGCGTCGAGAGCGATTTTGTGGGGAAGCCGGTCGTAGGAGCTGTGGTTGCACCAGAGATGATCATCATACCAGTAAAAAACAAAGGGTTATCACACATAACGAGCTGAATGGCTCAAGGAGCATTTCTTCATTCTCTGCAGCAAGACAGGCAGTCAATGTCATTTTGCATCGTATAGTACTGCTCGGAGACAAGCCGGTATGCTCCAAGAAATACGCAACAACAGTGCTTTGCCGAATACTGGCAAGATTTGCACTCGGGTTTTTGAGAACGAGTGGTGTGCTTCGAGTGATTACGTGTGAAATTACCAAGTGTCGCATACACCTTAGATTTGCTTTATCTGGTTCCTTGAATTAGTAAGCAGTGTCTATCGAACACTCTTCAGTTTACAGTAAGATTCCGTTTACGTGCAGCTCCCGTAAATGGGAGCTTTTCGGAAAAGTGGAAGTGTGCAAAATATTGTCTAGTTCCCTTGAGCTCTACTTCCAAGATTCTGCTGCATTTACACCTGGCCCTACGTGGCCCCAATCAAAATTAGCAGCTGTGACGTTTATGATGGGCTTTTCTGTAACATCTACCAATGCTAAAAATATGCACATGGCCCCAATCGAAATTAACAGCTGCAATATGTTTATGATGGGCTTTCCAGCAACATCTACCAATGCTAGAAATATGCACACATACATTAAAGTACATTCAGACATCTGAAGGTTTTAAACTGAACTTCCGTTCGGACTCCCACCGTCCCGAGCCTTGAAAAGTCGGGTACGCTTAGTAACTACAGTATGTTAGTAACAATGTATACTTTATACATAACTGTTTGTCCCCCCCCCCCCCCTTTGTTTTTTCCTCAGTTTTTTGCATTTTTTACTGATTTTAGGGCTTATTATCACGTTCAATGTACCGATATGCCAGCTCACCTCTACGTCCAAAGCATTTTTCGTGAATCCATACTTTTCTTTTTAATGACTGCAGTGTTGAATGAAATGAAATGCTGGGCTGTTTGAAAGGCATTGTGAAATTCACAGAGTGTCTCATGTTATCCCCAAGACGTCTTGAAGGCCCAAGTGCCGATGCGTTAAAGACAAACACACAATTTACAAATGTTGCGGTACCCCTGCGCCCGTGGCTGGGGGTACCTCGTCAGACTACTGAACAAAAGGTCGCTGGTTCGACGCTGGCCAATGGTACTAACACACTCAGTTGGGAAACTCGCCCTTGAAACCTGGACTGCTGGCATTCACCGAGACCGAGCTAAATACGGTAACAGCGCCACCCTTTAGCGACGAGTTGAAGCCTAAATTTTGCTTTATATGGCTACTGCTAAAGTCATTGAATGTTCCCAATGTACCAAAACTCCCAGGCTCGAGGTGCCAAGATGGCGGATCAATCTTTTTCTTCACTGTGGTCACCATGAGCTTTTAGAAAGCATGTTTTTGTGTAAAAAGAAGCAAAAACTCTTTGTAGGAACTTTTATTAGAGATTATTACAAAATGACAGGAGCGCAATGTTTGTGTACAATTTTAGTTTACAGGGTTTTGCGGCCCAAATAGTTGGTTTTTATAGTCATGTCTCACTGGTGTTATTAAGTAGCACGTCCCGACCTGGGTGCGTCCAAACTTCGGTAAATACCCGCGGCACGTCTGTTTGGGAGATTGAGGTTGGCAGCCCTCCCTTCCACTGTACACGTTTCGCCACCAAAATGGCCGATTGAAGCCAAAATAGCAGTCACGGGAATCCGTGCAGTTCCCCGAGTGGCCGCTGCGGGAGAAATGGCGGCATTGCAATCGCCATCAGTTTGGTTCTCGAGTACGCATTGGTGCCACTTTTTCAAAGCAGGCTCTGTGGCAGTTTCCCAAGCGAGTTGTTCTATAGTCCGTTGCAACCCAAGAACGAAGGGCGAGGGTAAGACAGGTCGGGGAGGAGGGAGCAGACTGAACGCTAAAGAGAGGTTTCCCCCTCTCTTCTCCAGCGTTCCGTCTGCTTCCTCCTGCCCGGCCCGTCTTACCCTCGCTCTTCGTTCTTAGGTTGCAACGGACTATAGTAACGTTGACGCCAGCTGAGGAACAAGAGCGAAAAGTCTTTCTGGAGGAATATAGTGCCTCTGCCAATTCTGGCACAAGTAACGCCATCTCGTGGTCCAGTGACGAACCATAGGTTTTGGGACCTTTAGTGTCGAGTTTTTGCTCAAGGACTTTGAAGGTCAACCGAACGACGAGACATAAGGCTTTCACCTTTATACCTTTGGGTCCGCCTCAGTCATGCGAAAAAAGTGGCAGCGCACTTGTACAGTTCTGTCACCGGGAGCAGAACCGCCGTAGCCGATACATGCTCAACTGGAAACCGAAACTCGTTTGAATTGGGTATTCTTTTCGAACACCGTAAAGGGGCACTGCAATCCTATTTAATACCTTTTTTGCGGTTTCCACGTCTCTTGTGGTTCGGGCAACCTAGCAGGCACGGAGAGAGTAACTAAATATCAGCAAGTCATTTTAACCGGACGAAGCAGAAACCTCCTCCTACGGGCTGCCCTGTGGTGTCGATTGTGCACAGCACGCGACGAAATCGCGACGTTGTTGGTCCTGGTCAGCTCTCTCTCCTCGGCCTCACCTCCTTTCCCTGTCTTCCCATCCCTCCCCACATTCCTGTCACCGCAGCAAGGGGAATCCTCCGGCGCGGGAAAAGGGAAGACAAAACCAGGGACGTTATAAAAAGGTTATTTTTTGCTTGTTTTTGTAATTTTAATATGCCTGTAACATTTAAAATAAAGCGAATTTTGAGAAAAGCAAAAGTTCACAAAGTTACTACGTTCAGTGTGCTCGGGTTCGGTGCAAATGAAAAAAACAAAACGGTAAAAAAGTCATTGCAGGGCACCTTTAAAGTGCTTCATTTTTCTGAAGTGGATTGTTTTAGTGGCTATAATTTTAAAAACGAAAAAGATAACTAATTACTAACCTAATTCTACCAAACATTAATATTCCCGAGTAGGCCCTTAAAGGGCCCCTGAAAAGAAAAAAAAAGTTTTTTAAAAACAGTCTGGTTGGGACACGCGTCTCAAAAAATAAATTTTACGCGAAAAAAAAAAAATATTTTAGAGCAATATTGACTGCGCCAGACGCAATTTAGTCGGCAGTCACCTCCTTTCCACTTGTTTTCTCTCTCGGCATTTCGGGCGCGTGGAGGAGAGGTACTCCCCGCTAGGGGTGTCGCGAACCGGCCGAGGTTCGAGTTCGACCAGGTTCGACTTTTTCGAACTTTTAGTGGAAAATTCGGCGAACCTTGTATTGAGGTTCGACTCGTGTGCGCATGCGCGACAGGCTGGCCAGTTGGCTTCGGATTGGATGGTGATGGCTAAGGGATGAATTAAGGGCAGCGCTGATTGGTTATTTCAGTTAATACAGTGCAAAAAAATTAAGTTATTAACTTCTTCAGAAAATAAAATTACTCTTTTCATTAAAACAAATTCGCCAAACCTAGACATGCTTGTATCAAGGTCTGGCCACACTGTTCACAAAGTCGAACCGGTCGAATCTGGTGAAAAGTTCGAAGGTTCGTCGAACCGGTTCGACACAGTCGAACCCCGAAAGTTCGACCTAAAAATCTGGTTCGACAAAAGTTCGCGACACCCCTACTCCCCGCCCACGGTGTCCCCGCCTCTTCGTAGTGGAACGGCTTGGCTGCTTGCCTGGCTTGGCTGCGCCCCGTACGAGAGCCATTCCTACTTCCTGTGTCTGCCGGTCGCACGTCGTACCGCGTCGTGAAGCCGATTCACACGACGGACCGAATCGCGATTTTCGTCCGCAGACCGTGTACAAAGTGACCGGCACGTCACCGATTCCTGCGATCCGCGCCTCGTCCACGGACGCGCGGACTGATCTTTTTTCACGCGCGGGTTTCTGGCGGGAGATTGACTTGAAAAGTGTTTAGTCTGGCAACGGTACATTGTTTTCTTGTTTTGTTTTTTCTTTCTGGGCGATGAAAATAAAAGTGGGGCATCGTTGTGTTTTGTGCGTTCGCTGGTTCATTTCGTCGGGCGTTTCTTCGTTCCACGTGTGAAAGGAACTGCAGAAACTTTGTCTGGCTGACGCGACGCAGGTTCCGGTACTCCTCCGAGTCCGCGTCAAGAAGCTTCCGTCAAAACTCGTCTAGCACGCCGCGATAATTCTTGCACGTCCAATCAGGACTTCACCGAGCAAGACCTCTCTTGTGGCTGTGGTGAACTTGAGTGTTGTGCACGAGCGCGGAGTGCGTGAAGGCATCTCCAAACGCCCCTTCGCGAGCCCAGAACTTCGTCGCTTCTACGCGGAACCCTTCTCGCGCAGGACCATGCCTGTGTCACTCTCATGCTTTGGGTTAGTAAAGCTAGTGGGGCTTCGCACGAAGCCTATCGCGGTGTTTTGTCTCGATCTGTACGTAACAGCGGCGTACGATTCATTCTCGCGGTAGCGAACGTCGATTTCTCTCTTGGACAACGGTGCCACGGTGCGATGTTGGAGTTTCGCGGCACTGTGGGGTGGGGTTCCGTCCGTCCTCGCTGGCGTCTGCTCGTCGTCTCCTTCGTGTGGATGCGCTTGGGAGACAGACGAACCGCGGACATGTCGTCACGTGATCAATCCGTCCGCGGATCAGTCCGTGTGTGAATCGGCCATGACTAACTAACAGAAGCAACAAGCCCTTTTCGGAGGTCTTCACATATAAACGCGATAAAACTATAAAACCACCCGAGTACGCGAGACGCGTTGCAAGACGGCGGCCATGACAGAAAAAAAAAAAAAAAAAATGGCGAAGCTTTTGTTTGTTGTTTTATCCGAACGGAAGTTACGATTTTGTAAAACGTTTGTAAACAATTACGACGTTCATTCGATGGATTCTTTCTTAAACCTATAAAAATGTAATTCAAAAGGCGATTTCAAGAGATCACGAAGATTTTATAACCAACATCTAAGCTGTCACTCATTCTATTGGCCAATGAGAAGCTGATTTGAATGACCATCGTGACCAATGAGAAGCCGAGCTGAATGACCATGGAATTTGCGCGAAAAATTTAAAATAAATCTCTCGCCGTCAATATTGCTCTAAAAATTAATTTTTTTCGCGTAAAATTCATTTTTCGACACGCGTGTCCCAACCAGACTGTTAAAAAAAAAACTTTTTTTTTCTTTTCAGGGGCCCTTTAAAGGGATGCTGAACCAATATTTGAAATCTCAATTATTGCCCGAGCGGGCTTCACGGGATGGTACTGTACCTAAAAACGATATTCAATCGGACGGATGGGGCCCGAATTATTGTATTTCTTTGAATTAAGAGCGAATCCTCGGCCGGAAGCCGCCGGCACGAGTCAGTCCTTCCGAGAGCAGGCGTAGCGGAACTGACGTGCGCATTCTCGGCGCCCCCAGCGCCCCTGGTGCCTCGTTCGTTGGTGCTCGCCTTGATTCTTCGCTCGGCGGCTGTTCTGCTGCTCCTGCTGCTGCTGCGGCTGCTGCTACTGCTGCTGCCGACGATTTTATACGTCGCCATACTAGTAAAGAGATCGCAAAAGGCAATGCCGAACGCCGACCAGCCGAGGTCGCGGAAATCCAAAATATGGGGCAGAGCCCGCGTGGTACTAACAATAACAAACGCCACCCGGCTTAGCGCCTGGCTTGGCTTGGCTCCGTCTGTCTTTTGAGGCGAATGAGAATGCGCACGTCACGAAGCGAGCTTTCCACGACGCTCACCAGGGGTCGCGTAAAATTGTATTTTTCGTGTTTATTCAATTTTATACGCCTTCTCGCTCAAAACAACGTCATTTAGAAGTAAAGGACATGCTATGTATGCCATTGCGACCAAGAATTTCCACCCAAAATTCCGGTTCAGCATCCCTTTAAGTAGACTAATGACTTTTTTTTACAGCGGAGCTGTTAAGGGCTAGGCTCCCCAGGATCGTGTCCCGGTACCAAATGTTGACACAAAACTCTGGACAGCTACCGCCATCTATGAGCAACGGCGGCAACCTTTCCAGCCTTTCCACTCTGCTCTTCAGCAGAGTGGAAAGGCTGAATTTTTCTAGGCGTCGCCCTAGATGTCGTCCCAGAGGTCGTCCTTGAGGTCATCCAAGAGGTCGTCCCACCATAGTACAGCTTCGCTGGTCTTCCTTCTTCATCACAGTGGAAAGGCTGAGTTTTTTATACGATGCCGTCCCTTTTGCAGCCATGATCTGGCAATTGTTCCGTGGAAAACCCTGTACATAGTCTATGTTATGGTTATGAAGAAGGAATAAGCATACTAAACAAATGGAACAGATGCATTTTAAGTTACATTCCAAGAATAGGTAACTGAAGAAGGCATTAGTGTTCCTTACAATTTCTTCCTGTTGGGAGATTGCCAAGATATAAGGTGCACAAATGTCAAATTTCTTATATAAAAAAGATAAAAAGTTGGAGTGAAAGCATGTATCTGTAATTGTAACTACTACAAATCTTGAGGTAAGTATCAGCCAGCTCGACATTTCACAAAATTCACTTTATTTAAGTGCGCATAAAATTCCTCATTGCAGGGACCTTCCCAAAGTCAAAGGCTGACCACCTAAGAAAGGTCTGGACTCATTACAACATTTAAATAATTCAGATGACTAGTGGTCTTTATCGTGAGGCTAATGGTCTAAAATGGGGGATAAACTTGAGTTCCACCTCTTGTCAAACGTAAAATTAAAAGGAACTTGTGGCCCGGCCAAATTTTTTTTAATTGCAGGTACTAAATTTGCGTTTTATTCAAATGTGCATATTGTGTATGTATGTATGTATGAAACAAAGGTACCTAAACGTATTACTACTGCAATGTGAGACAAACACAATTACGCTTGTTCTTGCTGAGCAACCCTGCTGACAGGACCAAAATGCAAGTGAAAAATATGCATGGTTTTCACTTCAACTAAGGATGTACTAACATGGTACATGATCATTTTCATTACATCCAATTTGCCCATAAAATAAGGGAACTGTTTTACATGTAAAGCCAATGGTTCACAATTGTCATAGATAATGTTTGTGCAAAACTGATCTATGCCGGGTTACTAAGCAAGAAGCTTCCGGACTGCAAAATGCTCCGTAAACATGACGATTTTTTTTTTTTGACAGTGGACAAACATGAACTGGATGTATACGATGCACATTAGCGGATGCTTTGTCTGAACATTGTTGAGATGGACCGTGCCTGGAGCTTCTCCTGTTTCTTTTTGGTCGGATCCTTGGCGAAGCAGTTCCAAATGCGAAGCGTCTCGTCTGCTCCGGCTGATGCGACCATGGTGCCGTCCGGACTTAGGCTCGTGTTGAGGATGCGTGCGGTGTGCCCTGAACAAAGAGGAGCGCATGTAAACAACATTAAAAAAAAATATATAAATATAATATAAAAAAAAGATTTGCTTTTTTACACAGCGTAGTGTCAGTCTGGCTTCGAGGTGCGGTTACACTGGTTTGCGTCGCAGACGAAAAATTTAGCCAGCGCGGTACCACTGCTAACCTGGGGGTCTTTAACGTGCACCACGCAGTAGTGATACAAGACCGCACGCCGGTACGATGCTCACCAAGATCGAAACTGGCAGGTGTGGGGATTAAACCCAGCGGGCTTGGGTTCTGCAGCGCGAGCTTTTGCTCCACGTGTTCAGAGCTGGTGTGTGCTAACGCACTCGACCACCTAATGTTCTTAATACTAAGCATTTGCTACTGGCATCCATGTGGCACCAGATGAGACCAGAGTCAGGACTCTCCCTCTAATGTATGGACCCCGATCACAAGTCGATCTCGGCTCACTAATGTCAGACGAAGGCACCCGTACAAGTTTTACGCGGAAGTCACTTGGTGGTTCACAGGCTGCTTCGCCTATCCAGTGAACGAGGTCTACGAGAGCTCCAGGTTTCACAAGCGGACACAACAACCGGGCAAGACTGCAGACGGTCTCTTCACGGCCCTCCGAAATATGGTTCGGAAGTGCAACTACCCATCAGGTGCTGAAGACCGTTCCATCCCCGGCCAGTTCGCTTTGGGTCTGGCAGACTCGCGTCTGTCAGACCAGTTATGCCGCGACCCGAAGCTATCCCTGGACGACGCACTCGCACAGGCCCGGCTACACAAAGACGCCGGAAACAGGAGAGGAAGCGCCAGTCCCTCGGCGGCCATCAGCTGTCAGCGGCGCACATAGACGCAGCAACCTTGCATAAACGTGCGCAGCGAGTGAATCAGGCTGTCTAGCAAATTATTATTTTGAAATTCCCCGACTTTTCAAGGTTTTCCCCGACAATTTCAGGTGATACTCCCTGACCAGTGTAGAGGCGGTAAAATATATAAGACCATTACAACAGAAGGCATTGAGTATTGTGAGGATCATTTTGCATGGGTTTCATCCAACTTGCATATTCCGAAATATTCGGGTTTGTCCAGTCCGGAATAAACGAGCACTTTCTTGCCGCCGACATCGCCAGTGAAGAGGCCACTTCCGGGAACACAAAGAAAACACGATACAGAAAGAAAGAGAGAGAGAGAGAGAGAAGCTATTTGGAAAGGATTGGCGTCTGCGGCTTCTCTATTTGTTACTAAATCTAGTACCTCTAACAGGATCTAGTCTAGTGTCGCGCAATCAATCCAAGCAATCCTTAGGCTGGATTTGTCGGCTGTTCTCTTTGCAGCGGGTAGCACACTCTACATCGAATGAGCAGAGCCGGTGCAACGCTCTAAGCAGAATTTATTGCCTATTTTTCTGCCCCCAAGTTTTCAAGTCTTTGCTCAAGACACTCAATGGCATTTCCGGCTCATTTTTCCCTGACTGGGCTCACCTTTTGACAATATCCCTGACAATTCCCCGATTTTTCCCGGTAATTAAAATTTCCCTGACAATTCCTGGTTTTCCCAGTCGCTAGGCACATGACTCCAGGTCAGGTGACCGGCCCGAAGTTTCTAGAACTACTCGAAGCGGCTCAAGCAGCGCTCTCAAACTCTCCAGAAACAGTAAAAACGGTCAATGCCAGTACTGCAGCTACAAGTGTCATCGACAAGCAGACTGTCCTGCTGCCAAGGCAGTTTGCAACCGGTACAAGAAATGCAGACATTTTGTGTCAGTTTGTCGTTCTAAGAAATGCCTCGGTTCAGTAGAGCACCCCTCCACAGCGTTGGCAACTCTGAATGGGAGATTTGTCGAAGTTTAAGTCAATGAATGCCCTCTCGCCTTCGAGGTGAACTCGGGTGCTGGTGTTCCCGTGGTTCCGTGCACGTTTCCCAAATATCCAGCACTCCTCGACAAGCCGTGCGGTTGGGAACTCTCTTTTACGCCTAGTCCGCGGACTGATAAAGGGAGATTGACGCGAAAAGCGTTTAATCTGGCAACGGTACAGTGTTTGCTTGTTTTTGTACTATTAAAGCAAAAATGGTGCATCGTTGTGCTTTGTGCGTTAGCTGGTTCAGTTCGTTGCGCGATTCTTGGTTTCACGAGTGAAAGAAACTGCAGGAACTTTGCCCGGCTGACACAATGCAGGTTCTGCTACTCCTCCGGTGCCAGTCAAGAAGCTTGCACAAAACTCTTCTTGCACGTCCAATCAGCCCTTCACCGAGCAAGACCGTTCTTGTGGCCGTGGTGTACTTAAAGGGCAACTCCGCTCAATTCCGAAAAATTTAGGTTTACATGTGATTCCATTTCACAAAGCACTACTAAACAGCTCTACGTCTTCGGATTCGCGAAATGTGGAGTATTATTCGTGTAATCTTAATTTAAACATCTGCTGATACCGAAACCGAAACTTCGGTTGCGTCAGGCAACATTGGCCTCGTGTCGACAGAGTCATGGCCACGTCACGTCGAACCACGTGGTCTCTTGAAGTTCGTGGGGGCGAGGGACAGGACACGCGACGCGGGCAGGTCGCTTCGCATGGCGTGGACGGTGATGGCCCGGGGGAGAGGGGGATGGGGAGAAGACGAAGGAAAGGGGGAGCGGAGAAACAGACCGATAAGCGCGCAGGGCAGCGCAAACTAGCGCATCCGCATTACGGTGATCACGTGGACGCTGTTGAGCCAACACCGGGAGGAGAAACTCATGACGTCATCGTTCAATTTCGCTCTAAGAAGTAAAAACAAACAAAACGTGAGAATGACGTAGTCATGCCTCTGACGTAGTGGGTCAACGTTGGCCGCTCCAACTCCGCCGCGTTGACTGCGCTGACGAATTGGCTCATTTGAAAGTTTGCTGGCCAGTTTATTAAATATATAGACGGAATTAGATCGTAATATTTGACATGGGGTCTTCCTTCATGATACTGAAGAGGGCTGCATAGTTTTCTAAATATCAAAAATGAAGCGGAGTTGGCCTTTAAGTGTTGTGCACGAGCGCGGAGTGCGTGAAGGCATCTCCAAACGCCCCTCCACGAGCCCAGAACTTCGTCGCTTCTACGCCGAGGCCTTCTCAAGCAAGACCATGCCTGTGTCACTGTCATGCCTTGGGTTAGTAAAGCTAGTGGCACTTCGCACGAAGCCTATTATGGTGTTCTGTCTCGATCGGTACACAACAGCGGCGTACGATGCTTTATTGCGGTAGCAAACATGAATTTCTCTCTTGGACAATGGCGCCACGGTGCGATGTTGGAGTTTTACGACAATCTGGGGTAGCAAACAGGTTTGGTTCGTGCTTGCTGACGTCTGCTCGTTGTCTCCCTCGTGTGGATGCGCTCGAAAGACGGACGAACCGCGGACATGTCATTACGAGATCAATCCGTCCGCGGATCAGTTCGTCGTGCATATTGGCCATAAACAGTTGGGTACAGCGGATTCACTTTCCCGTGAACCGGTCGACTTGCTGCCCACTGTCCCAGCCGTCGACAAGGTGGAGCTCTATGTTCAAGAGGTACTCAGTGCCATTCTTTCCCAATTTGCAGTCCCCCTTAGCGACTTCTCCCATCAAGCTGCTGACTGGGAATGCACCACACTCAAGTCTTACTGCGAACAAGAGCTAGCATGCCCTCTACAGGCACCAATGCCAAGTCCAGCTGAAAAAATATTAATTGGTACAAACGAGTTTTATTTTTTTATCTGGCATACATTTGTATATTATTTATTCTGAAGAGGAAACACTGCAAAATTAAACTCTGAATTTCGGGGAATTTGGAATCAAACAAAAATAAACTCCGATAAACTCCATTTTTTCAATAAAAAATAAACTAAAAGAAAAAAGTGCAAGCCGTTTACAACTCCCTGTAATGCCGAATTGGAGCGCAGCTCTTGAGGAGGAGGAGGGAAGGGTACTCAGGGGAGGGTATACCCCTCCTTCTCCTCCCCTCATTCTTCCATCTCCTCTAGGGGGGGGGGGGGGGGTCACGTGACCCCCTCCCTCCCGAGGTCACGTGACCCGGGGGGGGGGGGGGGGGGGGGGGGGCTCGCGCGGTGCATTATGGGACACTTTCATAATGCACCTCGGGGGGGGGAAGGGGTCACGTGATCTGGGGGGGGGGGGGGGTTACGTGCCCCCCCCCCCCCCTCCCTCAGAGGTCACGTGACCCCAAGGGGGGGGGGGGGGGGGGGGGCTCGTGCGGTGCATTATGGGACATTTCCCATAATGCACCGTGCGGTTATGCCGACGCCGCTCAAGCCGGAAACGGGCGCCTAAGAGCTGCGCTCTAAAAAAAAAACACCCTCCAAATTTGATGAAAAATAAACTTTAAAAACGTGGAATCCTATGTATAGGTCATATCACTTCAATTTCCCCGCCAAATGTAGCGGGGAAACTGAATTGGTGTATACATAGGTTGCGTGACGTCGGGTCACAGATGAACGTTTTTGCTACATCTAGAAGGGAAACCGAATTGACGTACAGGTCTCGCAACGCCAATTTTTCAGCTATATTTAGAGGGGGAAATCCGAATTGATGATTAGGTCAAGTGACATCAATTTTCCTGCCAACTGTAGCGAGAAGCTCACGAAAGGATGGAAAGTTCCATTAAAAAGCACTTCGTGCTTTAGTAGAACGGTCGACAAAACAGGGCTCATTTGCAAAATCAAAGACCATTGATATCAGTTTGTTCACGAGCCTTATCGGCCACATTTTAGCGGCATGCAGCATACGCCAAAACAGGGTTGGCGACCTGAGTCATTCTCGGTGTGGCACGCTACGCCCACACACGCACACCACCACGTCGCACTGTTGCACCAGCCCGAGGCGAAAAATGCAAAAAGGTAAAGGAAACAGCGCTTGCCTGTGAGGTCGGCGACTCGATTCATGGACGGGTACTTCCAAATGAATGAGTTCGTGTTTTGCAAATCCGTGACCCGAAATGATCTCCTTATGCTCTTCAGACCAGAGCAGCGACGAGACCTGGGCAAAGGAAACGGCAGCGAGGGCGGAGTTATCGAAATGACAAGAATAAAAAGAATGGCAGCGAGTTTGCATGATTTATGGAATGCTCATTAAAGGAGCAACCGGTAAACGTTTATTTCACAGAGTAAACCAGACACTGTTCAATAACTTCCCCACTAAATTCAGGAAGAAAATCGACGTCAAGTTGCTCAAGACCATGTTGTGCGACGCCAAGTCACGTGACTTCATTTCTCCCACAAAATTTACCGAAAAATGGATGCAACGTGACCCTACACCACGGTGCGAATTTGTGGGGTTGCACGACACCGTGAAGAAACAGGACGTCAATCTATCCTAAAATTAGTGCCAAATGTTTTTGTTGCGTAACCCGAGGTCGTGCGAAGTGGTAACGTGATGTCACGGTGTTAGAGTCGCAGTGTCGGTTGACAACGATTTGCCCGCCATACTTAGCGAGAAAGTGCACAAACGGATGACCCGATAGATATTCGAGATTAGGAAGTTTCTTTAAAAAGCGTTACACGCTTTAATAATATTATCCGGAACTAAGACGCTACAGTATGGGACACAAAGTGTCGAAGGCTCCATGTGTGAGCCTTAAACGCGAGAACATGTTAGAGGCCAAAAGATAGAGAATCCGGCTTGGTGGATTGAAGTCTAACAGACTTCGCATGCTCCCAGGTAACTGCCTCTGCTGCATGATGCGAGGCAGTCCGGGGAAGTAAATGCATACCTGAGACGTTGTGTCAATGAAGTTGAGCTGGCTTCCGAGGTTGCAGCTCCAGAAGCGGATGCAACGGTCCGCGGTCCCACCTCCAGATGCTAGCAGGCTGGACTGCCAGGGGCACCAGGCAAGTGCCTGAGGATTCAAACGAGACATAAGCCATTTTTCTGCTTCCTTCTTCACCTTAAAAGAACTGTGACAAATACATCCCCCCCTTCCCCCCCCCCCCTCCCCTCCAAAAAAAAACAAAAAAAATATTTTTTAGAAATATTGCTTTTCGACCATTTAGTAGCCAAGGCAGGGCAACAAAACACACCAAAAAGGCACCAAAAAAAAAAAAAAAACAGCATAAGGGCAAGGATGTTTTACAACACTGAAAGCAGTGCATCAAAAACGATAGGCCATCGCAGCGGAAAAAGTTGTCAAATCATTGTTGCAAATGATGCCACGGTAGATGAGTTTTTAACACTCTGGCAAACTGTTTCAGTCATCGATTTTTATGTTCCAAAACATATGTGTGTGAAGCATGATAAACCTACAGAACATAGTCAGGCGATGAAGTGTATGCAAACTTAGTGGAAAACCGAAGAAACAAAAAATGAAAGTTTAAACGTTGACTTGGTTGACTTAAAGGACCCCTGAAAAGAAAAATAACTTTTTTTTAAACAATCTGGTTGATAAAAAAAAAAAAAAAATCCTATGAAAAAAAAAATTTTAGAGCAATATTGACGGCGAGAGATTTATTTGAAATTCTGCGTGCAAAGTCCATGGCGACACGGAATGATCATTCGCTCAACGAGATGGTAATTCGCTCTTCCCGTTTCAACGTGAAGGCGAAGCCAACCCACCTCTCAATCACGCGCCCGAAATGGCGAAAGAGAAAACAAGTGGAAAGGAGGTGACCTAAATTGCATCTCGTGCCGTCAATATTGCTCTAAAAAAATTTTTTTTTTTTTCACAGAAAATTAGTTTTTTGACACGCATGTCCGAACCAGACTGTTTAAAAAATTTTTTTTTTCTTTTCAGAGGTTTTTAAAAAGCAAGAAACGCAATAACGAAACCAGACGAATCGCTGCGTCCCATCCCACCTAAAGCACTAATAAATATCTCGCGAAGCTATTTGAGGCAAAATAAGTGCGCATTATAGACAAAGAAAAAAACGGGGCTGTGTTTCTGCGGTGCTTTGCAGATGTGACATCATTTTGACATGTCTTCTACGAGGGCCATGTTCCGCCTATTATATTGAAACAAACCTCGTTGCTTTACTCGACCCTTGGTCATAGCAGAACGAGACCACTTGCCTCTCTGTCCCTAGCCAAAGGCTGTTCTCCCTTTTCCGGCATCTTGTTGGCACGACAAACCAACTTAAAGGTAGGGTGACCATATTCCTCGAGGTAAAAAGCGGGACATCCCACCACGGGGGGGGGGGGGGGGGTTGTACTAATGATTGAGATCGGGAGAAAAAATTTAATGAAATAACTGTTGTTATTCCAAAAAGTTACCATATTGCACTAAATTTTACTCTCTGGGTAAATATCCCCCGCCTGCGTTCACGCCGCTTCTCGGCGACAGTATGCAGCTGCTCATTACAAAACTATTAACCCACTTGGTCCCATCGTACACGCCGCATTGCGGCGTCCAGCCGGCAGCCCAAGCCGCCGTAAAGGGTGTCCTACCATTTAGTTCAGCAAAATTTCGTCAATAACGTTAGTTTTTTTTTTTTTTTGTTATTTAAAAAAAATAAAAAATGTAAAAATCACCAAATGATCGGAAAAAAAAAAAAAAAAAAAGTAAGCACTCTCTGTGGATTGAACCTGGGTCCGCTGCGTATGAAGAAGGCACCTTTTACTAAGCTATGCCACCTGTTTTTTTTTTCTTTATTGCAAACTGAAGCGCTTTGTAACCATTCGTTTTATACGAGACCCACCAAGTTTCACGTCGTGCGTATAGCCATTTCTGGTCAAGGTGCACGGGCTCATGCGTATAGCTTAACTCATATTTTAAAGAACCTATGGTTATTTTTGTAAAATATACTTGTAACAAGTAGGCATAGTTTCGGTTTGCTTCAACTCGCTTGGTGCCAATTTTGAAACTACGCACTCCTGCGAAAACGGGACATGATTCCTTATTGGGACAAAAAGACGGGACAGAAGAAGCCAACCTCAAAAACGGGACTGTCCCGACCAAAACGGGACGTTTGGTCACCCTACTTAAAGGGGCACTGAAGTCATATTTGAAAAAAGGTTGTTTTTGATCTTATATTGTTTAAAATGTGTTAGTTCCCACATATATACCAAGTCCTATATTACAAAACTGCCTATTCATCTCAGGGCAACAGAAAAACATGTGGACTCTTTTCTCGCAAACTACACTGTGCGGACCAATGAAAGCCCTACAATATGCGCAGATTCCGAATGATTTTGTTTTAACTCGTGTTGAAGAGAGTCTGATAGGTACACATTCAGAGATAAGACTCCTCTTTTTCTCCGCGGGCGAAGTCATCGCTTTCAACTCACCGACAAGTTCCCTTCGTCAAACACTTTACTCGGAAGAAAATTTTTCCCAAAACGGCGTGTCGCGGTCTTTGAACACGCTTTTAACGAGGAAATAAACTACGCACGATTGTGATTTCGGGTTTGTTTGGGTGCTTAGAGCGTCTAGATTAAGTTGTCACCACAAAAAGGACGATCTCAGAATCTACTTTAGTGTCCCTTTAACCTCGGTGTTTAACCCTCAGTGGGCTGCCACTTTTTGTTTAGCAACGTCCTCTTCAGTCCTTTCTCTTGCGAGGCACTGTGAAGACGACCGGAGCACTTGCAGCAAGCGTACAACTTTTATCATTGACCCTTCTCGAAAGTGTGCCTTCTGTTGGAAGCTACGGAATTCCTCCATAATGGCAGTTGTGAGCTCCTTGCGTTCAATTGCACCTCGTTTGCGATGGGGGAAAAAGGCAAAGCTACCACCCACCCGTGACACTCGCACATACTGCAATGTCGGTGTGCAAAAAAAGGAATGTGATCGTTTTTAATAACCATCATTTCACAAGACTGCATTGGCGCAGCGGTTAAGTGGCAGGTTCACCGTCTTGGAGTCGTGGGTTCGATTTCGCTCGGGGGACGTTCAGAATTTTCTTTTTCTCAAGATATCCACTGTTCGCTCTCCCACGCATGCGCACTTGTTGTGTTACAAATCCTATTCTTTTTCAGACGAGAGGGGAGGGCGAGCGGGCTGTCGAAAGAAATGTCGCATTTAGAAACGACACAATGCATCGTAAGAAAAGCTGCCTGTAGACACCGTCTTACACCTGCTTCTTCCTAGTACGACGATCCTGTTGCGTTTGTCGTACAAAAACTGTCTGCATGCACGTTCGAAGCATACATAACGTATAGAGGCAAACAAGCTTCAAATATGCAGGGAGTGTTTCCACAAATAATTTTGTCGTCGTGCCTGCGGCTTTACGAGTCTGTCAACCCTTTACGGGAAGCGATCGCCGGGTCGTCTGTAAAGTTAACGCGCACCTTGACGGCCGCCTGGTGCTCCACGAAGGTGTGCAGCGGGGCGACGCTGCCGTGGCTCATGGAGTCCGGCCAGACGTGCACCAGGTTGTCGTTGCCGCCGCTGGCCAGCCAGCGCCCGTCGGGGGACCAGCGCAGGCCACACACCTCCTGCTGGTGGGCGCACAGCGTGCCCACGTGGTGATCCACCACCCGCACGTCGTGGTGGTGCACCCGGCCAGAGCGGGAGCCGCTCGACAGCGTGTGGACGTTCCAGCTCAGCGAGCAGATGCGCGAGGCGTGGCCCGTCAGCGTGCGCAGGCGCTTCTGCTGTGCGACGTCCCAGAGCTGCACCTGGGGTCGCGGAAGGGAGAGAGCAGGGTGCCTGGAATGCAAATTGCTGTAAAATACCGCGGGAGCGCCCACTCTGTTCACGCACCCACTATTAACGTTTCCCAAACTTGTGAACTCTGCAAAATATACGTTAAGTGCACGAGTGAACCGGACAGGCACACGTCTAGATTAACCCGGTTTTCAATACAAGTGGAATGGGTGCTCCCCAGTATCTTACGGTAAGTGCGACAGACTGCACCACAACTGCTTGGAACGAGTGGTGTGCCTAGATTTCAGAATGTTTACAACAACTCGACTGGAGTCGGGTGGTTTGTGGATCGAGTTTGCAATAAAAGCTGCGAGGAGGGGCCGAAAGCGTAGATTGTCTGCAAGCATCCCCGCCTCTCCACCCGCCACTCGACAATCCGTGCATGTGCACACAATCTGTACGGCGGGTGTCTGCCATTGAATTAAAAAGGTTTTCCATGGTTTGAGTTGCCTTTACCCTCAAATCGGGGCTTGCTAACGATGTAGAAACAATGGCACCAACTAGTATCAGCCCTGGAACGTTCCCATCCGCGTGAAATTTATGCGTCGCATCATTCCTTCGCCGCACGTGCTCCTGAGCTACCCAATAGACGGTATTGGGCGTTTGATCGACTCACACTCTCAACAATTGAACACGAGTCTCCGCCAAACGCCGACGTAGCACACATTTGCAATCTCGGTGGTGGAACTGACAAGTGGCGATTTTGAGCAGCTCTTGTAGCAAGGAAAAATGGGTTTTGGAGCAGACAATTTTGATCTTTAACGTCAGAAAATTTTATACAATCTTTTCAAAAGCTAGCATGTGGAAAAAATGCAGTTGTTGGAGTGTTGGGAGACTAAGTGTCATACCTTCAGGGGACCTGGCCACTACAGATATTTATTATTGAACAATCATACGGCGGTAATTTTGCAGATGCCTCAATTAACCTATTAGGAGTACCAACGGCGTCTTTGGTCTGTGTTTGACATAAAAGATGTTTTGGCTACTTTGTAGGGTTTGGATCACCGTGATGTAATTGTCACGACTTCGACATCAAACGGACATTTTTGTTTTGAATGTCTCATGCTGCTCTCGCTTGTATTCCCCCTGCTACTGTTCATAAAGCAGCTAAGCGGAGCACATAGCTACTCTAACCAATCATAATGAATAATGCTAGCTATTCATTAGGATCGATGTGAGCACCGTTTGCACATAAACTGAAAACTCTTCATTAGGCATGTGCCAGTAATAGATTTTGGGTTCAAAGCAAATTCAAAGTGAATAGTGGTTCTGGCCGAATACTTTTTAACTGAATAATCAATAGTTGCTGCACCTTTCTGACTGCCTTTCACTCCTGTTACACCATGGGTAATCACAAATTCAGCTGAACTCGCGAAGGTTGTTACCAAGCTTCTAATAGCCCACTTATGAGCTTTGTTAAATTTAATCTAGCTATATTAATAGACTGTCCAATACCTACATTGGGATGGCAAGTAAACGACAGATTTTACATAAAACTAATCCTATAGAGCAGGGTGTCGAACCGGAACCGAACCGAACCGAAAACCGGAACCGAACCGGTATTTTTTCCGGAACTGAACCCGAACCGTTATATTGTTATCGCGATGAACCCGAACCGGAACTGAACCGGAAAAAAAAAAATAACGGCTACCGGCTCACGTCAAAATGGTTCGGCCACGCGCTGTTGACAATGAATGTGTTATCAATGCCATTTGTTTTTTAAGTGCCGTCAACTGACACACACCTCGCTTACATATTTTTCTTCTCCACTCAGTCTTAGGAATATAAACGCTGCATCCATGAATCTTGACACACGCTGCATCCATGAATCTTGACATAGAAACCAGTATTGCGCTGGTCGCGGCTTGCACGGAAGAAAAAGAATTGGAAAACTGTGCAAAAAAAAAAAAAATTGCGTCACGGGATTTTATTTTTTTACATCCTCGTAAATCCTAAATGCTGCTGTGTGCTCATTTCAAAACACGTTTCTAGAACGCGCCAGTTCTTGAAGCTTGCTTCCATCGGAATGAGAAAAAGAAAAGGCTGTGGAGTTTGATAATGTTTGAGGGAGAGAAAGAAATTTTATTTACAGTTGAAATGAGCATTCATGAATTATATCTGCTCTTCGCTGCCCCAACCACTGGTCAGAGTATATAGAGCTATGAAGTGTCAAGATTTACATGCCGTATTTTTTCGTACCGGAAACTCGATAAATGCGGGGAAAAAAAACAGGGATACAAACCCTAGTCGCTCGCGGAGAAGCGAAGCGAAAACAAAAACAAGCTGGTATTTGGGAAAAAAAAAACGGCTTTATACCAATAACAATGATACCAATTTTAACGCCACTTAAATACAATTATGTATTTATTTTTGAAAAAAGATCAATCAGTGGCAAGTTCTTTTTTTTTGCGAGAGAATAACCTACGTCATAAAGCAGCACCTCATAGTAACCACGTGGTCACTGGAGCAGAAGTGGTTACCTTCTCCCGCATCCCTTTAGACGTCCAAGTAATATAGTGTGCGGTGTAGTTAGTTTTGTGCGAGTGGCGGCCGCTGACGAAAGCCAGCACCACGATGCATCCGATTTCGTATAGGCACTTAGAAGCTAACATATTTGTGAGACAGCGAACTCTTCTTTTTTAATATTTATCCTATTACGTCCTTCTGGCGTTGCGTTCGGTGAAGCGTTTTTCATATTCCGTATCTTGTTTAATGAAAACTTCTTTAAGGGTCTAATTTGAGTTACCGAAGGCTAGTTCAAATAAAGAAAGCTGTATTTTCTCCCCACTGTTCCTTCAATTGCTTACACGCCGAGGTGGCGGGATAGTTGGAGAGTTCTGCTTGTAAGTGGGTTTGTAAGGAGGTCGCGGATTTTACAGCTACTGCGTCGGGCCCAATTAGATGAAGTCCGAATGCGTAAACGTCGGTGAGGTAACCTTTGAGTGCACATAAAGAAACCATTCCTGGTAGAAATCCCTGAGCCTTACACTACGATGTATCCCGTTTCGTATGTGCTGATTTCAGATGTTTTATTTGTAATTTATTTTGATGTTGCAATTTGTCATTTATAATTTCCGAACCGGTTCAGCGCCCCGAACCGGTTTGCGAACCGGTTCGCGGATCGAATTAATCAAACCGGAACTGAACCGGAACAAAATAAATTTACCTGAACCTGAACCGTAACCGAACCCGTATTTTTTTCGGTTCGACACACTGCTATTAGCCCCGAGAAGTTCGCGTGGCGCCCCCTTACGGCGATCCGGGGTGACGTCACGGCGAGGAGAGAATTTTTCCCCGACTCGCCCCGCTCGCCCTGTGGAGGCTGTGACGACGTTAGCTTTCGGTGCGCTCGTTTCTATTTAATTTGTTTTGGCCGTGTTTTTCGTAGGAAGTGTAAATTTTAATATGGGGCTTTATTGGGGTATGGCCTGTAGCTGCAGGCGAAACTTCAACCAACATTTTAAGCATGGTTGACAGGGCAGGCAACTCATGAATCACAGCTGGTATATGAAAATAACGAAATATGGCCACAATTGCAGGAGCATCACTATTAGCCCCGTACGCGACCGAAAGCGTCGCTGTGGTCGGCCTTCCACGATTGGCCGAACGCTGACTATGACGTCGGAAAGGGGATTTATCATTGACGGAAATAAGAGGAATGAAAGTACTTTAATTTTGACGGTGTTGGCAGTGTTCCTTTGAGAGCGCAATGATTTCAAGCTTCCACCATGCTAATAACAAACACCATCGAACTTGTTGTTTGCAAGGTAATGACGTCACAAGGGGGAACCACAGGAGGGCGCCACCAAAACTTCTCGCCGCTAATAGATTTACATCTCACACAATCAATGCTGCTGATGGTCTGAATGAATTGGCAGGTTTTTTATACTATTTTTTTTTGTATCTCCGTTTTTAAACAAGATCGCCGAAGCAGAAAAGCTGCATGCTGCTCGAGCAACATGCTAAATACAGTCTGGGCGATGGGGAGAGAATCACAAGTAAGACAGCCCAAGTGCAGGGGCAAAGTAAAAAAACAAGGAACATTTATTATATACACTGCTCGCATTTGACCTTTGCTGGATTTGGATAGTATTTCAATGGACTACACGGGTGGTATCTGTGGACTTGTTTATATCAACCCTCAAATAATGTATAACCAACGTAAGCGAAGGTGTCTAGCTTGTTATTAGTCCCTTAAGTCCTAAAATTGAGATTGTACTTAAATCGAATTGTCCTGAAGCTAAAATACCAGAAGTTTTTCGCACGCAGACTGTCACCCTCCACAGGTTCCACATTTTCTGCTACTAGTGCTGCATCTATCACTGGGCAGACGTTCGAATGCTTGCTTTTACTCCTGTTTTCCTCTGTTGTCAGAGAGTCCAGCTGTAGGGAGTTTGGAGGCTGAGGAAGCTTTTGGGAACCTGCAGCAGTGTCTCTTTTAATTGGAAATAAACGACAATTCAAACTAAACGGTGTATTTTCCGAATACCCAAGGCTGGAATAAAGAATGTCAGGAAAAAGTATAAAGATTACAAATTACGGTACTATTGCTGTGCATATTTTGGGCAGTTCAATACATACCATACAGGCAACGGGGGGCGATTCGGCAGTTTTTCCTGCTACCATACAAACTAACTTCCAGTAATTATGCATCTTCTAAGAAATATGCCTGCATAGGTGTATAAACTATATAATTAATTCATGAAGAAGCTACATTTATGTAAAACAACCCTGTTCCACGAGCACTTCAAAGATCATCAGACGCAGGGCCTTTAAAACATCTGCGAACCAGCGCATGCAGAGTAGTAGCGCAGAGTCGGGGTCACGAGCTAATTTGCCGACCACCCAAAGGCCCATGATATAAATTCCACTTCGAATGCCTTGAAAACGGGATGTAATATCGTCCTAAATCATGAACATGCAAGGAACAGAATTCCAGCGTCTGAAACACTTGCGCCACCGCTTCACCGACCCCTCGCAAAATTGCCTTCTGTCGTGTGGGGACGGGGAGGTTCATCGGCGGAATCGCCTCCGCCGATAGCTTTCGGGATTTGTAACCCAATTTTAAAGGTAAAAGGGACAAGCAGGCTTATAAAATGTACGGAAGCACGTCTATATCGGCCTAACTCAACGTCTTGTACACCGGGTAAACGAGGTCCAGCTCCTCGAAGTGCTTGCGGCACACTACGCCAAACCAGGAAACCGGTGCCGGGAAGCGAGCCGATGCGAGATCGCGGAGCGGAGTCCTCTTCCTGACGTCACGGCACACCTCACCCAATCAGGGCGCGGCGACCGCAGCGACGCTTGTGTTCGCTCTCGGGGCTAATAGAGGAACCCAGCCATACCTGATTCAGGGGATTTATAAGTCTCACTATATGCAAAAGTTTTCTTTGATTCTGAATTAAAAAGAAAAATAAACGAGCACAAATGATGAACAAGGGTTGTTCGAACATTGCTGCCTAACATACCTTTGCATAATTGCCACAGTTAAATTTTGAAGATTTTACTGCAATGTAAATATCAACGATCACAACATATCCCGTTTTTTTATGTACCAGGCGCGCGCATGCACCAGAACGACTTGTGACGAATCTCGTCACATGCTTCGCTGCGGCGAAGAGAGTTGCAAGATTGCGGTGTCAGCTCTGCAGGTACTGCTTCTCCGCAGTGCACCGGTGCTTGAGGAGAAGCGCACTCAAGGGGGCTAACCCACCACGATCAACACTTTGAAAAGTATGAATATCGCAGTTCACTTAGAAGAGAATATCAAATAGCGTATTACTTGAAACTACTATTAAAAATTTTAATTTGTGCAACCCTACTTCATACAATATACTAACACAAAAAAAAAAAAACTGCATTTTTTTTTTTTATTTTTGGTGGCATCGCTAACAATGCCACATGCCAGACAGCTTGTTTCCTTTTTGAGAAGAGTTCTCTTCTCAAAAATATGTATATCGCACAAACTGTGCACATATACAGCTTTTGGAGCAGCATGTAGCAGGTTGTTCGGTTGGCACAGTTTGGCACAAATGGCACAGCGGTTCCACCACTAAAATCTGTGCCCAGCAGTCTTTAGGCCTTCATTAGGCAATCCACTACGCCGTTGTTACTTAGAAGGTGTTGCTGCAACGCATCTCCCACTGGCGTGTTTAGTGTCATACACCACCCATCTATCGAAAGCGGTCCCGAAGCGGCAACAACCCCAGCAGCACAGATGTCCTATACACATCCACAGGACATCCCTGGAACGTCGGGACATCCCAAGGATATTCGGGGGACCATGTGTGCTGCTTGGGACATGACGTCGCAGGAGCAGGCGTCTCGTGCCATCTGATGTCGCGATCGCCAGTTGGACAAGCAATTTAGGCACTATGGCCAGAATGCTTGCAATTCTAGTGAGATGTTTCGAGACCTACTTTTACAGATCGAAGTTTTAGTCGCTAAATGTTGAAATGTTTTACGAGGTCGAGATTAGGCCCACCAACCTCGACAGCCTCCTCTTTTCGTTGTTTACTGTCGTCGCAACTTTCTGTCAAACAAGCTGTGAAAGTAAGTTGGAGAAAAGTAATTTTGGTGACCAGTTGTATCTCACTGTGGTAATAAGGGCCTCAAGGGTAAAAATATGAATGCAGTGAAGCAAAGCTAAAGCACTGGTGCACTTCTGAGGAGAGCGGAGCTGCAGAGCGCCGCTGGCAGTGCGGGGACGATGAGGTGCTCGGCCAAAGAGAAACACAAAATAAACGGATGCAACGACCGTGCAGCAGTTCTCTTTGCAGGCGGTGAGCAGCACAGAGCCGCAGAGAGCCAAGGGGACCTTTTTTTCACTGCTCAATGCTTGCTCGTGCCGTGGCTTGCTTTATCTTTGCCCTTTTGTTTTTGTTTTATTACCGCGGTGTGGCGCCACTCACAGACCCACAAAGTGTGTTCCAATGGCAAGCCAGATAGTGCCAAATTGCAAACTATCCCCCCACGCATGGTGGTCATGTCCAGCCCTAAAAAAATTCCTGGGGAGAACCCAAAGAGCACGTATTCTGGGAAACGTGTGTTCCCCAGAATAGCTGCAGATTTTCCCCGAGCTCCCAAACTTCCTTAACCGTCCCTTCTTTCAAGTAAAGGTTTACCCTGTTAAAGCAATATTTCAGCAGATATCAGCCATCTACTGCTGCACGATGCCATGCCAAACACTAGCATGGGTACTATTAATGTTTGCATGGTCCGCAGGCTCCTGCACCCCCTTGTTGAATGCCAGTGAGATAGGAAAGAACGCCTGCCCTAAGCATGAATTTGCCCACTTCTTTTGCGACACCAGAGTTGAATTTCTACATAAGAAAGTTTAATCGGAGCCATACCTGGTTCTCGGAGGTTCCGACGGCGAGATAAGATCCGTCGGCCGACCAGGAGACTGAGGACAGGTATGCGTCCGGAGCCTGAAGCTCCAGGAGCTGATCCACGGAGCCTGTGCTCGCGTTCCACAGGTACAGCTGCCCCTTGAGGCAGACTGCCAGCTGGTTCTTCGAAGACCAGTCAATCACGTTCAGGTCTAGGGTTAGAAGGAAAAAAAAAAAACCATTGTGGCCACCGTCAAGTTGTAGACTCCACGGTTACGGCTAGGGTTTTGGTTTTTTCGGTAGATACACCAATAAACCTGAAAAGTAACCTCCAAACCAATTCTATCAAAATCTAAAAAAAAAAGGAAAGAGCTTTGAATTGGGGCAGGCATTGAATGAAGACCCCAAACTTCATGGAAAGAAATCTTCATCTACAACTTTAGCCCTTTTTTTCGCCACTTTTTCTTATCGGTACAGGGATGCTTTCAAAGTCTACGGGTCAAGAGTATGTTCTCTGGAAGCGGGGGAATCCCGCCGCCGTGTTCCGTTTCTTTTAACGTAAACCCCGATAGACGCAAATTTCACGCCGACACTAAAACGCAGAATCTGCAAGTAAAACCACCTTGATCACATTGCATAAAGTCAGAATTAGGCAGATTGCGAACTTGTGGATTGTTATTGTGGCGCGACATACTATATTTTTCCGGTAAGTTTGGCAAACGGGTTACTTGACGCAAACCCCAAGATTATGTTGCATTACATTCCTAGTGATGTGTTGTGTGACCCGTTATGTCACGTGACACTGCAATGTCAACCTTTGTGGCCATATGACGTCATGGTTTAACGTGACACCATGGCACTCACAAGCTACTCAGTTACGAGACACTGACAAGCTACACGGTGGCAAGGTTACTAGAATAGGTCAGTTGTGGAACTTCTGCGGAGAGGGGTACCCCCTTTTCCTCTCCCTCCAGCCCACCTCCCGTCGTTTGAAGAGCCGTCTAGAGTTTAGTTTCAAACCTGTAGTCCATAGAGCAGTGGTTTTCAAATGGAGGTCCACGAAGGCGTTCTAAGGGTCCACAAAGCCCCGACTCATCAGTCAAGCCCAGCAATAAAAGTTGTCTTATTTTAGATTGAGAAAAAACAATTTAATTATCGGGCGAGTGTTCTCGTGTGCATGTCCAAGAGAAAAGTCTACTTCACACTAGCCCTTAATTTTACCCATCTATTAAATCATTATCACAGTTAACCTATACCTTTCCCTTCCCCTCACCATGAACGGGGTCCTCCATCATCTCCACCGATCTGCAACGGGTCCGAAAACACCAATGATTGAGAACCACTGCCATGGAGTGTGGTGAAGCACTATCAAGATGCCGTCTCAAAACAGATGTAATCCATAAAGTATGCTGTAGTCACCTAACAGAGTTAGTTAACTGAGAAGTTCCCTAACGGAGTTGATCTAACAATGTTGCATGGTGGCGAGGCACTGCAATGTCAAGCTACATAGACACATCCTTGACTTCAGTGCCTTCTTACTGTGATGATGCAGACGACCCTCAATTGAAAGCAAACGACCTGGTCATTTTCATTCGACTGAGCGATTTGTCTGCTTGCTGCGTTTATCGGGAGACGACACCAAAAGTTACAATCGTCACCAATTTCGTCATCTGCGCCGACATACGCCACTGACCCTAGCACATATGGTGGCCTTTCTAGCAGGGATGGAATTATGTATTGAAATTTCACGAGTCAAATATTACTAAAATGCACATTCTATAAAAATGGAAGAATGCTATGTGCAGATTTTAAAGCCGAGGCCTCAGGATTTATGCCAAACTATATATAATCGTGAAACTGCGATAATCACCCTGCAAAAATAAACAAAATAAACTTCACTAAAGGCAGAATTTACTGTGAAAAATATGAACTCGGAGAACTGGGAACATTAGTTGTACTAACCGGGGTTTCTAGTTTCCAACGTTTCAAATGCAATTTGGTGCAATGAATCTGCCTTTATTTACTTTTTTGATAGGATTAAAGCTTATTGGTATTTGTTCTTCATGAACTCAACTAGCACTTTTAAAATCAGCAAAAAAGAAAAAAAAGTGTGACAAGACAAATAGAAGGCACACTTCATTGGCTGCACGAGCACTCCGATCACATATGCATTCAAAATTATTAGCAAGCAGCAAGCAAAAAAGCACCACTCACAGAAGTCGTTGCAAATGTCGGGAGCATCCAGAACCCGCTCCGCCGTCCTAGGGATATATCTCGTGGCCTTCTTGGAAGCCGCGGTCGGCTTCGAGGCGCTATACAGGACACGGCTTCCCACGTGACCTAGGCACAAACGGCAGAATGGAGACAAGAGCTTGCAACTCCTCTGGATTCAGAACATCCACACAAACAAACAAGAACTATACATAATTATACTGGCAGCGTAAAAAAGTTTCTATAACTTAAGCTTCTGGAATGAAACAAATTGTACCAGATGTGGGCAAGTTTGGCAAAAATATAAATTTGTGCAAGTGTCCACTGCTCTTGGCTGTCAATGCATTTCATAACAACTCTATTAGTCTACACTGTAAATAGCACTGACATTACTGATTCAGTGCAGACTTCTGACCACAAAGCGATACTGCACCACAACAGTGCTAATTTATGTTCAAGTCAGCGCAGCATCAGTCCCTTTCTTGGTGTTGATTAAGCACTGTGATGTATGCATGAGCTGGTGTTTAACGGCTTGCCGGCAACAGTACAAAATAGTATCTCAACATTTTGCTGGACATGGAGTTAAAAGCGGGCATTGATTGAAGAATTCCAGATAAACTGCAGCAAAATGAATGCCCAGCATCCAGCTATCGGCTGTTGAGTGATGCAATATCGTCCGAGTCATGTGGGAGCACCGCTTGGAGCAGCCAAATGTCCATTTTGGAGCACAAGTGTACTTAATTTTTATTCATACCACTGCAAATATAATATAACGCTGAAATGAATCCGGGGGGAGGGTAGCTAAAGATGATATCGCATTAAAACACAGCGGCATTCATTGACCACAACACCAAAACCACATCTGTCAAAAACTTTTGCTGGCACTCCTGCAGTACATACCAGCACCAAAGAAATGCCAGTAAAACACAGACATTGACAAATTACAATGATATGTGTAGTATACGAATAATTTAAACGCCTTCACCAATTATCACCACAACTTTTCTTAAAAGTATGGTAAAGTAACCTCAAGCTAGCTAGTAACGTGGCTGCAAGCATTTGAGATGCTTACATAATAAATATTTTATATTTCATTCTAAACTGGCTTTTTTTAGCTATACATGGCTTGGCCATGAAGTCACGGCACCATGCTGGTGGCCTTCCTACTTCTCACAAAGAAACAGATTCGGCTGCCACAACAATGGCAGCTGATGTGACACCAACGCCAACCTTGAAATTGGGGAGGAGATCAACCCATCCCCTAGCAGCTTACTGGAAAACTACACCGCTGGAGACAACACATATTTGTTTGCGCGTCCAATGCAGCACAAAGCTGATGTAGCCAAAAGCTGCGTCAGCTTTCAGCAATCTGTGCACCACACTTGGTTGAAGCGGACAATGTGAAGAATCCGGTCCCCATGCTTTGGGTTGGGTAAAGACCGGGCTCTGAAAAACAAGCTGGACAAAGTGCCCCCTACATTTCAATCTCCTCCCCAATAGAGAAGCTCTACCGCACAGCACCCTTGAAGTGGGCATAGCCATTACCTTCAGGCGGGGCTGGGGCTTTGTCACTGTACGACATGATGCGGAAATTCGCCAGATCCGTGTTTAGCTGTCCTTCTAACGCAGCCCGGTACGCCGCATTTTCGCAGTCCTCGCTTGTGTTCTCTTTCTTGGTCAGCTGCAGAAAACGGCAGGAAAGAAAGTTGGGCTGGAGCGTACACAAAACGGGAAAGCAATCGCAGTCACCGATTCGCAAGCAAGATCCGTCATGTAGTCATGACTGGACATTTGGGAGGGTCAATTTCAATAATACAAAAAAAAGAATGCAGCTTTGCACAAGAACAGTCTGGCACGTCCTTGTCGAGCGTAGAAATTAGAGCTGGCAGAAAAGGTCCCCCTTATGTGTCTATTATGATGCAGTAATGTTTGTTTGGAAGTGGACATGATAGGGGGCAACACAGTTTTGCTTGCAGCCTGTAACGGGCCAGTTGGTTTCAGATCACCAAAGAAGCGCAAAAAATACAAGGACGAGGAAGTAGCGCTCTTGTGCATCTACATCCTCGTCCTTGTATTTTCAGCCTGCAGCCCCAGTAAAGCTATCTGGTATAAATTAACTTAAAAATCGCCTGGCTTGGATGCCCACCAGATGCAATGAACATGCGACAGGACTTGACAAGTTTTTTAATGTGAAGCATTTTCTGTCGAAATATAGTGGAGATATTGCCCCGCTAAATTTAGTGAGGAAATTGTGATGCCACGTCACATGATATCATGACGTCGCGCAGCTAGACCATGAGTAAGAAAGGTCCGTTGAGGGTTCCCACATAAGACTACCAATCTAGGTAAACCCTAGATATCTAGGGTTGCTCCCCAAAGATCCACAAGTCATGGCCCTTCCCCGCAAAATGTACACTGCCGCTTACGACGTAGTTGGCGAGCTCGAACTGCATTCTCTGGCGGTTGGGGATGAACCGGTCTCCGCCGTTGCCAGCCACGGGAGTCTTTCTCGGAGTCTTCTTTCGGCTGTGCTTGCCTGGAAAGATATCTTAATTTCAAGGGCCAGTGCAACGATTTTATCTTTAAAGGCTGACGTACAACCTCGGCTTTCTGCAAGGGAGATTACGTTTCTTAGCACTCCCCCTCTCCTAAGCTGCAAGGGGAGTCAAGTTGGGGCAAGGTAAAAAAGTTGAGGATACAAAAAACGAGGAGGCGGGCAAAAGTGGAAAGCGCAAAGTGTACGTCGGTCTTTAAGCAAAATTTTGTATTTTTTTATAATGTTTATTTAGGCACAAGTGAGAAAAAAAAAAAGTGCTACCTTCCTGCTCATCCGCTGCATACATAATCGCAAAAAAAATAAACGTATGATTATTTGCCGACCTGCAGCCGTGTGTGGCGGTTATTGCAGGAACTACAGTGGTACGTCACTGGGCGACATGCAAAAGTCAACAAGAGACCTCACCCTCCACTGCTAGGCTCCCAGGCAGCCCTGAGACGAACGGTCTTTTGTGTCAATCGCTCGCCGCGACCTTCGGCAATGCTAATCCTTGAACAGTCGACAATCGCGGAGGAAGCTATTGGGGTCTCTGAAGAGAGAACCCAACGACAAACTAGGCGGTCCTCTCCTCAGAGACGTCACTCGAAAGACAGCATGAGAGTTGAGAGGCACTTTGACCTTCGATTTGCTTCATTTCATTGGATACCAATCAAGAATCGACGCAGTGTGGATATGTTAATCCTTCAGGAAAGTTTTGAAGGTAATTCGTGCGTGGACGTCTTTGCCGCATACATATTAGTCGCGGTGTTCTGGATCGTCCAGCTGTTCCGGTAAACTGCACTGACCAGTCCTCTCTATTATGCACTATTAACAATGTTCAAGATCTAGTTGAACGGAGATCCGAATTAGTCATGCCACATGGAAACACAGATAGAGCAATGCAGTTAAGTGTGGGTTACAAACCACATTGCCGCTTTTGAACAATGAAATAAAGGGTTGGAAGTGTTCGGGAGATGGGAGGAACAAAGAAGATGGATTTCTGTTCCCTTCAACTGGATTTATTAACTGACATTTATAGAAGGCAAAGAATGACCGCCGCTACCACTGCGCTGTCCCCCCTCAGGTCTGTCGGGACGGAATCAAACTTGTTTCTGGCCAGCGACTGCCGCAAGTTACAAATACAGTCGTCAGAGTAAAGTAAAACGCAGCTCCAGAGGCACATACACCTTGATGCGCGACACACCTTCAAAAACATCCACACAGCGTCGATTCTTGATTGGTATCCAAACGTGCGGAGGCAGAGACGCAGCACCTCGGCGTGCCAAGGCATGTTCTTTGACGACGACGCGAGACTTGTATTCGACGAGCTGTGCCTTTTTTCTGCGGTGCAGCACTTTCGTAAAAACTTCTGTGTTCTCAAAGGCAACTACGATCGTTTACAAAAGGTTTTAAAAACTTTTTCGGTGATGACGGCAAATGAGCAGAAAACGTGTCTTTCAGCACGAAGCCTCAGCACGAAGCCGCCTTCCCCTGCAACGCTCCAAAAGGTCGACATCCGGTGTCCCAGAGATGGCCAATACGGAACATCTGGTGGCTTCATTTGCAGAGCGGTGAAGCGCGATCAAGCAATTGTCATAGAGACCAGTGTCTGACACACTGATCTCTATGAAAATTCCTGGCTCGCACTTCCCCGCTCTGCAAATGTGACCACCGGACAGCCATCTTTGAGGTACCGGAGGTCGACCACCTTTTGAAGCTTTGCAGAGGCTGGGCTGCTGCGTGCCGAAAGACACATTTTCTGCTCGTTCGTCGTAATTTGCCAAATAAGTTTTTTTAAAACCTTATGTAAATAGTCGCAGGCTACCTTTGAGAAAGCGGGGAAATTTTTATGAAAGCGCAGCACCACAGGAAAAGGCAGAAATCGTTGAACACGATGTCATTAAGGGACAATTGGAACACTGAAGTGCTGCGCCTCTGCCTTCGCATGCTTGGATACCAATGAAGAATCAACGCCATATGGATGATTCTTGAAGGCGTGTCGTGCGTTTTATTTTACTCTGATGATGCATTTATAACTTGCAGCACTCGCGGGCCAGAAACGAGTTTCATCCTGTGCCGACGGAACAGAGGAGGGACAGCGCATCGGCGGCGATAATCTTTTTTTTGTGTTCGATACATTTGTAGCAATCAATTCAGTAGAAGGGAATGGAAATTTATTTTTCTCAATCCCCCCCCCATCTGCCAAACACTACCGACGCCCCTGGTTCCATTGTTCAAAAGCAGCGATGTGGTTTGTAATCCGCACTTAACTGCATTGCTCTAAATGTGCTTTTATGCGACGTGAGTAATTTAGATTCATTAGAGTAGATTTCGGACATTGTTATATATAATAGTGCGTAATAGCGACCACTGATCAGTGAAACTTACTGGAACAGCTGGACGATCCAGAAGTCTGCGTCCAATATGTATGCAGCAAACGTCTAAACACGACACACCATCAAAACTTTCCTGAAGGGTCAACACCTACACGGAGTAGATTCTTTTATTGGTATCCAAGTGTGCGAAGGCAGAGATGCAGCACTTCTGCATGCGAATGGTACTCTGATAGACGCTGCAAGACTTGGATTCGACGAGTTGTGCTATTTTCGTGCGGTGCTGCACTTTCGCAAACATTTCCGCGTGTTCTAAAAGGACTAAAGGTAACTATGACCGTTTACACAAAGTCTTAAAGGACACATGCAAAGAAAAAAAAACATTTTTTTTAAACAGCTTAGATGGGAAAAGGATATCATAAAACGATTTTACAACGAAGAAAAAAAATTTTTAGAGCTATATTTACGGCGCTATACGAATTTGTAGTTGGCGCCCGCGGGCGCCGCAGAAAAGTGGCCCTTATTTATCACGTGACGGGCCCATATTTGTCACGTGGTGCTCGCACTCTTTCGGAAGCTTCCTATGGCCTCTAAAAGTAACTTATTCATCTTTATTTAAAGTATAACAAAAAACTAAGATTAGTAAGTAACTTTTAGAGCCCAAAGGAAACTCCTGAAAAAGCGCAAGCAGACGTGATAGACCTGTGCGCCGGTCAGATGACGGCGGCGGCGCCCCGAACCAGACGAACTTATGCGGCGGCGGCGACGGCGGCGTGGAGAAACGCGTTGAAGCGGCGTTCGCACAACGCTCAGCGTGCGGCGGCGGCGTCGCTTTACGGCTCCGGCGACGCAGGGCGGTGGCGCGCGGGCCTACCACGTGACCAGCGTATAGCGCCGTAAATATAGCTCTAAAAATTTTTTTTCTTCGTTGTAAAATCGTTTTATAATATCCTTCTTCCATCTAAGCTGTTTAAAAAAAATGTTTTTTTTCTTTGCATGTGTCCTTTAAAGAACTGATTTGGCGAATGACGGCGAATAAGCAGAAAACG
Organism: Ixodes persulcatus; assembly: GCA_013358835.2. Taxonomy (NCBI): domain Eukaryota; kingdom Metazoa; phylum Arthropoda; class Arachnida; order Ixodida; family Ixodidae; genus Ixodes; species Ixodes persulcatus. Next base: position 132,581 of record JABSTQ010010199.1, read on the forward strand.
TGTCTTCCAGCAGGCCGCCGCCCAGCCTCTCCAACGGTCCAAAAAATGGACTTCTGGTACCTCAGAGATGGCCGATACAAAACTTCCAGTAACCACACTCGTGCTGCAGCGACCAAGCGGAAATGCGTGATCCGGCAAATTGTCATGAGATCAGTGGTCCGACACCGTCAAATTACTGACGTGGAGTGCTATGTTTGGGTGGGTTAAAAGCTGATGGCTGTAAGAGGATTAGGGATTAAGTGTTGAGGCGTTTCACAAGTATGTTGGTAACATTGCTGACCACTAATAACAAAATGGCAGACAGAGGCACGACCAACAGAGGTTACGTAAAAACGCAGAAACGCCTCGAAGAGCTCGCCGGAGACAAGTGTGATTAGCACTGGGGGTTCTTACTTGGTGTCTTCCTCGGGGTTTTCGAGGGCGTATGGGATGTGGAGATGTTGACTGCGGTCGCGTTGAACGACGAGCCCAGCGAAGTGTTGGAGGACTTTTCGCCGGAGACAGATTTCATGGGCTGCAGCGGCAAAAGCCCCTTGCTGGTCATCGTCGAAGTATTAAGTTTATGCCCAACACCGCTCTGATAGCCGTTTTCGTCCGACATGGCTGAGCCTGGAATGAACATGTGGCGAAGTGATATTAAAGGCAGAAAGCTGGCGCTTGAGGCGGAGCAGCTATACTGGGTTCCTAACCTGGGTCCGGCACTCCCTGAAAGCAGAATAGATAGTATTAATGTTATTATTATTGCTATTAAAAATGGCATGGTGAGGCTTATCATGGGGAAAACAAAACAACGTATGGGAACTGTGGCAGAAAATTAACTTACTTTGTTTGCAAGATGGATGTCCGACGAAGATGGCTGTTGAAGGTGACAGTACAGGCGCTGGCACAAGTGCGACCAGCTGAGCGGCTCAGTCGGTCGAGTTTTGATACCCAACGACCGTTGACCAGCGCCTTTCAAATGGACCGCGAGTCACGTGGCAAGAGGCTTTAACAAGACAAATATTTAAAAATACACAATTAGTGGCGCTAGTGTCTACATTTTAATGCATTTCACACTAAAAAAAAAACTGATATTAATGTAAAACAAAAATAACAACGTGTGAAAATAAAATGATACAAGTAAAACGTATTTAAAAGGTTAAAAACAAAAGTAACACCCAATAATATCATCATCATTAGTTTTGTTGTTATCACGTGGCTTTTGCATCGCGTGTATGCGGAATCCGCGGAACCCATCAACTCTGCGGAAGCAAAAGAAACTTGCACATTGTTTCCCAAAACAATTTTTTATATTTAATTATTAAGAAACAACATATGGACGAAGCCGACAAGCGCCCACAGTTTGGGCAGCGGTATTTGGACGACAAAAGCAAGGTTTTTGAGCACAACGCATGGTGAGCGAAGTGTTCGAAATTTGTCGTAGTTTTACTACAGCGAAATTTTGGCGCTTATTTTTTGGTCTATATGTGTTCAAAGGAGCAGTATCACATCGGACACACCAGTATCCTGCTAACAAAGACACGATAAGAAATTTTAAAACGAAATAAACGATTAGCAAAGAGTACCTGGGGGGCTATGTTGCGCTTTTTGGACTCCCAGGAGACTAGAGAGAAGGAAGTGACGTCAACAACGCAGCAAATGCAGATTGGATGTTGATTTTGTTTTCTTCTGTCAACATCCAATCTGCGTTTGCTCTAGTCGTTGACGTCACTTCCTTCTTCCAAGTCTCCTGGGAGTCCAAAAAGCGCAACATAGCACCCCTGGTGGATGTCGCTAACGCCTCGCTTGTAATGCCCGTCTAGGAACCTTGACAGCTAGTGACGGTGAGTGTCTCGCCTCCGGCCACTGTAGCGTTGCAAGCGTGCTGAACAAACAGAGTACTACCGCGGCGGACAGAATAAAAATAGGGTAGCCATTCCCATTCACTGGCTTTATTCTACTTCCTCTTCTTCGTCCCCGCCGCTATAAACGGTGGTCACGTGCAAACATAAAATCTACATCACTACATCACTTCCCCCGAGAAGCAAAGAAATGAACAGAGCGAAACGCTTTTCAGGAGCAGACGTAGTCCCTGAGTCTTGTAGGAGGGTACCTTGTACGGACCGGTCGTGCTGTTCCTGATAGATCAGGGCCAGGGGCTTCAACGAATCGCTGGTTTCTTTCGTCCTCCTCCACGTCCAGCTGTTGTTCAACTTCCGGAGTCGGACGTCGTCCTTCACTGGATCTTTGAGCTTCGTTGGGTTGCAGGTCTCGTCTCTCCCCCACGTCTATGTGTTGTTCAGCTTCCTGGTTAGGGTGGGTATGACGCGTATTCATGGCGTTTTCTAACTCAGCATCATCCGCATTGATCATTTCATTATGTGCTCTGAGCTTCGCACTCGTGGGGAGAAGTTTGAAAAAACTTGAGTTTCTTGTGATCATTTTCTGATCTCTCTGAGCAGTCACCTGTGTCCCTTTGATTTCGATCACTTTGTATGGCTGCGGGTCATAAGGAGGTGTGAGCTTGTTCGACGGAGGCTGTCTGCACAGTACCCGATCTCCGACTTCGAGGTTGTGGGGTCTCGCATGTCTGTGTTCATCTGCGTAAATCTTGTGTTTCTTTCGATTTTCGTAATCCTTGTGTTGCCATGCCTGTGGCACGTTGTTAGTGTCTGCGGAATCGGGAAGGAGGTAGCCCATAGGTCTTCCAAAGAGTAGTTCGAAGGGTGTTTTCCCTGTCGTTGAGTGAGGTGTCGCCCTATAGGCCATTAGAAATTTGCTCAATTCGGAAGTCCACATAGAGTTTTCCAACGTTGTCGTCTGTAGAAACCGTTTAAGTGTGCGCATGAATCGTTCAACCTCACCGTTCGCTTGCGGCCAGCAAGGCGTGATGCGCTGATGGCGAAATCCTAGCGAGTCAGCGAAGTTTTTGAAGTCAAGGCTTTGGAATGGAGGCCCGTTATCCGTCTTGACGACCCTAGGAATCCCGAAAGTACTGAAGATCTTCATAAGGTTGGTGATGACAGTTGGGGCCGCTAACGATGATAATACCGCCACGAGGGGGTAGCGTGACGTATCATCCATTAGGACCATTATGTATTTGCCGTTAGGGAAAGGCCCCGCAAAGTCAAGTGAGAGCGACTCCCAAGGTTGATTTGGCTTCGATGGAATCGCGACGGGGTCAGAGTGTTGATGTTGGATGGTTGCCTGACATGCCATACAGTTTTTAAGAGTAGTTTGTACCATGCTGTCTAGGTGGGGAAACCATACTTTTCGCTTCATGAGCGCTTTTGTTTTGGAGATGCCCTGGTGCCCAATGTGAGCGAGACATATCGCCTGTTGCTGGAGAGCGGCAGGTAGAACGAGGCAATTTCCTTTCAGTAGTAGGCCGCTGTCCGTCAGGGAGAGCTCGTGCTGTACGGATATAAACTCTCTGAGTGCTGGGTCGTTCCACCTGGCAGGATTGCTGAGGGCAGCGATCACCTTTTGGATATGAGGGTCGTTTAGAGTGGCGGCAGCTACTTCTGCGCGAGTCATGGCTTTGGGAATGTTGTGGTGGGCGATGAAGTTGACATATGCATTAGTGCTATGAGCCAGGCGGGTATCAGCAGGAGAGCTCGGCATGGGGTGGCGAGACAGGTAATCCGAGGGGTTGATGATTCCACACGTGTGCTCCACTCTGAAGTTGTATTGTTGGATTCTCAACACGAGGCGTTCAATTCGTGCAGACGGACACGCCCGTGGGTTGGTGAGGATGGAGACAAGGGGTTTGTGGTCTGTGCGAATGAGAAAGTTGTTACCGTAAAGATACAGATGAAAATGCTCTGTCCCCCAGACAACTGCAAGCAATTCATGTTCAATCTGAGAGTACCGTGCTTCAGTGGGGGTCAAAGCCCGACTAGCATATGCGACAATCTCGGTGTTGTTGCCTTCCTTCTGTGCTAGGATGGCACCAAGGCCAACAGGCGACGCGTCGACTGTGAGAATTATTTCTTTTGTACCATCAAAAAAGACAAGGTTGGGGATCTCGGACAGCTTTTCTTTCAGCGTATCCAAAGCACCTTGCTCTTCTGGTCCCCACACCCACTTGGTGTTCTTTTTTGTGAGAAGCCGAAGAGGGTATGTTATATCAGCAAGGTTAGGTAGGAAGCGTCCGCTGTAATTTACTGTACCAAGCAGACTTCGAACTTCATGAGCATTGGCAGGGGCCGGCATTTTTTTTAGTGCTGCAATCTTCTGGGGGTCTGTTCTGATTCCAGAAGCAGAGAAAATGTGTCCGAAAAAACAGAGTTCTTTCTGTGCGAAGAGACATTTTTTTGGATTAACTGTGAGGCCATTCTCTGTCAACCTTTCGAGAGTTGCCTGGAGAGCCTGATCATGCTCATCCTTTGTCTTGCCAAACACAAGTATATCATCACTGATGTTGAGGACGTGAGGTATGCCGTTGAGTACTTGACGGATGGTTTCCTGGAAAACCTCGGCAGCTGCATTAATTCCAAACATAAGTCGTTTGTAGCGGTACAGTTTGTTGTGTGTTGCAAATGTTGTGATTGTTCTTGATTCATTATCAAGTTCTAGTTGGTGGTACCCATCTTTTAGATCAAGCTTGGTGAAGAGTGTTGATCCGTTCAGCGCTGTGATCACGTCGTCGATGGTAGGGCATACGTGCCTCTCGCGAAGAATGGCCCTATTCGCACATTTCATGTCGATGCATAGGCGAATGTCCTCTGGATTGTGCGGCTTTGGCACAATTACGACTGGAGATACCCATGGAGTAGGTCCGGTTGCTTCTTCGATGATATCAAAGGCCAAGAGCTGGCTTATCTTTTCTTCTACTTTGCTTCGGACTGCAAAAGGGATTCTGCGATGGGGCTGAGCAACCGGGGCAATGGCTTTGTCAATGTGGAGGTGTACTTGGAGATTTTTTAGTTTGCCTACACCCGCACACAACTCAGGAAAAGCAGCGAGTGGGGTCTCGAGCAAGCTTGGAGGCACTTCTCCATTCGAGCGTGCATCTTTTTGTGAGGGTCCTTGGATGGCGTAAGTAATTTTGATGAGGCCCAGTCTATTTGCAGCAGCGAAGCTCAGCAGTGACTTCACGGTTCCCTCTATTATGAATAAGTCTTCTGTTGTGTCGCTGTCCCTGAACTTCAGCGTGACATTGAGCTTTCCTTTGATTGGTAGCGGAGAATCCGATTCATACGCGTAAATACGCGTGTCTGCTTGTTGGAGTTTTGTGAGTGCTCCAAGCTTGTTAAGGGTAGAGGTTCCAATGACCGATACTGAAGCACCTGTGTCAATAAGGAATGTTACAGGGGTGTTGTTGACCTGCAGATGAACCTCTGGGAGGTTTTGGTGAGATATTTGTGATATAGTTCCGACAGCATAAACGCTCTCGTCGGAGTCAGAATCATGAGAAATCTGGAAGATAGGCTTGTGTGCTGATTGGCACACCTTGCCATAGTGTCCTTTTCTGCCACATGCCTTGCAAGAGGCAGACTTGGCGGGGCAGTTTACTTGTCCGCCCTCGTGGGGCCAGTGAGCACCACAGTGAAAACACTGGGGAGGCGAGACGTGGGTGTGTTGTTGTGCGCTGCCTCCATATTTCAGATGGGAAGAGAAGTAGCGAGGTTTTTGGGCATTTCTGGATGTGCCTGCATGGTCGTAGCGAGGCTGACTAGAGATTGCTTGAACCGTGGTGGTTGTTGACGATCCTTCCATGGCAGTCGTTGCTCGGTTGACATCCTCGAAGAGTCGAGCCTGATTCAAAAGTGATGGAAGGTTAAGGTCTTGCCTGAGGGCTACTCGTCGTAGGCGTGAAGATGTCGTTGCAAATATGATCTGGTTCTTGATTTCCTCGTCGGCGTTTGCGAAACCGCAATTGCGGGCAAGCAGTCGAAGCCGGATCGAGAATTGGCCGACAGATTCGCCCTCGAGTTGCTTTGCCTGACGAAATTGAAAGATCTCGAATGTGGTGTTCATGCGAGGATTGAAGTATGCGTCAAGTTTGTCTTTGAGATGTTGGTATGTGTTTCTGGCCGTTACTGAAGGTGTATCAGCATCTGGCGTCGTACTTGATGTGGGACCACTCTGCTGGTCAGGAAGAGTCTCGGAGAGTTCATGGACACGTTCCCCCGCATAGTGGAGTAGGAGAGAGCGCTTGCGTGCGTCATTCTTCACATCGAAAGCGATGAGGAAGTTTTCAAAGCGAGTGATCCACTTTCGCCATTCGGTGCCGATATTAGTTGGGTCCGTGGCATCCAAGTCAGAAGGGGGCAGTGAGGTTGGAATCAGGGTCATCGTTAGTGGAGAACAGTAGGCTTGGCTGTGAAGCTAGCGCCTTATGATATAGCGGCGGCGCGCTGCGAGGTCATGGAGGGTGGACACTTGCCAGAACAGTAGCTGAAGACTGCCTAACACATCCTCGTCGCCAATGTAGCGTTGCAAGCGTGCTGAACAAACAGAGTGCTACCGCGGCGGACAGAATAAAAATAGGGTAGCCATTCCCATTCACTGGCTTTATTCTACTTCCTCTTCTTCGTCCCCGCCGCTATAAACGGTGGTCACGTGCAAACATAAAATCTACATCACTACAGCCACGACGAGAGAAGAGGGGAAGGAGGAACTCCCCTCTCCCCGAGGATCCCTTTTGTGTGTACCAGAAGGCGCTATTGTCCCTCGACAAGATTATAGGAGATTAACCAATCACTCAAAATTTGTACAAAAGCAGCCGCTTCAGTGGCTGGAACGACTACGACATCCTTTCGACGTTAGCCTCGCCGCAGCTTTGCTCGTCCCGAGACGAACTATGTCATGATTGCGGGGAATGTCACATGCTCTCTGGCTGCTATCCGAGTGCTTGCCAAAGTGGGCCATTTAAACGAAAAATACAGCCACCAGGCTCGAAAATACAAACGTGCGATCATCATTTACGGATATTGTGGATTATATTCAGGCCGGCGGTGTCTATAACCGCGTAAAAATGAGGCATAAAAACCCGTAACCGCGAAAAACGGCACCTAAATTGGCTGCGACGCGTCATCTCGGATGCTCTGTCATGGAAACCGGCACGGCCGCTCGAGGTCAAAGCAGAAGCGCCTCAAAAGAAAAAGAAAGAAAAGCACAGCAGCGCAGGCGCCTTGTCACGGTAGCCGGCAGGTGGACTCAGGATTAAAGCCGGACGCGTCAGAAATAAAACAGAAAATCACAACAATGCAATGCTTCGTCACGGAAGCCGTCGTGAAGCCGGCAAGGTTCGCTGTACCTGCGCAGTGAGGGAACGTGATGTCACCGCCGCAGCGCCGTGTGCGATATGAAGACGGCGCGCTGCTTGTAAGAATGCACTGCGTGGGCGAAACCCGCCATCGTTGTCATGTCGCGGAATACACAGCAAGGCGGTCTGCGAGGCGCACCGCCGCACTCCCTGCCGGCGCTGCAGCCCTTCTGTTTCTCGTGGCGCCGAGAATGCCTTCGCATTCACAACTTGTAAGAAGTGCTTAGGCATCCTTGGAATTTTTTTCGCCGTAGTGTTAGCAAAACATGGGTAAAGAATGTCTAAGAAAAATTTATCTTGCTTTAGGGACGATGTTTGCTGGACGGAGGAACAGTTGGAAGCGGCCAAGCAGAAAGTTTCCGAAAACGCCACCGAAAAGGTTGACGCGGCTCTTCGAGGTTTGTCTCACTCTTCACTAATGAATGAATGAACTTGTTTTTCAAAGACTGACATGCATTTCCCCCTTTCTAATTTTTCTTGCTCTCTTTTCTGCACCTTTTTTTTTTTTCTCAACAGTTCCATCCCTCCCAGTGCGGCACACACAAGCGAGTTATTCGGTCGAGCGTTTAAATGAACAATTCTCGCAGATTTCGATTAGCGTAACACCGGTGCCCTCTATCACAAGTATGATTGTGATCGCCTGCCTGTCCCATCACAATCGCAAATGATTCGGCAGTATTGTTGTCATCACCATAATCAGCGTCAATTTTCTTGCACTACATTGTCAAGGTGATACATTGTTCACCCTTAATCAAGTGCCTTCCTTTTATCACCTGATCACGCTCTCCTGCTCATGGGTATGGGTGATAGACGTACGACTGTTCCAGCGAGCATGTAGCTTCCACCTCACTGTCAGCTTAGGGGTAAATGAAGTATGGCGTAGTGCAATTCACTTTGATGGAGTTGGAGCACTCTAGATAGCTACGCTGGCCTTGAAGCGTAGCACGAAATAGTTGATGCCGAATATAATGTCTTCGAATTCGTAGTTGTAATCATAATCATTTCTACGTTGGCAGGCACACATGCTTGCAGGCAGCTTCATGAGCACAGGTAGCGTTTGAGACAATCCCTCGGAAGATGCAGAACAGCATTAGGCTAACGGTGCGGTCGGCGCTTTCGTCCAGTCCATGGGCACTTCAATAGACCAGGTTAACACGTCGGTGCCGCAAAAGTGGCAGGGCTTGTAACCTCGCAAGCCTCTAACTGTTCAGAAGCCCATTACTTTGCAAGTGCAACAGATATACCAGACGTATTGGGCTCTTCCAAATGTAGCGCTGGCAGTTCGAACCAGATGCCAAAGTTTCGGCACTAACCGTTATTAAAAATAAGTAGGGTTCTATATTTTTTTAGTGTTTTTTGTTTGTTTTTTCGTTTGGGGGGGGGGGGGGATATTTTTTCCACAGATTCTGTGTTTTTTTTTTGTGTGTAAATTGGTTATTACTTAACGAATTTACACAAAAAACATTGAATATGTGGGAGGAAAATACACCTCCCAAAAAATACCCCCCCCCCCCCCCAAAAAAAAAAAAAGAGTAAACTACGAAAACAGGAAACCGTATACTTGTTTTCACCTCATGACCCGTAGTAAAAACAAAGGTTGGCTCTTCACAGAGCATTATATTGTTATCTTGTCAAGACGTACCCGTTTCAAATGCCACAGCTCCTTCACAGCATGGTTTCTGGGCGGGGTTCCCTTGTTTCAATCTATGAACTGAATTTGCACATGACTTAGCTCAATCGGTGGATAATAGGAAGCAAGTCGATTCCATTTTTTTTACTTTCGAAAGGTCTTTGATACGGTTCTGCACTGTTTTATTCTAGAAAAGCTTGAAGGGCTAAGTATTAATAGGAATGTGAACTACTGGATTTCTAACTATTTGAGCGATTGTAAACAATTTGTGGTTGTGAATGGGGTAAAGTCACCACCAGTTGACGTAACTTCCGGAGTGCCACAGGGCTCCGTACTTGGGCGACTCCTCTTTTTAATCTTCGTAAATGACGTAACCCAGGGAACTGCATAGCGCATGAAACTATATGCTGACGACTGTATCTTGTACCGTGAAATTAATGCGGACTCTGATGTATCAGCTCTTTAAAGCGATTGAGATAGAAGGTGTTTATGGTGTTCAAGATGGGGAATGACTTTAAACATCCTAAACTGTTGTTATGTATGGTTCACAAGGAAACGTAACATTTGCCGGTCAACATACACCGTACACAGAGAGACTTTAAATGTTAAAAGAGAAATGAAATATCCGGGAGTACTCTTTTCTGATGATTTGAGATTGCTTTTACGCCTAACTGCATAACAAGGAACGTTAGTAGAACACTGGGTTTTCTATGGAGAAACTTTTCAAGCACTCCACCATCCCTAAAACAGACTCTGTTTTCTTCTTGTGTGAAGCCCATTCTCGAGTACTATGTTTGCATTGTATGGGACCCATCCCGACAGTATCTCTTATAAAACTGAAAAAATTCAAAACTGTGCCGCTAAATTTATAGCATGTAGCTACAACTTTCTTAGTAGTGTCTCTGCCATAAAACATAATCTGCCATGGAAATCCCTTACTGTTAGACGTAAGTATTTGCGTCTAAACGTTTTTCATGGTACTGTCTATGGTCTGTCCAAAATCGAAAAATCACATTACCTGGTTGAGCCATTTTATGTATCGAGCAGAGTAGATCATGACAAGAAAGTTGGGGAAGGCACCTCAAAGTCTGATTCGTTCCGCAATTCTTTTATTCCGCAAGCAATAAAATAATGGAAATAGCTTGACGAGAGAGATTGTAACCTTGGAAGATGCAGGTTCGTTTTCTTGACAACTCCAGCATTGTGTCTGAATAGTTCATTACAAATATTCGGTCAATGCATTTGAGTTCTTTTCTATGCAAACCAGGTTTGTTTCTTTTATGTATGTTAATTTTCCATTGTGAAAGATGGTTGAAACAAAAGCTGAAGATTAATTCTGACACTGCTTTTGTGAAATGATGCTTGCAGAGAAGTATGAAGTCGACGCGGCAGAGTACTGGGACAAATTCTACGGCATCCATAGCAACCGTTTCTTCAAGGATAGGCACTGGCTTTTCGTGGAGTTTCCCGAACTCTTGCCGGAGAACATGCCCAAAGGTTTGCCCTCCGAGGCCACTTCGGCAGACACATCGTATTTGGGCTCTTCGGCTACGATGAGGATACTAGAGGTTAGTGTCCTCATCTTGACAATGCAGTAGTAGAGCTTGTACGCGTAGTAAAGCTATTTTATGAAAAAGATATTGTGTTTACTATGTGAGCATCGCTCGTACACTGACGCTGCAACTTTTCTTTTCAGTGGAGGTATGGTAAGCTTACAAGGCTGACACTACAGCTAATTTGAATTTTGGTACTACCAAGAAAAAATAAAGATACTATATAGCAAGGTAGTTTTTTTTTTTTTTACCGCCGGTGCACTTTACTAAAGAGGATGAGTGGATTTTTGGCCTTTCAATTAGACACTGATACAGACGATTACTTAACACCGAGTTATTTGCGAGGCAATGGGGAGTGCACCTGTGAGCTGGTAGCGACCCATTGCCTCGTATCCAAGCCTGAGGCACTACTGGGCGACGAAGCACTAGTCTTGCATTCGTCCTTTGTTTCTAGCTTATAGTTTGTGTCTCTTATATTTTTGATAGATTAGTCGGTAGCCATTTAACGGCTTCAGTTTTTCTTTATGCAGCCACGGGCAAAATGCCTTAATTGCGGCTGTTCAAGAAAAATTGGGGGCACAAGTCTCATGAATTGCCACACTCGTTAAATTTTGCCGTGTGTTTGTTCAGACGGCGGGAAGTTGCTGTGGAAGATAAATTTAGCCAGTGCAGCATCACTGTTATAGCCTAGAGGTCTTTAAGGTGCATCATGCAGTAGCGATACGCAACCGCTCGGCTTTTGTCATACGTGCAAGGATAGACAGTCACCGCAACAGGTCACACACTGGCATTTCAGGAGCACGGTTTACGAGAAATTGGGGCAGCAAGAAGAAAGGGCTCTCGGTAACGTTCCTGTTTTCATTCCTCTTTCAGGTTGGATGTGGTGTAGGCAACACTGTGTTCCCAATCCTCGAAGTGAACAGGTCAGTTGGGAATGCCATATCGCCACTGCTACATTCGTTTGTAGAAGCCGTGGAGCCTGCAAAAGAAAAGGAACACAGGGGCGTACGGTTCATAACAGACATTTTACCCCTGAAACCATCTGAGATTTCCTTTCTCAGGAGCATGGTCACTGAACCCAAACTTAGGTGGTCTACAACAGTGGTTCGCAACCATTGATGTTTTGCAGACCCCTTTTTTTGTTCGTGGAGGTGATGGATGTTTGTGGTGAGGGGGAAGGGAAAGGTACAGGTTAGTTATGATAATGATTTAATAAATGGTTTTAGTAAGGGCTAGTGTGAAGTAGACTTCTCTCATTGACATACACACGAGAAAACTCACCCGAAAGTTGGAATGCTTCTTCTCAATCTGAAAAAAAGACAACTTTTATTGCCAGGTTTGACTGATGAGGCAGGGCTTCGCGGACCTCCCTTTGAGAGCCACTGGTCTACAACAAAATCATGGTCAAGAGAATGATAAAAAGGTCTAGTTAGTGTAGTACTCATGATAAAAACAGTGCAAACAAAACAAGGGCAATGGAAGACAGGAGACAAGGGCAAGTGCCTGGTCTTGTTGGGTTTTTTTCTTCTTTGTCCTCATATGATTTTTGCTGGTTTCACAATAAAAAAATGATCAAAAACACTTTGGAGAAACAGTGAGGTCATTTCCAAGCTTTCTGTAGAAACGTTGTGCTTTATTGTTGCAGAACCATTTCAGTCTCAACTGTGATACTGGAATGTCACTACTTAGAGCTGAGGAAACACTGCATGCACACAGCATTACTCAATCATATGTGCTCAAGGGCTTTATCTACTGCATTGCAACCAACAGAGTTTGTGAGTGGGGCTCATGCACCTACTTTCTCACAGAGAGCTTTTCTTTGTTTTCTTGGCACTCAGGGACCCTGGCCTATTTGTCTACAGCTGCGACTTCTCTGCGACGGCTGTCTCTGTGCTCAAGGTGAGTCTACCGTGCGTCCTTGATTAATGAACGAAGCGCTGCTTTGTCTAGAGTACCGAGTACTCTGGCCGTGCATATGAACCAACTCATTTTACCTGAGTTCTAGCCACGCTTCCTGTGTACAGGAACTGTGCCATGTCTTAGCTTGCAAAAGAAATCAAAGCTCAAAATCTTAGCTTTAATTTTTACAGTCGCATGTACCCAAACTGCTCCAGAACTTGTCTCGTAGTGTGGGTCAGCCTGGCTTTGTCCATCACTCGTTATATGAGTGCACAATGCAGTGATGCAGAAGGTTTTCTTTAGGGAGTGCCCATACAGTCTGTTGTCGGGGGAGCAGTTCCACCCCTGCTCAGAGAAAAAGGGTACCACTCAACAATCCCATAAACACACCCAAATTTTTTTGGCACATTTTTTGGGGGGCAGTGCAACACATCTGCTTCTATAACCACTTACAGTTGCTTGAAGTCAGCTCGATGGTATCTTGCACCTGTTACCGAGCATTAGTCTAACAGAGGAGGGTCCCTGGCACAGCAGACCTCTTCAGCGTGGACAGAGTTTTGCTCTTTAGCGGAGCCTCTTCTGGAGAATTTAAGTTGCAACTTGAACTCTGCGTGGCATCCAGTTGTTGTTTTGGTTGCCTCTCAGGATCACCAGGAGTATGACCCTCGACGCTGCCATGCCTTTGTCTGCGACGTGACCCAGGACTGGACAGTACCTTTTCCCGAAGGAAGCCTGGACGTCATCACTCTCATCTTTGTCCTCAGTGCCATCAGTCCTGACAGGTCAGATGATTTGCGGTTATGCAGTCTGCTATGGTCTTTGTTTAACCGCCTATTCGGTTCGCTTGCTTACCTTCAAGTACTGTGCTGCCCTAGCCGGATGCAAGTTCTTGGCTACATTCATAGTTTAGCCCCATGCTTCAGTTCACAAACCATTTGTTCAAATTGTAAGCTAGAAACATGCTTTTTGTGTAAAGGCCGGTTCACACAATTTCGACTTTTTACAACTGTCTGCCTTAAAACATCTTTTTCAGTATGTTCCCTATTTTTTCTCGCATCCTTCTTTCTTTCTTGGCTTGAAATACTTTTGACAATGTTAGAAACTACCATTTCTCATAGACAATACATACATTTGACCTTGCAAATACCTTAAAGCCTTCGTTCTAGCGAAACACAGTTTAAGAGTCGCCTCATAGATGGCGCCAGCATGCCAACGCAATCTTCTGTCATGAGAAACTGCGAGAGCTCGGTCCTAGGTAAACGCAGGTTTCTGAACGGGCCTTGGGGCTCGTCGAAGTATTGTGCGCCAGAGAAAATCGGTCGTTTGTGTTCAACTCTTCGTTTCGAACACTTGGTTCACGTTCCACTCGTTGAAAAGTATGGTGAAAGAACCCAAGTACTACGCACCTGATCTCGCCACCCCACTGCGTCCTTCCGCACGATAAAGTTTGTCTGTTGCAGTCAGCATCTCCATGGCAATAAAGCACATTCTTTATGAACGAATGTGCGCTAGTGCAGCGTCTGAAGCCAGCAATGGCAGACACCATCTTCGAATGCCCCTCTGCTGAGGTGAATGCGGCAACGCTAGCCAATGTCTACATGCCATTGTGGAAATTGATACTGAGAGCGGGAAGCAGTCGCCTGGCAAACCCTCGGCAGTTCCGACAAGGCTTGGTGCAAGCTTTGGAGCCCAAGCAAACGTTGCTGCATTGGTAGTAGACGGCATTCAAAAGGTGGCACGGTCGTAGCTTGCTTTAGACGCTGTGTTTGCGTGTGCATCTATTGACATTCAGTGGTCATAGCAGATGGATTTATTTTTGTGCCGAAGGAAATGGTGCTGTGGCGAGATCATACTTGGGCTCTTTCGCCAGTTCTTTTTAATGGGTGGAACGTGAGCAACATGAGTTCTGATAAGGATTTAACGCAGATAGCTGATTTTTCTCCTGTGCCTAAAATTTCTATGAGCCTCATACGAAAAGCATGTTTTTTTAAACAATCCGGTGCCTGTGTTTCTTTGTTTTTTTTTCACTGGAACGTGGGGTTGAAGTGTGAAACTGCTGGCTTTTCTAGGTCAACATAGACTGTTTAGGTCTGTACGCCTTGCTGCACACCCACTTGGAGGAACAACACTGAACCGTTATTTCGGGAACAAGAAACTACATTTAATTAGGCATGAATGGTTATGAGACAAAGAACATAAACATGGTTGTGCTTCTTGCCGTGCGCGCGGCATGGCTCTCTTGGCCACCTCGCTAGTGACGCCGCTGGCTGGCTCGGGCGTTTGGCAACCTGTCCGGCAAGGAACAGCAGTGCCACCAGGGCACCCAGGAGTCAAACTGAATGTTAGATAGCCTAGGGGGGACACTACCCAGAACCAAAAATTTCTACAAAAAAACTTGATTTTGAAAAAATGCCATATCTACATCCACCAGCATCTAGAGAGTATTCCCAGAACGTTTCATTAGTTTACACTGCATAGTTAATTTTTATAAATTATTTTCGGTCCACCGATGCTAAAGAAGAGGTAGGGGTTGGAGCACTTTGAACACATTTTTCTCCGTTCCACTTTCCGGCACAAATTTCACTTTAGGAAAACTATCGTTTTCCTATTACACAATACAGAATTATTCTTAGGTAGTTTTCTGAGCTAGACTTTTGTGAGGAACATGCCTGGCTGGTTTGTTTTTCTACTTTAACATTCTTTTATGCTAAAAAAAAAACTGCATTTCCAAAAAAGTGCAGACATGAAAAAAAAAAAATCTTATGGAGTTATATTTATGAAAAACAATGCAATATAGCAAAACAACTAGCTGGGTATGTGCTATGGGTACCTCGTCCTGTGTGTTCTCTTCTTGTCCGTGTGCTATTTGCACTGTTTTTCACTATGGGTATTCCTATGACTATAATACACATAGAAATCACAAGTTTTTATTTTATTCTAAAACAATAGTTCTTCTAAACGAACATACTGACTTCCACATTGTAACATTCGTAAGAAGTTTCAGAATTGGCTTAGGACAATTAAATTTGGCAGGGATGGGCTTGCCGCTCATATAAACTTCCACTGCAAATTTGATTGAAATCGAGCGAGCAGTACAGAAGTTGACTTTTCTGGGTAGTAACTCAAACCATGGAGAGTGTTAGCAATTGAATTAATGGTGGATTGATTGCATGTGCCGATCGATCATGTGCGCATGCTTGCATTGTCGTGTGGCGGGGAGCATAGGGGGCGGAGAGGCAGAGGAAAGCTTAGAGACACTCGCAGAGATGCAGTAATCTACATTTTTAACTCCTTCTCTCAGCTTGTATTGCAGACACGGCCCACAAACCATGTGACCTCGATCGAGCAGTTGGAAACACTTCCAAATATAGGCACACTAGTGAATACTCCTAATTGTTTTCTGGACTGGTACTGGAGCGAATCCACGTGTTCACTCTCTCTACAGGATGCAGCATGTCGTGGATTCAGCGTACCGATACCTTAAGCCCGGCGGAAGCGTGATCTTGCGGGACTACGGCCGCTACGACATGGCGCAGTTGCGCTTCAAGCCAGGCCGTTGTTTGGCGGAAAACTTCTATGTCCGCGGAGACGGCACGAGGGTCTACTTCTTCACCCAGGGTGAGTGTTCATCCCGCAAGCTTCAGGATGAATGAATGGATGGATAGATTGACGGACGGACGTATGGTAGTGGTTATACTCCTTGTATCAGGCGGTCGCTCGCGCTGCCTAGCCTAGGGACAGCTAGTCAAGGAGTGACCGGTGTTGCCGGCTTCACTGCATCCTTTCGTAACAAGCACTCGGTTTGTATGTAATGGCACCACCAATGAAACAGAGCCGGGCCTTCGTCACATTGTGAAGTTCCCGAGGTAAAAAAACTTTGGCGTGGTTCAATATTTGAAGCCTGTTAGAAACATAGTAATTGGTTTCAATTAATACAATAAAGCTGTTTCAGCTGGTTCCAGTTGGTGAGCCAGCTTGATCCAACGGGCCTCTCCGGAAAATCCCACAGGGACTTTCGTCAATCCCGAATTGCACCACGCGGCACAGAAAATTGTGGGACCGTTCCAATGTACGCCTGGGCCAGCTCTTATGCTCTGTACACCCTGGTAAGTGGCTCGATTGCTTCTCTCACCACCACGAGCTCAGAACAGGAAGAAAACAAAATGATCACAAAGCCGATATATACCTTGTTTTGTTATTGCCCTGCATATTGAAATTGCCTAAACCAACACGAACCGCTCCTTCTATTTATAACCATTCCTTCACGCACCATACATCGGATTGCTGTAGTGCAGTGATCTCGAAACCCTGCCCGTGGGCCAGACCTGGCCAACAGAGGCCCGCGAATGACTGCAGTCTTTCCAGTGACGCCTGGCCCATTGCCACTAATGCAAATTTAAATGTGTGTAAAAAGAAGAAAAAAAAAATGGCGCCGCAATGTGCAGCAAAAGTGCGAACAAAGTAAAAAGAATGAGATGCTACTGCATCAAAATGAAGTTTCTCTCGCTATATTATTTATTGTGCACTGTCATTACCAATATAACTTTTTGTAGTCCCCTGTTTTATATCAGTGTAACTTAGTTTAAACTCCTTTGTGTATTCATGTGTATATTGTGCTTAGTGTCCTGTGTCATAACTATTGCATGTCGCATCGGGTCTACCATCCTCATTTGTCAGCTGCCCTGCGTGAATATGCCAAAGTTCCCATGTACTTCGATTTGTACCCGGTGGGTCTCCTAAGTCGCAATTATTTTGCAACGTCGTAATTAGCAAAATATTGAATTTAAGAATAAATTATATGCATTCATCTAAGTTACATTCTTTCTTAAATTTTTGCTCGTTTAAAATTTTTAATGTAAGTGCTCATTCATAAGTTTATCTATTTAGCATGTCCTCGTTTATATTACCCTATTTATTTTCCGACCCTCGAGACTTTTGCAGGTTTCTAATCCGCCCCCTTAGCCAAAACGTTTGGAAGCCACTGCCATAGCGTGTCAAAAAGACAACGGGAGGCACTGCGTACTTGTGAACTTGTCTATTGGAGCCCAACTATCCTAGCTGAAGGCTAGCCAGCTAACTCTCTTCTTTTCACTCTTTCTTTTTTTTTTTTTAGAGAAAGGGGGGCTGCGTCTAGAACACCTGGTTAGATAAAAGGTCACAGTACTGGAGTTTCTTCATCACTTACTAGAGGCCAGCATGTGGCATTGGACATGAGTGGCGTGTCGACATTTGGCCAGGACTCGTCTCCTTGCCCATTGCGTGCGAGTCCCAGCCGAACACCGACACACCATTCATTCCAATCCGTGCCCCGCGCTGGCCACACTTTTTTATGTCACCCACTCCAGTGGGTGACATAGAAAATACAGCACCATGTGTCTCAAGTGGACCTTCCGCCGTAAAAAGAGGGGGAAAGATAGGCGCCTGCGCATGGAAGGCTCAAACTTTCACCGAACGTGCACTGAGCAGGTCAGTTTTACCATGTGAAATTTCAAGGCGCAGTTCCCTTCCTGTAGAAAACGAGAGCAAAAACTTGCCGTTTACTCGTGGCACCATCTCCTGGTAGGCGCAGCGAGCAGACAACGGTCGACTGCAAACGTGCCCTACCTCAACCTTTTTGCTCTGGTTTTTTTTACAGGAAGAGGACTGCGCCTTGAAATTACACACGGTAAAACTGACCTGCTCCATGCACGTTCGATGAGAGTTCTAGCTTTCTATGTGCAGGTGCCGGTTTTTCCGGCTTGTTTTACGGCGGGAGGATCGCTTGGGACACCCTATATATAAAGGAGGTGTTAACATCTCACACGAGAGGACCAAAGAGAAGACGTTCCTATCAAAGCGTGTTTCTTTCACTTGCGTCAAAGTGGTCGTCAAGTTCAGAAACTCAAACAGTGTGCGCCCGTGCAAAGAAAACAACGTCTTTCCCACCGTTGTGCGAATGTCCGACGCAGCGACGCTCTCACTTTTTTGCCGCTCAAAGAAGTTGAGAATGGAGTCCATTTCATGGAGGGACTGATGTCGGCAGGAGTAGAACTCCTGAACTGTTTTGACTCAAGCAACGCTTTTGAAGGCTGAAGCCATGTGAACACACGGAGTGAACGGCTTTGTGAGTTTGCATGAAACATCTTCAGGCTTTTCTCTCTCAAAAGGAATGTTCGTTGGGCGTCGGAAAAAAAGGCTACAGGATCGAAGGAGGTTTGGAAGCATGGTCAGTATGGAAAACCATCAACTCCTTGCATTCGGTAAAGCCACCTCTGAAGATGACACAGGACGGAGTTGGCACCCCTTTCTAGAGAAGGAAGTCGATGCTGGTCTAAAACTGCAACATTGTCTGCAACTCCTGTTTGCAGAGCACTCCATGCAGTGGGCCGTACAGGCGATTTCTGACTTTTATGTCTAAGCATCGCTGATGGATTTATATTTTGGTGACTGCACCAAATTATTGTGGTCACTATTGGCCACAGCTACAATCTGTCCATTACCGGATATCCAGAATTATTTTCTTTGTCTCATTCTTGTTCATTCCTCATTGCCCGTTACAATATCAAATTTTGTGCCTGTGCGTTTTACTGCATGCCTTGGCAGGACAGAAAAGCTGCCTCTGCTTCTGGGAAGCTAACATATTTTTCTCAGATTTTCTTGGGTGGCACTCAGTTAATCAAACGACGTTTTAGCGAATGCCGACTTTTTATTAAAAGACACTTTATTGAATGGTCGGCCGCCGTGAAGCAGCGTTTATGGATGAGCCAGGTGAGTTAACATTTTTATAATGGGCCACCACAGACTGTTGTTGCGAAGCGGAGTGAACGCAGGGGGCGGGTAAATTAACACGCGCCCCAGTCATTTGCTAAAACAGTTGATTCGCTCAAATGATCACTGTTCACTTGAACGTCATTTGCTCATGTGATATGAACCTGATTTTCTTATCCATTGCAAAATAAATGTTAACTACACTTGCAATTAATGCAATGATCATGTTTGAGGAACTTATCACTGCTTTCCAAATGGTACCTCGCAGGTCCATTATGTTCAAGAATATTTTTTTTTTTAAATGTTCATTTGTAATTTTTTTTTTTTTTTTTTTTTTTGCGGGAAATATAGATGTAAGAATTTGCCTACCCTTGGTTTTAGATAAAAATAGTTACAAGCCAGCTTGACTAACATGCCTCACACACATCACCCATTTTCTAAAAAAAATATATATAAATAATATATATAATTTTTTTAAATAATTATGTTTGTTTTTTTGACCAAATGACAATGATAAGTTATTATTTGAGCTACAGTAAACCTATTTTTGCTGTTCAGTGTACTGGGAGCATAAAGTCTATTCTAATTTCTGTTCCACTCGTGTATGAAGTCAAAGGATAAACATTAATTCTGTACAAGATCCCGGATTTAGATTTACTTATATGCGCTTTCGATGAATTGTACAGGGTCGTCGAGATAAATCCGGAAAATTCACCTTATTCAGGAAAACACACAGAGGCAAAGATAAAATGAATATCGACCGTTTGCTGTGCTTTGCTCGGTCTGCCGTGACATCTTCCTGGGCTGACAGATTATCTGAACGTCTTGGCCATGCTGTAAACTCGTGTCTTCCTGTAGCCATACTGGCCACCATACCACGCAATCATTTGCTTAGGCGACTTTCCGGCACGAGGCGATTCAAGTATTGCTGCCCTCCGGTTTTTTGAGCAAGTCACGAATAGTTTATCATGCGATAGTCCGCTGTCGAATCACGTGGCCGCAGAAGCGAAATGCGGCCGGTTAGCTTCACTGTATTGTTGAGAAGCAAAATCTGGAAAACGTCCGGATTTATCTCGACGACCCTGTATTTCAAATCTTCCGTTTTCAGCTCGCTTCTTCCAGTGATGACCCTTACTCTCGCTAGATGGCGCAACACGACGCTCGATTCCGCAATGTCCCATTGTTTGCGGGTGATCATAGCCGTATATACAGCTCTACGGGTGGTTTGCGGTGTCCAGTCGGTTGACAAAGGAAGCAACCGGTCCCGCAAGCAACGCAAGTGACGCAAAGCACACAAGGGAACCGTGGCAGTCGTTGTAGCCGTGGTTCATCGCTTCACTCGGGCTGACGCCGCATTTTGGTTCGACAGTTTCGTCGTTTTACTCGCGTTCTCGATTTCCTCGCTTCCACGAAGCGCCGATGTCGGAAACGTATAACAAAGCGCCATTATACCTGCAATTGGCCCTTCAGGCCTATCAGCAACACGTCAACCAGAGTCAGGATGATTACGGAAAACATTACCACTACACCGAAGGCCCTAGCACAGTGCCGGAGTCTCACCACGAGCCCCTACCCAAATACCAACGTTTAAATAGAGACCACGAACTCGCCGGGAACGTTCCGAACCGTCGCCAACGCTGGCTGGAAAAACACGCCAAGCCGAACGTGGGTCATCAAACGGTGCCGCCCGAAGCCCCCGTCGAAACAAGGTCTGTGGCCTGTTGGACTTTCCAACACGGCACGGAGGAACCGCGCTGCTTCTTCTCGAACACTAAGTGGCCGAAGCAGCGCAGAGTCCTCAGGGGCGTACCGGACGACAAGACTCCCACGCTTTTTCGGGGGAGGACGGTGACGGCCATGGACCGTCTTGCCGAGGGCGCTTGCGTGGAACCCGCCGAGGACGCAGTCTACTGCAAGGTCTGCGGCGGTCTGGTGATCGTGCAAGAACGGCACGAGGAGTCGCGGTTGCACCAAAGCCGCCTTCGGCCCGACTTCTCGAAGGAGCCGTTCGACGCACTCGTTGAGGACATGCTCGGCAATCCTTGCGCGGCGGCCGTGGACGAAGAGGATGGCGACGACTCTGGAGGCGGAGATGGCGATTCATAATCGGTGATGTTTACCTCCCCTTCCGTTGGGCTTCCTCTCGATCGGGTGGGTGGCCGCCATTGCGGTTTCCTACTCTGATCGGAGGAAGGGTCTTTCCCAGTGCTTATCGCCCAGGCGAAAAAATGCTGGTTCACTGGGCGTACGACACTTTCGCAGAATCGATCTGCTGCGCATGCCTGGAGAGCGCTCCACAGCCAGTAGATAAAGGTGGCAGTGTGCAGAAGGCTCTGCGAGAGAGCTCTGTCTTGCATTCCCTGCGGTGTGCTTAGAAGAGTGGAGTTCCACCGAAACACCCCCCACCTTCGGGATTGTTTCGGTGGTGCAGGCCGCAGTCACGGTGCAAATGCGTCGTACAAAAGACGGTCTGCAGACGCTGCCCGAAACGTGGTTCTTCCTTGGACGACAATCCGGTCAGACTGGTCACACAATGGCCGTCTGCGGACACATTCGAAGCATTGCATGAACTTCGAAAATGGTGAAGGCGTATTCTGTGGATACTTCTGTCGTCGTGTTTGCAGCGAATATTGTGTCTTTTGTACGATGTATATGAGCAGTCTGTGACTGCGGCTCTACGCTTCCTAGTCGTGGCGGCACGACTAGAATTATCAAATGTGAATTACAAGCTCAATCGTATGTGTAACAAGCACGGCAAAAGCTTGAAGCTGTCACGTTCCTAAAACCAACAGCGTCGAAGTGGCAGTCAGACTCTTATTTCTGTTACTGAGAGCAGAGCAACAACTCTGGGTTTCTCCCTTCAAAGAAAAATACAATTGCATACCCCTGTCTTCCCCCCCAGAAAAAGAGGGTTTGCCCCCGCCCGCCTTGAAGAAAAGTTATGCAGACGCCCATGGAGACTGTAGTTGGTAGTTGAGGGGTGCTAAAGTTGGAATAGACAACTCTCAACGTTACACCTACCTCTTAGCAGCGAAGAGGGACAGTTCCCCTTTTCAACAGGTGTGCAGAGGGATGGGGCAAAATTGTCGTAGCATCCTAAAATACCAAAGTTTGTAATAAAAATAAAAAAAAAAAAATCTTGGGGCTGTGGGAGGTTGACAGCTTTTCCTACCCAGTCTTCCCTGGCAATATGCACATGATGTGCAGTCTGTTTACCGAGTGCCAAAAGCTTTGTGGGAAGTGTTCCACTTTGGAACTCTGTCCTTGGGAATGCTTTGAACTAGCCTCGGGGAAGTGAAAAGGAGGTGCCTCGGTTGGCTGCCATACTTTGTTTCACTTGGCACAAGCACTGGGAAGTTCGAGCACGCGTCCAGTATCTGCGGACTCTCTTGGTTACAAGGTGAAATGGCGCCACCTGTCGAGCCAAACTCCGTCGCCTGTGGGCAACAAATGCAAAAACTTCCATGCCTCAGGCAGTGGAATCTCATCCCTAGAATAGCCCAGGGGCGTTCTGGTATGGGTAAATAGACCCAAAGACATTGTTGAAGGGCCTTCGCATGGTTTTCAGTTGATTTGACTTGTCATCCCCAAGGTGTACTTAGGACATGATTTGAAGGGCTACTACTGAACCTTGAGAGGATGTATAGGACCGATATAATGACATTAATTTTGACGCCCAGTTGTGGGTGAGCGAGCACCTTGGACCGGAAAATATATTTGGGACTTACAACACATGCTTGGAACATGTCGCAAGCATGGCAAATACATGTTTGCCTCGCTGGCAATTGAGGGCAGCAACGACACTCTGGAGTGGCATTTTCCGGGTGGCTCGAAACAAGTCGTCCAGAGAACTTGTGCAAGACATCCTTCTTGGGTTGAAGGTGTCTCGGCTATTTAAGGGAGTTTTGGGTTGACTTGCTGAGAACAGCATCTTAGCTAAGACTGTGCTTGAAAGCACTGCCGAAGCTAGCGCACAACTAGAGTGGCGTGTAAAGTCTAGTCCCAATCGCTCGTATGCCTCAAGCTTGGCAGACTTTCTTTGAGAGTCTTAGCTAAGACTGTTTTTTTTTAAGAGGAGAATTTTAATACAATTGCTCTTCCTAAGCATGTTTGTGAGGTCTCTGTGTTTTTATTACTTGATTTGAGTTAGGTCTAAAATGGATGTTAATGGCTGTACCCTTTGTGATGGGCCACCTAGCCTAAATCCAGAAAGACAAACATATAATTCCTACTGCCCTTGCCATTTTCTCCCCCAAGCTATCACCAGGTGGCGTGGGATAATACCAGGATGACCTTTGGGGGATCGGGCAAAAAAACTAAAAACATTGCGCCTCGCCTCATCCCCCCGGTGAGGGAGTCGCCAATTTTCCTCCGGTCAAACCTACTCTGCGTTACCCCAGCACGGGACCCACTGAGAGACAGGGTTGGGACTTTGGGCCAGGGCCACACGGGAGGGAGTCCCAATTTTCCACTGTCCCACCCGTCCCTGGCTGTGCTAGTTAATTGTGCATAATTCAATTTTCCCTAGATAATTTCCACCAATCTTCTAATTGCCTCTTTGTGACTGTAATCCTTTTCTCTTCCGTCCTTCCATCCCCGCCAGCAAAGTCCAGGGCCCCGGCTAAATCCGCTACCCCCTCGGGGAGGGCAGGGCGAAGCCCTGTGCATTTCAAAACCAAATGCTCTAGTGTCTCGCTCTCATTATGGCTTGCGGCACATAAAGTGTCCGTCTCTTAAAATTGAGCCCTATACGTCCTTGCCCTCAAAACTCCTGTTCTCACCTCAAACAATAAAGAACTTCCCAGAGAATTGTTAAACACATTTTTTTTTTTTCTTACATCCTGTTTTTGTGGCCTGTACATTGTTAGAGCTGATTTTTCCTGCATTTTTACCTCCCACGTTTTTCTTTCTGCCTCTTTCGCTCCCTTTTCCACTTTTGTAGGTCTGCTCAGCCCTATCACTGGTGTGTAGGTATTTAAATGTAAGCTTTCAGGTTTGGTTTGTCCATCTTGTGTTTAAGCTTTTCATGTATAAATACTCGAGTACTGTCTGTGCCCACCGCTTATCATCCATTTCGGTTAACCTTAATGTTCAAATTTATACTTACTAATTGCCTTCCTGCTCTCAAAAGACGACCAGTCCATGCCCCCCCCCCCTGTACTTCTTATTTGGTATCTTTCCATGTGCTCCCAGTGCCAATCTGCCCACGCTTTGTCGAACTTCTAGTCCTGATTCAATCTGATTTCATGCACAGTACCCCACTTCCAAAGGACAGTCCTGGCATCATCACTCCTTTCCATATACCTCTGACCACTTCATATCTATTATAATTTCATAGTGCCTTTAAGTTTCATAATTGATGAATTTCTGTTACCTTTTCTAATTGTATTCTCTTCATGTTCCTCTAGATATATGCTTCCCTCATTGAACCAGACTCCCAGATATTTGTATTTTCCTACATGGTCTATTGCAGTGCAGTGCCTTGTATCCTCAGGGGTTCCGCTCTGTTCGTGTTAAGGGGGGACACTACCCAAGAGGGTCAACTTTTGAACGTTTAGCTTAATATTAATGAAATTTACAGTATATACTGGCAGCTGCAAGGCAAAATGCAGTGCAAAGTTTCATCTGTGTACAGGAATTATAAAAGAAATTATAGTTGTTTTTATCAGGAACACACAGACTTTGTTTAGGAAAACTATCGTTAGGAAACTAATGTAACACCCAACATTTTTCTACCCTAGATCTCCAGCAGAAGGCCTGAAAAGTGCAACTGTGAAAACAAATATCCTAAAAAGCAATTTATTTTATGCTAACATTGCAGTGAAAAATCTAATAAATTTTCTGGCGTTGATAAAATCTTAACATCTTTCATAAAAGACATCCACAAAGTCAAAAAACAATTCCACAGTTGCATTGCCCATAAAATTCCAGTTAGGAACAACAATGAGTGAGTCTTTCCTGTTGTTCCATTAACAAACGATAGTTTTCCTAAAGGGAAATTTATGCCAAAAAGTGGAACAGAGAAAAATGTGTTCAAAGTGCTCAAACCCCTACCTTTCCTTTAGTATCAGTGAACCAAAAATAATTTATGAAACATTAACTATACAGTGTAAACTAATGAAACTTTCAGGGAACACTCTCTAGATGTTGTTGGATGTAAATATGGCATTTTTCAAAATCAACTTTTTTTTGCAGAAATTTTTTTTTCTGGGTAGTGTCCCCCCTTAAACACCATTACGCCAGACTTGTCACTACTAAAACTCGGGCCCAAGGTGTCCCCTTCCTCTCCACATATTCCAGCTAGTTCCTGTAATGTACGTGGTTATCTGTCATGAGCACAATGTCGTTTGCATACATCAGTCCTGGTATTGCCTGTACTACATCTCCCCCCTTCCATTTTATTTTCCATTTCACTGAGATATATCATGAAGAGTAGGGGTGACACTGGACAGCCCTGTCTGAGCCCTCTTTTTATTGCTGCTGGTTGTGTAGTTTCTGCTTCCCCCCATGTTATAGCTACCTTACTCTCTGTGTACACCTGCTGAAGAAACCTAGCCAAATTTGCATCTAAATTATGCTCCTTCAGCTCACCCCAGTTTTTCCTGACTCACAATTATTGTATGGTCCCTTGATGTCCAAATAAGCCAACCATAGAGGAGTTTGGTTCTTTATTGCTACTTCTACAGATTGAGTGATAGCAAATAAGTTCTCTTCCAGTCTTCTATCTTTTCGGAATTCATTTTGTAGCTCGCCCAGTATTTGCATATCTTCTGCCCATTCCTCCATTCTTTGTATTACTATCTGCACAGCTAATCTGTATAGAACTGAAGTTACCATAATCCGGCAGTATGACTTAATGTTGTCCTTATTTCCTTTGCCTTCATATATTAGTCTCGTTTTACTTAGTTTTTAATCATTAAGTACCTCCCCTTTCATAATTAATTGGTTAAAGGGGCCCCGCAATCATATTTACGCGTCTACCTTTTTTGCGGTTTCCACGTCTCTTGGGTTCAGGGCAAGCCAGCGGGCACGGAGAGAGTAACTAAATATCAGTGCGTCATATTTTAACCAGACGATGCGGAAACCTCCTCCACCTACGAGGGCGACCCACGTTGCCGAAAGCGCGCGATATGTGACGTCTTTGGTCCTGGCCTTACTACTTGTCAGAGCCGCTAAAAGCTTTTTTTTAGTCGAGATACAAAATATAAGTGTCGCAAACCGTTTCAATTATGCATGAAAGTAGTTTTTGTTCAGTATTTTAGATCAGAAAAGAGACAAATGCAGGTTATAAAGTACGGAAGCAAGAAATGACCCATCGACATACCCGCCACCAAGCGGCGGAAAAAACGGCGCATACTAGAAAGGGCTAGTGGGATGAGGCACCGACGAACGCGGAGCGTAGAAAGGTCCCGGATGTACGCGGCGGCGCTGCCGTCGTATACCGGCTCGAGGATCCGACCGGTTCCGAGCGTTCCGAAGGCTTCGACGCGGGTTTGGCTGGCGATTTGGCCATTTGGCGGTATGGCAGCGTGAAGGGGCTCCCGTTCTGAACTGATCTTCACCCCGTGTTTGCTGTCATTTGTGGCCAATGAAGTGTTATGCCGAATTACTCTTTAATCGCGCTGCAAATGCAATGTGAGCCGCCCTGGCTGCCCGCTTCATACAGCCTATCCAACACATGTTTTAGTGGCGCCCTCTCGAGCCGTCGACACGGAGTGCGGCAGCCGTGAGCGCTCGATGAGCTCACTACCCCTCCTCCAGTTCACGGCCACTCAAGCCAGGACCTACGACGTCATGAAGGAGGTTATTTTTTGCTTGTTTTTGTAATTTTAATTTTCCTATAACTTTTAAAATAAAGCGAAATTTGAGAGAGGAAAAGTTCCATTAAGTTACTACGTTCAGTGCGCTCAGGTTCGGTGCGAATTAAAAACCAGTCAAAAAGTCCTTGCAGGGCCCCTTTAAGCACATGCCGTAACTTCGATTTGCTTGTTTTTCCTAGGGTCTTTACGAGTCTCATGGGAATGTCGTCGGGGCCTTTCGCTAAATCTGCTGGAGCCTTACTTTCTGCCTTGTCCCAGTCCCTTGTGGTCATCTCCATTGCGACACTATTCTGCTGTCAGTGCTATTCACCATCCCCATCTGCTCAAGCTGGGGGAAAGCCTCTTCGATTGTCTGCCTAATATATTCCTGTGCCTCTTCCCAAGGGCGCTTTGGAGGTTGCCAGTCGACCTTCCAAGAAATTTGCACCTCTGCTGCTGGCACTTTTTTATTTTTTCATATTTTTGAGCGAATCTTGTTTAAATACGGAAAGTTCGGGAATCTATAATGAATTGACTTGCAATAGACAGCCCTGTATTGGTTGTCGGGTGATTTCATTGCGGTGGTCATTGTGCTCGCGCTGCAGAACCTAGAGATCCAGGGTGTAATCCCCACCCTTTCCCGTTTCAAACTGGATGAGTACCGTGCCAGACGAGCGAGCGGTTATGTTCACTACTGCATGACAGGCACGATGCCAGGGGGGGAGTGGTACCCATGGGGCCCGGCCCCCCCCCCGAAATCTTCCATTTTGCTGGGACGTCTTCTCCCCCCTCCCCCTCATACAGCATTTTGTCATGGGTGGACCCCCCCTTAAATCAAAATTTTGCATGATGTATGTTAAAGACCCCATGCTAGCAATGGTACTACATTGACTAAATTTCTTATCTATAGCGGAGACATTGTACGTCCACTAGGGCTGACTAACCTTACGCTCTCTAACGCTACAATTTTTACATTTTGTGTTGGGCTCTGCTGATTGCACGCAATGTTGAAACTAACAATGTTGCTCTGTGTCGTGCAGAGGAGCTGACCGCAATGTTTGAGAGGAGTGGCTTTGTGGAAGAGATGAACCACCTCGATCGGAGGCTCCAGGTGAACCGTGGCAAGCTTCTCCAGATGTTCAGGGTCTGGATCCAGGCTCGCTTCCGAAAGCCCACGGCTCCCAGCTGACCCTGACCAGGGAGGTTAACTCCCATCCGAATAAAAGGGACACTCTCCGCTTATTTTTTGCTGTTCTTTTTGCACATTTTGTATACTGCGTCCTGCTTTACAGTGAACTGTACAGGGCGCTACAACCATCAAAGTCAATGCGATGCCGTGCAAGTGTCGCATGATCTTTGGACGTGTGCAGCCACACACTGGGCAGATAGTTGCATGATACATGCACAGGACTGGGATGGCTTATAGTGTCTGCTGCAGTCCATCGTAAAGTGAAATGGAGTACAGCAATCTGCAGATGACCAGAATCATCCATTTGGGAGAAACAAAATAGTATGGTATAAACTTTACCTAAAAGTTGATGCATTGTCAGTAACAACAAAGTAACATCGTATAGGAATTGTATGTAGCTTGCCGACTGAATACAAGAATATTCTGTTTTGGTGTAATAGGACTTCAAAAATTTAAGGGTGGTCCTGGCACCAAGCGCATGCCGTGTGGTGAAAAAAGTTTAGCGCAAACGACGTGACTTAAACTTTTTTTTTTTTTTTTACTAGTAGGGTTGGTAAGGGTTTCTTTTTTGGTCGTTGTAGGTTGGATTGCATTGGAAAACTTGTGATAATGAAAAACAAAAACAAAAAAAAATTGATGGGCGAAGGCACTTGTTTATTCTACAGAAAAGAGAGGGCGCTCGCTATCAACCAGATCACCAGATCTTATGAAGTATGGGAACAGCCCACTGAAACAGTCAAACAGTCGCTCCCCCTCCACTCATTTTAATCATTTAAATACAAAACAACAAAACGAACGGCACGTCACTGCTGATGCCGATACCACAGTGGCCGATACGATCCGATCATCCGATCACAACAAAGCGAAGCCAACGAAGCCTCGGAGACGCGCGTTGTGTAGGACCAACGGGCGTTGGTAGGACACAGTGGTGTAGGACGGTGTCTGTTGGCGAGTGTTTGAATTCCTGATGGCCTCATGCCATGGCGTCCGTCCGTGTAACGTAAAGTGAGAAGGCAGAGAACTACGCGGGTTGTACGAGACGAACCTGGAGCCATGCCCAAATCACGCAGCTCAAAGCGCAGCGACCCGTCGTTCAGCCGTCCGTACAACACCCCGTACGCCGCGCCTTCCTACTCCCAAAGCCCGCAGCTCCAAGCATCCCAGTCCCAGGGTCACCGTCAGCACGGTCAACAGGTCAACTCGAACAAGCCGAAAAGTTCCAAGAAGGTGAAAGCGAACCTCAGCATCGCATGCTGGACCTTCCAACACGGCACGGATCCACCGCGGTGCTACTTCTCGCGTCAGGCGTGGTCTAACCAGCGAAGGGTGACAAGAGGCATGCCCGATGACAAGGTCCCGTGGATCTTCCGCGGCTTCACCATGTCCGTGATGAGCGAACTGTCGGAATCGGCTCACATGAAACCGGACGACGACTCGGTCTACTGCAAGGGTTGCGGTGGTCTGGTCTTGGTGCCCGAAGTCCACGAGGCCTCGCTGTTGCATCGGGAACACACGCGACCGAGGTTTTCGCAGGAGCCTTTCGACACCCTGGTCGAAGACATGCTGATCAATCCGGAAGAAGACGACGACGAAGAGGGCGTTGATTACGAAGGGGAAGGTGGCGTAGATGGTGGCGTGTGACAGGGTGCTCAGACAGGTCTCAGACGGACGTTGTTATCCTTGCGTGAACTTGCAGGTAGACCGAGGAGGGCCTAGGCCAACCTCGGAGGCAACACGTTGAAGTGGTCGGTCTTGTCGCCATTTAATTTACTCTACTCACCCTTGTCTTTTATGACGTTGAACTTTGTTCTACAAGCTGTCTGAAAACGAGCTGACCAGGGGGACTACGTTGCACGTTTTGGACTCCCAGGAGACTAGAAAGAAAGAAGTGACGTAGGTGTGAATGAACGTATCTGTATCTTCTGCAGATACCGTCATCAGCGACTCCACCAATCATCATCCAAAGAGCGTTGTTGATGTCACTTCCCTCTCCCTAGTCTCCTGGGAGTCCAAAACGTGCAACATAACCCCCCAGATCTCATCCAGCAGTTGACCAAACCAAGGGCCAGCAAGCATCGTTGTTCCTAAAATGCCGGACTGTGATTATTGGTAGTTAACCGTGTTGCCTGGAACGTGCAACATCGAAGAGAGTGCCTAAAACGCTTTACTTCAGATGTTTATGATATACAAAATAATTTGTATAGAAGTTTAGGCAGCGGGAACTTAGTCTGCCCAAACGTCGTCCGACATCTCCGCTGTAGATGAGAAATTTAGCCAGTGCTTTTGTGACTGCCAACTTGGGGTCTTCAACATGTATCATGCAGTTGTGATACACAAACACTTGCCAATTCAGATCAAAATGGGCAGGAGTTGGAATTGAGCTCAGGACGCCTGGGTTCTGCAGCGCGGGTGTTTGCTCCACCTGCTCCTAGCTGCAGTGTGCTAACACACCTGGCCAAAGAATCTCCGATGGTTCCTGTATAGTGTACGCTGTGCGGGTGGTCTAAACAATTCAACTTAGTTTACACCCAGAGTACAAAATGGGAGTGACGGGGAAGAAGCTGCAACGAGGCAGCTTGACAGAGCCCCTGCCCCCTTCATTTGTCAGCTTGGCAGTGGGTGGAATGTTTAGATGCTTTTGATCTGGCTGTGCTTGTATGTGTGCTTTTATTATGATCTTTTCATTCTCCCACTCTTATAATCCCTTGGTCCACCTACCTCGAGCTCCAAACTGGGAGCAAGCCAGCTGACCAGCACCATTTATAGGACATTAAATGGATGGTTCGAGGAAACACTCGTGATGCAACGTGTGGTTCTTAGCAGTTCAAAAAGATGACGACCAGTGCACGTCCTCAAATACTTTACTAGGGGGAATACATGTCACTCCCCGAGACTACGTAGAAAGAGATGACAACGAAGAACCGCGGAAACAAGCATGACGGCGGCAGTGGTGCTGTCTTTGCATTGTTAGAGGCGGGGTTTAAGCCGCACGTCCGGAGGCTTCCTGGCTCGTGACGACGACCATTACCCGAAGTGAAGAACCCAGGGGTCCAGTGGAGGTGGGTGAATTGGTAACGTAATGAACGGTTTAATTACATGGTTGCGCTACAGTCGTCAAATCCGAGAGAACAACGGAGCAGCCTCACGCTCCGCCTTGTATAGGGTCCGTTTTCTCCCTCACTCTCCGCCAGGGCAGCAGGTGCGAGTAGCAGACCGCCGCCAAGTGCGTTGCAGCAAAGACCGCCGCGTCGTAGCCAGAAGTGCGTCGTAGCCATGGTTCTCCGCAGTTAGGCCATGCCTCTCTCCCCTTCCGGAGCGCACGAACCCACACGCACACACACACACGTCCCGTTGACGTCACGGACGCGTTGAGACTCGTTTTGGGCAGGCTCCGACAGGTGGGCGACAGTCCTGAACAGATCGTGACTCGTTTCCGCAGCGTTGAAACTCGGAAGAAGGTCGCCGAAGGTTCCATTCTTAACAGCCCCTCCGGGGCCAGGGAAACCTCGAATGGCCGGTGGTACAATCGCTGGCCTGAAGAGGTGGGCTTGGAGTAGGCCTTGAGAAGACGCTGCAAGCACTAAACAAACTCCCAAACCTCTTACAACGGAGGCATTAGCGGAAACGTCCCCCACAACTCCACGCCACACCGCAGTCAAACGCTCGGGATTCGCCAAAGACCCGCCAGACTGGATTACGGATTACCAAAGTTTGGTACAA
This sequence comes from Ixodes persulcatus, assembly GCA_013358835.2. Classification (NCBI taxonomy): domain Eukaryota; kingdom Metazoa; phylum Arthropoda; class Arachnida; order Ixodida; family Ixodidae; genus Ixodes; species Ixodes persulcatus. The sequence continues at coordinate 164,370 of JABSTQ010010199.1, forward strand.
TTCCGGGTATCGAGACCCCCGTCGCCAAAAAAAGCTCCTTTTTCCAACGAGGTCACTAAGAACAAAATACAAAAGACAAAAACTCTTCGCAATTTGTGAGGTCGTTTTTGGGTTTTAACGAAGTGCCCCCACTTAGATCCTCATTCCCGTGGATGATGAAGACCTCTGAGATCATCCCTACTGTTTTTCGTGGTGTCAGAAAAATCTGCTCAACCCATCGGCATTGCCGTTAAATTTGCCTTTCCTTTTTCTTACGCTGAAGCCATAGTGATCGATTTTCACGTGATTTCTAGACGTGAAAATGCGGTCCTTATAGCGCCGATAAAACAATCCGCCTTTTTCATGCCCCGTCACATTGGTCCTAGCAATCTCCTGAGCTGTACCGCGAAACCCTGACACACTAGGGTCGCTCTTCTGCTCGACTCTGTCTACTCGTAGCAGAGGACCAAAGTTACGTGACGCCGGAGCTACGAAAGATCTTTCCCTGATCCCGTCTTCCTCCGCCTTTTTCGCCGGCGCGTTGGGACGGCATACGCTTTCTAGTGCTACAAGGTCAGGCTGTTCTACAACCTGGTCCCTCTCATCCCGGTTTTCTGCCGCCAACTCTGGGAGTGCTTGCTCCCCGTCATCTGCCTCTGGCTCTGGATCACTCGTCAACAAAGGGGCGACCTGACGCGATTTGGACCTCGTACACGACTGAACTAGCCCTTCTCCCAGTTGTTGACCCCTTTCGCGCAGCAGGAAATCTGACCGGTTAGAAAACAAATAAGGATACTCCAACGGGACTGTTTGCGAGACAGCCGCCTCTGTCACTAGCTCTCCGAACGGGCCAGTTATCCTTACCGTCGCCATAGGCAGACAGACACTGTGCTTTTCGAGCAGCTGCTTGATCCAAACTACCTTTCCAGTAAAATCGGAGGTCGTTACATACGACGGATGAACAACGTCCATCGTCGCTGCACTGTCCCGAAGCACCCTGCACGGCTTTCCGTTTACCTGGAGCTCGTGAAGATAGGGACGAAGAAGCTTCAGGTCCTTGTCACTACCGTTCACGTACGAGAACACAACCCTGCGGTTTCTTACATCTGGCCGCTGTGTGTCCCGGCTCCTGACAGTTGTAGCACAGGAACGGCTTCCTTGCCTCGAACTGCCCTGTTGGGCTTTTCCGCGCCTCGTCTTCGTTCGAGTGTTCTGCGCTCTTTTCTGGGACCTTTTGTCCTGCTTCGGGCTTCTCGGGCCCGTTTTCTCGCGAGCCGTTTCCCTGTCGGAAGGTCTTGCGCTGATCGCTCCGGCCGGGTTCGCTTTCCTCTCCGCTCAGCTTTCTACGCGTTGCGTACTCTTCGGCTAGCTCAGCGGCCCTTTCGACAGAGTCGACTCCCACCCTATCCTGCACCCAGAGCTTGACTGACTGCGGAATGCTACGAAAGAACTGTTCGAGGCACACACACTCGACTACCTTGTCTCGGCTTTCGTACACTTCCTCGCTCTTCAACCATTCTATCAGGTTGGTTTTAAGCCCGTACGCGAATTCCGAGTAGCCCTCGCTGCTCTTTTTGGATGCGTTTCTAAACCTTTGACAGAACGCCTCGGCAGAAAGGCGGTACCGCTTCAAAAGGCTGGACTTCACCTTGTCGTAGTCGTCCGCGTCTCCAGCACTAAGGCGCGCGACAACCTCTGCAGCCTCACAGGGCAACAAAGTCAAAAGCCGTTGCGGCCACGTTTCTGAGGCGAAGCTCAACTTCTCACATGTCCTCTCAAAGTTAACTATGAACAGGCCCACGTCTTCCCCAACTTTAAACGGCTGCAGGAGCTTCTTCATTTGATACGACTCGGTCTCACTTGCTCGTACCGGAGCCCCAACTCTACTGTTCTGCGAGTTTAATCGCTGTTGTTCAATTTCGAGCTCTAGCCTTTTCAGCGCTCGCTCTTCGGTCGCTGCAGCACGCTCCTGTTCTCGTTCCTCTTTCGCTGCAGCCTGTTCCTCTTTCGCTGCAGCCTGTTCCTCTCTCGCCGCAGCCTGTGCTCGTTCCTCTCTCGCTGCAGCCTGCTCCTGCTCTCGTTCCTCTCTTGCTGCAGCTTCACTCTTAGTGTTCTGAAGCAGTTCCCACGCAATTTTTATTTCCTCTGCTTCCGCGCTCTCTGAAATCGCTTTACTGATCTCAGATTTCTTCATCTTTTGCTCCACCTCCACACCCAATTCTTCACATAAACAGAGTAAATCTGTTCTCAGTAACCTCATTAGATCCATGATTGCTGCTCTTTAGCTTTGGCTTTGCTATAAAACTTGTCGCGAGGTTGTACACAAACCTAGCGCACGAGTCAAACACTAAGGATTCCCAGCAGTTCAAAATTAATTACCCATAATCTGAAGCCTGGCGAATCTCAAAGCAAGGTCCAAACGCTCACCCACAGATGTAGCACGATGTCGCATGGTCCGATCCCAACCGCTGCCAACCAGTTGTTAGAGGCGGGGTTTAAGCCGCACGTCCGGAGGCTTCCTGGCTCGTGACAACGACCATTACCCGAAGTGAAGAACCCAGGGGTCCAGTGGAGGTGGGTGAATTGGTAACGTAACGAACGGTTTAATTACATGGTTGCGCTACAGTCGTCAAATCCGAGAGAACAACGGAGCAGCCTCACGCTCCGCCTTATATAGGGTCCGTTTTCTCCCTCACTCTCCGCCAGGGCAGCAGGTGCGAGTAGCAGACCGCCGCCAAGTGCATTGCAGCAAAGACCGCCGCGTCGTAGCCAGAAGTGCGTCGTAGCCATGGTTCTCCGCAGTTAGGCCATGCCTCTCTCTCCTTCCGGAGCGCACGAACCCACACGCACACACACACACGTCCCGTTGAGACTCGTTTTGGGCAGGCTCCGACAGGTGGGCGACAGTCCTGAACAGATCGTGACTCGTTTCCGCAGCATTGAAACTCGGAAGAAGGTCGCCGAAGGTTCCATTCTTAACAGCATCCGCAACCCCGTCAACCGCGCAGCATTCCGAGGCGTCGCATGGTCATGTGTAGTGATGTCCGTTTCACCTTATGTTGTACTGCAGAGAAGGCTAGAAGCGCGAGGTAATAGCGTTGGCAGCTGTTCTTAATTCACGAGAGCTTGTGCTGCCGAGATGTGACCCTGAGCAAGGAGCTCGCGCTTGTAGCCTTTACTGCGGTACATCATAAGGTGAAACAGAGTATAGTCATGTGCTCTGGCGGCAAGGGGACGGGGGCGGGGGAGAGGTGTTGTCAAATGACAACTCCACCACAAGAGGATTCGGTGCGTACGTCGCTCTATCATGCAAGTGAGGAGAGAGTCCCGCATTCCCCCTATACACCGTTTACCCCATAGCCGAGACTACGGTGGAAGCTACGTCCTTGTTGCATCAGTCGTACGCCTCTCTCGCGACGTCGTCATGCTCCTGCTCATACCCAATTGCAGAGAGCCGGGTCAGGTGAAGAGGGAGGCGGCCGATTGGTCCGACGGGCACGTAACTGCCCCTATAGTCTTGGCTTACGGGTGAACGGAGTAAAGCATCTGACATCCTTTTGGTCCCCAGTATTTTTTTCATTCCATTAAATTTCTGCCTACTAGTTCGGTGTGCTTGTCAAGAACAGCATTTCAGTCGCCTGCTGTCCTGGGTGCCTTCATTTAAAACTGTCGCTTTGTTCCGACACTTTCCTGAATGCGCTCTTGTTTGGGGATAGGCTTAAACTCCGTTTACCTCCAAGTTGACAGTGCAGTGGGTCACGCTCCTGCCTATACTCTTGCGCGGCGTGGGGTCGGGTGATTGGTCTGGCAAGCGTGTAGCTTGCCTGCTTCCAATGCACTGCCAGCTCAAGGGTGAGCAGAGCATAGTTGGGATGTTGTGAATTTTTGTGACAAAGGGGGAAAAAAGAAATAGGTTCATAACTCATATTTTTGCACCATTCGTTGCTTAGGTTCATTAGCGACTTGCTGTGGCTTATTCTGGTAGTCTGATGCTGGCCTGTGCTGCCAGCAATCTAACGCCGCTGGATGCACCCAACACAAGGGCTGCAGCTAGCTGGTAACTTTCCTCCTTGCACAGGACTGGTAGTATTTGCTCTTGTTTACACGAACCCGGATTTTTTTCAAATGGACGGGCTGCTTTTATGGAAGTGCGATCATAGCACATAAATTGATGGGTAAGAGAGGGAGATGGTGTGATTGGTCCCCCTCGATTCGTTGCGCTTCAGTTACTTTGCGGGAGATAGTGTGCGATGAAGCTGCAGGCTTCTGAAGTAGAAAATGAAAAAAAACTACCGCAGCCGAAAGCCACCTCGAGCTGCAACGGGTAATTCACGACGATGCTCCAACGAGGTGATGGCATGGGAAAGAAATGAATCCAATTCCTTAATGCCAGCTTCCTTTTCAGGATCCCATTGGCTAATTTGTTGCTTCATACAAATATTCTGCAAGAGGCTTTACATTGTCGTAAAACCAAACAAGAAAGCTGAATTCTTTTAGCATGTTCGCTTTCAATAGAAAAAAATGGCCTCCGAAGCAACAACTGGCCATCGGTGATGGCTGGCGAAGGAAATAAAACGCTTAGAAAATATATTTATTTTGCAAAACCCACAGTCATCCAACATAAAAGCAATATTCACACTCCATTTTTTTTTTTCTTTGCATGTGGGAGCAACAGCTGCCAACTTGCATTTGAGGTCGATTGCACAAACTTCAACTATCTCGACTTCATGAATCGACAATACCATCGTTCCTTAGAAATATAAAGTGAATTAAACAAGCTCTCAGGTATGAAAATGCATGTCGACTGCAGTCCAGCTGCAGCCATCTATCGCAACATTTGCATACAGCCTTTCCTATTTGTCTATGTGGAGTGTAAGTTTGTCTGCTTCTTTTGCAGGGGTTGTGGTGATGTCAGAATGCCGAGCTCCGATTGGCTCTGATTAAAGGATAGTGGGTAGACCTCTAAGCAAGCTGCCTCGAGGTCTACCCACTATCCTTCAATCGGAGCCAATCAGAGTTTGGCGTTCTGACGTCACCACAACCCCTGCAAAAGAAGCAGATGAACTTGAGCTTTGTGGCACTTGCATCGAATCCAACAAGCAGCGAGAGTCAATTACGACAGCTCCCACAACGTATGCAAATGTCAGTGAATAAAACTGCCTGTAACAAGTTTTACTGTAAACAACACGTCACATTTGTTCAGAATGTATTATATAATGTGCATGTCGATCTGCAAAGTGAACCCTAGAAGAAACTTCACAAAGATTCACAAGAAAAGGTGTCTCTAACATTAGTGATTTGCTTCAAATATATTGGTATTTCCTATGCATCATCACTAAGGTTCCATGTTTTCATGGTTTATTTTGCTTCGAATTTGGGGATGTATTTATTTAAAGGGTTTATTTTTCTTTGAATTCAAAATTGTTTTCTTTTCTTAATGCAATTTTTATGTCAAATAAAAAAAAGTTTGACGAGGTTGTTAATGCCAGTGACCCTAGCAAAAATGACCCGGTACTGATAAGGGTAAGAAACTAAGGTAAGAGGTGTGCTTCACAAAGAAAGCATCAGCCTTGCAGACGGTTCACTGCGAGCTGTGTTCCAAATTAACACTCGACACACACAAAAAAAATCACTTCCCACGAAGTCTCATTCAAGGACAGCTCCCATTCGGGAGTTTTCGGGTTTCCTCGATTTTGATAAAGCCCGCTTGGGGGATACTTTTCGGGGTTTATCGGTATATATTGAAAACATAGAACCCTAGTCGTAACCCTTGGTCAATAAATCATGCTTTTCTTACGTTCGTCGAAGCAGGTTGCCTTCCTCCACAAAACTGCGAGGCACATTTCCGCCCGGTGAAACTCCCACCCACCCCATCACTCCTGATACGATGCCCAGAATGTGTCTGACAGGTGCATTTAGCGTCCTTTACCACCCACGCATTGAAAGTGGTCCCAAAGCGGCAACAGATGATGACGCAAAAGCCGGAGTGTCGCGCTGTCCGACATCGCAATCTCGCCGAGCAGTCGGTCGTAGAAGTTTCCGGCAAAAAGCAGGAGTCCCAACCCCTGGCTGTAGAAGCTTCCGTGGACTGTCAGGCTGGAGGGCAATCTGCAGTGGAACAGGCACGTGCCCCAGGTGAAAATCAGTCCATTTCCAGCTGGATTATGGAACTGGAAATGAGGCGGTCCAGCTGGACCCAGCTGGAATCCAGCTGGACCGCCTCATTTCCAGTTCCATAATCCAGCTGGAAGTGGACTGATTTTTGCCTGGGGCCGCAGCCACCTCCGCCGCTCCGCCACCACCAGGGTTGTGCCGGGTGACGACGTGACACTTCCGGGACGTCGTCGGGCGGAAATCGAGGGACCACCTTCGAGGACGTGGTGAGCACGCCAGCCGAAGAAGCTCCGGGCATCGTACTTCAGATAACACGAACGACACGTGCGGTCACACCGAGATGCTGCCTTCCCTGAAGGACGTCTTCCCGATCAGGCAGTTGACGAGGACGCTGTGTCCGTCGGCGTAGAGCTTGAGCGCCTCCCTGTAGACGTCCTGCATCCTGTCGTCGTCGGCGTCCGACAGGAGGACCCCGCGCGCACCCAAACCCTCGACGGCTTGGTGGTAGTTGAGGTACTGCGGCGCAACGAGAATCGTGATTTGTTTGCAGAGCTTTAAAAGAAGGATGCGTCTAAGGGCTGGGAATCCCGAGGAAAGTGTTAAGTGGTGCCACAAAAAAAAACAGTCGCGAAATGTGTAACACGAATTTGAGAAGGAAACCTACGCAAAAGAATGAAATTACAAAGGTTCCCCAACTATAGTCGAACTAAGAACCCCGAGATTCTGAACCCAACACTCTACGACTGAGCCGAGGGGGCAGACTTGCGAAGTGATTGTTACTTTGCTACGCCAAGGGAAGCAGGCCGGTAAATATGTGGCCATTTCATGTGGACTTGATATTGGAGAAATGATTCAAAAGAGCTATGGGAGAGTGGAGAGGCATATTAGGTGATCGCAGGAAAATACTATTATACAAACATACCAGGTGATGCGACTATATACCATGAGAGAACATAGAAAAACATTCTGCGTATACCAATCTTATTTGTAAGATCAATGTAAAAAAGCATTCAGGTCTAACCAAATACCTATAACCATAATCATGACTAATCACCATTTATAAATACTGTAAGCACTTGTTAGGAAACAAGGCCCATGCATTTATTTTCTTACAGAGCATGCATCTAGCCAATCATTAAAATGCACGAAAGAAGCATAGCGGTCAATAAAGCCAAGACAACGACCGTAACGTTTTACATGCCTGATATCCGGCACAGACGACAATTCTTGGAATGGAGACTTAGTAGAGAATTGCAGAGAAGGTGCCATGTAACTGAGATTTCATTGCACGTTTAAAAAAATCTTCAAAAAGGTAAGCATCTTTCTTTTTTTTTTCCTTTTTTACTGGGGCATGCCAGAAGATTGTTTTCAATGCAACTCGTAAATTTCCGAATTTTATTTTTTTTGTTGTTAAGATTAGGGGTTGGAAAATTGCTAGAGCTTTCTTGGCCCTGACTTGACTGCTCCACAATCTTAGTCACACGGTGGCATAAACATTTGGTCACCGGTGCTCAATTGGTGCTCAAGAACTCTTCCTTTCAAACACTTGATAACGTCTGGTTCACTCGATGTATGGATGTGCATGTTCCATGAAAAAGCTGGTTAATTGGTTCGTGCCCTGCGTCCTTTACATCACAGAATTTAGGTACTCCCAAAATCGCAGCTGAAGCTAATCGAGAAAAAAAAAGATTGACCTAAAGCAGCTTCAACAACCGAATGCGACCGAAATTAAATTCTCACGGAAACTAAATGCGTGAGAAAAGGAGAGGATGCGGCCCTCCATGATTTTGTGACGCACTGGCCACCCTGTGCCAGCTTCTGTTCATATACTGCAGCAGCCAAATAAACTTCGCCGCTCTGTTCCCGGCATGCGGGTGTCGCGTCTCGACTCTCAACAGAAATGTTTTTCGATGCAGTCTTCTCCGCTCATTGAAGAAGTGCAAAAAACTACCACATTCTGCGGTTGCAAAATGTGCATAAATATAATTTTATTTTAAAGGTTAATTGAGGGTTTTTTTAACTTTGTCTTCTCCTGTGGGGACAAGCCACATGCAAGACACTTGACATACTATTTGTTTCATGCACCCTAAAATAAAATAGAAGAAAAAAGAAAAGATGAGACTGGCCAAAAGAAGAAGTTGCATGCTTAAGGCACATGCAGCGAAGGCAAGCAAAGAATACTTTTTTAAACCCTCAACTTTCTAAGTAAGGTGGGTGAACTTCGGTGTTTTCGACCGGGCATTCTCGGTGCTCACTGAAAATACAAGAGAATGATCTCCGAATTCTGTAAAAAGTTCATAGTGGCTGCTTGTTTGGTCATGGGCACTTCCCCGGGACTGCATGACGTATACTGAAGTGACTGATGAAGTAGATTTCATATTCCACTCTGCTGTACCTCTAGTAAGACGGTGTTCCGTCACCACAGGTGAACCAATCAACAAAGCCGGTGATGTAAATCCGTTAACGAGACACGAAATCAATGCCCATTCGAGGTTTGAAAAAAGCCGGAAGGAAAGGGAAAGGGAGTTTGAGTTCCAAAAAAGGTCTCAAAGTGAGTGCTCCAACTCACGGCGAGGCCGCAGGCCACGTTACTCTTGAACATCTTGACTTGTTCCCGCGAGATCTGCATCCAACAGGCGTCGTTGCCCACCACGGCTATCACGGGAGTCTGCAAAAAAAGCAGCGAAGACAACAATGAAGTTCCCAGAAGCAAGCCTAAGGGCTACCCATGCACGAGGTACCAGCACATCTTGTTTAGTGTATCACTAAATCTACCAAGTTAGTATGCATGGTACATAGATTTTATCCCTACCAGAAAAAAAAAAAGTCTCTCTGAAGGCAGGTTTGTACATGTGCCTCAGCACTGAGATAACGCAAAGTTGGCGCTTTGTCTCGGGCACTGGGTTACAGTGCTCTAGTTAATGTGCGAACAAGTTTTTAAACATTTGCTTTGGCATAATCAGAAACAGCCATTTTCAGTTCTCTACCAACTTGAAGCCTTCTTTCGTGAAAGAATTATCCTTCGTTGCAGTGGTTCTCAAATGGCGGTCCATGGACCCTTTGGGGTCTGCGAAGGCATTCTAGGGGTCTGCAAAGCCCTGCCTAGTCAGTCAAGCCCGGCAATAAAAGTTGTCTTTTATCCGATTGAGAAGAAACATTCCACATTTCGGGCAACTTTTCTCGTGTGTACGTCAATGAGAGAAATCTACTTCACACCAGCCCTAGGTATATCCACTTATTAAATAATTATCCTAATTAACCTATACCTTTCCCTCCCCCTCACCACGAACGGGGTTCTCCATCATCTCCGCCGATCCACAAGGGGTCCGCAAGACTTAAAGGAACATCAAACTAAAAATTCAGGTCAAGGAAGGTCTCAAAATAGTACACACTGTGAAGCTCACATAAAATAATCATACCCGTCTTGCAAAAGGTTGCTTAGAGTAAAAATAAAGTGATGTTTCATTTGTCTCGTAACACTCTTCCAGGGTTTGGCAATACATACAAAGTTGACGATATAAAAGAAGCGAGTAGCTCATTAAAGTTATTCATCCTAAAGTTTGAGATAAAAAAAAAAAGACAAGCAGAAGGACATGCTGCACTCGTTTTTTTCACTTGCCTTCACTTGTCTTGGGTTCCAATATGTGTGTTGTAAAAAGTGCTTCATCTACCAGTAACCCGCTAAAAGTCTGCCTTCTTTTGCATGCGTGGTAGAGTTTGCAACACACGCAGCTGCCACCTGGAGGAACGAGATTCAAACTTTGCTCGGTTCAGTTCTATCTTTTCTCAATCTCTGCTCATCTGAAACGCTCCGGCTTGTTATCGGCTGTCATTATGTGTTCTGGTTCAGCACATTCCTCAACATGCCGCATGCAGAAAAGCGGCAGCAACGCGTCGCTTTGGGGCGGTCACCCTTCCGCCGGCGGCGCAAGATGCGAGGTAGTTTTCTCTTTGGTTTGTAGGCGCATGTTTGCCTCATTAAACATTCATCTTCAGTTCCGAGTTCATCTTTTCTTTCTATCAGTGACAATCACCGTAGTAGATCCAGGAGAGCCAAAAATCAGCTGTGTCATAGATAAGACTTAACCGTAAAGCCGCAATGACCGACTTACGTAGGTTATACAAAAAGAAGGAAGATATATCTTCTGCTCCCTCATAAAATTATGGCCAACTGCTACGCAATTGTGTTGCGTAGGTGAAACGTTTAAGCATCACAAACGTTTAGAGATACTCTGAGTTTCACGTATCCAACTCAACTGCCTCGATAGTTGCTCCTAGAATGAAGCGACACTACCGCTAATTGGGCCGATAAACCTGGCGATCTTCTTAGGTCTTCCATACTCTCAAGCTCCTCTCTGTCAGTGTGCACAGGTGGTCGAGCCCCTCCTCGCCTATCCCTCCGGTCACGTGATTTCCCCGTCGACTAATCAGTGTCGAGCTTCACGAAATGCAAAGCAACTAGCCAGAGAATGTTTCACGTTAAAAGATTGCGCAGCCGATTCGTTAAACGTACTATGATAAGAACCCCGACGTGGTGCAGACTAGAGGGTAACTTGAATTATGAGTCGGCCCACACTCCTAAGTGGTCAAACCAAAACAAAATGACATTCTTAACCTTACCACACGCCCAAGAAGAAGGCAGTGCACATCCTCAAAGCGAGGAGACAAGAATGAACATTCACCCACCTTATGCCGCACGAAGGTGTCGAACTCGAGCATGGAGTATCCGAGAGAACCGTCTCCGTAGATGATGAAGACGGGCGCTTCGGGCCGGCACAACTTGGCGCCCAGGGCGAAGCCGCCGCCGACGCCTAGGGTCCCAAACGCGCCTGGGTCTAGCCACTGGAGCGGACCCCCGGGTCTGGATCCCAGCAAACAAAATTAGGACTTTGTAATCATCGAGACAAATGTGAGAGTCAGTGGCAAGACAAAACAGTGTGTTACTTATAACCGAGGTTCTGTGTTTTTGGGTGTATGCCAATAGACTCAGAAAATCAACCCCCCTGCCAATTTTATAAAAAAAAAAAAAAAATTTCTGCCTTTCCATTTTGGTGAAGAAGGAAGACCAGCGAAGCTGTACTATGAGGGGCCGACCTCAAGCACGACTTCTTGGACGACCTCAAGGACGACCTCGAGGACGACCTCAGGGACGACATCTAGGACGACCTCAAGGACAACGCCTAGGACGACCTCAGGGACGAAGTCTAAGACGACCTCAAGGATAACCTCTAGGACGACCTCGAGGAAAATGTCTACGACAACCTCAAGGACGACTTCTAGGATGACCTCTAGGACAACCTCAAGGACAACCTCAAGAACGACCTCAAGGACGATTTCTAGGATGACCTCGAGGACGAGATCTAGGACGACACCTAGAGAAATTCAGCCTATCCACTATGGTGAAAACCAGAGTGGAAAGGCTGGAAAGGTTGCCGCCATCTATGAGCGAGGCCAGCAAGCCAGCTGCCTGGTTGCCGTCGTCACTCATAGATGGTGGTAGCTGTCCAGAGTTTTGTGTCGACATTTCTTTACGGGGGACACAATCCTTGGGAAGCCCCCTTAACAGCTCCGCTGTAAAAAATTGGAGTTGTCCTTGAATGAGGCAAAGCCAGGGGCTTCATGGGAAGAAGTCTTTGGCTAGGGATTTATTTTACGTCGAATCAGAATGCAGCCTGCACTGAACCGTCTGCGAGGCTGGTGCTTTCTTTGGAAACCGCATCTCGTTCCCCTCTCTTATTGGTACCAGGACATTTTCTAAATGCTAGGGTCATATGCATGTTCCTTGGAGGTTGGGAAATCCCACAGCCGTGCCTCGTTTTCTTTAATGTAAGCCACGGCCGGCAAGGAAAGTAGACACCAGAAAACACCGAACCTGTGGGGAAAAAATAAACACCCCAAAAAACACCCCCAAATTAAAAAAAAGAAGCTTGGAAACATTAAACTTGAATTGCAATATCCCTTACCGATAGTTTTTTTCCTGTTTGGTTGACTGACACATACACTGATTCCGTTCCACTTGCAGTTCCCAACTAATTCTTGATCCAATTTTCAAAACTGTGATTGTCTGATGAAAAGAGTTTAGCCAATGTTATCCAATCCAATCCTATCCTATGGACTCTAGCGGGTGTGAAGCTTGGAGGTAAGTAGAGAAGGCGACATACCGGCTCAGAATCGAATTCAGAAGTGAATTCAGGATCAGACTGCGAGATATGTGCCAAATAACTATAATTTTTACGATAGTGCCTCTCAAATAAAGTTCCAGCTCGGATGGAAACTTTTACAACTAAGACGAAAGTGTCTCCGTCTCAAGGTTACGAATAAGCTATATGTATTACGGGAGCATCGGGATAGATATATCAAGATACCTATTGGCACCTCATTATGTTTCTCTTTGGACTGGCAATAAGAAAAAGATCCGAGAATTTTTCACACATACTGACGTTCTAAAATATTAATTTTTCTCCCCAAACAATTAGTGGCTGGAACGTGCTGCCCGACTCCCTGGTAGAGCTTCCTAACGTTCAATGCTTTTTTGATGAAATTATGTTATTGAAGTCTGTTCTGACGGTTTACTTTGTTCGGCCTGGTGCTTGCTGTTGATCGTGTTCTAATATTATTGTAGTACATATTGGCATGTTTCTCCAGTACGATTTGTTATTTTTTGTTGTTTGTTCGACTATATGTTCGCTTTTGTATAATTATTTCCGTCCCCCCTACTGTAATGCCCGCTAGGCGATGTAGGAACCAAACAAATGAAGCCAGCCAAACGAGCCAATCCCAAGTGAAGCCAGAAGTAGACGTCTTGGTCAGTGGAAACACCCTCAAGGCAGGGGCGGATATCGGGGAAGGGGTGACCGCCACCCTCTCCAAGTTCCCCAAGCTCAATATTTTTTAATGAAAAAATTGATATTCACGAGCCAAAAGTTTTGCTTTTGGTGACATAGAAAATATTGGGTCAGCAAAATAGATCTGGGCAATGTTTCGGCCATAACGTCATATCTAGGGTGTGTATTTTCCGGTTTTAACCGAAAAACACCGATAAACATCCGTCGGTGACGAAAATACAAAATCGGTTAAAACCGAAAAACACCGGTGGTTGGATATTTTCGCCCTGGTTAAAACCGAAAAACACCGGTCGAAAAAAACCGACCTAGCGAAATTCTTTCCCCGTAGAGGTGCGTCAAACGTGTTATCTCGTGGATCCTGCATTCTTCCAGTGTCAACTCTACTACGTCACGCCGCGGTGGTGGCGCATCGGGCGCACTTCCGGTCTGGGGTGGTGGGCAGACGTCGCCGTGCGAGACATGCATTCCTGTGTTCCTTTGGAAGAAAACAGACAAAAACCTGCCTTCTCGTCAAACTGCTGCGACGGGGGCTGTACCAAGAGAGTCTGGAAAGGTTTGAAGATCAGTTTTCATGTGTTTCTGCCCCCTCCGTTCGTCCGAGAACGTGAATAGTAGCCGTGAAAAGGGCAAACCAGACGCTGTCGAACTACGATTGCTTGTGCGGGCAACACTTTGTGGTCGCCAGATGTACTTGCTTTGTTCCAACATGAACGAGAGAAAACCGCCAAGTTGCCCGGACCACCCACGGGTTCAGTGCGTCTTCAAATTCACACGGCCGCCTGATCGTTCAAACTTTCGTCTGCTCTTTCAAACTTGTCTGCTTTTTGTCGTCTGCTTGTTCAAACAAAAGCGGCCCGTAGACCAAACTTTGACCGGGTGATTGCAATAAGAAGTAATTGCAGGCCTCAAAAGACTTAAGTAGGCTCGGTATAAACAGTAGATACAAGATGTTGATCAATTGGTACCAGTGGCCATCACCGACTTGTTACGCTTGGTCTGTTCCCGCTTCCAATTTTCAGTATCGACGTCGATCATCGCCGGTATACCTTCTACACTTTTGCAGCACGAGCGACGTCGCGACCGAAAATAGCTAGAACAATCTCATCATGGTTTTGGCGTCCATTCTGCGGCGTTCATGCGAATGAATCACCGCATATCAAATTATTTACGCAAAGTTTAGTGGCGTAACGAGCCTTGATAATTTCGCTCAGGCGATTAAAGTGGTAAGACATTGCCATGAGGACGTAGAATCGACAATTCTAACGCGAAAAAGAGTATGCAGACTCACACAGACGCCGACAACGTGACATTCCAATGGTTTGTTGAAGCGGGACGCGGTGCTTCTTGCCCATACTCCATTGCGCATGCATTCAAACTGTCGTCTGCTCTTTCAAACTTGTCTGCTTTTTGTCGTCAGCTCGTTCAAACGACAGCGGCCCGTAAACCAAACGTTGACCTGGTAATTGCGATAAGAGCTAAGTGCAGGCCTCAAAACACTTTTGAAGGTTGGTTGGGGTAAGTAGGCTAAGTGTAAACAGTAGATACAAGATGTTGATCATTGTTACCAGTGGCCATCACCGACTTGTAATGCCCGATTCTACTTGCGGTTTTCAGTATCGACATCCACCATCTCAGCTACGGTCCACGCTTTTGCAGCCCGAGCGACGTCACGACTGAAAATAGCGAGCAGAATCTCATCGTGGGAGTCAGGCTTTAGCGCCCATTCTGCGGCGTCCACGTGAAATGAATCGCCACACGTCACATTATTCACGCAAAGTTTTACCTCGTTAATTTTGCTGCAGCCACTCAAGTAGTTAGACATTGTTAGGAGGACGTAGAATCAACAATTCCGTCGTGAAAAAGAGCACGCTGACTCCCACCGACGCCGACAACAACGCAATTCAATGGTTTGTTTATGGGCGACGGCGGGCTTCTTGCCCACCATCCACCGCGCATGCGCGGCGCCAGTGGCGTCCGCTAGGGGCGCTCCGGTTTGTTTGTAAACATGAGTTGGTGTATACATGGCTTGCACGTGGCGTCAGTCCGCCCTCCTTTCTGGGGGTCAAAAGCGTCTAGTTAACGCAGTGGAAGTTAAGCTCTCACACGCCTTTCCCCTTTTGTGTCTCCCATGGCCCCCTTTTGTGGAAAAATTAACTCAGTGGAGGGTACGCTCTCACGTGCCCTTTCCCCATTGTATTCAGAGGTTGCTCTGGTTCCTGGAAGACATTGCCAACATCCGTGTCGTACAGGGCTACTGACCTTTGAGAACTGAGATGCGTTCATTGTTATCTGTTTAGTTTCCATGGGCTTTTGGGGAAACGGAAAAAGGGTTTTGTTGGCGTGGGGGTTTTTCGCTGTATAAAAAAGGACCGTTCTGTAAAACAAATTGCAGACGTGTTTGAGAAGGCACGTCCGTCCCGCGTCTGCGGGTTTCCTCAACGTGAGACGTTAAAGCTTGTTGATTCCTTCTCTGCCTACTATCAGATGATTCAAAGCAAGTGGTTTAGGACTGTTTCCCGAAACATCTCTGATGACTTAGATTTCATGGATGAATCGTCGTTCTGGTTCCGCGTGCAAATTGTTAATCCGTGCATAAAAGTGGAGCTGCCAGAGGGATTTGTGCCTTATGAAAGTATCTATCGGCTGGACCACCGAGACGAGCGCAAGCTGAGTGACATAGAATCAGAGTTTCTTTGTTACCGCCAGTAGGCTGTCACTAGCACCGTTGATCCAGTGTTATTTTGGAAACTTCATTTACCTGACTGGCCACTACTGTCCCAAGCCTCGCTGGACATTTTAGGATTTCCTGTGTCCAGCGCAAATGTGGAGCGTGCGTTTTCAAAATTGCGGGTTGTGAACCGCAAGGAACGTGCTGCCATGACGGATGCAAGCCTCTCGAAGTATGCTTGCATCTACTATAATAACCAAGCGTGAGAAATAGATGCTTCCTCGAGAAGAAGTGTATGAAATATGTGAATAAAATTGAAACTCTGTCTGTGATCAATCACTTTTTTTTTTCACCGATAATCACCGATTTTAGCCTCGTCGTGAGACGTTCCACCGAAATACACCGGTGTTTCGAAAATAAATAAACACCGAAAAACATCCGCCGATTTTTCCCACAAATAAACACCGGAAAGTACACACCCTAGTCATATCTCAACAAACTTTTCACCCCCCCCCCCCCCCCCAAAGCCTGACCCATAAGTCCACCCCTGCCTCAAAGATGACCAAAAAACCTGTTGGTGCCAAATCAGCTGTCCTTTCACTCCAATAACATCTTTTGGTTTTGCTTGATTTTGGTCATTGCTGGGGGCGTGTCCCTCCAAACCGAAAGTTTCCCCCGGCTTCACCTCTGGTGGTGTCGTGCCGCCCCCAGAAGCTCCCTACCTCCATGGTGTGAAGGCCTACCTGAGAATATAGGACGCAGTCCCTACGAAGTCGCCGCCGTCTGCCACCAGGATGGCATTCTCTGGCAGGACCTCTTCGAGCTCGCTCAGCACCTTCACGGGATTCAAGTGCTTGTCGGCAGGAGCGCTGGCTGCCTCCCTGCACCACAAAGACCGCAGCAATTTAATTCAAATTCACGCTTCAATTCAAATGAAAGTTCCTATAGCAAGCGACAGCCTAAAGGGACACTGACAGGGTATTTATGCTCGCCAAGGTTTTTGTTTGTACATGACATATGAGAGCCCAACTACCCAGAAAACAATTCACGGCTCGAAATTCACTTTTTTTCCGCCGGAAAACCACAGATTGAGAACTGGCCAGTTTGAGTCGCGCTCACTCTCTTTTCCGTGGTCACGTGCCATTTTCTATGGTTTAAACACACCACCAAATATAATCAAAGTTGTGGGTCATCGGTGCACACACACAATATTAAAAATGGAAAAGAAATATGATACCCATATTTCGTGGCGTCTTAAAAACTGCAAATACATTGACTGGGGAAAAAAAAAGTATCACAGCCACGTGACTTCCGCCACCTCTCTTCTCTTCTGTATTTCTTCTTCCTCATCAATCCAGTTTCGGTTTCGGCTTCGAGCAGTTTTTTTTTTTTACTTTGTTATATACTATATACGAGACAATGTAGCAAAATATAGATTGGATAGTCTTCTGACACCATAATAAATCGTCTGGCAAAAAAGAAAAAATAAATTTTGGGAAGCGTCAGTGTCCCTTGAAGAAATACAGGGCGTAGCGGGTCCCGAGCATCCCATTACCACTCGGCAGCCAATAAGGTTACAGCGTTCACTGAAAAGAAAGCCGAAGAACGGATCAAGGAGCGTGAACGTAGGAAGCCACACCCTTCATTCTTAAGCTTTCGGCGGCTATAGGGAGCACAAGTTTGTCTGCTTCTTTTGCAGGGGTTGTGGTGACGTCAGAATGCCGAGCTCTGATTGGCTCTGATTAAAAAAAGATAGTGGGTGGACCTCGAAGCAAGCTGCCTTGAGGTCTATCCACTATCCTTCCAATCAGAGCCAATCAGAGCTCGGCATTCTGATGTCACCACAGCCCCTGCAAAAGAAGCAGACGAACTTGCACTCCGCATACAGTTCCACAGACTCCTAGCCGGTGTGACTGGTTCAGACCCAGTCCGGATTCAAAAGACGAGCAACCTCGCGTGAATTCACAGTACGGTCATAGAGACGGCTGCGACTTGTCGAGGCGAAGTCGTTGGGCATCGGTGTTGCATTCACGCCACGCGGGGTCTCGACGGCGTAGTCCCTTGGCCTCGTTCTTACAAGCACGCACCTTGCCGTTCTACCTGCGACGAACAGTGAAACCGGTAGGCGCCTCTGCCGGCGCATCTTTCAGTGTCTCTCACAGCACGCGCGAAGCTAGCACTTGGCACTGCCAAGACGCGCGTCTGCCACTTCGCGCTGCTCTACCCTTCTTGAGCATCGGTGCGTTTGCTGCCTGCGGCGGCTTGGGGATTGACTAACGACGATTTGCACTAGCTAGCCAAAGCTTTTAATTTCAACGATTAAATTTTGAAATTAATTAAGAATACTAATAAAGAATTTTCCACCTCGACGTCGCAGCAACTGTGGCCATCTAGCGGCCGCTACACGAGACCCGTATGGATGCGTGTGCCTATCAAATGCTGATAAAGGCGATTGCCAAGGCTGCGGCGTAGTCCTATGGTGACGCACCCGCTTCACATGCAGCAAATTCAGGTTTCGATCCTCGGAATATCGTGGCGGCAATAGATGTTTTTTCAGCATTTCACAATATCGACAACGGTCGCCCTACACCCAGTTACGACAACTACAACATGAATGACAATGGACGTAATTTCCAGCAGTAGGAAGAGCCTATAACAGCTATCGCTTTGAAAAAAGAATGTAACTTAAGTATGTAAAAAGGCTCGTTGTAAAGTCAGAGATAATGTCCCAAAGTCGCCGTGGGCGTCATTAAAAATTGTAGTTCTGCAAGCGGTAAAAGCGTGGACCTTGCACGCAATAGCGAGTTCTGCCTTGCATAATCTAACTTGTTTAAAAGAAAATCTCACGCTGCAAAATGAGAATTAGTTCAAAAAAATAACTGCGCTCTTTTTATCTCAAAACACTTTGTTCACACTTATAGTCGGCACTCTTCGTTTCCAAGTTTCATATCTTTTTGAAATCGGGGAAAATTTAGATTCTATTCTTGAAATATAAATTCGAGAGATAATAGAGCCTTTCCTCCGATCAATTTAAGGAGAAAAGGTGTACCTGTTCTTGGAGTCTTTCACATTGTCCAGGTTCCGCAAGGTCTCGAGCCAAGCCGGGTCACACTGGTAGCCAGGAAGGGACTTTCTGAGAGCCGCCAGAAACGTTCCCACATCGGCTTGCACGGCAACTGCGGGCTTCCAGAAGGCGTCGGAATTCTGAAACGTTTTGGATGTGGCATGCATATCAAATCGTATTGCCTAGCATAGACATCTGCCAGAAAGGAAGCAAGAGAGAGAAAAAAGGTTCTTTTAGGTTTCCACCAATTTCACACCTTTTTCCCACTGGGTCATTAGCAATTTACGTTTAGAACTAGCGATTGATCAAAGAATTAAAAAATGTAATTCAAATCTCGGCAAATGCCAAATTCCACCAAACCACGCTTTGGCCGATTTGGCCCGCCCCTACAGTGTGCTGGAGGTTTAGAGTAGCTGGATAAGCCCCTTCTGCAACAGACTATAGTTAATGTTGAAAAGCCTGCATATCATCAGAGTATGTCAGCAAGTACAGTCTAAGCTCATTACAACAAACCTGGTTACAACAGACATTTGGATGTAATACACCGATTTGTGAAGTTTGGTTGGTTTTCCTCTACATACCATTGACTCAACTTCATGTCTTCATACAACATACTCCTCTTACAACAGTCCGAAATCTTGGTCAAAATCAAGGTCCATTATAACGAGCTTAGGCTGTACACTAAGGTTCTCAATTTGAGGTTAAGAATGGCATGCTAGAAAAGCAACTAAAGATAATGCATGAGAAATGTGCCGCCCTCACTTTTATTACCGCATGGCCATCAAAATTGGTGGACACCTGCTGAGATTTGCCAATCTGTTAACCACATCGGCTCTGCACCAACATGGTCAGGCTTATACCTGCTGTGGCTATTATCACCTAGTAACACACTTTGTTTGCTAAATGTGGTGGCATAATAAATGACAAACCGTTTTTTCTATATGATATTTAAAATTGAGAACCTTACTTGCTGTTAGTCGAGTCTCGCTACAACAAAGATGGCAGGATACGTGAAAAAGCGCCTTTGCAAGAGCGGTTCGCAGGGTACCGCAAAAGACGTTGAAGACATTTAAAGGGGATAAAGTCTGCCCCCACACATGCTCCAACTGCACGAAAGAGAACATGCCTTGTACAGCTGATCCTTGTTTCTGTTCACGGCAATAATCTTGGACTTCCTGCTGAGAACACGGCCATAGGAGAGGCGGAAGTCACACACAGAACCTGTAAAAGGAGAGAAAATTAAGCCACCTTGGAATTAAGAAACGAAAATATTATGTTTAAAATTACTAATCAACTGAGGCCCCACCATGAAAATCTGTGTGTGTTATTATTAGGAATCAAAGTTTCCAGTTTAAACTGAAAACAATTAATAAAAATAAGTACTGCATTTCAGCTAAAAATACCCATTGAGTCCAATTAGGGTTTCAATCGATGCCAATTGATATCAGCAGATTGCAATTGGTTATTTCCAATTGGGATATATATTTACAATTAGTTATCCCACAAGTTCTCAAAGTGGGTTCCTCGGGACCTACAAGGGGTTTATCGCGGCCCCCAATTTCTTCAACTGTCCCTGCTCCCAAGTAAAGTCGTTTCCAGTTTAAGCACTGTTTTAGCAGATCTAAGCCACCCACTGATGCATAACTATGAGCCAGACACTCCATAAATATGCTACAATTTTTTACAATGTTGTATCTAGGCTTCTGCACTACTCTAGTATTGCCTCAATGCTCAGACCGGGTTGGAGAACATCTGGGTTATCCCAATTGCAAACGCACTGTAACGTAATGAATCGTACGGTCCTACTTGTAAGCAAGATTGCCGCTTGTAACGGGTCATGTAGGAACGTCTGGTGCTGTTTTACCTGCAAGCAGGACGACGTCCGCCTGTGCCAGGGCATCCTTGCGGCAGTGCCTCATCTGGATGGGGCTTTTCCGGCCGAGCAGTCCTCTGGCCATGCCTCCGAGAAAGCACGGAATACCCAGGGCCTGCATCGAATGCCACAGAAAGAGTGTCGGCACTGTCAACTCCGGTTTGTGTCAGCTGTCATCAAACCCACCGAGAACGACGACTGATGTTTTAAGGGGCAACTGAAGCGGTTTTGCATTTGAAAAAAAAAAGAAAACACTCAAATTGTCTTTATTTGGCCTCCAGGATTACGAATATCAAAATTATATTTCAGATTGATGCATTAAGTAGCTACAACAGCGCTTTCAAAATGGTGTTATACAGAGATGTCAACATTTCCATACTTTCCGCAAGTCTTACCAGAGCAGCCAAAAGCGCTGCACGCGTTCCCTCACAAGCTGAACGCGCAAGGCTGCCAAAACCTCAGGGTATGACGTCACATCCAGCAGCTGGTTTTTCTTGTGTCTATTTTGGGGTCAAATGCTCGCGATATTCTAATTCACAGATCAAAAATGTGCTAGGACACACCTCTAACTCGTTTCTTTTCAAGAACCACTTCAACATCCCTTGGGTGCTTGCAATCTTCACTGTTTTACATTTTTCAGATGATGTCACCCGTTTTACTTGAAAGGAACCACCTTGAAGCCGCGGTTTGGTAGCTGATATTTCGCCAAGAGCCTCTTCGAAACCAAGCACCTTAGTGAAACATCAGCTGCTAGTCTAAGGCCTCAAAGAAGGTTCTTTTATTAGTTCTTCCTAGCGAGCTTTCACTGCCTGTGAGCTTTGTCTGGGCATCCTCTATTTTATGCAACGAGGTTTCTGTGAGGAAACTTTTTCATTCTGGTAGGGTAGGGGTTGAAGAAAGAAAAAAAGGATGGATTCCTTTCACTTTTACAAAGAAAACACGAGCCAAAGCAAAAGAGCCTGCAGTTGCCTTCACTCAACTGATTGTTAGGGGCACCATCTTCCGGGGGGTTTCACTTTCACTTCGAGTGCAAACTTAGCAGAAACCACAAGAGCGAGCTCCAGGCTTTGAGCGTTCCTGCCAAAAAGGCACCCCTCGTGCAGTCCAAGGATCGTTCAAGGCAACATGTTTGTGCTTGTTTTGCTTAGGCCTCGCTCACACATAGTCTTAGCCATAAGAGGGTGCTATACCACCATGCACCCTAAAAAGTAGACTTATAAAAACATAGGCACACTTTTATGCGTGCAATAATTTTGTTTTCCAAATCCAGTGCCCCCCCGTGAATTTAGTGAGTACTGACCTCCAAATCAGCCCTGAGGCTGTCCACAGGATGGGGTGGGAGCGTTGACTGACTGCCCAAGATGATGACGGGACGCTTGGCCTGGGACAACATCTCCGCACATTTTTGCACTGCGCGGTTGCGTCGAAAGACGAAGGGTAAACGTCGTGGAAGCAGCGGACGCCACACTACACTGCTAAAGTTGGGCAAGCTAGAGAATCGATCGTAATAATCACATTGTTTTTAATTTCGTTAAATAAAAAAATTAAAAAAAATTGAGGGTTTTGTTTTGGCATGTTTAAGTTGTCCTAAAACTTAATTTTATAATGATTACAAATTTTTTACAAAATTTCAGATATAGCAATCAATCGTTATAACGTAATAGAATTTTTCTGAATGATCGATTTTTTTCGAAGTTCAATGTGGTCCCGACCGAAATGCATGCATTTTTAAGCGGATTATTCTAAGTGTATCGGCGCCCGACCATGCTTCTTACGAAGGTAGAGGTGCCGAAAGCATGCAAGCCTACACGGAGATGCACAAAGACCCCTTGAAAGGCGGGTGCAAAGCAACGAATTCTGTCAGAACTCGTCGCCTTGCACTCGCCTTTCCCACAGAGCTTTGCCTTGTTTAGCTGCATGCGTTCCCTTCTCCGCTAGTCGCCAAACGTCTACATTACCCCTTCCCTTCGCCACTTATCAACACCGAGAAAACCTGTGCCTCCACCTGCACTGTCACTGCCGCACGCTCTTCCTAATGGCGCTGCGGCACCGAAGCCGTGATCCGTGTCCCAGGAGTGAGCACGGAGGGAACGGCTGGCTTCCGCGGCTCGCGGTCAGCGTTGCCCTTACACTGACCACCGACAAGAGGCTGCCTGCGCCGCGCGTATATGGCGACGTGAGGATCCTAAGGTGCGCGAATGTGCTACAGCTATGCAGAGTGCAAGTTCGTCTGCTTCTTGCGCAGCAGTTGCGTTGACGTCAGGACGCTGAGCTCTGGTTGGCTCTGGTTGAAACGATAGTGGGTAGACCTCAAGGCAGCTAGCATTAAGGTCTACCCACTATCCTTCCAATTAAAGCCAATCAGAACTCGGCGTCGTTCTGACGTCACCACAACCCCTGCGCAAGTAGTAGGCGGCTTGCTCTCTACATAGCTTTTACTTCTTCGCACATTGTCGACGAAAAAGGCACCCTTTTTTACGGTACTAAATCTTGCACTCCTGTTTGGACACCATATAAGTATTGAGTTGAAACCAAGAACGGGAAACAGATATGGTTGGTTATTACTGTCGGGGTGTCAGAATAGCCTAACGACAAAACTGTCTATAATGGAAAAGCAGCAAGCAACTAAGGCTTACCTTGCGAAGGTTTTGCGGTAGGTATGGTCACGGGCAGCGGTGAAACGTCGCGTTTCCGGAAGGCCCCCGCAAACAGGTTGTGCATGTAATAGTCCAGGTACCTGTAATGGGGAGCATTATGAGATGGACTTAGTTTTGATCGAAATTCCTGGCGGCAAGGTTATACTGAGTTGGCCAGCCAGAAAAATGCATACCAAGGACACACTACATTGGGGAACTTTACGCGA
Organism: Ixodes persulcatus; assembly: GCA_013358835.2. Classification (NCBI taxonomy): domain Eukaryota; kingdom Metazoa; phylum Arthropoda; class Arachnida; order Ixodida; family Ixodidae; genus Ixodes; species Ixodes persulcatus. The sequence continues at coordinate 187,776 of JABSTQ010010199.1, forward strand.
TTTCAATCGTGCCATCAATATGTAAAAAAGGAAACGGCGAAATTTCAGTGAAGAAATTGCCGAGAAGTTTGGCCGACTGTATTTCTGCTTTGACACCAGGAACTGAAACCGTAACCGCAACCCAAGCCAAAAACTGTATAGGATTGAAATTGTTTTGCTAACCGTAACCGGAATGAAACCAATATTTTAATTCAGTGTGATCCGTAACCGTAACCATAATGGATTAACCAGTAACCAATATATTATATCTGTTCAACATTTTTTCTTTCAACAATAACACAATGGAACATTAACAATGACCTTGAAATGTCATCGGCATTTGCAGACAGCACACCGTCTCCACTTTGCTTACATTCTTCGTGAAAGCAGCCAGGGAAAGGAGCGGGGGAACGAAAACTAAAGTGTGGGCACGCAAATCTGGCAGCAGGTTTGTGTTCCAAGTGGCCAGACGGCTTGGACAGCGCTGCCGTGGACGGAGGCGCCGGCGGCATGCTTCCTTTGCTACGCTCCACTTCAGCTTAACCTTGCAAACGCTGGATTCTACAGGGCTGGTGGGTCAATAAGAGATCCAGAGCGAGGCACGTGACGATGCATCATGGAATCGGAGACTCGCGTGGAGCGCCGTCACCTATTTCGCTTCAATGCTCTTATTGGCTTTCATAGAATTACAGATGTAGAAATTCGCTCAGCAAAGGCTCACACTGACATCTCTGCTGTGGCCAGAGGTCTCTTTGGCTGGGACGATTTCAACAGAACAAGAGCAACAACACAACAGAACGTGACTTTCGGGAGCCAATACATGCCATTGACGCCGTTCTGATGTCAATAACGTAGAGCTAACAAAACGGCTAGCCAGGCGTTGGAGGGCGCCAGTTCGTTTCTGTCGTGTATGCGTCTGGCGAGTAAAAGCTTAGTGGCTCTCGGTTGTTCAACTCTTCCATGCTATGTGCCTTTTCCGTTCCTGAATTATTTTATTGAAAGATAATACACAATCATATGGAAAGTCTACTTATTTTGGTGGGGAGGCACTCAATTGAGTGAACGACCTTTTAGCGAGCGAAACTTCATCCACAATGTTTCATTGAATGACAGTGTTCATTTGAGCAAATGCGGTTGCTCGCAATTAGAACAGTTTAATTGTGACCCCGGTGGAAAGACAAGCGTTTCAAGACGTTATGATAAAAACGCTAAAAAAAAAACAGCTGGATTGAGCTGGTCATTTTGAATGATGCATAAACAGTGTGACCATATCGTCACTAGCATGTAAGCATGTTGAACAAAATATGTAATGCAAAATAAATGATGTAAACAAAAGCCTGGAAGTAATGAAACTTGCGACCAATAAAGAAGTTTCGGAATGCTTAACATTGTGATTAGTTTCGATCCTGTTGAGCATCGCCAGCGTGCAATCGTGCATCCCTCTGCGTAAGGGGCTTGAAGATTCCAGGCTAGCCATTCTGCATTGTCTAAATTTTTCATTTACAGCGTAAAAACATGTCACCTCTCCGAGTGGACGGCAAGCATCACGCTGTCTATATTTGCGACTCCAATTCACTATAGGTGGCGCCACTCATTTTTCAAAATGGCGGTTATAGTGAGGGTCGGAGATGCGTGCCGCTGCTGAGCCTGTCTTGCGTGCTGGCTTCACTGAGCGATACAAATTATTACTAATAATACGAGGAAGCAAGGGTGTTATGAGCGCAGGTCACCTCTTTATCCTGAATACCAAAACGGTGTTTAGCGTAAAACTTACTCCAGGAGGCACTTTTAAATTCTGGAGCGAAACCGAAACTAACCTCTATTTTGGATTTATTTTTCTTGATATATGTCTTATTTTCGAATTCTTTCATAGCTCAAGATGTGTCTCACATCGTAATTATTTAGTTAAATAAGTTGTTCGACAAAACTTTATTTTGTGACATACATGTTCGATTCAGGCGCTTCAAAATATTTCGGAGATTTCAGTGTCCCTTTAAAGACAGGGTCTTTCATACACTTTAGAGGTAACATAGAATATTGTAGTTGTGGAAAAAATCAGTCCTGATATTTGTGCGTTCCCGCTGCCTTTTTTCGCTCAGATAATTGTCATGTGAAATAATGAACTGCGGGCCTTTTAATGGGTTTTGGGTATTTAGATGATTAATTGCTTTAACATTATTCCAAGCACAAGAAAAACAGAATAAATCAAATGTTTACAATATGTCCACAAAATGTATAAAGTAATAAACGCTATTCTCAGTATAACTACCCAGAGACGAAATCCGAGTCAGACAGCTGAAGTGTGTTTTTTTATAGCAACGCGTGGCGCATATGACGTTATATTGTACCCAGTGTTTGACTGTTCATCTAATTTGATAACGATGTCAGAAATTTTCATATGTTAAAAAAAAAAAAATGATACCTTTCTGGAAGGACTACTATGGTTAAATGGCGTATTTTTCTGATTGTGACGTTAATTTGCAGTGATTTGTATTATTAATAATAATAATAAAATTCAGATATTTTAAAACGCAAATTTTCAACCTCTAATATAATTTGTTGCTTATAGTTATATATCATCACTGGTGCCAATTGCAGCATTTTTAATTACCAAGTTAAAAAAAAAAAAATATTTGTCTTAAACCAATCAAAACATTTCGCTAATGTGAGAAATTCATGTAAAATTACATTAATTGTGGGTAAAGCATATTTTGCTATCAAAGTCGCGACTTTTCACACTCAGCAAAAGTTACAAAGTCGCCGCTAATATCCTTCCAAATGCCCCAAAATAAAAAAATAAAAATAAAAAAAAAACAGATTTTTTTATCTACCAATTTTTTTTATAACATTTAGTTACTTTCATTTTTACGCGCCGTTGTTCTGCCAATCTCAGCCTTTTCCGTTCGAAGGAACGCCTCCCTGCTTGCACGTCTGCTCACTGCAGCACGTTGCGTTGGCGTTGGAAGCTGGTGAAAGAGTTGTGAGTTTTAGCATTGCGTATACGAGCGAACGCAAGCTCTGTGTGTTTCCGTAAGTTTTGCGTGTTCCAGACTGCACGTGTGCGGAGCCCAAAATTGCGATCTTAGATTAGCGCATGGCGATGAGGCGCACGCACAACATGGGGCACGCAACTCTCACGCAAACGCACAGCGCTTGAGTTTGCTTCTATACGCAATACTAAAAGTCTCTAGTAAGGTACAATCCCATACCGGCTGCAGCACTACGTTGGGACAGTGAAGAGTGATGTTTGCGTTCGGAAATGACATTTCGCGAGCCATGATGGCGCGCAGTTCCGCCGTGCCCACTGAACAGGAGAATCGGGGGACCCTCACTAGAGCGCTTCCCATTTCCGTCGCGGGAGCAAGGAGCTGGAGACGCGAATATCCACACACACACGAATGTTTCTGAGTTTGATTACTTTCGCCTTGCTGACCCATTGCTGAACATCAGGAATTACTTCAAACCATTTATTGAAAAACTGTTGTCAAATGCAAAAGAAATTAGTCATAGGCAGGATATATTTGCTTCAGAAAAAAACATCAAACCAAGAAACACCAAACCAATTTGAAAAAAAAAAATGGTAACTGTAGCTGTAACCGAACCGTTGTATTTATCAATTTCCGTCACTGTTTTTCACCGAACTGTTGCAATACATATCTGACACCTTTTGCACTTTGTTTCTCTGCCTCCTCACTAATGGTAATGAAATTGAGCGACAAAGAAGTGGTATATAGCGTGCCGCAGTCATCACCAAGGGTCCCAGTGCTCCCGAGACTGTCACAAAATTATATTTTTCAAAGAGGATTTCTATTTTTAAAGGGGCCGTGCAACAATTTTTGGACTTTGATCCAATAACTGCGGGAGTTGTTCCCTGTCACGTCTTGAGTAAAGAACTGAAAATCAATTTTGCCTAAGCGCATTAATTCTTTTTTTTTTAATTGTAAAACTTTGGAAGTTTTGGGCACCTCCCAACCACTCTCAACTCTTACATCGCTTTCCGAGTCACATGCGCAGTCACATGTAGCGGGGTGCACTGGGGACAACAAAGTATCCGGTTGGGTTCTCCTTCAGAGCCTCCAGCGCGCGCTGCCTCTGCTTGCAACTCACATGGTGACCTTGAAGATTGGTCTCAGTGATGGAGAGGGGAAGAAAATGGAGGACAAAGTGCTTGCCTCGCTGTAAGGAAAAGGGAGCTTCTGGTAAACCTCAGAACATCATGCCGACATTTCATAAGGAGACCTAGCTTCCTCAGGACCCTAAAGAAGCTAGGTCTCGTAGTAAAACGTCGGCATGCCGTTCTGAGTTTTACCAGAAGCTCCCTCTTCACGTTCTTCTGCCGGCTTTGCTCCCTTTAGTGTTTTGTTAGCTGTAAGGAAGTCGGACTCACATAGTAGCGAAGAGATGAGACTCGAGAGAGGAATGATTTTGTTCACTTCAGACAGATGACTCCACTAAAACTGAATATATACCAACTCATGTTTACAAACAAGCCGGAGCGCCCCTAGCGGCACGCAACCGGCGACGCACATGCGCGATGGGGTGTGGGCAAGAAGCGCCGCATTAACAAATCCTTGGAATGTGATGTTGTCGGCGTTGGTGCGAGTCTCTGTGCTCTTTTTTGCGTTCGAATTGTTGATCCTAGTCTTCCTATCATCTCTTACTACTTTATTGGCCTGAGCGAAATTAACAAGCCGTTACACTACAAAACTTGGTGTATACCATAATGTGACGTGCGGCAATTCATTTACTGTGAATGCCACAGAATGGACGTGAAAGTCTGATTCGTATGAGATTCTCCTCGCTATATTCAGTTGCGACGTCGCTCAAGCTGCAAAAGCGTGGACGATAGCAGCGATGCTCGACGTCAATACTCAAAATCGCAAGCAAAATCAAACCAAGTGAATCGGACATAACAAGTCAGTGTAGCCACTGGTAACAATGATCAACATCTCCTTGTATCTACTGTTTACTCCGAGCCTACTTACCCCAAGCAACTTTCAAACTTAAAAGTATTTCGAGGCTTGCACTTTCCTTTTATCCCAACATTTGGTCTACTGGCCGCTGTCGTTTCAACGAGCAGATGAAAGCTTGAACGATCAGACGGCTGTCTGAACGTGAAGACGCACTGAATGTGGTCCGCGGGTGGTCTGGACAGCTTGACGGTTTTCCCACGTTCATATTGGAATGAAATAAATAAATCTGGTGATCACATGTATCCGTGAATTCAATCCAAAGTTCTTCCTGCACAAGCAGTCGTGTTCCCATGGTGTCTGGCTTCCCCTTTCACGGCATCTATCCACGTTCTCAAACGAACCGAGCAGACAGAAAACACGTGAAAACTGATCTTCACTCCTTTCCCAGCCCTTTTGGTACATCCCCAGTCACAGCGTTTTAACGAGAAGGCTGGTTTTAGTCATGTTTGTTTCTTCCAAAACCACACAGGAATGTCCACCCCGCATGGCGACTTCTGCCCACACCCCTAGACCGGAAGTGTGCCCGAAGAGCCACCACCGCGGCGTGACGTAACAAAGATCAGTTGGTGTATAGTACAACTTTGTCGATGATATGAGGTTTCTGACGCACTTACTCACGTTGAAATTACAGTATTTATAAAAGATAGCCTTAGATTGAGCACATAATAACACATCTTGCCAACTTATTACAATGCACCCAGGTTGGCACCACACCAGTTCCCATGGCGACCCGTGACGGCAAATCACAATTTATTCCCATTCTTTGCTTTGTAGCCCCTTTAAGGAGCTACTTAATGGATAGTCCCAAGGAATTAAAAGTTGGATTCAATGGATAGTTCTAAGGACTCGAAGAACAGACTTCGGACTCAATGAAGTCCTAATTTCTTGAAGAATTAGTCTTTGGACTCAATATAGTCCTAAAGACTTGAAGAACAGTTTTTGAACTCAATAGATCCAATGGCTAGTCCCTGAATTTGACTCACATGCCTGCCACTATCCGAAAAGGGGAAAGCCCCTTAGCCATCTTTACAACTTCGGGTCGACGTTTAAGGGCAGTTTGCTAGAAATTAAGCTATGTTCCAACTCATCTGATAAAGCAATCAGAGGACCTTCCCACCATTTGACGAGTTTCTGGCCGAAGCCCTTGGGAGATCCCTTGAAGCCAACTTCGGACTGGACTGATGGCATAGGGATACAGCACGTCAATGGGCAATTCCACAAAAACAGGGCCTGGACAGAAGCCAAAAGGAAATTGAACCAGCTGCAAGCAACCCACCTGTCACCCAATTCTAGCATACGTAAGCAAAAAGTGACTTGCATGGTTCTCAGCAATGGGCAAAAGATTGCTATTGCAGAAGGCTGGCACCTCACCTTGAAGGCAACACTTGCAGAAAGACAAGGTATAGGAGCCCCAGCCCATGACACTGCTTAAATCCATCAATAGTTACAAATAATTTCTAGCTTTGGCACAAACAAAACCAGCACTGGTAAGGCCTCAATTAAGCTCTTATTCTCCATCAACTTTTTCTTTTGCAAAAAAAAACAAACAGTTGAATATATGATCCCTCTTTCTGAAATAAACTCAAGCAGGATTATTTCTTGGTGATAGATAATTAATATATTCGACTGGGAACGCCAGGGGTGAAACAGACGTTAAACCATAAGCCAAAAATTTGCACACAAAAAAAAACAAAAAAACGGGTGCACAGCCAATGATTTTTTTATAGCAATGTACATATCACTAGAATGTCACGAGGACAAAATGATCCTTCCCATAGAGGAGATATTGATGACCCGACTTCTACCAGTTTCCATTCAAGAGAAAGGTCGCAATAGTTTCCACATCACGTTTTGTCCATATGAGAAAGCTATGGCTGGCCATTGCCAAAGCTGACCCACCTGGGGTGTCTGACTGAGCCTTCTGCAGTGCGGTGCGCAGCGTGGGCACAATGTCCCTGACCGTCTTGACCGTGGCGGTGAACTTGCACAGCGATTGGAACAGCGACAGCTGATCGATGTCCTGCAGGGCACCTCGCCCCTGAGAGCAAAAAAATAAAAAAATGACTGCTGCTGAAATTGCTGCGCTGACTCGTTAAAGTGCGATAGAATTTTGACCAGCCTCGCATGCACATTTTTCTTTTATTAAACTGCCTAGGAAGTCCAGCGTAAATTCTAAAAATATTTTTTTTCGACGTCCACAATGTCTTTTTTTCACATTTAGAATGAATTCACAGAACTTTCTAATCTAACTGTCTACATCCTGCAACTAACCAAAAAATTTTGTTTCATCAGTACTGCAATTCAAATGTTTCTCTCTTATTATGTAATGAACATGATAAGACTGTCAATAACTGTATTTGTCATTCAGAAGCTAATATATTGCCACTTACGTGGCAGAGTTGGCGACACACCCAGCTACCACGATGAGGAACAAAGTTCGAACACTCATCGGCACATCTTTTTTTTTTTGTTATTCTGTACTCTCCTGGAAAGTTTCAGCTCATTCTCGGCTGCAATGTGAGTTCTGGTACGGAACATTTGGGAACGCACCGCATGTATAAAAGCAACAGTAACTGCAGCTTCGGGAAAGTCGCACTACAGTCGCAGAAGCAAGATATCTGGTGCTTTCCTCTTTAGTTTGTAGGCCCAAGGTCGCCTCATTAAACATTTATTTTCGGTTTTACATTGGTCTACCCTTTTTTCGTATGCATAATTGCATACGCAATTATGCATAATTGAAGTAGGCATGTAACAGATGCGTGCAGCCCGCTTCATTGGTTACAAACCGAGACACAAACATGAAAGTGCCTAGGGTTCACTTATAAATGCCGTCTCATTTAGAAAGAAAAAATACATACAATATGCAGTACACCTTTTTTGCCATTTGTCAAAAGAGATGGGTGAAATGCATGCTACACCGAGGTTCGTAATGCGAGAGGTCACACTGCTTCGAGATGCGGCACCCTTATCCTCAAGCTGCAAGAGCGTACGGCGTGGTCAGTGCAATAAAATTGCTAATATGCTAATAAAGGGTTTCTAATGCAGGGTTTCTCAATCTCGAAGAACCCCGAATGTCTGCCTTCAATGGCAACACAAGATCCCCCTGGGGCTCTAATCTGGACACTTGGCGAAAAAGGCAGCGAGGAATTCGACCACTGTGATTGGCCGGCGCCGAGGTCAGGTGCGGTTGCCCCCAATCATGGCTGCCGAATGTCTCGCCGACTTTTTCGCCAGGTATCCAGATTAGAGCCCCTGGTCTCGGGATCCAGGCAATAAACCAGAGCACAAGCGTGAAAACCTTGCAAAAAATAATATGCTTATCCAGGGAGTGTTTGCGCGGCTCACGCTTACGCATCAATGAGCGGCTTGCATCTGCTAAAACCGTGCAGCCAACATACAACCTTGCTTTTCTGCAGGGAAGGTAGTCCCCTTAGCGCCGTCCCCTCCTAAACTGCGAGGTCAGTCGTGTTGGGCAAGGTAAAAAGTGGAGAGAATATGGGAAAGCAGGAGGCGGGCAAAAGTGAAAAGCGTGAACTGTACATCGGCCTTTAAACTGGAAGAACACTTTAATCGGGAGCAGGGACAGTCAAGGAAATTGGGGTGATTGGGGAATACATAAGGGTTCTTTGAGGCCTAGGAATCCACTTCCTGGGCTCCAATGCAGTTGCTGCATAATACCAGAAACAAAAAAACTTCCTTAATCGGCACACCACCTGTCTTGGACTGAAGAGCTTGTGAATAAGGGGCAGCGACAAACAGCATTCAACTGTTCAACTGTAACACTGTTTACTAGGTTCGGTACCTTGACAGCTGTAGCAGCAGCACCTCCGAGAAGCAGCACGGGAGACTCAGCCATCTGGGCGTTCTTGATCGCCGTTACTGTGTTGGTCAGGCCTGCGACGCGCGTACATGCATCAGTGTTGGGCAAGCAAGTTGATCCTCTCCCTGCGTGCCTCGTGCGTTTGTTTACCCACCAAATATGCTTTTGTCTCAACCCGACCTAAACCAATGACACTGCACGCTTGACAACCACGTCATCGCGTTGTATGAACCTCTGTGCAGATGGTCCCCTTGGTACTTGCATATGATTCTGCATCTGCAGACTTCATGTCTGCATCCACAGCTTTACTTATGGCTGACCAGATATAATGAACTTTTAGCCGCATCTGCCGGTTTCTTGCGGGTGCCAACAGATAGCGTGCGAGTTACTTGCGATCTTCAATGGTGAGCATAAAGGTTCAGAATATTTACCGGGTCCCGCCGTGACCACAGCCACGCCGATGCTGCCAGAGAGGCGAGCCACCGCATCAGCTGCAAACACTGCCGACACCTATCGCAAAACACCAGTGAATTCAGTTTAAAGAGTGAAAACAAAAAAAAAACATACGGTATACTGCATTGCCAATTGATTGTTATCTATACACGTTTGCAAGTCCGGCTTCAGGGCACTGCCATCTTGCTCACTGGGGTGCGCTTGGACGTGTCCTAATCCGATTACGAAGCCTTGCTAAGGCGTCATAATCGGATTATGGCCGCGCCCAAGCGCACCCCACTGGGCAAGATGGCGGCGCCCTGAGACCGCACTTGCAAACTTGTATAGAAGGGATTTTATGAAGGGCCGTGGTACACAGCAGTGCACCCTTTTAGAAATTCAGTGCCAACTAGTAGACTGAATAACAGTCAGACTTTTGCCCCACTTATAATGGTAATAAAAATATAGTACACCAGTGGGCCCCGTCACCATCGTATGCATTACAGTTCTCTCTCGATCCATAGCTGCTTCAATGACAACAAAGGAACAACACGTCTGAACAAGGCGCTCACCCGAATAGAGCTGTCCATAAAATTCACGGTACAATAAAGCGCCGTTCACACTCTTGATACTGAGTAAGACCGAGTGAGACCGGACCAGTTTTTAAGCCTTTGGCGACTTCTTAGGACCGGATGCGCAGCAGCGGAGCTGGTCCTAAGAGATTGCAAGAGGGTTAAAACCGGTCTGGTCTCTCTCGGTCTTACTCGGTCGCAAGAGTGTGAACGGGCCTTAAGGGGCTTTCGAGTTGAGGTTGTGCCAGCAGATTAATTGAACCCGAGTGCGAAATGACTGCTAATGCAGCAGTTGTATCAAATATGGGTGTTGCATTTTTCTAATGCCTGAGTGCAGAGACCTCTTTGAACTGGAAGGCATCTGCTTGGGCACGTGTCTTCCACCAGAGGGCCATCATTAGTGATAATAGTGGCTGAGGTGGCCAAACCGAATTTTGTAAAATGTTTGTTGTAAAATTTGTATTGTATCACCTGGCTGCCAAGCCAAAGCTCTTCCCAGAGCAAAACAAAAAAACAATGTTGGTTCGGTCACATTCCGATTTGAAACAAATGCTCAAATGACAGATTTAAGGGGAGTGATAAACATGTAGCTCTGATCCTTGAGATAAAGGAAACAAAATGTACTATTTAGTCATCACTATAAGATAAGCAAACGACTGCACAGATGGACTCTGGAGTAAAACATCAAAGAAATTCTACAGGTTCTGCATTTATAGGCAGTAGGCAAATTTGTTGGAATAATGGGAGCATACAATACCTATGCAGATCTATAAAAAAAAAATACAGCTTTTGGAAAGTGCTAGGAATAACAGAAGTTTCAAGGACTATAAGGACCAAGTTAAACATTTGGCCCGTTCAATTTACCTACACTTCCTGCACATGCTACACTTGGTGCACACTGCCGCATTCAAGTTACGAGGGCAGCCCATCTTAAAACGGAAGCCGGAAGTAAACTGTCCTGCACTTTTCTCGATTCTGCCACACTTGTTGTCATGAGCTTGTGACAATAGACCTTCGAGAGTTATCAGCGCCCATGAGAAGAGGGCGGGACTCGACGCACCGAACTTCTGCGCTTCAGCCTTCGTTAAGGCACTGTTAAACACCCGAGCCCAAGATTGAACATGACTGACCTCATGCCGTGTGTCCACAACACGAATGCCTTCCCTTTCCGCTGCCACCAGGATGGGCGAGATGTGGCCACCGCTTAACGTGAAAAGGAACTTCACATTATGGGCCTGTGGAACGAACATACAGACCCTTAATGGCCAGTGGTTGAACTCTTAAGGACTCCAAATTACATGCTTCCCAAAAGGCTGGTTCACACATCTGCATTTGAGTGTGGTCGAGTGTACATAGTTGTATAATTTATTAGGTATCACTTCATCTTGCGCTTCAAATATGTCTGACAATGTTATAAGTGACTATTTCTCACAGACAGTGCATAGACCTGATCTTGCAAATACTGAGGAACCTTCAGACCAGTCACACAGAGGTAGCAAGTGATGTCCAGGTTGACCCGACAAGTGGCACCAGTGGGCCAGTTACTAGAGATAAGAATGCACTCCGTCAAGGTCCAACGCAAATGTGACAACCAGCCTTTAATATCTCGAAGGAAAAACTACTGTTGTAAAGGTGTGTCAGCTCTCACTCAAAATTTGCTGGTGCTTCCTCTTGATTGCTTTTCCTTCTATGATGAGGAGGGCCCTTATTGTTTTTTTCCCCGTGTGGTATTCCCCTTCTGTGCAGGAGGGCTCGAGTGACTTTGAAGCGGCGTCACCCATTTTCCCCACTTCTGCAAACTTTGTGCTTTGTGCGTGACTATGCCTGTCGATTCTGTCCCTTTGCGTTCACACATCGCACCTTTTATAGGTTTTTTTTTCGCATCCTGAGTTGGCTAAGTGCCGGGACCCAGCGTAATCCTGCCCCTTTTTTTTTTTGCTTCTTTTCTATACTCGTTTGCAAGTCGGGCCTCAGGGCGCCGTCATCTTCCTTAGTGGGGTGCGCTTGGGTGCAGCCATAATCCGATTATGACACCTTCGCAAGGCTTCGTAATCGGATTATGGCGCACCCCAGGCGAGCAAGATGACAGCACCCTGAAGCCGGATTTGCAAACATGTTTTTTGTTTTGGTTGCTGGGGGGAAGAGGGGAGTATGAATAAACCAACAGCAATTTTTTGCTTGTTTTTTATTTTTTTATTGTTTTTTTTGTTGTTTGATACATTTTTGGGGGACAAGTGTGAAAGAGTCTTTATTAATTTTTTAACGACTATTATTATTGTTTTCATTATCGTTTTTTGTAAGTGTGCAATTCAAGGGTGCAAATTATTGTGTTGGAGTCATGAATATGGCAAAGGAAGAGGACTGGCATCATATGTGACCAGAAAGTGTGTAGCGCTGCAGCACCTAGGAACCCGTATCTTAATACATGACTTGCATTGATGCGACACCAGCCGCCACTGCTCCGTACCATGTTCCTCTGCCCGTACCTTCTCCAGCATACATTTGGCACCATTGAATATGTTCTTCTCAGAAAGTTTTGCCAAGAAGACAAATTCGATGGTGCCAAATGTATGCTGCATAAGGTATCGGCATAAAAGCATAGTATGAACCAATGGCGGATGGTATAGTGCCATATGGCGGCACGCGCAAGGCATGTATAGCATCTAAACACAGCAAGCACAGTGGAGGTCGGTAGCAGTGCAATTGACCAACATAAAATATGATGTCTCTGGTAGGTCTCCAAATGTCTATTTCTAGAGCAATCAACGTTCAACAAACATGGCTTGTAACCGAGACAGAAATTTTGGCAATCAGCATGAAAACATTCTCGAGCAAAACCAAGTACTACGTCTATAGATGAAGTCCTGACCTTTAGAACGTCAGCAACCAGATCACCACCATTTCGAACGGAAGACTTGTCAACCTGTAAAACAGGACAAACATTCATAAAAAATCTATTGAGAAAAAAACAAGGCAAAGATGCAGCCCCTTTAATTATGCAGAAAATAGACTTAAAAAAGTCCAAACATATAGTAATCAAGAAATCAATTTTGTTTTCTTCTGAACAGGACACAGCGTGACTTTCGACCGAATGTTATTTTGGAAGAAATATATACAGTCGAACCTCGTTAATTCGAACTCGAGGGGGACCGAAAATTTGTTCGAATTAAACGAAGTTTGAATTAACGAAAGCTCATTAAATTACTTACTTACTCATTAAATTACTTACGTGCAGCGCTGCGTCGGGCGGCGCATATGCACTGAGCTAACACATGAGTGACGAGTTCCAGGACATTTATTTTCACCGATCACAAAGGGAAGTAATCCGTGATGCGTGCCAGTGCGCGGTTCCTCAGTCGTGAATCAACAAAGATCGCTTGGAGCTTGGAGACCAGCTCTAACGCGGCATCCGCATTCTCCTGGCAAGAGAAGTAGCGCGGTGGTGTCCAGCGCTTACAGTGCTCTTCGTGATGCTGTGTTTCATCACTATTTCCGTCTTAAAAAGTGCGCCTTAGTCAAATTCTTGCAGTATCTCTACCTTCATCTTGAGGTCCTTTGGTGGGCGGTACGTGCCCCGGCTCGCCATGACGCTTGGAATCGAGATAACGTCAGTCGCACCGCTCATCGCAGCATTAAAGGTCATTACGTGATCGGTTGTCATGGTTATTTGAGACTGGAGACGTTGGAGGTGCTGCCGCGTGGAGTTAGCCCGCTCCTGAAGGCATGCTCGGCGGCGCGGGATGTTCGAATTACCGGGCGTTTTCGCCCATTGAAATACATATAGTGTAGTCCGGACCACAGCGTCAGTTCGAATAAACCGAAAGTTCGAATTAAGCGTGTTCGAATTAACGAGATTCGACTGTACTGTAAAACCCTTTATTTTCGCGGCCCCTACTTTTCGTGACTCGGTCAAAGAGGACATAGGTAATCGCGGCCACTGAATTTCGCGAATTCCAGACGCCTGCATTGAAACTCTTAAAGGCCGACGTACAACCTCGGTTTTCTGCAGGGATTAAATTTAGCGAATTTCGCAAAAATGAAGGGTTTCACAGTATATATAATAAGAGTAACCATTGAGTTGAAAGTTAAGCTGCGCCCTGTCCAGATATTCCTTTGTGTGTCCGTGTTTGTTTGGCGTATTATCCAGTGATGAGTAACCAACTAGCCCAAATGATTGGTCTCCTTCTAGCAAATCCAATTTTTAGATATCGCATGCCGCAACCACTAGACCAGGGACACTTTCCGGTGCTTGTATAATTTTGATCTCGGCGTTCTGCTTTCGCTAACTTAATTTATCAAAATTATTATTTTTTTTTTTTTTTTTTTTTTTTTTTTTTTTTTTTACTTTGCGGTGTTGACAGCGTTGCGACATTCGGCGACCTCGGTTACTTGGATCGTTCAGCAGTTTCAAGGCTACCCGCGAAAAACACGCCACCTTGAAAAGGCCGATCGCAGTCAACACAAAGTCACGAATAGTGGAAGGTAAGGGGCCAGGGTCCCCGAAGTGCCGAAGCGAGCAATATCTCACTTTGTAGACGATGCTTCTGACAAGATCCAACTTTCTGGCGATCCCGGCGAGGAGGCTTCCCAAGACCATGACCGCGACGGGGATCCAGTAGCACCTGAGGTAACCGCAGAACGAAAGGAAAGCGTCCATGTCTGCCCGCTATCAAACGCGAGGACGCACGAGCACTGACACGCGCCGAAAGTAAACCAGGAAACTCCGGACCTGATGGTCGAGAGACCGGTTTTTACTCAAAAACAATCAACACACTGACCCTGACCGGATCCACTGTGACCGGATCCGTGCGCTTCTCCCAGCTCTGGCTCTGCCTCGGAGAATGAATGAATACATAACCATAGATACTCTGAGGAAGTGACGTTTAAAATGTCGGTCTCTTTATTTTCGGTTTCGAAGGTTGGTTTCGTTTTGGGCGTTTACAGATCAGATCGAACAACCATGTCCGGTGACCATTTTTTATTTTGATGAAAAAAAAAAAAAATATTTTGCAGGCTCTATGATCAGAAGAATAAAACCAATCCTTAATTTCGGGAAAAAAAAAAAAAAAAATGTTTGCCTTTGCGAAACAAATTTGTAAGCACCCTCTCAGTCACAAGCGCGTTTTGCGTATCGCGGGATGTTGTCATTTCGGGCGGGTTCTCTGAAAAATGTGTTCTGGCTACGGGTCTAAAAATATTCACTGACAAATTAGGCATATGAAGGATTGACAAAAAGTATTACTCACCGAGTATTAGGATCGTTATTTTGGGAAACAAAATCGCAAACACGGCGCTCTGGATTAAAGTTGTACATGATGATTGAAACCTGAGACTGTGGTTTGAAAAACGGAAACTCTTGAAGTAGGAAGAAAAAGGGACAGACAACGTCTCAACTTACACCAGCTCGCCTGTACTTGAACAGTTTTTTTCTGGATTAAAGATTTTTTTTTCTCCGTATCTATTAAGCTAAGGTCTTCAAACTTTGCCAGTGTGTTGCCCTGTATATAATTCATCTTTGCATGAAATATTGTTGTCCTGGTTAGCGGGAGAAATTTACAAGAATTGCTCACACAAGGGCATTTAACTAAATATGCATTATTTTGAAAATCATTTAAAACAAAGGCCATCTTTAATATTCTTTAAACTCTCCGAAATTAACGTTTATAATATGAACTATCTGAGTCCGCCAAAACATAAGGTAATATTTGTGTGGCTTCTAAGTTATAAAGCTAGAAATATGGCCAAATTGACCCTAACGTGGTTGCCATCTGCACATACAAGTTCTTCACAATTTCATTATTATTAAAAAGCGTAAACTTTCTACAGGGTGGTCAGGTGGTCTGTGCAGCTGCCAATTTCTTTTTTCCGGACCACACCGTAGCATTATTACACTTTTTAATAATAATGAAATTGTGAAGAACGGGTATGTGGTGCACGCCCCATTTATGGCAACCGCTTAGCGTCAATTTGGCCATGTTTCTCGCTTTATAACTTAAAAGTCACACAAATATTGCATTATGTTTTTGCAGACTCTGTTAGTACATATTATAAACGTTAATTTCGGAGAGTTTAAAGAATATTAAAGATGGCCTTTGTTTTAAATGATTTTCAAAATAATGCATATTTAGTTAAATGCCCCTGTGTGAGCAATTCTTGTCACTTTCTCCCGCTAACTAGGACAACAATATTTCAAGCAAAGATGAACTATATACAGGGCAACACACTGGCAAAGTTTGAAGACCTTAGCTTTTATAGATACGGAGAAAAAAATACTGACAATACAACAATACTTTGACAATACTTTTGTTGATAAACTGTACGTTTGTATGGAGCACATTTTTTCTTTATTTCCCGGTAGTACCATTATTTTTGGCGGGGATTTTAATTACCCTGGTGTAAATTGGAAGGACGGCATTGGTCTTACCTCTTGTGCGGTTGGTGCAAAAGTTTCAAATTTTATTAACCTGGTGCATAGCTTTGGCCTCGCTCAAGTTGTAAACGAACCCACACGTTTAAATTCTGTTTTGGACCTTGTTTTCACCTCGACTGCGGATGATGTGCGGTCAGTTCGTATTCTTGACAGGATCAGCGATCATAACACGGTTTTAGTTGAAATGTCTCTGCCATTAGTAACTAGAAAGATAAGTCCTAAACTCATCAATGTATAAAGCAAGGTTAAAGAATGCGCCCTAAACGAGGCTTTTGAGCAGTTTGCTTCAGAATACGAACACTATTTTAATGAAAGATCTGTAGAGTTAAACTGGAAATTACTAAAAGACGAGTTTAAGCAGTTGAAGTCTCGATTTGTGCCTCAAATTGTGTTAAAAACGAATGCTGATCAACAATGGTTTACGAATACACTCAGAAAATTAAATAATAATAAAAAAAGCGTCTCTTTGCCAAAGCTAAAAAAAAAAAAAAACCGTGTATCTGATAAAATGCGAAGAACAAATACTTCAAGCAAGACCTGCTCAATTTATTGCTAACCAACCCTCGGAAATTTTGGAAAGCAATATGTTCAAGGAAAGATGACTCTCTCCCTAAGCTGAGCAACGATCTCAACGAAGTATTAGCAAACCTTGAATCAGCTACCGTCTTTAACAACTATTTTTCGTCCGTTTTCACCGTAGAAGACTTACCAGTAACCTGTGATCCGATCTGTAGACTACTTAACATTTCTTGCGAGCCTATTGTCTTTGACCGAAATGGTATCAATGCAATCGAAAAACTCTCCCGCAGCTCAGCCCCTGGCGACAATATTTGCCCTAAACTTCTAAAAATAAAAAAGCACATATCATCTTACCTTTTCTGTAGACTATTTCAACAATCACTTGACTCGGCTACCCTCCCGGAGGACTGGAGATTCGAGAGAGTTCTACCTATTTTTAAATCCGGAAACAAGCAGGACTACTCGAATTATAAACCTATATCGCTGACAAGTGTGCCATGCAAACATTTTTGAACATGTCATCTACTCCCACATCATGAACTATTTGTCGGAAAATAAATTAATATGTAACAACCAACATGGTTTCAGGTCGGGTTATTCATGCGAAACCCAGCTTTTTGAGTTTGTAACCGATTTGCATAACAACTTTCATTCCTCTAAACCCACTGATGCTACCAGCGACTTCTATACAAACTTCCTGAGCTTAACATCCATTCATCTATTATACTCTGGATAGCTGAATTTTTAACTAACCGTAAGCAAGCTGTTCACCTTGGCCATGCCAGATCACCAAGCCTGCCTGTACTGTCGGGCGGCCCCCAGGGCAGCGTTCTCGGGCCGCTTTTATTTCTTATATGTATTAACGATCTTCCTCACCAGATAAGATCATCTATTAGGCTTTTCGCGGATGATTGCGTAATTTACCGTCGCATCACTAACCCTGAAGATTCAATACTACTACAGCAGGATCTAAATGTTCTGTCTCATTGGTGTAACACGTGGCAGATGAAGGTCAATATAACCAAGAGCAAACTTTTAACATTCACTGGTCAGCGATCTCCTCTTGTACGTAACTACACCTTACTAACACTGTCTCTCGAGAAAGTACCAACTTACGAATATTTAGGCGTAACATTTTCTGAAGACCTAACTTGGAATACTCATATTGACAATTTAGTGGCGATCTCATACATAAAACGTAATCTATACCCCACTCCCCGTTGTGTTAACTGCTAATAAAACTTTCGTCCGATCAAAATTGGACTACGCCAACTTTATTTGGTGGCCTCATCAATCATATCTCATTACTAAACTCGAATCGGTGCAAAATAATTGGCATCACGTTTTATAACACATGACTACTCACGAACGTCAAGCGTAACTGCACTAAAATTCAACCTCGACCCTATGCCCTCTATCTCAAAGAACTCAACTTGCTCGTCTTGTCCTTTTTCACAAAACTTACTATTCCTCTTCTAATTTCCGAAACACCAACTGTCAGCCACCACCTCACATCTCCTTGCGTCACGACCACAGCCTAAAAATTAAACCTCTATTCACCAGGACTAATAAATTCCAAAATTCCCCACTTTCTCTCGCTATTATTAACTGGAATTCCCTTCCTGAAACCATAGTACGTGAATCTAACCCTAAGACATTCCGTGAACTCTGCAAGGCACACCTGAAAAGTGTTAATCTTTAACATGTTTATCTGTTAATTACCTTTTCTGCGTGTTATGTTTTGATATCTGTCCTATTAGATCGTAGTTTTTCGCGTTTTCCTATTATTTACCTTGTCGTCACTCTTCTGCTTTCTGTATATGTCATTTGATCCCCCCTCATGTAATGCATTTCATCCGAAATGCCTTTGAGGTATAATAAACTGAACTGAACTCAGCTTTATTGCGCAATGTACTGTGTTTGCGATTCGTTTTCTCAACATAACGACCCTATAATACTCGGTGATTGATGATTTTTGTCAATCCTTCCTATGCCTAATTTGTCAGTGTATATTTCTTGACTCGTAGCCAGAACAGAAAAAAAAACAAAAAAAAACACGAAAACAAGGATTGGTTTTATTCTTCTGGGCACGGAGCCAGAAAAATATATTTGTTTCATCAAAATTAAAAATGGTTACCGGACATGGTTGTTCGATCTTATCTGAAAACGCCCTTTTGTAAACGAAAAGTTTCCCCACTAAATTTGGCAGTCGGATTATTGTCACATGACCTGAACCTACAGAAAAATCCAAGTTCATGTAGATAAGCGCCAGAAAACAGAGGGACAATGGAGTAGACAGAGCTGGGCGCCTCATATTGTCCCTGTGATTTTTGGCTCTTACCTATGTGATCATGAACCAACTGGCCCAAATTGCCACTTTAAAAGGATACTTCAACGAAATTTGAAATACAGTATACCCGTCGTGTTCAGAAAAGCGGAATATGATCCATAGTATCCGTAAATAACAATTGCACGTTTGTATTTTGAGCTTCATCGCTGCCAGCGGCGAGCACGTGAGATCCGGAGTAATCGTGGCGTAGATTGTCTCGGGATGAGCAAAGCTGCGTCGAGGCTGGCGTCTTCAGGATGTCCTAGCCGTTCCAGCCACAGAAGCGGTCGAAGCACGCCAGCGATCGGCCCACCGCAACAAACCCCAAAGCTGCTTTTGTACGAATTTTGAGTGACGAGTTGATCTTCTATAATCTTGTAGAGGGATAGTAGCGACGTCTGGGAGACACAAGATAGAGTCCCACTGAAAGGAAAGTTCCCCCCCCCCCCCCCCCCCCCCCCCCTTCTCTCGTGGTGGCCAGAGAGCTGGAGGGTGGGATGACGTCGGCTCAGGGCGACGCCTTCTTACTCGGATGCGGTGCACTTGGTCGCGTCATAATCCGATCACGAACCCTCGCTAAGGCCGTGCCCAAGCGCACCCCAATTGAGCAAGGTGGCGGCACCCTGAGAGCGGAATTCAACTGGTTCTAGGCGAGACAGGGATCGTCACTACCTGTCAAGGTTCCTAGACGGGCATTACAAACGAGGATCCACCAGGTGCACTTTGCTAATTGTTTAATTCGTTTTAAAATTCTTTTTTCCTGTTTTTTTTTTTCAATAAGAGATTGGTGTGTCCGATGTGATACTACTTCCTTGAACACGTGTAGACCGAAACATAAGCGCCGAAATTTGGTTGTAGTATCCCTTCAATGAAATTCAAGTTTCCCGCTAAATTCAGCGGAAATATTTACGTCACGTGACCTATGCACCAATTCAGTTTCCCGCTCAGTTTGGCGGGAAACACATCACGTCCTTTCAGCCGCTGTCTAAACGCATCACGTCGTGTGATCGCTGTGCAATTTTTTCACCATTCGTGTGTTTTGCTAAGTGACGAACATGTGCGTGCTGGGCTGTGGAGATCGCACGCTGGGCAATGGATTTGTAAACGTTAGAGTGGTGTAATACAGCAGACCGAGCTTATAAGCTTGTTTCAAACTCTCCTGCCTCCCTCAATGAGAGGCACAGGGCGCATCTTTCGGATACCCCCAGGATCCTGCATGCTCTGGCTGCCTTTCATCGTGCTCTGGAAGCGCGTGAACGCTCGAAGTTCACGAGACGCCAAAGCTTAATTTAAGGAGCTCGTGTTGGATCCGTGACGGTACAACTGAAGGATCTCCCTACCGTTCAGGTCCCTACCCGTACGAAAATGTCAGATACAGGCCGGAATGAAAAGTGCCGGTTCCGCCTGGACCCAATTTTAGATCCAGGCGGAACCGGCTAGTTCCAGTGGCGGTGCCCCAATATCAGACCCAGGCATTGCGCCGCCGGAATTCCCGCTGCGCTCACCACTGGACTCTACAAAAGTATTTCGCTTGATGCCCTTAGCCGTTACAACCGAGAGATCGTTGCGATTTCAGACCCAGGCGGACCGGGTCTGAAATCGCGACAATCTCTCGCTTGTAACGGCTAAGGGCGGCGCTCGAAATACTTTTGTAGTCCAGTGGTGAGCGCAGCGGTAATTCCGGCGGCGCACACGGTCGTCCAGGCGTTGTCACCAAACACGGTGCACAGAACACACACACAGCACGCACAAGCACAGTATCCAGTGTTGAGTGCATCGGGAAGTTCCGGCGGGCAAGCGGTATCCGAGTTGTCCAAGTATTGTCACCAAGCACACCAGCGCCAAGCGCATCCAGATGCCGAGCCAAAGTGCATTGGGTCGGCAGCTTCACACTATATGAAGATTCAAAGTCGAGTTCAGTGGGTAGCCATCCAGGGCAAACGATGGGCGCGTCAGTATCCGTGCGCCCGCAGTGCGAACGCCGCCGCAGGGCGAGCGCCGACCGACAGTCCAACGAGAGGGAAGAAGAACCTAAACTCTAGGAGCGCTGCCGCCGACTGCAACATACAAAGCGAGGCGCGCGCGCGGAGAACGCCCGCTCGCAGCGCCTGCGTAGCGGATGCGCCTGTTCCTAACACGTGACCTGCGAGAGACCGCAAAAGTTCCCCGCCGACCCCCCCCCCCCCCTCCCCCCTCCAGTCACTCATGTGCGCGCCCACTGGCTGGGAGCAGACCCTACTGGAACCAAGGGGAACGGATCGGATCCATTCATCACCGTGCGGTTCCAGTGCGTTGCGTCTCACTGGATCCGGCTGGTTACACCCAGAACCGCGCGGTACCAGATTGGATTCGCGCGGATCTGAACTGTCCACAAGTTTAGAACCGCGCGGCTCCAAACTGGAACCGCTCCGATCTTATATTTTCGTACGGGTATCGTACCGTCGAAAGGCATTTCGTGGAAGGATGTTCCGTGCACAACTTCTCGTGGAGTTTCATGGACACACATTTTGCCAACACTATACGTTTCATCGATACTCGTTACGCGAACTGCACACTGTATGAACATTTTTCCGTGCGTGTATCGCTGGGGCACGCGTTAAACTACCCGGGCCACCCGTTCACGCCACGCCGCGGCTACAGTCTACGGCGGCTAATTAAAAAAAATGTTAACCCAGTACCCGCCTGGCTTTAACCTGTCCCACCCGTACACGCCACTTTGCGACGACTGTCTGATGCGGTTCATTACAGAAAAAAAGGATCATCTGGGCAGTCGATGAAACATCGCGTGTCAATGAAACGTCGTTCGATGAACTGATTGCAACCGCTGCCATTCTGTGCGCGTGGAGTGAAAGTTTGCGCTGCAGAACTCATGGCAGTCCCAACTTAGGTCGCAACCCTCGCTCGTGTCGATATGGGCGAGCCTCCATGATCGCTCGCAACTGCAACCCCCCTCCCCATCCCCCAGATATATATATATATAAAAATATATCATAAACAATGCAGGGAAGGGGAGAGGAGTTTAATGGCCCCTAACGTAAAATGAATATCACGACGTCAATATTGCACTATTCTTTGTTTTAGAAATTTTAATGTGTTAGCATTAGGACGCTCGTTTTGACGAGAACCCGGCGATGTCTCTCGTTTGTCAGTGCCGGGGAGAGAGGGAGAAGGAGAGGGTGACGCATGCTACGCTCCCATTGGTCCGAAGCGCTAACGTCAGCACGGGTCAATCTCTCCCTCTTTCCCCGGCGCTGACAAACTGACAGACACCGCCCGGGTTTTGGTCAGAACGAGACCTTTCGCTTTCGGCAAAGCTACGCGCACAACTGGCGCGGAGCCAGAGAGGAGGAGATGCCGCGCAACACCTCCTAGATAACAAAACCGTGGTGCTGAATAAGATGGCTTAAAGGGGTACGGAAACAAAAATTGAAATATTCAAATTTCGTTCGGAAATGAGTCAAGCATGACGGATAATAACCGTAAATGATAATCGCACGTTTGTATTTTGAACGATTTGCTATATTTTTCGTTCCAAACGGTGCACTCGAGCAAGCGCTCGAAGAGAAGCGAACGGAGAGCGCGATGCGTCATGGGATATCCGGCGCAAACAAAAACAGAAAGAAAAGATTCCCCGCATTCGTGACGTAGCAAGGCTGGCGGGGTTATGAGCTTTGCCCTTGGTGACGTTGTCAGCGTTGTGGTGGTGCCAATATCGTCAACGCGTTACAACCGAGCCGGTCGAAGTACCCGTGGGGTGACGAGTGTGTGGCTGGCCCAAGGAGCACGTAGCTTCCACAGCACTGTCAGCTTAGGGCTGAAAGGGGTGGGGAAAGCAACTTTTGTCCGAGTTTTGAGTGACTGGCTAATCTTCTAGGGGGAGAAGATTAGCCACCCTTTCCGTCTTCTTGGACTGTTTGGTTCAATGCGTGATTTGTGAGTTGAGGAGGAAAGCTAAGAAGGAAAATGTTGAAATGCCAAAGAGCGGCGCTGCTCTGAAGGAATCTGCTACGTCACGACTACGTAGCAAGTTTCCCAACGTTGCTAGATTACCTCCCAAATAGGCTCCGCATGCATCCACCAGGTGCACATTGAAATATCGTTTATTTAGCTTTAAAATTAGTTGTCTTGTGTCTTTCAACGGAAGACATGCAACACATTCAAGCTAGAAAAGGCGCGCTTAAATTTCGTTTCCCTACCCCTTTAATCAGAGAAGGCCAAGGCTGGACACGGATTGAAACGAGCGTTGCGTCAGCGCTCGGCTTCGAGAAAAGTTTGAGCCGAACGTTGACACAATCGTCGTGTTAAAACTGTGCCCAGCGATTGCCTTCTTTGATGACGCCATCTCCTTCAGCACTACGGCTTTGTTATCTAGGAGGTGTTGCGCCGCGGTGCGGTGGAATGCGGGCGTGCTCAGTTGCCGCTCTGCCGTCGCCGGTTGTTCTTCGCTCTGGGTTTCCGAGTAGCGGTGCATGTGGGCTGTGATGTGTTGTGTAGTTAAAACGATGGCTACGGTTCACTCCTTGAGTATTCTGGATGCGGTTCCATCTACGAGTGGCATGGATGTGGTTCTTTCCAGGAGTGATGTGGAGATGACCGTATCCAAGGACGTCGACGCACTCATACAGGCCGAGTACAGAAAAGGGATGAAAAAATTACAGAAAGATCCATTGGTGGATTTTTAGGGAATCCATTAGCATGACCCTTGGGAAACGCCACACACGTCCTTTTTTGGGGAACGCTAATATTGGCCCCGCAGCGAGGCCAAAAAGAGGCAGCAGAAATAGAAGAAGCAAAAGAGAAAGCCAAAATAGAGAAGTCAAGTGGTCAACGATCGTCTCCCGAAGGGGGACGTACGTGGCGTTTCCAAGGGTCATGCTAATGCATTCACTAAAAAACCACCAATGGATCTTCCTGTAATTTTTTGTGTAACCTAATTTAATGCTTTTCGGTGTTTAATTAGAGATGCCGCGAACGTTTTTCGAACCGAAGTTTCGATGATCGATTCAAGTGGTTCAAAAGGTTCAAAAGGTTTGAAAGTTTTTGAACTTTCTATATCAAAAAGTTCTACGGAAGTTGAATTTTCGAACTTCCGTCGAATTTCTCAATATAGAAAGTTCGAAAATTTGAAAACTTGCATTTCTGAACGTGCAAAGTTCGAAATATTGAAAAGAGTCGAACTTCTTAGTTTAACACGTCGAATTTTCGAACTTGTTAAACTAAGTTCGACGCTTTTCGAAATTTCGAACATTGCACGTTCAGAAATGCAGTGTTTCTTGAACCTTCGACCTTACTAAGCTAAAAACTTCGATCCTTTTCGCACTTCCGAACTTATTACGCTACAAAATTCGATGCTTGTCGAACTTTCGAACCTGATAGACTAAGAAAATCGATGATTTTCGAACTTTCGACCTGCTTGCACTAAAATTGTTCGACGCTTTTCGAACTTTCAAACTTCCTACGCTAAGAAATTCGATAATTTCGAACTTTCAACCTTATTTATCTAGAAAATGCAAAAATTTTCGAACTTCCGAATTTTGAAAAGTTAAAAGGTCGACGAACTTCGCAATTTTAGGGTAAAAGTTCGAAATTTGTCCAACTTCGAAAGACCGGCGGGCGGTTGCATTTGAATTCAGGCAGTAAAGTACCTTCGTGTTTGTTTGTTTTTTCGGATTTTTACATGCGGTGCCGCATTTCTTGCGAAAGACAATGCCGTTTATTTTAATGTTCTGGTATACTTAGTTTTAAAGAAATAAATTCATGAAGGAGCGAGGAAGGACCACGGGTTTTTGACGATTGTCGTTTGTGCCATATTTGAAGCGCGTTATAGCCGAAGCTATTTATGGTAGAGACGTCAAACTTTTTGAAAAGGATCTATGTATAGCCTAGGTAAATGTCGTCTTAAGATATGATTATTGTTATTTACGATGAGTTTTGAAGAAATGTCCAAACGTGAATCTACGGGCAATTATTCCCTAAACTTGTTAATTTTTTTAGCCTAGAGTTTTCGAGGTATTGCATTTAAATTAACAGTACAGACAGTACATATTATTGCCCTCTGCAGAATACAAAATAATGTATTTATTGTTTTTTCCCCGTTGAGGAATAAATTATATCATGGGGGAAGAGTTCAGATATAGTTCAAATTCAGCACGTCATTAAAAAAAGCCATTTTTATTTTTATTTTTTCGCTTTACGTTTTTGGCACGTTTTGCTTTTAGCTTGTACACATTTTGGTAGGAGTAAAACCTGTTTCAAAGTTCTGAGCCTGTGAATTGCAATACAACACTTCCGGCGTGTTGTTGATAGTTTTTTTTTTTGTTTCCAGCTTTTCATCCCCGCATTTATTGTTATGTTTAATATATTTTTTTTTTTTTTTTTTTTTTTTTTTTTTTACCAATGGCACAGTTATTTAGATCGTAAAGGCCATAGCTTTGAACTTCCGAACCACTGGGCATTTGACGAGTAGTGCCTTCTGACAACGAGTTTCCGACAATGACCATCTACGCGATTTTTTATGCAGTGAAGAGCGACAGTAGCTGTACATATGCATAAATAATTTCAGATTAAAATAAGCTCGACCAGGCCCTCCTTCCCCGTATTGTTTTCTGTAACAGTCCGAAATATCGGGGGGGGGGGGGGGGGGGGGCCTTACACACACACACACACACCTTCGTTCTTCCTCTTCCGACGCCACTGGTATGGTAGAAAGCTCCTCCACCTCGAGTTCTGTCGGCTTCTGTGCTTTTTGCTCGGCGTTTCCTCCGTCCCGCAAAATAAACCTCCGGAGAAATTACAAACTAACCTTACTATATGCCAGCGTCACTCGGGCGGCGTTCGATCGGATTACTACCAGCGTGCAAGGGGGTAGGGAGGCAGTTTGCCAGATCTCTTCAAGGTTTTTCTGAGATTCAACCACCTGCCCGCCCCTGGCCGTTTCGAACTGGATGAGTATCATAAAACAGTGCTTTCGTGTGATCACTACTGCGTGATGTCAATTAAGGACCCCCCCTGGCTGGCGGTCACAATTACTGATTTATGGTCACACACCACCCTGCACTGGCAAATATTCCAGCACATCCGGGACACTCGTCGTCCCATTTAATTGCCTGACCAACTTCGCGCAGTCTAAATATCACGCCCGAACTTTTCTAAACCTGATTTCGTGAAAACCAGTGAGACGTGAAAACGTTATCTGGAACTGAAACTGTAGAGGAACATGAAAACCGGACTACGAACTTTGCGAAATTTTGACTTGAATAGAACTTAAAAATCTTCGAAGTTTCTTTTTTTTTTTTTAATTTAGCCTTAAAAGAAAGCTTTTGAATTTAGCCTTAAAAGAAAATCGAAACCTTTGAACTTTTCAAACTTTGTGTTCGAAGAATTTCGAAATTTTCAAATTTTTCGACCTTAAATTTAGAGAAATTCTATTCTTCGAATTTTCCAAACTTCAGATTCCAAGAAATTCAAAATTTTCGGATCTCCTGAATTTCTAGTTAGGAAATTTCAAAATCTTTGAATTTCTCTAACCTCTTGTAAAAAAAACCTACTGTAAACGACTAAATTTTCGCGAGGACCTAATTTTCGCGAATTTCGCAAATCGCCTACAAACGCGAAAAATACGTCCCGCGAACAATTCGGGTAATATGTGAAGTTGTGAACGCTACGTAAGCTACACTCGATTCGCGAAAATTAAAACCCGCGAATAATTTCAAAGTTTCAGCTTTGGCCCGATTCGCGAAAATTTGAGCCCGCGAAAATTAAGTCGTTTACAGTATTCAAAATATTCGAACCCGAACTTCTAGAAACCGTGAAAGCTTCGAACTTTTTGAATTCGAAACTCCACGGTGTTAGAAAATTTCTAACTTTTCGAATGCAAACCTTGGTACGGTTCGAAATAAATATCGAAATCTTTTGAATTCAAACCTCAGTTCGGTTCGAAAATATCGAAACCTTTCGATTTCGAACCTAGGGCGGTTCGCAACATCCCTAAGTTTAATGTACATGACTGTTATTGTATACGGTTAGAGGTCTGAGTGAAGATGGTCACAAAGCGAGCGATTTCATATGAAAATGAAACCTGAAGTGCAACCCGCACCTGACGAGAATTATTTCTGAGTCCTTCTATGCAGGGTAACCCCCAAAAATGTTTCTTTTTCTTGTTTTTAAATCGTAAAAATAAATTGCACACCGTCAAACGCCCCGTTTCGTCAGTTTGCCCCCAAATGTAGGTCTAGCGGTCCGAACCAGATGCTAAATTTGCAGATGTAACCGTTATCTTATTTAAAAGCTATTACGCAATTTTCGGAGATTTCCAATGTGAAAATGTTGGCCGACAAGGCCCATAAATGCACAGGGCTGAATGGCTCGCACTTCCGAGAACGAGACCCATTTGCGCACATTAAAGATATTATAAAAAATTCTTATAAAGTTTGATTAAGATAACGGTCAGTTCCTAAACTTTTGCATCATGATCTGGTCCGGACTGCCAGCGCTATATTTGAAGGGCGACTGATCGTTCGGTGATGCATACTTTGTTTCCGCAGTGAAAACCACACTGTATATATATATTTTTTTTTTGAGGGGACACGCTGTACACATGGGCCTAGTGAGAGGGCAAAGATTAAAAATCGCCCCCCCCCCCCTTCCAAAATACCAGAAGCAGCCTTTTTTCATTTTTTCACACACTTTTTTTTTTTTGCGTTTGGGGGCCCGGGGGGGGGGGGGGGGGAGAGAGAAAAAGGCATGGTGTCTGACAACGCATTCCATGGCGCATTTGCTCAAATTTTGTGAAGAAAATGATAACGCCTTCATCGTTCAGATTTGAAGAAAGTGTAAAAAGAAGTGCAATCTCACTATGACGCCGCTAGAAAAAAAAAAACAAAAAAAACAGCAGTCTTTTAAAAGCCCACCCAACATTGCAAACATGTCACAGAATCTTCAAAAACACGACCACACGCAAAAAAGTGCCCATACTAAAAAAAAACACAAAAAAACACAACAGACTGTCAAAAAAAGCAAAAGAAAACAAAAAAAGGGGCTTAGGGTTATTTTGTCCTTCTTCGTTTGTTTACACCAGTGGTCTCAAACTCAAATGAGTATGGAGGCCAGCTAGCCCATACCAGAAAGGTCGAGGGCCAAAGTAAGAAGGGGGTCTAGAGATTTTAAAGAGAAGAGACGTCTTGCTTTATGCTATTTGTCAACTCACAGTTTTGCTTTTGACATCTTTAGATTTTATTTGGTTATATGACTACTTTTGGCACTAACCTCATGTGATACCAATAATTAATATGACATCGCCTAGCCAACATGCTGTCATTTTTAATAGAACAAGAGAGGAAGTACACTTTCATTCTCGTTGCTCAATTCACTCATGAATGAACCAAGCTCAACATGTCTAAAACTATTCAATGAATTGGACAGTTCTTGATTTCCTGGCGATTTTTATTCACTCCGAACAAATTCTTGTATTTTTTTTAATGGCGATATTGTTTGAAGGCGAGAATTCTGAGCTCGTAGCTTTACCTCTGGCAAATGCTCGTGCTGATTGAGAGAAAAAAAAAATTGGAATCAAAAGATAAAGCGAAACAAGGGGCAAATGAACTTAAAAGAGCAGAGTTACTTTTCGAGCGAGTCGGTGAGAAGAGATCACTATGGCGCATGTGACTTTTAGCGCTCGAGACATGCGAACCGAAACTCGCAGCCGGTTGCCTGCGGGCCGCGTCCCAGTGAGTCGCGGGCCGCTTGCCCGCGGGCCGCGTGTTTGAGACCCCTGGTTTACACTCTCGCCTTTTTTTTTTTTTTTTTTTTTTTTGCAGCTGGGCTCCCTTTCACTTTGCGTTTGACCGCAGTGGACATAGGAGAGGTTTGCCCGTTGAATATATATTCGTTACTGACATTCATTACGGTATCACAGTATTGATAACGTGACTGATGTTTTCTGGCGTTGCCTTTTGCTTTGCTTATTACGCCTCCTTCAATTCATTTTTAAACTGTCATGCTAAATGTAGGATTCCAGAACCTCCGTCGGGCACCACGCTTGCATCTCTGTCCACATGCAGGAAAACAAAATAGCGAAAAAAATAAGTGAAGTCATTGGAGAAAAAAAAATGGCCTCCTTGAAGGGTGAAAAGGGGGTGAGAAAAAACCAGTGCTAACGCATTTCCATCGAATGAATCCCACCGATCGTCGAACAATTTTTTTCTCGCGTTTCCATGTGATCTTGTGAAGACGACACGTTATTAGTTATATCTCTGACTTCTGATAATATTGCTAATATTCCACCCAGTTTCCTATTTCTTCTTATTGCTTAAGTCATGAATTTTTTAAAGTTTATTATAAAATGTGTTCGAAGTGTGCAGATGAAAAAACCGTATTATTGAACCAATGAGATCAACCGAGAAGCATGGGCCGGTACTAGGATCCGAACAGCCCCTCGTCACCCCCGCCATTCACCCACCATTGTAAGACTTCCGACGGCACTGTCAGTCTTAATTTTGACCTCATATTCGACGTGTTAACCACTACAGCAGCTCAAAGATGAACTGAAGGCAAAAGGTACGGTACAAAGGTTTGTGGGTTCTTTCTGTACACAACCTCGTAACTCGTCCGCCCAAACGCTACGGCTAAGCAAAATAAAATTACATCACGACGTATGACAAAAAAAAAAAAAAATGGGGGAAAAAAAGCGGGGGGGGGGGGGGATTCTGACTCCTTAAAGGGGCACTGAGAGGTCAAAATCATATTTCTTATATAATCCGAAGCGATTGAAAATGATGTCTGGGCATTACCTTCAAAATTCGAAACTTGGGAACCCAGTATTTGTGAAGTAAAAAAAAAAAAAAAGAAAGACGTTTACAAATTCCTGTAATGCGAAATTAGAGCGCAGCTCTTGAGGAGGGGGAGAGGGTACGAAGGGGAGGGTATGCCCCTCCTCCTCCTCCGTACCCTCTCTCCTCCTCTCGCGCCTCCTCCCATCTTCCTCCGTACCCTCCTCCCCTTCCAAAATTTCCCCGCTTAAATGGGCTGAAAAATTGACGTCACGTGACCTCAACACCAATTCAGCTTCCCCGCAAAATTTAGGGGGCAAAATGACGCCACATGACTTGGTGTCACGTCACCTATGAACAAATTTGGTTTCTCCGCTAAATTTAGCGGAGAAATTCAATTCCCCGCTACGTTTTGCGGAGAATTGAGTCGGCCTGCAACTCGAGTTTCTCTCACGCCTCCGAGCCGTCCCGACCCAAAGTGTCGTGTTTGCCCGCGTCCCGCGATCAATCGCTCTTCTCCCTGCCTGCCACCTATCGCTGTGAGCAGACCACGCTTCACGTTCGAGTTTGAAGTTCTTCTAGGGCCCTTTCAAGGATCTCAAATTCTTTGAAACGGTGTGAAGTCGAGGAGAACGCGCAGTGGACTTTTGCGAGCGACGTGAGGGGCCACGTCGTGCCGGTAGTGCGTGAAAGGCTGCCCCGGTGGAGTCACAACCGAAACTATACGGTACACGGACACCAAACCCTGTTGTTTTGACCGTTTGACGATTTCCGTTTTGAAGTATGAGAGGTCGTCGGGCACATTAAAAAGAGAACTTCGTGCGATTCTCCGACTCACCAATCATCCTCAGTGCTACATGTGCCGAGAGCCGCCTGCGCCGCCACGTTTTCCTATGGAGGATAAAAAGCCAGGAGGCGCCATCACTCCGGACTACGATTTTCAGGATTTCAAGATTTCAAGATTTGTAAGCGACATTTCATAAAAATGTCGCTTACAAAGTTTCTAAATTTTATAATTTTTAACGTCACAATTGAAAAGCGAGGAGGGGAGAAGAGGGAGAGAAAAGCGCCAAAAATAAAAAAAAAAAAAACGCGCGCGCGCGCGCGTAAAGTTTTCTTTTTTTTGCGCGTTTTTTTGCGTTTATATGATTACAACGTGCATCGTTTTAGACAACACAAAATACGACCTTCCTTGGCTACACCACTGACAACCAATGTGACCCCACGGACTTCTAAATCTAGATTTTGAAAACACATCGCGAACGGGGACGAATCCAACTCATCAGAATATCGAAGTCCACCATTTGAAGTGGCTGCGGTTTTGTTTTGCACATTTACTGCAAGACAGAGAGTCAACTTTCCGAGGCCGGGGTGGGGTGGGCGTCCTGGTCCGGATGGTGACGACCGATGATGGTGCTCGCCCGATGACAACAGCCCCCCGGGAAGTTGATAAAAAAAAAACTAAAAGTTGTTCGATCCCGCTGAACACATTGCGACGTCGGTTGGCTTTACAGTGACCAGTGTGGCCACGTTTATTATGAAACAAAACAACTCAACAGTCATGAGTTAAAATCCCAAAATTAAACGAAACAAAACAACTCAACAGTCATGAGTTCAAGTTCCAAAATTAAAACTCCGTACTTTTGTCCCCAGTCTCCCAAAATCGAATCGAAGCCAATGCCCGCGAATCCTCTCCGCACTCCTTTTGTAGGCTCGTAGGAGCCTCCTTTCCCCTCAGGGACCGACCAATCCCTTCAAATTTCACCACTCCCACGTGGTACACTGTTGCCCAATGGTCGGCGAGCTGTCAACGTGGCGTTCCAACCGCCAAATCCGAATTCCTTGTAATTGACCTCTGCATTTTCCGTAGTCTGGCTGGCGCCAACAGCTAAATTATTACCTCGGGTAAAAGGCGGCAATTTTATACTAAGCGGCGAAACCCTCTATATACAGGAACACTCGGTTAAAAGCCGCACGCAGCTCAAAGCGCGGGCTCTCTCCGCACCGAAACCCGAGACGTTTCTTAACGACCGCGGGGGAGGCTCTCCCACCTCGGCCGCGATGGCCCCGCGGAAGCTCCCTCCAAAACGCCGAACCCGACATAGAAAGCTAAAAAAAAAAAGGAAAACAACGCCGACACAACTCCGGAAAAATCAACTTTTCTAACAAAAATCATCTTAAATAATAAGCAGGATTTCTCCGTACTTAACACAGAGTAACGTCAATGTTCCCCAGGTTCCCATTTTTCTTTTTCTTTTTAATACCCAACGCATATGCATCATCACGTTCCGAAGAAGTGCTTTTCCTTTAAGCACGCTGCCTTGCTGCGGCGAAGCGACATACTACACAACTTCCAGTTGACAACGCAATGACAACACCGCGGGTGCCCACCCTCCACCGCCATGCACTATATAGTGCACGGCGAGAAAAAGCACATTCGACGGAGCCAACGAACCCGCGCGGCGGACAGGCCAAGAGCAACGAGGAACGCCGCCACAAAGAAACTCCCGCGAGCACTCTCGGCGATCGATGCGAAAATCGAATATAATGGGTATACTTTAGTTGAAATGATACTCGAATGTTTCGAAAGCTCGCAAAGGTGTTCTGTCAAGAAGCCTCGCTCCCACTGCTAGTGCATCGTACAAAAGACAGTCAGCAGACATTGTCCTAGGCGTGTTTGTTTTCTTTGCGCCTGCGACACCTAGACTAAAGCCTGGTTCACATGCAGCGATTTTTGCCCTAGCGCGGCGCGATTTCTGCCGTCGCGGCGCTCTGGCCAGCACCAGCGATTAAACGGCACGAGCGCCGCGACGGCAAAAATCGCGCCGCTTAAGCCTGGTTCACATGCAGCGATTTTTGCCCTAGCGCGGCGCGATTTCTGCCGTCGCGGCGCTCTGGCTAGCACCAGCGATTGAGCGGCACGAGCGCCGCGACGGCAAAAATCGCGCCGCTTTAAGCGGGTTTCACATGCAACGGTTTTGGCCCTAGAGCGGCGCGATTTCTGCCGTCGCGGCGCTCGTGCCGTTCAATCACTGGTGCTGGCCAGAGCGCCGCGACGGCAAAAATCGCGCCGCTCTAGGGCCAAAATCGCTGCATGTGAAACCCGCTTAAGGGCCAAAATCGCTGCATGTGAACCAGGCTTTAGGCTATGTGGCGCAAGCTACCGCCCGTCACAAAGAGTAAAGCCGTTAACATCCATCCATCCATCCTTCCTTGTACGATAGTCCTGTCCCATTGGTCACGCAAAAACTGGCTGCAGACATGCTTGAAGCGTAAATATATGTACGAAGCAAACATGCTTCGAAGATGGTTCAGGCGTGTCCGCAGGTAATTCTGTCGTCATGGCTCCAGACCGTGTCTTTCGTATGGTAACAGTTTAGCGACGCGCGAGATATTATTATACAGGGTGCTTCTCGAAACACGGGGCAGATCGCTCCTTCAAGAGAGTGGCGTCGCAGAATTGAAAAAAAAGAAAAGAAAAAAAGGTCGATGTCCAAGTATAGATTGTGCGAAAGGACCTAATTCGCAGACTTTGATAACGTTCGATGAAATCAGGTTCTTGCCTACTTTTTGAGTAATTAACTTCATAATTAGTACGTCTGAAGGTATGGCTCCAATCAGAAACTTTCTGGGTATCATCCAACATTACATTACACGGGTGTCCGATCAAACGAAAGCAATGAAGAGTGGGGATCAGCTCGAGCATTCACTGCGCGTTGCTTTTTTTTTTTTTTTTTCGGAGATGGAAAGGTATTACTTTGTTCGCCAAAACAAAGCGGAAGTTTTATACTTTAGCAAATTCTATGCTAAAGAAATGAAAAAAAAAAAAACTAACAACAACGGCCGCCGGGTAGTACAAAAATTGGGTCCCACGGCGGCCATCTTGAACAAGCCATTAGTTCAACCACTAGATGGCGGCACTCATCCGTGTGGCCAGAAAGCAGGCTCGAGGCAGTGATGTTCCTCCTCTGCTCTTAATTTTCTCCTTTCTGCTGCTCGCTCGTGCACGTTCAGCGCTCAACGCGTGCTCCCGCTGACACAAATGCCAGCAAACGTGCCAGTGGTGCTAGCAGTGCCCAGTTCGCACAGAAGCGGAGCCCAGCTATAAAAAAAAGCACAGAAGCGGAGCCCTCGCATGGACTAACCGCGAAGGCTGCGCTAGGGCGAGCGGCCAGCCTTGACTGCCTTGACTAGAGCACTTGCTGCACGAGCGCTCGTGCAGCCGCCGCGGCTTCATTCAAACCGACTAGCTCGCGCCTTTAGCACGCGCGGCTAACAATAGTCCATACTAAGGTGAGACGAAGTATAGCTCATCGACCCGATCGAGAGTGCCTAGCTGGGCAATTTTTTTTTTTTTTTTTTTATCCTGGCTTAGTTTCCACGCTGCAGGGTTGGCAAAGCGATTTCGTTAGAGGCTCACAAATCAGTAGCTATCGTTTTAACTTTAAAGCATTAAAAATATATTCAATAAATCAATGAAGAATGTTATCAAACGATAAAGAACATATATAAGACATGCCTTGTCAGCATTTTGTGAATGAAAGAGGTTTTGCACGACATAAACGTTTAAATTCATTTTCGCTGTAAGTCGGAGCGCAGCTGGCATAACAGGCCAATGAGGCCAGTCAAGCAGAGCCAAAAATCACCATGTCATGGAGCTCAACGTCTTATAGTGCGTTTTTTGTCCCCAATCAAAGCAATCAAGCGCAAACCATACACCTTGGCCTTGCGCTTTTAGTGTGCGTGCTTGTGCTTGTGTACCTTAGTCTTTGACTGCATTTTGATCTATGATAAAACAAGCAATAGCAGACTCTTTTTCAAGACGGGTGTTCAGAGGGACGCTCTATATAACTCATCATTTTGATGATAGTTTGATAAAGCTTGATCATCAGTTATCTAACCTTATAAATAACCACCCCAAATATTGTTGAAATAGTACGCCGAGGTCGAAGAATCTTAATGTTCAAGAAAAGAGTAAAAGTGTATTTTTTAGTCCCAGTGACCTAAGCTTAAAAATATTTAGTCGAGTGGGTAGCAGATTTCAAAGTGTGTTTTATAGTGCTTTTGATTTTTTTTTCATTAATAATAAATTAGTCGATAATTTGATGTTGAAAAAAATATACCAACGTCTTAAATGTGTTCTGTTTGAATGGAACAGAAATGGGGAATTTCACAGTAACGCTGACATTTTATGGTAATGAATGTGATCTCAGTGATGGTGATGTGAATGATTTCTATTTCAAGCTTTTGATGATGTTGATTATTGATTATTGTGACTACAATGCTTAGCTAATGTCAATTTGAGTTTTTTTATGTATAATTGCTTTTTATGCTGACACTGGTCCTGTACACTGTTGAATGCTGTAAAAAGGGACTGATGGCATGGTCAGAATACTTTTTAATGCGAAAAGATTATTTGCCTCATTAGGCGAAAATCCGGCGGCGTCGTCGGCGGCATGGCCGAGCGATGGTACCAAAAATTGCCGATGGCGCAAAGAGTGAAAACACGTTAGAAATGCCCGGATTAACGTCACATTTTTCACGAAGGTTCCTATAAACTAAGTCTGGATGGGAATTGAACACGGGTCTCCGGGGTGCGAGACGGGCACGTTTCCCCGACTCCACGGCGGCTTTTTTTTTTTTTTTTTTTTCTCTATTGTCGACGCCACGGCGGCTCCACGGTCCTGGCTGACTAAGGTGTGCCTAGTGCATGCGTCACTGCATACGTCCCGTCACAACCATCTGGCTGACTGAAGATGTGTCCAAGTGCGTGCGTCATTGGGCACGTGACGGCGCAGCCAAATGGGAGAATCGGTGGCGGGTGCTGCCTCCCGCGCGTCACACACCTAATCGGCAGAAATAACTTTCACCCATGTCAAAAAAATAAATCGAAAACATTTCACCAAAGGGACTACAATGCTTTCGCATTCCCACACGTAAGCAGTCTTAAGTGTCTGTGCCGAATTTCCTTTTGTATTCTTTTGCCACAGCCCCTCAGACAAACGTATGTCTGGAAATAAGGATTATTATTTTTATTATTAACTCACGCACACTTGTTGTCGTAATATTTATTTGTATTTTTACAACATGTACACGGGAGAACCGCCAAGCGGTCCAGATCATCCAAATTTCAGTGTGTCTTCCCGTTCCTATGGCCGTCTACACGTTCACGTTCAAATGGCATAACACCGTAGACCGTCTTCTCTTTTCAAATGACAACGAACCAAAGCAGGCACGTAGTCAGGGGGGGGGGGCATGGTGCCCGGCCTTTCCCCGAAATCTTCCATTTTCCTGAGACCTCCTCTCCCCCCTCCACCTCATACAGCATTTTGTCATGGGCGCCCCCCCCCCCCCCCCAAACAAAATCCTGGCTACGTGCCTGAACCGAAGACCACATGACGGTGGTGACAACTCAGGCATTTTTCCGCCGAATCGTTTTTTTATGCATTTTGAAGTGCGCGCAATCCGGTGTCACTCGGCTCGAGCCCGTAGCTTTGGCTAGTGCATAGACGCCATTTTACCGCCCAAATCACGCACCGAGTGCGCGAGAGCGTCACGCGCTGGCACATTCAGAGCAACAATGGATGTCTTCACCCTGAGACAGACAGACATGTAGGCAACCTAGGCTAGAGTGAACAGGCATGATCTCTTACGGCCATTGCACCGGGAGTAGTTGCTCCCTGCGGCGGCAGCTTGGAGGGGTCGCTGTAACCCTACCGCTCCTACAGTGCTTTAATTCCTTCTGAGAGGCACGTCCTCCTCACCGTGTTGTCCTCTTTGCTCGGGGGTTGAGTTAGGTAAGTTTCTAGAGTAATTGGACCTATAGGTCGTAAGGCCAGTTGCCTTCAGGGACTTATGCGGAACACGTCTTTCTCTTCGTCTCATTAAGAAACAAGTTTGTATAGACAAGAATTTAATTATTGTAAGCCGAAACTTATTTCAATCGGCTCACTACAGTTATTTCAAGCAAGTATGATTGCACACATTTTCAATCGCTTTGGTCGGGGAACAGTTGTTCAGGATGGCTCAGGCGGCGTTGGGCATGGTTGTGTGGTCGCACGCCTACGCGGCTAAATAAGTTCCATTGCTCCTCGGCGAGAGCGAAGGCCACAAGGAAACCGCTCTCTAGCCCGGTCATGGAAGAACATGGCAGGGCAGCACTGAGCATCTCGTTTGATTTTATTTCGCAATACTCATTGCGGGGACTCAGAAAAACGAAAGAAAAGCGCGAGGAAACTTCACGAGTTGTGATCCTGGACCGGCTTGCTAGAACAGCATCTCAGCTGAGACTGAGTGAAAGAAAGCACTGCAAAAGGTCGGGCGCACGACTGTCTTGAGACGCGGCTTGAGTCCCGCTCAGCCCGAGCGCTGGTTTTGGCATTGCTTTCTTTCCCAAAGACTCAGCTGAGACGCTGTTTCTAGCATGTCTGACCTGGCTGCTTATAATTAGTTGCAAAGGACAAGAGTCGTGGGTGGTGTAAACGCAAAGTGGAAGCCTGGAGTCGTTGCATTATTAAACCAACACCATGAAAGTTGATCGTCTGACATTGTTCTTATTTGAAAAAAATAAATAAAAATTAATCCAAAGAAAGACGACCGTAGCGAGAATTTCGTACATGTGTAACGCTTTTGATAGGGCACTGCATGGAAAGGGGGTTTATTAGACCCTTTTCCTGAGCCTCAGATTTGAACCACGATCACTGGCTGTTTGTTGCCTTACTATGAGGACCAGTCACTGCGGTTTACACATAACACTCTCCGTAAGTTTTCTACAAGTAGAGTAACGTTAAAACTGAAAATCTAAAATTCCTGCACGATGGCGAGCAAAACAGAACCAGAGCGGTTGGAAAGCTAGAACCCTAAAAAGAAAAAAATGTCGGGTAAAAATCTTGGAGTGAAGGAAAAGAAATTCCCCTTTGTCGTCACCATCATATGGAGCTCAATATTCGCACCTTTCGTGGTGTCGGAACATGGCAGGGAGCATTGAATAGCTTATTTATAGGCACTAGATGTTTTCGAGAACTTGCTCGTGACCCTTGTTTTTTTCTTCTTTTTCTTGCAAGATTATTTACTCATTGCAAGAACGAGGAAGTAGCGCGAGGAAATATTTGAGAAAAGAATCCTCTGCGTCAGGGACAGAATCCCCCCAGCGCCACTTTTCCTGAACTTCTCAACCTCGAATTTCAGCCACCTTTCAAAAGATGGCGCAAGTGCGCGTCGTCTGCTACAACATAGGTTCTTTTTATTATTTAGGACAATTAGTATGCTTTAAAAAAAATTACAATCATAGAAAGTGATTTTAATTAGAACGAGAAAAGCACTAATTAAAGAATCGTTGCTTAAATAGCTGCCCTCTTCTTTGAAACCGGTTTCTTGCGTACAGAGTCGAGCTTCAAAATAGTCCCATGATTTAAACATATTTTAAACAAATCTGAATATGAATACGAAAAAATCACGCTTCTAGTGAACCAGCTCAGTTCCTCTAGCATACAATTAAAAAAACATTAGGTCAGATGCCAGAACGCTGTCTGAGAAAACCAAGAACGCGTTAAGGCGGCGGTCCCACGGCGGCCATCTTGAACAAGCCGTTAGTTCAACCACTAGATGGCGGCACTCATCCGTGTGGCCCAGTGTGGCCAGAAAACAAGCTCGTGGCAGTGATGTTCCTCCTCTGCTCTTAATTTCCTCCTTTCTGCTGCTCGCCCGTGCACGTTCAGCGCTCAGCGCGTGCTCCCGCTGACACAAATGCCAGCAAACGTGGCAGTGGTGCTAGCAGTGCCCAGTTCGCACAGAAGCGGAGCCCAGCTAGCTCATCGACCCGATCGAGAGTGCCTAGCTCGAGATCGAGAGGCTCACAAGCCAGTAGCTATCGTTTTATCTATTCAAGAATTAAAAACATAGTCAATCAATCAGTGAAGAATGTTATCAAACGTTAAAGAACATATATAAGACATGCCTTGTCAGTATTTCGTTAATGAAAGATCTTTTGCATCACAAAAACGTTTAAATTCATTTTCGCTGTTAGTCAGAGCGCAGCCGACATAACAGGTCAATGAGGCCAATCAAGCAGAACCAAAAAAACACTACTAGTATGTCACGGAGCTCAACATCCTATAGTGCGTTTGTTGTCACCGGTCAAAGCAATCAAGCGCAAACCATGCACTATGGCCTTGCGCTTTTAGTATGCGTGTTTGTGCTTGTGTATCTTATAGTCTTTGACTGCATTTTGATCTATAATAAAACAAGCAATAGCAGACTTTTTTTTTCAAGACGGGTGTTCAGAAGGGCGCTTTATATAAGTCATCATTTTGATGGTAGTTTGATTAAACTTGAATACCAATTATATGACCTTATAAATAACCACCCTAATATTGTTGTAATAGTACGCCGAGGTCGAAGACTCTGCATGTTCAAGAAAAGAGTAAAAGTGTATTTTGTAGCCCAAGTGGCTTAAATTTTGTTAGGCGAGTGGGTGGCAGATTTCAAAGTGCATTTTATGGTGCTTTTGATATTTTTTGCATTATTATTTAGGTCTATTTATAATTTGATGTTGAAAAAAAAAATATACCAACCTCTTACATGTATCTTTATCTATATATATATTTTCTGTTTGATTGCAACAGATATGAAGAATTTTACAGTAACTCTGACATTGTATGTTAATTAATGTGATCTCAATGATGTCGATGGGAATGATTTCCATTTGAAACGTTTGATGACGTTGATATTATTTATGATAACTACGATGTTTAGCTGATGTCGATTTCATTATTTTATGCATAATTAATTTTTATGCTGACACTGGTCCTGTACACCGTTGAATGCTGTAAAAAGGAGCTGATGGCCTGGTCAGAAGACTTTTAATGCGAGAAAATTATTTGCCCCACCACGCGAAAATCCGGCGGCGGTGGCGGCGGCGGTATGATTAAGCGATGGTACAAAAAATGGCCGACGGCGCAAAGAGTAAAAACACGTCAGAAATGCTCGGATGACGTCAAAATTTTCATGAAGGTTCCTATAAACGAAGTAAATGAACGACTTTCGAAAGAAACTTTAGAACATTTCGGTCTGGACGGGAATCGAATCCGGGCCTCCGGGGTGCGAGACGGGCACGCTTCGCCGACTCCACGGCGGCTCCAAGGTCCTGGCTGACTAATGGTGAATTCCACTGGTCGTTTTGGAGCGCGCTGGGATCAGTTGACCAGATCCGGAATGGAGCACACGATCCTAACGGGGTCGCGCCGCCTACGGATCCCCAGTGGAACATGACCACTGCTCCGGGATCGGCGGATGCCTTCCCGTCATTCAACTGCCCGGGAATCCCCTATCCGCGGCCGCCGCGGTCGTTTCGAAGACGTTTTCGCAATCGCGGCGCTAAAGGCCGGTTCATACACTTGCGTTTGAGTGCGTTTGACTGTGTTGCGTCGAGAACAGAAAGTGAGTCACCGGAACATTTGTGCTTCGTATGAAGCGTAGAATCCAATTCAAGGAATCATCTTGGCACGAGATATAAGCAGCTGGGATGTTTTGGTTTCTCGCAGCCGCAACGCAGTCAAACGCAGTCAAACGCAACTGTCTGAACCAGGCTTAACACGTGTTCGACGCACGAGCGGGAGGAATGGCTCAGGAGCTTCTATAGACCTTTCCAATGTTTACAAAATCACAGTCCAGCGTGCGATCTTCACAGCCCAGCACGTGCGTGTTCGTCGCTTCGGAAATTGAGCAAAGCACGCGCCATACGCACGAACGCTCAAAATGGCACCGGCCACACGCTCTTTTTTGAAAAGGTCTATACCCGTTTTCACCTCAAGAAAAAAGAAATTGTGCGCATTGTTCATACGCGGCGCGAAGTAGTTCTTACAAGATTTGCTTGTCGGAGGAGAAAGCGATGCTTTTAGCGTTTACAACGTGTACGTCTTGATAAGAAAACATATATCTAATCTAAAATTGACCTACATATATCCTAAGTATCAACATAAAGGGAGAAATTAGTAATGCTCCGCGAGGAGCCGGACTTGTTTTTCTACGTTACAAAATTAAAAGTATCGCTAAAGACGAGGACAAATCCTTGCACTTCTGGTTTGTCTTCCTTTTATTCTTCACTAAATATCAGTTGTGAGTAAGCGCCTGTCCGTGTCTGTGTCTTCTACCTGTCCTCGTCTTTAGCGCTACTTTTAAGTTTGTAATGTATAACCAACTAGCCCGTCACATGATCCTAGTACAATTTCTTTCTTCTGCAATGGGCCCTTTTCCGTGTTTCCCTCTGGACCCCGTTTCCTTTTACATTAATATGAATTTTCAGAGTCCTCTTCTTTCTCTTTTTTTTTTCTTTCTTTTATTTAATTCGTGTAGGTTTTCATTTGATTTGTTTAGTGTAAATGTTTAATTTTTAACGTACTTTTTTCCTACTTCTTAATTTTGAAGTCAAAAATAATTGTTGCTTTCTTTCGTTTTGGTTAGTCTTCTTTTTCATTTCGTATATGTCCTTGCACTTCTGCTTTATCTTCCTTTTATTCTTCACTAAATATCAGTTGTGAGTAAGCGCCTGTCCGTGTCTGTGTCTTCTACTTGTCCTCGTCTTTAGCGCTACTTTTAATTTTGTAATGTATAAGTTATAACCAACTAGCCGTCACATGATCCTAGTTTTACTACGGTTTTGAGGTGAAAACAGGTATAGCAAAGATTGCCGGTATGCCCGTAGCGCGGCAAAACCTTCTCTTCTCCTTCCTGGAAAACGAACCGGCTGTCGAGCCGAGGGGTAAAGGCCCTGTCACACTGAGGGAACAGTTGGACAACTCTATCCGGGAACACGGGGAAGTCGTGTTGCCGGCGAACCTGTCACATCGCGGCAACAACAACAGTCAGGCAACATGTTGCTGCCGCCAAGGAACCGTGTTGCCCGATTTATTGTCTGACAACCCTGTCACACCGCGCTGACGGCGAGGACAACACGGGGAACACTCCGCCATCTTGATTGTTTACCTTCGTTCGTGTGCGGCGCGGAATCGCTGGAAATGTGACTCTACAAAGTGCTAGTGCGGTCGAAGGGCCGGGAATTACCACGGTACGACATCAACCAGTGACTGTGATTAGAAAACTTGACACGGGGAGTATTTTCCGCTCTTTATTTTATCGAAATGTTCTTCATTCGCTGACAAAGCAGATAGCCCTAACCGAGGAAACTGACATCGCTAATATATGTTCGGTATTTACGCCACCGTATGAAGTGTTTCAGTCCGGTTCTTTCATGCAATTCCCAATTCTACTGTAAAATTGCGTTAGCACCGGCAGTACCCCCAAGCGTCTTTTGTAACGTGGTGTTGAGCTGAACTGACAGTGTTTCGAAACTGCGACACCGGCACCATCGGCCTTCATAACAATTGGTGGAATAAATATTTTTCAACGCTGTCTACTTGTCTACCGCCTGCTATGTGATCGATGCATTCCCCCAAAACGTCCTTGGTATTTTTAAAGCAAATCAGGTGTCTGCTGCGGCTGTTTCCAAGTTCAATCGCGGTGCTTACACGTGTTCGACGCACGAGCGGCAGGAATGGATCAGGAGCGTCTAGCAAAGATTGCCCGAATGCCCGTAGCGCGGCAAAACCTTCTCTTCTCTTCTCCTGCCTTGAAAACGAACCGGCTGTCGAGCCAAAGGGTAAGCAAGCGGCCATTACCAATTCTTCTGAGGCGAGATCAGGCGAGATGCCCCGCGAGAAAGGAAGTCACGTGTGTGAGCCGAGGGCTGGCCCGGCTGGCTTCCGGTTGAATCCGCCGAAATCGGGGGAGCGACTTTTCTCGAATCTAGATCGAGATCTGGAGCGGGAGCTAATCCAAAACGACCAGTGGAACACGGCCGTCTCGATCCCGTTTTGTCATGGGCGCCCCCCCCCCCCCCCTCCCCCAAAACAAAATCCTGGCTACGTGCCTGAACCGAAGACCACATGAAGTGGTGACAACTCAGCCATTTTTCCGCCCAATCGTTTTTTTATGCATTTTGAAGTGCGCGCAATCCGGTGTCACTCAGCTCGAGCCCGTAGCTTTGGCTAGTGCATAGACGCCATTTTACTGCCCAAATCAATGAATGTGCCAGCGTCACGCGCTGGCACATTCAGAGCAACAATGGATGTCTTCACCCTGAGACAGACAGACATGTAGGCAACCTAGGCTAGAGTGAACAGGCATGATCTCTTACGGCCATTGCACCGGGAGTAGTTGCTCCCTGCGGCGGCAGCTTGAGGGGTCGCTGTAACCCTACCGCTCCTACAGTGCTTTAATTCCTTCTGAGAGGCACGTCCTCCTCACCGTGTTATCCTCTTTGCACGGGGGTTGAGTTGGATAAGTTTCTAGAGTAATTGGACCTACAGGTCGTGAGGCCAGCTGCCTTCAGGGACTTATGCTGAACACTTCTTTCTCTTCGTCTCCTTAAGAAACAAGTTTGTATAGACAAGAATTTAATTATTGTAAGCCGAAACTTATTTCAATCTGCTCACTACAGTTATTTCAAGCAAGTATAATTACACACATTTTCAATCGCAATGGTCGGGGAACAGTTGTTCAGGATGGCGCAGGCGGCGTTGGGCATGGTTGTGTGGTCGCACCCCTACGCGGCTAAAGAAGTTCCATTGCTCCTCGGCGAGAGTGAAGGCCACAAGGAAACCGCTCTCTAGCCTGGTCATGAAAGAACATGGCAGGGCAGCACTGAGCATC
Organism: Ixodes persulcatus; assembly: GCA_013358835.2. NCBI lineage: Eukaryota > Metazoa > Arthropoda > Arachnida > Ixodida > Ixodidae > Ixodes > Ixodes persulcatus. The sequence continues at coordinate 231,303 of JABSTQ010010199.1, forward strand.
TCGCTTGATTTTATTTCGCAATACTCATTGCGGGGACTCAGAAGAACGAAAGAGAAGCGCGAGGAAACTTCACGAGTTGTGATCCTGGACCGGCTTGCTAGAACAGCGTCTCAGCTGAGACTGAGTGAAAGAAAGCACTGCAAAAGGTTGGGCGCACGACTGTCTTGAGACGAGGCTTGAGTCCCGCTCAGCTCGAGCACTGGTTTTGGCATTGCTTTCTTTCCCAAAGTCTCAGCTGAGACGCTGTTTCTAGCGAGTCTGGCCTGGCTGCTTATAATTAGTTGCAAAGGACAAGTGTCGTGGTTGGTGTAAACGCAAAGTGGAAGCCTGGAGTCGTTGCATTATTAAACCAACACCATGAAAGTTGATCGTCTGACATTGTTCTTATTTGAAAAAATGAAATAAAAATTAATCCAAAGAAAGACGACCGTAGTGAGGGTTTCGCACATGTGCAACACTTTATAGGGCACTGCATGGAAAGGGTGTTTATTAGACCCTTTTCCTGAGCCTCAGATTTGAACCACGATGACTGGCTGTTTGTTGCCTTACCGTGAGGACCAGTCACTGCGGTTTACACATAACACTCTCCGTAAGTTTTCTACAAGTAGAGTAACGTTAAAACTGAAAATCTAACATTTCTGCACGATGGCGAACAAAACAGAACCAGAGCGGTTGGAAAGCTGGAACCTTAAAAAGAAAAATGTCGGGTAAAAATCTTGGAGTGAAGGAAAGGAAATTCCCCTTTGTCGTCACCATCATATGGAGCTCAATATTCGCACCTTTCGTGGTGTCGGAACATGGCAGGGAGCATTGAATAGCTTATTTATAGACGCTTTACAGCAGCTGTGCATGGGCGCCGCCATAACTGACCTTCAGTTTTTGTTCCCTCGTATTCCGTTCGCTTGACTTCATCATTTCCACAGCAGGACAGGTTATTGCCATTTTAAGTGTTACTGTGTCCTTGCCCCCAGCATAGGCCGTTGTGGAGACTCGTCAACGCCCGCTTCAGTGGCTCGGCATCTCGGTAAGACAAGAGAAGGGCGGCTATGGCGGCTCAATCTGGCGCGTGTGTAAAGCTTCGAGAACTTGCTCGTGGCCCTTGTTTTTTTCTTCTTTTTCTTGCAAGATTATTTACTCATTGCAAGAACGAGGAAGTAGCGCGAGGAAATATTTGAGTAAAGAATCCTCTGCATCAGGGACAGAATCCCCCCAGCGCCACTTTTCCTGAACTTCTCAACATCGAATTTCAGCCACCTTTCAAAAGATGGCGCAAGTGCGCGTCGTCTGCTACAACATAGGTTCTTTTTATTATTTAGGACAATTAGTATGCTTTAAAAAAATTACAATCATAGAAAGTGATTTTAATTAGAACGAGAAAAGCACTAATTAAAGAATCGTTGCTTAAATAGCTGCCCTCTTCTTTGAAACCGGTTTCTTGGGTACAGAGTCGAGCTTCAAAATAGTCCCATGATTTAAACATATTTTAAACAAATCTGAATATCAGTACGAAAAAATCACGCTTCTAGTGAACCAGCTCAGTTCCTCTAGCATACAATTTTAAAAAAATTAGGTCAGATGCCAGAACGCTGTCTGAGAAAACCAAGAACGCGTTAAGGGAATTCTTAGAAATTTTACCATAATAAAGTTGTGTTTACAAGAAAACGGCTGGCGTTGCACTTCTAATATTTTGTATTCTAAGTTACTATGTTTACCACAAGAATGCCCTTAAATGTCGTTGCTGCGTTATAATGTGAAACTGAGTTACGAGACTTCAAAATCACATAAAAAAGGCTCTTTTTGAATAAATATAAAAAAATGTGAGCCTGCTAATTAACAAAAACACGTATGCACGGAACTAGACGAGTCCTTCTTCTATTCAATAAAAAAATAAGAACGCGTCTTGAATGCATTGCAAGTCTAGAAACTTGGAATGCATAGAGGTATGTCTTTGAAAATATCAAAACTTGCACTTTTTGTTTTCTTATTGTGCGTTAAGTTTTGAAAAATGCGTATTATTTTTTGCACTAAAAGAGTGATGATGAATTGGCTATTTATTTGCAAAAAGAACGAAATACGTAACACGCGCACAGACGCGACATTTGCACAGCAAACAGGAGCGTTAGCAGAGCTGCCACCGGTATTATAGTTGGGGCCGTGGGACCGCCGCCTTAAGGGAATTTTTAGAAATTTTACCATAATCAAGTTGTGTTTACAAGAAAACGGCTGGCGTTGCACTTCTAATATTTTGTATTCTGAGTTCCTATGTTTACCACAAGCATGCCCTTAAATGTCGTTGCTGCGTTATGATGTGAAACTGAGTTACGAGACTTCAAAATCACATAAAAAAGGCTCTTTTTGAATAAATATAAAAAAATGTGAGCGTGCTAATTAACAAAAACACGTATGCACGGAACTAGACAAGTCCTTCTTCTATTCAATAAAAAAATAAGAACGCGTCTTGGATGCATTGCAAGTCTAGAAACTTGGAATGCATAGAGGTATGTCTGAAAATATCAAAACTTGTACTTTTTGTTTTCTTATTGTGCGTTAAGTTTTGAAAAATGCGTATCATATTTTGCACTAAAAGAGTGATGATGAATTGGCTATTTATTTGCAAAAAGAACGAAATACGTAACACGCGCACAGACGCGACATTTGCACAGCAAACAGGAGCGTTAGCAGAGCTGCCACCGGTATTATAGTTGGGGCCGTGGGACCGCCGCCTTAAGTTAGAAGACATGTTAAACATATAAGTATGTTGATGTATTTTTCCGCTAAATTTACCAAGGAAACTGGCTTGGTACAAAGCACCGTTATTAGATTCATAGGGCTGCGCGGCTGAAGTTTTGCCACGCACACTGTACAGCGTCACTCCCCTTGGCGAGGCGCGCCCATACGATTGTTCTCGCTCATTTTAATCCAAACGATGGTCAATTTATTCGATTTAATCCGAGTGCCATTCAATTTAATTCAAGCGCCATTCAGTTTAATCCTAGCGCTACCCAATTTAAACCTGGGGTCAGTCAATTTAATAAAAAAAAATTAAAATGAAATTTGGCAGAGGCCACGTTCACGCGCGCGGACGTAGCCGAGTCGGGAGGAAAAATACTTTGAATCACTATTGAGATATATTACTTCATAGAAGTTTAGCTCAGATTTGGATTATTTCTTTGATTACTCTGTGTTACTATTCACCCAATTGACTTTAAATTAACTAACTTAGTGGTTACTTTTTACCTTTCCCCGATATATTGGTCACACATTAATGCGAAAGCCTTACTTGTCGTATGAGCGAAAAAGCGTCGAAAAAGCCGATGAAAATACGATTGAGAGGCACGTGCCGCTCGATGGGCGACCCTACTTGTCCCATTAGCTTGGCGTCGTCCTTGCGGTCGTTAGAAGTTGTCCTAGACCTCTAGGACGACCTCACAGTACGTGAAAAACAAGCGGCGTCGGCGTTGCTGTGCCCGAAAGGTGGCAAAATATGTCATCAAGCGTCATCAGCGTGTTGTGATCACGCGTCATCACACGTCATCAGCGTGATGTCACCGCCGGAGCACCGTGTGCAAAAGGTGCGCTTCGGACTTCATATAGGCTCGTTGTGTGCTTCGTGCGATGGACTGGGAGGGGACAGCGTCTGCATCTACGGCGGCTTCCGCAAGCAGACGTGGCCGTCCACGCAAATAGGCCGACGGCAAAAGTGCCAAATTAGCAAATTTTGACAATTTTCACGAATAAAAAGATATGTAATATAAATTTATAATAAAATGTTTGTTCACTAAATTACTCGATAACGTGTCAATGTCTTTAAAGCAGAACTTTGCAAATAATTGCTAATATCCGCAGAGGTTATTACGTGGAAATTTTTCAAATACTCTTGTCATTTTTTTACAAACCGCTCCAATTTCAGCAGGGATCCTATTATCTCTTGAAACAGTTTCGTAGAAAACGTGTTCGCTTATGTTCGTTCCGGTGAGCAATTATTATATAATATATATTTCCCCTCTCACTTGCGTTTTTGTATTTTCCTATTACTTGTAGCCATATAGCCCAATGGGTTGATCATTAGTCGAGGTTCAGGATAGTAGACAACCAGCGTAAAAAAAAAAAAAAAAAAAAAAAACTTATTAGTATGTATTTGTGGGGTCCTAGCTCTGAGGTCCCAGATGTTTGCTTGTTAAGCTAAAGCAGATTTTTTTTTTATAACAGTTGTTTTTGCGAAGATTAATTAACGAACCGAAACATCTGTAATGAGAGCAATATATGGGGTGTTTAGAAGAAAAAGAAAGTGTTTTTTCAGCGACACTAACCACTGTGGCTATAAATCCAAACAAATTTTGTGCATTAAAAAAATCAAAATTTGAAATTGGAAAAAAAAGAATGCATGCATCGCCGTACGCTCAATTCCCTACCCGAATGTAGCGTAAGCGGTCGTGGACCATAGGTCAGAAAGTTTCAGAACTTACCGTTAACTGATGCAGACGTTGTCAAGCGATTCTCAACGTTCCCAACGAGAAAATGGCGGACAACAGTCGCGAATGCACGGAGATGAATGGCGTCTCCTGAACGAAAACGGGTCTCATTCCCTCACTGAAGATTCGGATTTAACTTTGGAGTCAAATATCTGCATACGTTCTGAAACTTTGTCGTCTGGTCGTAACGGCTAGCGCTATATTTGAGCGGAGACCGAGAGTGTAGTCTATTATTACAATAAGAAAAACACTGGCCCTTTTTTTTTTTTTTCAGAAACACATCTGGAATATTTAATTTTAGCTCGCAATTTTAGTTGTGCTCTCGTCTTTGCACAACGTGAGTATGAGGTACAGTATTTAGCCCGGCTCTTTCCAGCTTTTTCGTATTTTCGTTCTCTGTTATACTACTTTACAGGGTCTGGCCGATTACCGGTAATTACCAGACTCTCCACTGCTATTATAATGTCGCTCTTTTAGATTTAAAGCGGGTTATATGACTGACCGTCTTTTTATCTACGCCATAAATTCCACCAACCAATTTACATGCAAAAAAAATATTTCAATCATAGTCTGTTAGATAATAAGCAGGGAGGCCTGAAACCATCTCGGTTTTTTTTACGCAAACGGTGGTCGATGAAAATATAAATAAAAAAAAAGAATTCGCTGCACTTATAAATTGAGGTAGAACTAAAAGAAAATGAAAACTGCGCACATAAGAATTTCACCAGTTTTTAATATAGTCATGTTGGGGGACTCAGGTACTTAGACAGCAAAGCATTAGGCACCGAAAAACACCGAATGAGTGGTGAAAATGTATCTCAAATAACACCACCGAAATAGAAAAAAAAAAAAAAAAACCTTGGAAAGGCAGAACATTAATTATAGTCTGTTGCAGGTTAAGAAAAGCAGAACTATTTCTTCCCAAAAAGTCCTACACTCTTTCCACTTGGCTGTGCGAACCAACACCTTTGAGCAAACGCTTGAGAGTAGGAAAGTAAAAAGGAGGAAACTACCAATCACGGTGTGCAGAGAGCTTTGTCGAAGGGGCATGCTCTGCTGTTCTAAACCTGTAAAAGACTACAATCGTTTGGGCACCAAATGATCAAAATAAACAATCAAACATTAGAAAACAATCGCGAAAAATTGATCAAATGAATGGGCCCAGTAATGAGGCCTAATGACCAGTGTATACGTTCGATCGCGAAATTTCGTGCCCACGAAATATTCTCGAAAAGCGGCGATTTGTGTTTACGGACGCTTTGTGTCGTTTCCTCTTGCACTTCTGCCAACCATGAAAGAAGTTTGTTCAACTTACTCGTTGTCACGCCCCCCCCCCCCCCTCAAAAAAAAAAAAAAAAAAAAAAGTTTTGAGCATTGCAGAAGTTTTGCGCATTGGCGTTTGAAACGTGTGCGCCTTTAGGCGATGACATTTATCTAATCTAGAATGCATGTATATCTTAATTCTGCACATAGAGAACCGACTACTTCTGCTGCGATTCTTGAGGTGACAACGGGTATAGAGCCACCACATAAGTTACGCTGAGTACCTACACTCCATTCCCCGTTATATTTTATTTAGTTTTTGAATGCGCCGCCATTTTGGTGTTTAACGCAGAGCCGGCGCGATAAACCCTTTTCAAAAGGGCGCGCCATCTAGGAGCTGCTTCGCGAATTATCCGAGTCCACCATTGTTTCGGCACGCACTCTGAGCATCGGTTGATCACGACCGCTGCGTCAGCGTTCGGCGAGGACTCGGATCCAATCACGCGCTTCGTGAGCAAGCAATGGCGACCACCAATGTTGCTCGATGAAGTTTTGAAAGGGATGCATTATATTCGTATATGAGACTTTTCGAGCTTCAGAAGCTGTGCCAGGAAGCTCGAGCGATATTGCTTTGCTTCTACTCTGGCGTGGACTGTTTCAACATTTCTGGAAGACGAAAAACCGTTTTCTGCGACTTCAGATCAAACTTCAAATAACTCGCAACAATGATTTCTTTTTCTTTTTTTTAGCACCAAGATGGTCGAAGTGTTGTTACTCTGAAGTGCATACTTATTATAGTGGCTATAGACCATCCCAAGCGCTCTCTGGGCGGCACCATTTTGTTTGACAGCAGCGCCCTCTCCATACATCCGGGAAATTCAGTGGGTTCGGCGGGGTAAAACGAGAGAGAGGGCACGCGCCCGACTCCGCTAGCAGACGACAAACCGGGAGGTTGCCATTCTCCATTTTTGGGCTGTATCGGCGGGCTGTACGGAACATCGAACTCTCGCTCGGGGCTGCCGTTGTGAAGTGGTTCGCGTTCTTAAAATAGTTATGTCTACTCCAAAATCAGCCTATAGCTCTCTGTTGCACTATTTTGGTAAATGATCAACTAGCATATCTTTTCTTCCGTTACTTAAAGAGCAGTTGAGTCAGTCGGCAGTACTACCCTCAACTACTACGTGTATTGCGGCAGGAGAGCACGTTTTTATTTATTATTACAGACTTCCACTCATGGTCACTAAAGGCCTACACCAGTACGAACTTTGTATAGTAAAACAGGTACAGCAACCGGATCTACTTTTCGCCTGAGAGACCGGCCAATCTGGCACAGTTTCCCCTATTTTTTTTTTTTTTTAATTTGGACGCAGGTAACAGCGCAATTGGACCCTGTTAGTCTTTTTATCTAGCATAGTATTGCACGATAACTGGCATACCAAAATCTGCGCATTGTGCTTGAAATTCCAAAATGACGCGATATTAAACAGAGTTTGCACGCCAGCGGAGACGACATGCGGGGTGAGAGGGGGAGGGCATTTTTTTCTCTCTATAGGCCAACTCAACTCTCTGACGTCACACGCCACTGCGGTGGCGCTGCTGTCGGCACTGCGCATGCGCAGACGCTTCATCTCACGCGAATTGGGTTTCTGCTCGCGCGCAGTGCCCACAAACAAGGGCTTGTTTGTAGATAGTGCGTTGGTATATAGTGCAACCTAGAGCCACTAAATGAGCTACGCTTAGAGTATCGACACTCTGTTTCCCGATATTGTTGTGGGCGCCGCCATCTTGGTGCTTAAAGGGTAACTGCAAAGAAAAAAAAGTGTTTTTTTAAACAGCCTAACTGGGACAAGCATGTCACAAAACAAATGTTCCGCGAAAAATATAATTTTTTGTAGCAATATTTACGCCACAGGACGTAATTTAGTCGGAGTCAGAACCTCTCCACATTTGAAACTCCCGTTCTTTCGACCCCCGCGGAGGAGAAGTATGCCCCGCCCCGCACTCTCCTGACGCAGCGTCTCGACTTCCGGTCAGATCTGGCAACAACGCACGTTAAAACCAGAAGCTGCGCTGGCTGCGCGGTCTGCGAGTTCATAGCGAAGACGTGACTGGAGAAGTGCCTCTGTGATGTTCGCGGAAGACGGAAAGTATCATTCGTAATCGTCGTGTGTGCTTTGAAAGCGAAGGGTGTCACAGGGTCTATGAGTGCGCAACCACAAGCCAAGGTTCACGACGGCGCTGCGTTGACTTCGGCGATCTCGTTCTGTTTGGTGCAACACGGCGATGCGAAAAACCGCTGAAATGTTCGTGGTGTGTGTGGTGCGGTTATTACGTCGTTTTAACTGAACAATGAACTCCGAATTGTTGCCCTAAATCTGCCGTTTTTATGCTTCGTGTTGTTGGACTGCGTTTGCACAGCGACGTGTTGCGCTCATCGTGCGGTGTGAATAAATTTGGGCAAGATTTCGTACCTGCCCACAGATACATGAACTGAGACCATTTTTTTACGTAGTGAACACAGTGTTTTTTTTATTTTGTGTGTCTAGTCGCGGACGTTCGATGCACCCAGTGCGAATCTCGACGGCCTCCGGGGCGATATGACGAGAACGTAACTGGACACGTTTGTCGCTACGCGAACGCCCGATTGCCTCCAGCCAAATAGCATTCCTCTCGGGGCGACATGGCTGCTGGAAGGCTCGCTGTCGGGGTCACTCATCTGACATCTCCGAAAAGTCTGGCATTTGCACCCGCAAGCAAGCAAGCAAGCAAAAAAAAAAAAAAAGCACGCTAAGCAAGCAGAGGAAAACGAAAGAACCGCGCTATGAAAGCCCAAACCCCGCGTCGCTTCCTATCACTAACACCTGCGACAGCTGCTAAACACACACTACTTCACTTTAGGATGTCTCACTCAAGCACCTGGGTCAGCACGAAACACTGATCACTTCGGCGTAACGACTAGTCGAGGTAGGCAAGACCGGCGGGAGCAGAGTCAGCAGAGTCGGCAGAGTCTTCGGCGGCCAGGAAAGAATGGCGAAGCTTTTGTTTGTTATGGTATGAATCCAAACGGAAGTGCCCGTTTTGTAAACCTTTTGTAAAGAATAGCAACTTTCATCTGAGTTATTCTTTAAACGTAAAAATATGCCGCTCGAAAGGAAATTGCAACATATAACAAAGGTTTAACAACCAAGATCTAAGCTGTCAATCAAACTCTTAGCCAATGAGAACCTACTGGGATTGACGTCACGTAGTCACAACTTCGTGGCGCGCGATTTAAAACGGACGAAATTGCCGCAAACTAAAATCAGTCTCACGCAATAAATATTGCTGTAAATTTTTTTTTTTCTCGCGGAAAAATTGTTTTTTGACATGCTTGTCCCAATTAGGCTATTTAAAAGAATTTTTTTTTTCTTTGCAGTTACCCTTTAACACAGAGCAGACGCAACTGCCGATCGTCATGATTCAAAAGTGCGACCGACCCTCAGCATACGGTTCGGTGTTAGGAAGCTCATGTAATAATGCTTTGCTCTAGCTGTCACTAACTGTTTACACATTTGTAAAAAACGAAAAAGCGTTAAGTTGGTCCCTATTTCTTTTGTGTGCCAGTGATCACAGAGAGGCTATTACAAAGCCCTTTGTTAAACCAATGATTGAATTAGTTTCACGAATTTGCCTACGTTAATTTGTCGTTCTAGCGTTTCCATAATATAGAGATATCTGTGGCGCTATCGTACAGGCAATTACAGCGCTCCCTTCCCCACTTTCCGGGAGGAAAAGAGAAGATTTCTTTCTTTGTATGCTAGTATCGTAAATGACCCGTGCAAGAGATGCATGCACAAACAAATTTTGGAATATCAAGAAACAATTACCCGTTTGAGATACGAGATTGCGTTTCGCATAATGCCCAGAACGTTCCACTAATTAAAAATTCCCTTCAAACACAGGAAAATTGCAATCAGGATGCTTAATGAACGCTCTGAAATGGCGTTCTTTAGTAAATTTTGAACGACCTAACGTGCTGCACTCCGTTCACCCTGACAATGCGGTGGAAGCTAAGAGCTTGTTGGACCTATCATCTTTCGTCACGCGCAGAAAACAGAAGGGTTTATGCGATGAAAGGGAGGCGGTTGATTGGCCCCGCAAGCGCGTATACGCTCAGAGCACTGTCAGCTTAGGTGTGAACGGAGTGTAAGAGATGGCTGCTGGCTCCTTTGTCCATTAGCGAGCATCAAATTTTCGTACAATCAGTTGGGGTCCGAGGCTCTTTCGCAAGAGTTAACCGTCCATCCATCCAGGTACACGGTCTTCGCTGGCCTACACAACTGAAGGTCGCACTCACTTCTTGCGATAATGGAACGTCGCCCAGATGTAGTCAGCTACTTTGTATCGAATCAAAACTTTACCGCCGCAACTCAACAAAATACATCAGTAGCGGATGCCTTCCCGGTCACGGGACACCTTCACCGCTTGCCGCAATGGACTACGTCTGTTCCTCCAGCGCGCAGTGATCCGGTCACTAGGAGCTGCGAAGATTGTGAATCCGTTGAACAGTGCAGAAAAGTGCAAGATGCTGACTTAAGGCCATTTGTTCCCAGCACCGTTGCCGCTGCCCCGAAGTTCCTGGTGTGCCCTTCTACATCACCTCCACCGGCATGTTGCACGGACTCGCACATAAAGCGACCTCTGAACGCCTTTATGCTTTGGTCGCGCTTGCAGCGACGCAAGTTTGTCCACGCAAATCCAGGCATACACCACCCGGAGGTCTCGAAGCTGCTCGGCGTAGTGTGGAGGCAGCTGCCGATGACCGCCAAGAGACCTTACATCGTCGAGGCTGGGCGACTGAGTTCACATCACGCGGAACAGCATCCGACCTACAGGTACAAGAATCGCCGAAAGTCTGGGTGCCCTTTGAGGCACGAAGGCGTACATTCTCCCTGCACGACAGTCTCCACAACCTGCCACGAAATATTCCACCAACAAAGCGGGATGCCATCTTTTCACACATGTGGTCTTCCAAGCGCCAAAGTGTCTTGCAATCATCCGAGGCTGGAAGCTGAATCGGTTCTACCGCCTTTGTCCGCGAGTCAGCAGTCTTCTGCACAGAATGGGCGAAGGAAGACCACAGGTGTTTTTGAAGAAGGTGTATTCATACCGCAAACCACGTTCTCTCAGCAACGTTCTTGGACATCAGGTGCCTCTAGCATCATCCAACCTGGACAGCGTCCTCTTCATGCATCTATGCTTTCGGCTATCACATCCCCGCCCCAGACTTCGATTTCCCTGGGACGCCGGACCGTTTACCCAGTCACCCTGTCTTTGCGGGACACACTACGTGAGAAAACCGGTGAGCAGTTCCTCAGCAACAACTGCGTATCTCTCCTTCCTGCTGGCCGACCAATACAAGAGGCAAGCCGACTTTGGAAATGTAGAAAGACGTGCGACGGCGCAGGCGAAGAGCGCGGCGACTTCAGTGGCAAGTCGGGAAGCAGTCGCTGACGGTCCAGGAAGAACCCTTTTCAACGTTCCAGTGGTTCCCGCAGTGAGACCAAACCCGCTATGGACGAGGCCCAAACACCAAGATCCTTCTCTCTTGGCTCGTCATGGCATTTTGTAAAGGTGTTCGAATAGTCGCTCGAACTAGATAGTGCTCCATTCTTGTTACTTTTCACGTTAAAAAAAAAAAAAAAAAAAATGGCGGCTGTTTTTGTGAAATTTTTGTTGCGTCGCTTATCGAACCACTAATTTGTGCTCCGCTGTTCAAATGTGTATTTAAATGGGGGATAAATCGCTCCATTTGCTCCCCGAGATGCGTATCACGTGGTAACAACGTCCCGCTTTTGCGTGGTGCCGCGCTGGCGCAGACATCCCTGGGGAATGGGGGAGCTTTTGCTCGGGCTCAGTCGGGCTGCACAGACATCTTGGCGTGGGATCTCTTTGCAATTGGTGGCATTTTGTTCGCGTGTCTGGCAACTTTACAGATCTTGCTCAGCGAGTTACCGACGGTGGCATCGGGATCTCCACACTTGTGGTGGCTTGCACGGTTACGCATGTCGTCCGAAGCACCCGAAGGAGTCTTTGATATTCATCAATGCCGTCCTCAAGCCGCTCCTTTTATACAGCCGGTTTTTACTTCCACGTCCTTTGTGTTGCATCCACCCATTCCAGTGTCATCTCTTTTTTAGCAAGAAGCAGTTCGTCGTCTTCTGCAATTAACAGCGCTGCTGCCATAATTGTGTATAGCCGTTTCATGTACCCCTCCATTTTTCAACTCTCGTCAGCGCGCACCCATGCAGCCCTGTTGTCTTGAGTGCGATCGAAAAATCCGTCTGATAACACTGACACCTCTTTCGGCTCCCCGCCGTTCGTGCGAATGCTCGAGTCGGGGAGGGAATCCCGCTGGTTCCGCCGATCACTGACGTCACACCCATCCCTCCAAAAAAAAAAAAATTGTGTGAGTATTTTAAGGTTTCAAGATCTGGCTTCCGGGATACATGTTATGAAATAAGCATGGCTAATTGGACTAGCTGGTTTGGACGTCCAACAAGCACGTGTTTTTGTGTCGTCTTTAGGGGTGTGTTTATAGTAAGGGTGCAGGCGAGCAGGTGAATGTTAACCATGTTGAATAAACCTGAGATTGGGGCCCCAGTCTCAGGTCTATTCAACATGGTGTGTTTATATTCACAGAAAAATTCAGTCGAAATTTGTACCGCGCATCCCGTTGTCACCAGATGCGTCTTCCTCGATTTTCGGCACCGGAAGAAACTTTCCGCTCGTAAATTTTTTTAGGCAATTCGGATATTTTGTAGGCAACCTCCAATAATCAAGTTTCCGATAAAAAAAAAATCGGGACATTTTGTTTTAGTCAAGGTCGTCCAGGCAGGACGCGGGGTTAGAGGTGTGGGATTGGGCCATCCAGTCTTGTTATTCATAAAATAATAATAATAAAAAAGACACAAGCTGGACTGCGATTTTGCAATGTTTGGCTGCAAAAAAACAAAACAAAAAACGTTTCTTTCATGGGGATTGTAGCCCCTGATTAAAATTAGACGAACCGCAATGCCACAGTCCCACTGCGTGTACATTATTAAAAAAAAAACAAAAAAACACGGCCAGCAGACACGATGACAAAATTGCCTGCGGACACGCCTGAAACATGTTTGCTTCATACATGCGTACGTTTTTAACATGTCGGCAGACGGTTTTTGCGACAGCGGCCGTAGTGCAAGGTAGAACCACGCCCCAGACAGTGTCTGCATGCAGACTCTCTTTTGTACGATGTATTACCAACGTGACTGCGGCTTCGGGGCCAAAATTGTCCGCACATTTGGAATCAATAAAGATGCTTGGATTCGCGACTCCTTTTTTTGTCTCTTTACTTCTCTTCCTGCTAAATAGATGGCGCAGTCATGGCGATGGTAGATGCCATGCCTCGTTTCATGCGCGTACACGCGCGGAGCCACCCGTGTCCCGCGCTCACGTATATATCCGCGCGCGATGAGATAGTTTATGTGGACCGCTTTCCCCTCCCCGCTACACTGTCGGCAACGAATTTTTGTATCAAACCTAAGATATTCAAGATCCCAATAAATAAATAAATAAATAAATTAAACGAAGACGCGACTACTGCGCATGCGCACCGCTATAGCCTTGTCTGCGGAGGAGGTGCGGATCTCGTACCGGATTGCGGAGAGCGTTGCGGGACGGCGAAAATCATCTACGAAAACTCCCTTATCTACGAAACCCGCTTCGGGGTATATATACACACGTCTAATAATAGGGAGTTTTCGTAGACCGCGTTTCCCCCTCCGCTAAGCCATCCGCAACGAAGGCTTCTTCGTTGCGGATGGCTTAGCGGAGGGGGAAACGCGGTCTACGAAAACTCCCTATTTCTGTGGACACACCGCAAACGTACTCATACCAGTTACAGTGAGGTAGCACTATCTATATGATAGCATTCAAGGTTATTGTTTATTGCGATTAAAACTCGATCCACCACCACTTCTATCAACCCTATCAGAACGGAAAAAACCTACAACTCTCAAAACAATAAAAAGATTTATAGTCGCGTACTACACACGAAAGCCATGTTTCAATTAAAACAACATCACTAGATGACGCGTCAATAACTGATGACAGTACATCGCGATTCCGGATAACACTTCTGATATTAGTAAAAAAACTGTCAGGGAACCAGCGGAGAAACTGAATTTGTTCATAGGTGACGTGACACGAAGTCATGTGACGTCCTTTTCCCCGCTAAATTTAGCGGGGAACTGAATTGGAGGAGGAGGGGAGGGGAGGGGATGGAGGAAGAGGAAGAGGAGGGGCATACCGTCCCCTCCGTACCCTCCCCTCCTCCTCCTCAAGAGCTGCGCTCTAATTTCGCGTAACAGAGATTTGTAAACGTCTTTCATCTTCTTTTCGTGTGTTTCCTGTGTCCCAATCGTGTGTGTCCTGTGTCCCGTGACTTTGAGATCGCGTTAGCGCTGTTATCAGTTGCCCTTTGGACTCACGATGGGTCGGCCGCGTGCCGTTCGTTCGGAGGAAGATGAGCGGGAGCGCAAGGAGCGGCTAAGTGCGCAGCAGCGTGAATGGCCGCAGAAACGCCGCGAAGCCGCTATCGCCTCGAGTTCCACTGCGTCGAGACTCGAGTGGTTCCGAATCCCTTGCGAAAGAAGAGCAGATTTCTATCCTGGAACGCCGCCGAAAACAGAAGAGGCGATGTGACCGGCGCCGGCGGGCCAACGCCACGGACGACGATCGTGTCACGGAAGCCAAGCGCAAGCGCGAGGCCTGGCGACGACAGGACGCCACGCCGGCTGAACAGTTTTTATAAATGCTTCAATCCCACCGTAGTACAGCTTCACTGGTCTTCCATCTTCAACAGAGTGGAAAGGCTGAACGTTTTTATCAATTGTTTTCTTAAAATTCAAAGTTGCAGGCTCATCGGTGATATGACTGGCTAGCTATGCAGTAGCCTCATAAACTCGACAAGTTTCATAATTAAAAAGAAATTGTGTATCACTTACGAACAGCTTGTCAACACGAAGTCTCTAAGGATCCCTGGGTACGGGCAAAATCTAGAAGCTTCCTCCTCGCAAGCTGTACGTTTGTTTGTTTTTTGGGAGGACGTGTTTGAAGTGTTTACTGCACATGCGATAGCTTTTCGAGTTTGGCTCGCCCGTTTACAGCTTATTCATCCCTGGTGTCTTTTCGGATAGAATAAAGATTACACCCTGTTCCCGATGGTAGGTGTCGTTCAGAGGTAAGGCGCTGGATGTTCTATGTTTTTTTTGTTCATCGCTTTAGTACTGGGGTAGAGAACAGTATATCACCACCCCGAAGCTTCGAAAGCACCAAACGTGATTGCTTAGCACGGCTCTGCGTGCTAAGCAATGGCGAGCTATGCTAAAATGCGATGCCACCAATATCGCTCCACAAAACAAAATGTGTGAAACAGGCGTGAAACACGCGAGCAACACATGAAGCGAGCTTTCGAGCCGGGGAACCTGCTGCGCCTTCTGCATGACGGTGTGGTCGGCAGCGGGACCACGTGGCAGAAGATGGACTTGTACCACTAGCCCAACGACCACGTAACTTCCACCGCACTGTCAGCTTTGGGGTGAACAGTGCAGTGCACGAAGAGAGGTCACGGAGAAAAAAGAATAGAGCAGCTCCCAACCAGATATTCACTATTTATTTTTAATGCGAAAGCATTAACTGTCCCATGGAGCGAGCCGACGTCATCAGTTCGAAGCGCGCAAACGGTACCTTAAGGACAACGTCCACTCTATTTATACAATTTTTGGGTAATAATCTGTTTAGTCGAAGTCAGCGACCCTGAATCACGAGATATGTTTTTCGGTAGTGTGTATGCGGAGGGCAAGTTCGTCTGCTTCTCGCGCAGGGGGTACCGGTGACGTCAGAACGCCGTGCCCTGATTGGCTGATCACGGCCCCCCTATCTGAGCGTCGTCTGCTCCTTTGCAACGTCGTCTGCGTCTGTCTTACCTTTCCTGCGACTTTCGGAAGTGCAGGATCGTTAGTTTTGCTCAGGTTACGACGGAATCCTGCGACGATCAACTCAGCATGGCCGACAGCGTCGCTCAGTTACTTGGTCGCGACGACCAACGGACGTTTCTTTTTGTACTTGCTCTTCTCACGCGTCACGACTACAAGCAGCAAGAAAAAAAGTAAAAAGCACTTGAAATAAACCACGACGAACAAGAACGCTGGATCCACAAACACCCGGGAAATGCTCCAACGGCCACGATTCCACTGACCCCGTCCAAGCGAGCTCGGCAGATAGGCCTAGCAGCGGCGCAGCGGTGCTCCGACGGTCCTTGGCCAAGACCGTCTGCCCACGACCGGCTGGCGTGCTGAATGGAATATGCCCGCGCGCCCTTGTGAACCCTTCAATCTCTTCCTCTTGTCATCGCCTCGTTTTCCGAGGCAGCGGCGACTTTCGCCGGTGAAAAAGCGGTGAATCTCCGACAGACGCAGGAAAGGTAAAGCAGCCATCGCTTTGACTAGCAGACGTAAAGCAGACGACGTTAACTGCACCAACCCGCCGACGAGTCTCGCCGCACACGCAAGGAGGGAAAAAGTATTTGGGAGGGAACTTGCGGACACTCTCGCTTCTTAGCAGACAAACCTCGGCGCCTCGGGACACCTCGCCAGCGAGTCCCTTGACTTCCCCCCTTGTCCTTGATGCACGTCTGCTAGTTGTTCGACAAAAACAACGTACCGCTCGAGTTATTTCGTCTCCCCTCTCTGAAAGGCGAAGTCGAGCTCGCTCGTAAAGACCTGCACTTCCGAAAGTCGCAGGAAAGGTAAGACAGACGCAGACGACGTTGCGAGCAGACGACGTTGCAAAGGAGCAGACGACGCTCAGATAGGGGGGTCGCGATCAGCCAATCAGGGCTCGGCGTTCTGACGTCACCGCTACCTCCTTTCTCATGCGCAGAAGACGAAAATGAGCCCACTTGCGAGGCGTATAGTTTTGTAGATATCGCGTATCCAAGTTTCGTTCCGGCGGCACGGCGAAACCGAAACTACTGGCTCAGGTAGTTTGGCAAACTGATAATCAGTGGCACGTCGACGGCATGACGTAGTTCTCGTTTTAAAAGGTTAAAACAGCGCAAAAAACAACGGACAGGGTAAAGAAGGACACAGACAGAGCGCTGCCTGTCTGTGCCTGTCCGTTGTTTTTTGCGCTGTTTTAACCTTTTAAAATGTCATACCAACTCGCCCAGGCTTCAACTTTAGTAGTTCTCGTGCCGCGCTCCTGAGCCCAGTGGTGTATCAACTTGTTTTTGAGTGGGGGAGCAAACCCCCCCCCGCCTTTCCCGAGTTGCATATTTTTACTAGTGATGGGCCTAACTTTTGCCGAATCTTGGGATTCGGCAAAGCCGAACTTTTCTAAAGATTGTGGGGACCCGCTCTGCCGCCGCCTGATTGTAACCAGACGCCGGCGCCCGAGGGCGGCTCAAGGGCGAGCCGTCGGCACCCTCGGTGGCCGATCGGAGATTGTCGTGGCCGGCTGGTGGCGGCGGCGGACGTCCTCGGCACCCCCTTCAAAGGAGCCCGACCCCCCGAGGGCCTGGAGGGGGTGAAGAGGGAGCCGGCAGGGACCCACGTTGGGAAAAAGGCACCCGTCGGCCTGGCGCCGGGGAACAAGGGGGCGAGGGAGAGACCGGCGTGGCTCGGAGGGGCAGTGGGGACGGGGGGTGGTGTGACGGACTGCACAGGGGACGGACGTTTGGATACTGTGAGGTGCGACCGGCAGAGAGCTCGTCAATGTGAGTTATTAAATGTTGATTATATTGAGAGTGGTGTTGTGTCACTCGGGATGGGGGGAGCTGGACGGGGATAACCCCACAAGATTCGACAAAGATTCGGCAAAAATACACTGTTCATCATCATCATCATCATTTATTTTCCTTGAGGGCCCGTGGGGCATTATACAAGGGGGTGGCAATAGAACAAAAACAAATAGAACAGTAAACACAATTATAACACTGTAAGCTAGCTAGGTAGGTGAGACAAAGAGAGGGTAACGGCTTCAACAAATTTAGTAGTATCACTAATAGAAACGATGATATGAGGTAGTGAATTCCAATCCTCGATGGCCAATGGTAGTATGGAAGTCTGGTGAGAAACACTTGATGATCGAATTGGTCGTAATTTACATAGGTTATCTAGACGCGGGAAAATATGATGGGTAGGTGATAGCAGTGATTCTTTGAGGTGGCTATTGTGATAAAAAATTCGATGGATGAGAGAAAGGCGTGATACTCGGCGGCGAAAGGAAAGTGAATGAAGGTTAGCTGATTGGCATAATCCTGATTTGCTGGTATATGGTGAGTAGAATTGTTATAAATAAAACGAAGGGCTCTGTTTTGGACGGATTCTAGATTATTTGCAAGGTAAAACTGCCATGGGGGGACCATATAGATTAGGCGTATTCTAACTTCGATCTTACAAGAGTAGTATACGCTAGTCGTTTTACGGAGGATGTAGCAAGTTTGAGGTTACGGCGCAAATATCCGAGAGAACGGTTAGTATCAGAAATAACAGAAGTTATGTGAGTAGTTCGTGATAGGTGAGAGGTGAGATGAACACCCAGGTATTTATATGATGAGCATGCAATTACTTGAGTGTTAGTGAGGTAATACAAAAATGGTGTGGCACGCGACCTGCGGGAAAAGGGTAGGAATCTACATTTATTGAAGTTTAACGTCATCTGCCATTTTTCACACCAATGGATTACAGACTCGAGGTCTTCCTGGAGAGCATGAGGATCATGGTATGAAAGAATGGGTCGGTAAATGACACAATCGTCGGCGAACAGGCGCACAGAAGAACCTATATTAAGGTGGAGATCATTACTATAGATTTAAAACAGAAGAGGGCCAAGTAAGGTTCCCTGGGGGACACCTGACGCTACGGTAGGGGTGAAAGATTTTACGTTGTTAACGGAGGAATATTGCTTACGGCTAATTAGTAATTCAGAAACCCACTTAACAACAGAGGGATGGATATTAATATCGTTAAGCTTTGTTAAAAGACGTTGGTGTGGCACTTTGTCGAATGCTTTGGAGAAGTCAATGAAAATGGCGTCGGTGTGAATATTCGAATCGAAGCTTGAATGAATATCAGTAAGGAAGGCGGTTAGCTGGGTTTCACTGGAGTAAGATTTACGAAATCCGCGCTGATGTTCAAAAAGAAGATTATGAGAGTCAAGAAAGTTTATTATATTTGAGTAAGGTATATGCTCCATGAGCTTTGATGGAACACTGGTAAGAGAGATGGGATGGTAATTACTTATTAGTTGGCGATCACCAGTTTTGTGAACCGGTATATACATTAGCTATTTTCCAGACTTAACGTTGATATTTAGTTTTTTCTCACGAAAATAAGTTTATGTTTTTTTTTTCTTAACTTAAATACAACTTGCAGTGCCTATTGACACAGTTATTACTAAATAAGGTGATATTCTGCAAGATTGTATCCGTGTCGTTTTTGTGTGTTTACTTGCAATTTTAGTGTCTGCTTCCAGAAAGTGGCGTGACAACGAGGTTGGGTAGTAGCCGGCGCAGTCACGAATCACGCTACCAGAGTTTTGATTTTGAGACCTCATCAGCGCACGCCCGCAAGTGTGTTTACATTGTTAAAATAAAGGCAATCACTGCGTTCTTACTTTCTCTGGGAGTTGCCGTTTCGTGCGCGAAAACGAATGCAAGGGTTGGTGAGCCTTCACCAGAAGAGATAACAATATTGTTAATATGCATGTTTTTCGATTTGAGTCACTTGACGTCAGCTTTGCATGAAAGTGTGCGTTCCATATTCACAACGTGCCGTTTTTAATCTCTAAAATTCCGGTTTCTGGTGTTAGGACACACACGAACGTTTAGGAAGATGGGGAGAGTTAAGAATGTCGGATGTGCAACGTGGAGCATGATCGATTGTTCTGTGTTAAGTTTTATGCAGATACATGAAAATCGCGAAATAACGCGAATTAAAAGTAATATTCTTCTGTTTTGGCACAAACTACTTGTGAGCCGAAAATAGCATTGTTATAATAATAATAATAATAATTTTATTTGCACAAACTGGAAGGGGCCCATGTGGTGATCTGCGGCCCGGGCTAGACAGATAGGTGAAAACCCTTACGCAGAGCCCCTGCCAGCCCGCCACCACATGTGAAAAAACAAAACCGATATATAAATGTACAGAATATACACACTACAGAAAGTGCGTAAAAAGGAAAGAAAAGAAGGGGGAAAACATGTATCACATTATGACGAGGGTGCCACCTACATCCCATACATTCTGGCAAGCTCTCGTGACTCTGCCCCGTTTGACGACAATAGGCTGCGAACACTGAGCGTAATTGTCAGTTGTCAGTCAATGTTTCAACTACTTCATTGCATCAATGGAAAGGTCAAATGAAAATCACGTTATCCAGAATGCACCGCATCATTTGTCACTTGCGCAGTGGACTGCGTAAATTACTGGTCGATCTTCTGTTCTTGAGGCACAAAATATTGAAGAAAACCACACTCGCGAAAGTTCACAAACGCACAGTTACCGTGTCGCCTACTCCACACCTCGCCGTAACCGCTGGTTGTATTAAACTGTACGATGGTAACCGCGCGACTGCGCGGCGTCCATTTGCGCTCTATGGCCGCTATGGCCCCGTCGCGTTCGTGCGCGCGTGAAAACATTTGCCGAATTTTCGCCGAACTTTCCTTCTAAATTTCGGCATGTGCGGAACTTTGCCGAATCTGAAGTTTGGCAGATTCGGTCCATCACTAACTTTTATGGCGCAGGTGATAGACCCCCTACCAACGACGCTCCTCCCCCCGCCTGCGTTCACGCCGCTTCGCGGCGAGAGTGTGCGGTCGCTAATTTCAAAACTATTAACCCAAGTTGCTTTACAAGAATACTCCAAACATTTTAACACATCTCACACTTCCTCAATCTCTTCGCGTTCACCTGGAGAATTGGTGGTTGAACGTTCCATCTACATTTCAAGCAGCGGTGTTAAGGTGGCCTTTACATTCTTTTTATAATCCGGAAGTTCTTGGAACAGTTTTATCTCTTGCTGGATTAGCAGGCCAGGAGGGTTTTATTTTCAAAGTGCTGAAAGAAACAACAGAATGATGGCACTGACATAATCCAGTTCCTTTTTGTGGCCCATTTAAGCCAGGGGTTGCCAAGCTGCGGCTCTTTGCGTGTTAAAGTGCGGTTCGAAGTCAAAATCGATGTTCGACAAAAGTTCGCGACACCCTTAATGCCCAACTTGGCGAAACCGAAACCACCCGTTGACAGTCTCCTGCTCCCAGAGTGCACCTGAACCGCTAGGGGCGCTGCTATTTTGCATCTTGTAGAGCACTGATCTCAATGACAATCGCTGGATCGCACATCCCCGCTCCGCGAGTGCGGCCACCGGACGGCCATCTTGCATGCCGATTTTTCTCGTTTTGTTAGCGTTGCAGAGGCCGGCGGCAGCGTGCTAAAGACACGTTTTCTACTCATTCGTCGTCATTCGACGAAGACGTTCTTTAAAATCCTGTGTGAGGCGTGATACTTGCCGTTGAGAAGACGTGGAAATGTTTACGAAAGCACACTGTCACAGGAAAAAGGCACAACTCGACGAAAGCAAATTTCGCTGGTCTCGCGGAGTGTTCAAAGCTTCCTTGGCACGCCACAGTGCCGTGTCTCTGTGCCTTCCCACGCTTGGATACTGACCAAGAATCGACGCCGTGTGGATGTGTTTTGCGAGTGCAGTGTGCGTGAAGCATCACACACAACAAGATCTGGAACTCTGCAGCAAGAAGCCCTACTACTTTGTTGCAGGTTAAGAAAAGCAGGACAAGATCCTCCCGCAAAGCCCTCATATATTTCTATGTTGACAGAGCGAACTCTGGAGAGGAAGCCTCCTCCCTGGCGTTCGTTCTGTCAATGTGGAAATAGCGGAGGGCTTTGCGGGAGGATCTTGTCCAGCTTTTTTGAATATGCATTAGAGTATACTTTTGACAGGCCTTTCCTCCTGAATAAAATGTTTAAAAATACACAATGATAACCATGAGACATTCTAATGTTAAGGCCACTTTATTTGGAATGCAAGCATCACTTCATGCCCTTGACGAGTTACAAAACATACCTCATGAATGGCATGGGAAACAAACATTAGGACGGAACAGTGCGTAATATGGGTTTTCATAGCTTTTTTTTCTTTTGATTTTCTACTTGTAATGTGGCATAAAAACCACCCTTCGGTCCTTTGCTACTATGTGTTTTCAACATTTCTTATCTCTAGAGAAATGCAACAGTAATAATAAATTGTTATATAGTATTTAATTACCTTTATCATTCTCAGTAAAGCATAATAGTAAAACTCTGCTGAAACTTGCTGGATAAGCAACTTGGATTGACCACAAGATCAAGTAAAATCCTTGAGGGTCTTTAATTTAGAGGCACTCGCATAACTGTTACCTCATGAGTAACTTCAGTGTAATCATCTCATCATAAGTCATGTAAGCAGTTTCATATTTTTTTAAAAATATATAACTGCTCATAGAACAGACAGAAGAAACATAATTTCGATTGAACAAAAATCAACTGAATAACTTCCACCCAAAAAATTAAAAGAAACCTGTGAGACTAAAATATAACGCGTTATCACTACCTTCTTATTTGTACTATGCGAAACGCAACACCACTAAGAAACACATAAAGCCACATACAAACATTTGGTCACTACTCTAAATATTCCACAATCATTGTCCACCGAGACAAAAAACAAAACAAAAAAACATTGTCAGAAAAAGTGGTGTAGAAAGATAAAAACCGAAATAAAGTGGGAGCATAAAATGAGTGTAAAAAGTTGCACAAACCTTCAACATTGCATCAGGCGGGCCATCACTGAAGTCCTGACGTTTTGCTAGCAGGCCATGAAAACTGTTAGACATAAATGTACCTTTCAAAAGGGCACTGCACTCCCAAAAACATTTTGAGAAAAAAAAATTTAATAACTATGTTACAACACACGTTTTAAGTGCCGAGCAATTTAATCTGCTTACATGGGCAGGTTAAAAGAGGTACCTCTATTTTAAAGAAAATGGCATGTTTGATGTCAAAATTGAATTAATTTTGTGAATCTCCAATTGGGTGAAAAGAGTGTGGAAAAGAGGTACACTTGAGGCATACCTTTCCTCTGGGCGCTTGGTCTCTGCACGCTGAGAAAAAATGTGAGATAAAAAAGTGTAGAGGACAGTGTCCCATATGCTGAATGTATGGCTCAGTCTAAACTACATGTTGTGGCACAAATATTGTGCTTTTTTGTGACAAAAGCAGCTCATCTCGGTAGTTCACAAAGAAAATGTTTTTGACAGTGCAATGTCCCAAGTTGAGCAAAAAAATAAAATAAAAACCAAGCTGAGCAAAAAAGAAAAAAGAAAAGCTCAATTTTTGGAATTGATGTGCAATCTCCGAACAGTAAAAGGGAAAGACGAACACAGTCACACAACAAAGGAAACAACAAGAAGAAAATTGTGTCGAAAGGCGTGGCTGAAGACTTTTTTGAAGTTGCTAAGGGAAGGCAATATATTAACTGCAATAAGCTTAAAAGTGAAAGTATGTAAGAAACGAAACACACTACTATTAACAGCTCCTAGACGCTCCAACTTTCCACGGGCCTTCAGCAAAGACCGAAGGCCTTTGACGTTCATATCGTCCCTTAATATATATTACACTAACAAGGGAGCCTGCTTTGACAAGTTTATCCGTGCATGTATGCTTGCTCTTTTTGTGCATAAACATTACGAAAAAAGAAAGGCAACAGCACTCATGTGCACCTTCCAAACATAACTTTCCGTGGTTACGGCCAAGAGCAGCGCTGATCAAATAATGCAGTAGCACACAATGCATCTATGAAATTATGAACTAACATACAATACATTACCAGCAGAAAGTGACCAAAAAGACAATAGTAACTCCATGTAAGAAGAAGAGACGCCTGTAACGTACGCTTCAACCGACGAAGCCTGGTACGAACATTTAAGAAGTGTGCAATCTTGTCAAAACGTTTGACGTCGGGCACTTTTTTTTTTTTTTTTTAAGCCATGAGGTGTCACAAAGTTTTAACTTAAAATTGCGAGAAAATAACAACGGTGGAGGGACTTTGTCGTCTCACGGCACACTCTTGAAAGGCGAGATTCAGGAATTCGGTTGACGGTCAATGGTGGCAGGGACAGCAGCTTGAAGCAAAATGCACTTTTCATTTCTTGATAGTTGCTCTTTTTGATTAGTTGATTGCAGAAGATGAGGACCGCCTTGACCTTGCAGGACTTGGAGGGAAAAGAAATAGGAAATAAAAATCAAAGATAACTAGAGGCATCTTTTAACTACCACCCATGCCATTTTCAATAGAGCACACAGCTCAGGGTTCACATTCAGGAGGAGCTTATTCCGGCTAGTAGTGCACAAGGCAGCCTCAATGTATCTAGATGTTCTGGATTCAAGCGCTATAGATCGTGCCCCTCCCTGCACAGCTCCTTTCAAAGATGCAAACTCTTCTTTGCATCTTTATGGTCATTGTTACTTGGTGCCTTTTGCTGATCACAGGCATACTACATTTCTATATAGAAGTGTGTCCCTTATATGTGCGTTCGTGATGCTATCTCCTGCGTGCCAAAAGAAGAAAGGGGCATCACTTTTTAATTATACCTGTCAGAATAAAAATAATGCGTCAACAAAAAAAGACCCTCAAAAACCTAGGATCTTAAAATTCCTCAATCAAACAATTCTCGCGACAAGACAAAAAAAAAAAACAACAAAAAAACTCATCTCTTTTTTAGGGTACTTTTAATTGAGTGTAATACTATACTAGTGCTAGAAGAAAGGCACAAACAAAATTAGCAACACTCAGTCACATGTTAGGAGCACAGTGGATGCTACACCACGAGCGCGAGCTTTTTGTGTTCGACAGAACTTTGTTGCACATGCACGCAAAGCATCTGCTGGGTACAGTCAAGAATTATTATTACCCTCCCTTCATCATTATTGCTACTATATCAACTTGCTGTCTTAGGTTTACTGTCGGCCTGTGCTTCGATGCACATATAGTTTCTCAATTATGCCCCGTGCCCCACGCAAAGGGCTGGGCGGCTGTGTGGGCACGTTAAATTAAGCGTCGCTACCACTATTACGTTCCTAATCTGTGCCAACAAGACATGCCCTCGCTTCAAAAAGTTATTCGCGCCTTTCACCCTCATTCAGAGGTAATACTGTTTGCGAAATAAGGGTATCTATACTCGGTTAATTGCCTCATGCTGTGATGCAGTGATGACTGTTTTTATCATTATAAAACGTTATACTTAGATGATTTGCCCTACATAAGCTCGCCATGAGGAGGCAGTTTAGAGATTTTATATTTAATCAGAAAGCTCTCCACGGCCATGTTAATTCTATGAATGCATTACGATCCATAGAGTTCCATGTTCTGTCAAGGGTCAAGGCCCGTTCACACTCTTGCGACCGAGTACGACTGAGAGAGACGAGATCTCTTAAAACTTCTTAAATTTTTTTAGAACGAGGGAACACACTGGCATTCTGGCGCCATCTATGCGGTGACCCTGGAACTGCATTTCACAAGAGCGAAGGTTTTGCGGGATTTCCGAGGTCAAATGTGCGTAATACCCATAGAAAGGCTCGTTTATAACATTGACAAAAGTTTTTCGAGCCAAGAAAGAAAAGATAATGCGCGAGAGAAATAAAAAAATATGCCGGACCGCCGAGTTTACACTGCTACCCAATAGATGGCGCCAGTGTGTCCTCTGGTTTAAGAAGTTTTAAGGAACCCAGGTTTAAGAGGTCGCAAGAGTGTGAACGGGCCTTCAGTCGAAATTCAGCGACGCTTTATTAATCTTGCATGTCTCGTGTATCCCCCTTGTTGCGGATTCAGTGGGCCTTCAATAAGAAACAGCACCTGGATATTTTCATGTGCCTTCAGGATTTTACCTCGCTTGTTCGTGAATGGATGTCTGTCGCCTAACTATGGCAAGACGACTTGTGCTGTGCTGTGTTTCAGCAATCTTTGGCTGTTCTATCTAGCCCAGCTAAATATTCCCATTAAGTCCAATTGGAATTCCAACTGGTTTTAATTGGAACCACTTGGTTTTAGTGGGTTCCAATTGGAAGCACAGTGGCTAATGGGTCTCACCAATTGGAATAATCTTTCCAGTTCAAACCTGAATGGGTTCCAAATGGTTTTCGTTGGTTCCCATTGGTTCCCATTAGCAGTGACCAATCGGTTGTCCAAAAACCTAACTGCTACCAACGGAAAATTTCAAATGGAATCTGATGGTAATTTTCAACTGTGTGCCACTGTGAAGACTGAAAAGTTGTTAGTGGGCACAAAAAAAAATGAAGAATTATTATATTATTATCATTGAGTCTGACTGTGGCCTACGCTACGATTGGACAGAGCCAATCAAGCGTATAGTCACGGCGTGTTATTCGCGCCTTTCACCCACCAAAATAGCTATCGCCATCTAAGCCAGTCGTGCACAGCACTTCTTTCTGCGCACGTTCAGTTTAGCAAGTGATAGGAAACGCACAAACACAACGAGTGCCGTGATGATGCGCTTTTGGCGCTGTCTGATTGGCTCTATTAGATAGCAACGTTGGCTTGCTTCAGGACTAAACGAGAGCCGACCAAAGGCGAGAGACAAAAAACGCCCAATCCCGGCGCCCCCTCACCTCGGCGGCGGCGGCGTTCTGGGGGGGCGGCTGGGGGGTGGCGTGGACCTGGGGGTCACGTGCTTCCTGCCTCGCAGGGAAGAGTACTGCGAGGAATCGCAACAGCCATGCAAGTCCTTGTAGGACGCGTCCCGCCCCAAAAAAGACTTAACGGGGTTTCCCTCGCCACATGAGTGAAGTGTGCACCGCCGAATGCTCGGCCTCCGCCCAAAGGTGGCACCAGCGGTCCGGACCAGACGCCAAAGTTTTACAACTGACCGTTACTTTGTTTTAAAAGTTATATAGGCAATGTTTTTTAAACTTTCGATGGGAAAACGGGGCTCGTTCTCGGTAGTTTGCGCCATTCGGCCCCGTGTATTTGTGCCGTTGGCCATTACTTCACGATTGAAAATTCCTGAAAATCGCTTATAACTATTCTGAAACTCTGGCACCTAAATCGGACCACTAGCAATACATTTGGGCAGAAACTAGTCTATTTTCGCAAAAAAAAAGTAAACTTTTTTTTTTAGGGACAGCTTGTACATTATTGGTGATTCAGGTTTCTAGAAAAAAAAACTCCAAGAGCAGAATTTGCAGCTCCCACCAAAAAATAGGCGTTTGAAACAGTGCAGGCTAGCCTACATATTTTCATTGTAACGAGGCGCCATTGTTTTGCGGCCCCTATTATAAATTTGTGCTCTCGATCCGATGAAGGTCTTCCTCCCTATTTCGAGCGAATCATCAATAAATTTGTGGGGGGGGGGAGGCACTGTATGCCTGGTATTTTTGTAGTCAAGTGATATGTGTGAGCATGAGTGAATCAATGGCTAATAGATGGCTAAGTGAACAAAGCGATCATTGAGTGAATAAATACTCAGCAGTACAAAAATGAACGAAATTAGTAGCCTGACAACCTCTTCAATGAACGCTGTGAAAGAGTTAGTAGAAAAAACAAAAACAAACTTCTGGATCAATGAAGTTATGCATCGAGGAGGGGTCGGAAAAGTATCGGAAGGTAATTATTATCTCGAGCTTCACCTCTTCAAGAATGAATTAAAGATGAAAGCGCAGAAAGCCGCTTACTGGAGAACTCCCCCGTGAGAAGTTGCTGCTTGCGTAGATGAGAAGTGCCGTGTCTTTGTGGCCAGCCTCCATTGCAATTGTGAGTGCAGTGCTGCCATCCTGCAGGCAAAAGAACCTGGTTATTATAAAAATAAATAGAACAGAGATACTGATGTATTGTATCTTGAGATATCTTGTATATCGAGAAAATGTTTGTTTACTGGTTTAAAAAATTCAAAAAAGGAATCAACTTGGAACTAATAAGAGACCAGCACTCACAGAACACATTGAACCAACAGGATACACAAAGTCGCTTTCACTAAAGTGTGCACTACACACGCGAGGACTTTCTCGAATTTCACTTTCCTACTTTCGATTTGATGAGACATTCTTTTTTCAGTTTGATTTTGTCTGAGTCATAATAAAAAATACACCCTGTTCGCAAGGGTAGATGTTATAGTGGGCTAAAGTGCTGGAAATTCTATTTTCACCATCCAGCTTTTTTTACTGGGGTAAAAAACAGCACACCACCATCCCAGCGCTTGGACGCCTCAGCGCCAAAAGTGTTTGTTAACACGACTATGCGAGCCCTGCTGTTTCAAGCTTTGGTAAAATGTCCTACTACGAATATCACTTCACCAAATAATGCAACGCGTGAAACAGTCTTTGCCGCACGTTACACAAACAGTGCATGAAGCGAGCTGACGAGCCGAGGTATCCAATATCTGCGTGGTCTGTCCCAGTCTGTCCTACTCGTGATGTCACAAACAATGATGATGATAGCTAGAGAAACGCCCCCTGTAGTTTGTGCACGTCGCCAATACCAGCGTCACAAGGTTACAGGAACGAGCAAATATTATAGAACTAACCATCCGGCGTAAAATATCCCGGCTAACTTTACTGTATAAAAGATACCACCATAACCAAACACTTAGGTAAAAATACACTTTGTCTCCCACCAGTTACGTTGTTTTCAAGATTGGATAACTTTTGTAAAATTGAACCCATCTATGCACGGACCACTTTATACGCCAACTCATTGATCCTTCTGATGATCTCGGAATGGAACGGCCTACCAGACTTCATAGTCACTGCCCAAAACGCCAAACATTTCGAAGAGCTTCTAACTACCTACTTAACATTACACTAACGTTTCTGATATTTAGGTAATAATTAGAGTACTTTTATCTTGTTTTCAGAGTAATTGCATTGTACATGAATTGACATCTGTATCTGTATCTATATAGTAGTACTTATCTAGTGTTTCACAGAGTACTTTAATTTGTATTTGTAGTTGTATTGACATCTGTATTTTCTATATAGTACTTATCTTGTGTTTCACTGAGTACTTTCATTTGTATTTGTAGTTGTATTGACATCTGTATATTCTAATCAATTCATTTGTATGTTTTTGTGAACATGCATTTTGTATTTTGGCTTCTACTAACATTTTATGCCTTTTATATCTTCTGCTGCCCATCCCTTGTGTAATGCCCTGTCAAGGGACCTCAGGGAACAATAAATAAAGAAATAAATAAAAGTGCTAGGTTCTTTTTTTCTGTGTATCAGTAATAACGTGAAACATTCTTTGGCTAGTAGCTCAGCATTTCGTGAAGCCCAAAAAATGAAGCGCGGCCGCGAAGCTCGACGCTGACTGGTTGACGGGGGAGAGGAGGAACGAAGAAAGTTCAATGCTGACTGGCTAACGGGGGAGGTCACATGGCTAGGAGAGGGTGACGAAAAGGTGTTCACGATATTGCGTCATTCCAGGAACTGCTATAAGTGGGTATGGTATGCATTAAGTTATCTTACGAAGAGCGTCGTGAACATAGGCGTTCAGCTGCGCAGAATCTGAGTAATGAACAGCGCAAGCAAAAATGTTAGATACCTGTGATTGAGCACTAGAGACTAACCCCACACTACAGAGACTAACGCCAACATGTTTGGCTATAAAGTGTAACCGCTGAGCGATGAAGCCAGAAGGTTTCATGTGCACAACACTACAAACTACGGGAGCTAGAGGCCTCAGACAGGCAGAAATGCCTTTTGTCTCTAACTCTCGGCTGAGCTAGTCCCGTGAAAATCCAAATAAACTTCCACTCAATTCAATTCAATGCCAACTCACATTGTCCGCCAAACAGACTTCGGTGTCGGGGTGAGCGAGAAGGGCCCGGACGATCTCGATGTACCCATGCTCGGCGGCGCACATGAGAGCCGTAGAGCCGTCGTTGTCCTGGACGTTGGGCTCCGATCCAGCGTCCAGGAGAAGCTTGACCATCTCGAGGCGCCCGTGGCTGGCCGCCAGCATCAGTGCCGTCTGGCCGTTCTGAGCGGAAAAACAAAAGTTAAGAGAAGTATTTAAGACTGACGCCCATCTTGTGCGCTTCTCTCCTTGGTCCGTGCCTTTCCGTGCGCCGTATTTCATTTTCTACCAACTGACCAGCTGTGTTGCCACTTTTGTTGAGATCATGCTGCTTGCGTGTGGGCTCTTAAAGCGATGAGCTTAGAACTAGGCGCTCACGAAAAAAACTGACCTGTGTGGCCTTGGTGTTGACGTCACCGAGCTGAAACAACCGCTGCACGACGAGACGGTGAGTGTCATTTTTGATTTCGGCGAGCGAGACCAGCATCATGCAGGTGTAGCCAGCCTGTGCATGACACCATCAAAAGGGGAATCGTTAGAACACTGCAATACATGCACTCGCATCCAGGTACTAGTTCAGTACAATACAACAAAAGAAAATTGTGCCTACCGTAAAATCCCGAGAGATGCCCCACCCCCGAAGGCAACCCACCCCTATTGTTGGCTTGATTTGCTATTTTCTTTTAAACACCAAAAGGTGGCCCACTCCTAGTAATCGCAGTGTTGGGATCAATGATGACCTCGGCGTAAATGCGTTTAGTTAGCTATAGCGGGATTTAAGCGAACATTGCTGACGGGTAAGTACAGTCATCTTTGCTTTATTGCCCTGCCACGATAACAAGTCTGGCAGGGACACATATGAACTTAAAATAGCTTTTTTTAAGACTTTTCATGATTGCACACCAAAAGTTACATCTCTCGATTTTAGGTGGGCTATCTCTCGGGATATTACGGTAGTTAGAAACGGCTCCGCCGCTTTCTTGGCTGCGTCAGATAAAATGTGACGCCCGACACGAGGATCACTCCCGTAGGACAGGGGTGTCCAAACCCCGCCCGCAGAAGTCTACCAACCAGCCCTCGGCCCGCTTCCAGCAGACCCGCTGCTACGGCGCAAAAAGATGCATGCCTAAAAGAACTGTGCCGCGATGCGCTCCAAATGCCTAAAAAGAGATACCGGAAAGAATGAGGGATGCTGCGTCGTAACGGGGTTCCCTCTCCATGACTGAACATTGTCATCACCAAGGGTGGATTTAGAGGGGGGGTCCGGATGTCCTGACCCCCCTCTTGATTTCTGCATGTGTAAAATTTAGGGCGTGACACGAGGGAGAGGGGGAGGGGGTTCCTAAACAAATGGTATGCTGACCAACACCAGACCCCCCCCCCCCCCCCCCTCAGGAAATTCCTGCATCCGCCCCTGGTCATCACCATGTGTCACTATCCTTACTCCCCGGCTTCATGTTTCTGTAACTACGTCAAAAATCCTTTGCATTCCGCTGTACACTGTGTCTGTAGTTTTATCATTCTCATTAATATTTTGCACTGTGCAAATGTGCCAAAGTTTCCATGCGCTTTTATGTATGTTTGGCGAGTTTTTGTGGTCACAATTATTCTGTAACGTCATAATTAGCTAAATATTAAATTTCACAACTATATGTAGTCATCCAAATTAGATATTTTTTTTAATACTTAATCTAACATTTATTTTTCTGTTCAAATTCTTACCTAGGTTTATTCATGTTGTTTTTCCTCGTTTATACTACTCTTTTTTTTTTTTTCTCCGGCCCTCAAGACTGTGAAAGATGCCTAATCCGGCCCCTTAGTCAAAAAGTTTGGAGACTCCTGCCGTAGGAGAATGTGTACGGCCCTTTTTTGTGACCAGCATTTGAATGAGGGAACAATATTTTTTTTTTTTTTTTACTTTCTTGATTTACCTAGTGCTGCGCGGATACTACTGGTTCAATGTTGTAGAGGGGTAATTTAGCAAGATCAGTAAGACCACTAACCTGGGGTCTTTAACATGCATTAAATGACTGCATGCCGGTCAAATGCCCGATTGTAAAAACAAAGTGTCAAGGGCTGGGATTCAACCCAGCACTCCCCATGCTCCAAGCCGTGGTGCACTAACTCCCTCAGTAACTGATTCCCTCCTTACCACCTTCCCTTCCTATTTAAAGGGGCATTGCAACAATAATGGGTAGGTATGTTTCTCATTTTACGCAAGCTTACTGCCACAAGTGGGACCCAAGAAGCAGCTTCGTCGCGGCGGAATTTCAAGGATAAAAGCGGATGTTTTCTTCTGGTCTCTCCTTCGCAAAACTCTATGAAGTATTTGTGGGGACAACGGCAACGATATGATCCCTGGGATTTCGCCATCATGCTTTGGGATCCCCACTGCAACGACATTTAATTGCGGCTGATACAGCGGACACAAGCAGTGTGTAGGCATCCGATTTGCGCTCGTGACAATCGGTGCCTCAACATGCATTCGGGCAGCGGCTCATGTCCAATCGCTGCAATGATGGGATTAGCCGAAATTTAACAATGTTTGGAACTGAGCGAGCGCCCCGTGCTCTGCTGGCTCCAGCGTGTGGCTATGTTAAACATTGGCGGCATTTAATTGGCTCCAGATCACGCGACCACTTGCTCTGGCTGGGAGTTAAAGAAAAAAAACGCTGTTCGTTTTTCTAGATTTTTTTTCTGCGACTGCCATTGCGTGGCAAACAATCAAGCACGTGTTTCATAGGCAAGATTTTGTTTTCGGAGTTTATTTATTGTGAAATTCGGAAGGTGTTCTTCGGAGTTTGTTTTTTGCTGAACGTTCGGGGTTTATCCGAGTTTACTTTTGCTAGGTAATTTTTTTTCAATGTAAAAATGAATAATATCTCGACAAAAACATACACAAAATTCATAAAACAAAATCCCCGGTATCGAAAGATATTTCTGCAGCTGCATTTTACATTGGCACCCTTGCGATTGGCAGTACTAACTGTCCCACGACAAATATTGAAAAAAAGTGTTACTTCAATAAACGTCGGTACTTTAAAATTTCCAAACTCCTCGACGCACAAAACCTTCAGCTTCCCTCCCCATCCTAGAAATCTACAGGCTCACAAAACTGGAAACTGGAACGGTAGTTCTTGTCGTGGTTTAAGTAGGTTCAGAAAACTTGTACTTTACTTGAAGTACCTTCACTGAGTATGTATTCATACTCTACTTAAAGTATTTTTTTCTGGTACTTTCCGAGGAAAGTGCAACTCCCGACTTCAAAGTACATTCCCCAAATTTGGTCCTGTTAATATTGTATCATAAAATGATGCTTTGTCAACTCTGCAGAAATACTGGGAGGGATAATCTACTCTCATCAGAAACGAGAGCAGATGACACGTCGCTTTGTTTGTTTTGAAGGTGGCTTTCCCATAGCTCTTTTAAGTCTCACAACTTCTCGCTCGGTCAGCGGAAACAAGGAGGTTAAAAATGTTAGGAGAGCAAAATTGAACATAATGCAGCACCTGAGACTGTGGTGCAGAAAAATGAAACTTACAAAGTCAAAGAAAAAGACAGCAGAGGAGAATGTCGCAATGTTTTGAGACATTCTCTTTTGTCTTTTCCTTCGACTTGAACGTTCCTTAATTTTTTCGCACCACAATCTCAGGTGTCACATAATGATTAATTATCACCAGCTCGCATGCAACGCCCAGTGTTTGTTTCATTGAGGGGGACACTCCACTACGAGAGGATTGCTTGCGGAAGCTACGCGGCTGACGTCATACTCTCTCACAGTACATTTAACCTGGTGCAACAAGTTAGTGCAAGCACTGCCAAAAAGAAGCACTGCAGAAATGGTGCGAAATTCAGAAGTCCCTCCGACTTCTGAATTTAGCACCATTTCTGAGAATAACTACTACATGGCCACTTGACTTTATCCAATTTTCGCCGCCGTTTCCAAAAATAGGTCATGCACCCCTGATTACCCCTTCGGCAATGCATACCAGTTAAAAAATCACTGTATAGGGGAATGAGAGGGCATCATAAAAGATTGTGTTAAAAATATTTGCACTTTACTTTGACAATATGCTGAATTTATAGCACTTTACTTCAAGTACATTGCACCCAGTGTACTTACTACTTTATTTACTTTGTATTTCACTTAAAGTACTTTTGAGATGTACTTTACCCAACACTGTCCAGAAGTACATTAGCCCATTGTACTGAATGAACCTTGACGAGATAAACGAAAACTCCCCTTTGTCAATTGGCCCCCCCCCCCAAAAAAAGAACTGAATTTTGGATTTTTTTAGGACCACTAGCCCTGTGCTCTGATAAACTTATTCGTAAATATTGTATTTTTTGGCTTTTTTTTTCCATTGTGACCTCAAAATTTTTAGTTTTTCGGATAAATCTAAATTGTTGAAAAATTTACCTGTCAAGGAATAATTCTAAGTCGTATTTACTGAAAGCACAAAAATTGTTGCATCGCCCCCTTAAGTAGTGAGCCCTTAAGCACTCGCAAATAATTAGCTTATCTGCCCATTTAATAAATGGATCAATTCTGTATTCTCATTCATGGCAATAGTGCTTGTGCGATTATAGGAATCATGTTGAAAAACAAAATACCAGAAAAACAGTCACTATTAAATAGACTTTAAGCCACAGTAATAGCACCTTCCCAAGCAAACTCAACATACAAATAAATCGATACAATGCTGTATTTCATCTACATAAATGCCCCAAATGGCAAAAAAAAAAAATAAAACATTCATGCTTCCCACAATTTTTTTAACGACTTTAAAATAACAACATCTTGAAAACCGAGAAACAAGTGTGTGTGTGTGTGTTGTGCGCTAATTGTTCCAAAGTCTCAGGTTTCAAAGATGTTGAAAGTCCACCAGCTCACCTGCATGTTCTCTGTTATTTTTTTTTCAAATTACATTTTAAATTACATTATCATTTCAAGTGCCTATATAAGCTTACCAGCAAGCTAAGCTTGCAATGTTGACATAGGTACTTGAGATGCTACTGGTAGTGCTGTAAAATGCTGGTGAACCGTTATATCCCAAATGATAAACCACAGCAGAAGAAGTCATGTGGTGTGAAGAAATAAAGGTAAAATAACCCTCAATCTGTAACCCCCTCCCCCCCCCCCCCCTCCCCCCAAAAAAAATAAAGCTGGTGAAAATGATCTATTTGGTTTCTTGTTCACCACATCATGAGTGCCAAAATAATTAAAAGACAAAGTCAGAATGGCTTATCCAATTACTCTCAAAGTTGTCCAAGGAACAGACGCTATAGTACACATTTCCTGGGCTTATCGCCCAGGCAAAAAATGTTGTGTCACTGGGCTGCCGACGCAAGCATTGCATTTGATATTCGGCAGAAGAGAGCTACTTGGCAGAAGACAGAAGAGGCGTTCCACAGTCCAGTTGACAAAAAAGGCAGCATGCAGAAGACATTATTGGAAAGGTGTATAGGTTCCAAAGTAACTTCCCAACTTGTTGAGTAGCAAAACACCTGTCGAGACGAGCATCCCAACCGCTTGGCAAACGAAAAAAAAAAATCCCACCGCACTGTTTTGACAACAGAGATAGCCCCTCCACGGAGGCTCTCAGGAGCTGCTTTGCCCTCAGCTGGAATCAGCACATACAGATAAGAAGTTTGGCTGAACAGCATTCCCAGATCAGATTAACCCACTCTGCAAAGCCACCCGTCTTCAGCTCTCATGTCGCATGGGCTAAAGTGTGGGTTCGTGAGACCGATCTGCTAACTCTTCTTCAGGTAAGCCTTTCCAGCAGACTATCAAAGATGGGGACGACTACTTGTCACGCTTGTGTTTTGTAAGCGTGACACTGACGAGTAGATAGTGAAAGATATTAGAATGCAACAGGCATGGGCCCTGACGCTTTTTGTGCAACATATCTTTCTCTGTCCTTTTTAAGAAGGGACACCACATAATATGTCACTATAACAGAACCGTTTTGAAAATGATTAGTTCTCGTTAGAGAATCTGTACCTGAACTCGGCAGAGTCACAGAAATTAAGCAGCCTTTCTGTTTCAGAGGTTAACTGAAACAGGTAATGAATATGCCTACAACATCGCCATCTTAACTGAGGAAAAAAATCCCAAAACTAGAAGAAGACACTTTAGGAAGGAAATCTGAATTTATGAAGAATTTGCCTTTGTTGGTGGTGGAATGAAACTTCATGGTGAAGTTAGATCTATCCAGCATTTTTAGTCTATCAGTGTGTTTATGGTGATGCCCATGGTGTACTAGCACCATCTACAAAAATGTAAACTCAAAGCTCTTTTTTACAGTACCAGTCTTCACTGAATACAATTTACTACCAAAATATGTTACCTATAATGTCTGTCTTTATCAAGCACTAGGAGATGTCATACCTAGTCACTGAACAAAAAGAACAATACTTGATTCACTTAAAGGGATGGAGGTTCTTTAAAAAAATGAGTTAGAAGTGAATCCTAGTGTATTTTCACCCCGTGAACCCGAACACCCAAACCATTTGCTGCGCAAGTATTGTTAAACGCGAGAAAACGCGAAAGACAGTCGCTGTACGTGACGTCATCGACGGATCTTTTGGCTGCCCAAGGCTAGGGAGGCGGGGCTTCAGCCCTATTTTAAAATTGCTCTTATGGCTCTGCGGCACGTCGCATTGAAACATAATTGTGATATCTGCTATTCTAAAGGCCAAATGAATGCAACTGAAGTGTTTTTACTCAAATGCAGAAGTGCCCCATCTTCCCTTTAAGGGGGAAAACTGGTCTTGGGGCTTTTTCCCTTATTTTTTTTGGCCAAGCCCAACGAAACAGCCCAACCTTGTTCAGACTTTTGACCTGACATGAAATATCTGTTTTTTTTTTTAAATTAGTAGGTTACCTTTCAGGATAATTATAATTACCCAGACTTTGTTTCCACAAAAAATAAAGAAAAACAATTTTTATAAAAGGATCGATGTTTTAACATAAGTAGCCAGATATTACAAATTATGAAGAATGCAATGTTAGAAGCACTTTTTAGATTGAACCATTGTTAGTGACTTTACAACACATTGAAGTTCAGTGCTCAATGTGTGGCTACCAAGCAATAGAACATTATTTCAGTTAAAAATATTTCTACACCTATACTGAAAAATCTGCTTCCAACATTGCATGCTTTGCACATTTAGCTACATGGGGCTAAAAAAACTTGTCTGTCTGCCCTAGATACTGAAATATCCCTCCTAAAAATTTGTAAGGAGTCCAAAATTTGTTTTTTGGGAAAGTGTTGTTTTAGCATCAGCTTCAGTGCAATTTCAGCCCATATAGATATTACACAGTGATATTATGGCTCAAATAATAATATTCAAAATAAGAAACTTGGTAGATCAAAAGAAAAATAGCTGTAGATTTCAAGATCACCGTTTTCCAAGAAAAAAACAGATTTTTCTGAACTTTTTGGTTCCAAAAGGGGAGACCCATGTCTCCCCTTCAGATTTTCAATTCTTAAACAAGATTAAAAACAGTTCCCAGGACAGGATAAAGGGATGAACACAAGATTCATGTGTGCTGACTCCCAACTGAAATATATTAAAGAAAGAGAAAGACGAGGAACCAGGTAGCAAAATACCATTCTTGAATTAAGTGAATATAGAGTATGTGGCTATATTTTCCCAAAATATATTATTTCACTGTCCTATAAGATTTACAAAATACCGCCAGCTAGCTGACACACAGTTGCAACTACCGCCGATGCGACCATTCTTTTCCACAAACTGAACTGGTCTGCTTTTTTTGCATATCTTCTCATAGTTTTAATATGTGTGTTTATGGATCTGTCTACCCACCCACACGGTAGCGGGCTAGCAGGCGCACTCGCATAAGGGTCCTAACCTTTTTGTCTAGCCTTGCACGCTGCCGAGTGGGCAAACTGAACTGTGCAAATGAAAATTCTTCTTCTTCTTCCTCTTCTAATTAATATCCCGTTTCAGAAACTCTGCCGTACCAAGAAATTAGAAAGGAAGGACAAAAGCAGGAGAATGATGAACGTCCCTAAAGCTTGCCTCCTAGCCCTCCTCTTCGCAACAATCATCGCAAACGGCAGCGGTGGATCCGAGTGCGACGAACTAGTCCGAGCCCCGTGGATGTGCCTCACCGTGTCGGCAAACGACCTCCACCAAAACGCTTCCCTATCCTCCCCCCGCCGGACCTTCACCATCCTCCTCTGCAGCGGACCGCAGTGCACGGACAGCATAACGGAGGGGCCGCACTCTTTTGGACATCGCATTGTGGATCGCCTGATCCTATTTCACGCCAACTCCGACCCCAGCGTTCCGCTGACGCTGCCGACGGGATGGCTCGGCGAAATCCGCGCGCGGGACATCGAGATAACGAGAACTCTCCTCCCGCCGCGCTTCCTTTTGCAGAATCCTTTCGTGGGACAGGGCACCTTCCTGTCGAGGCTCGTGCTTCGACAGTGTGGGTTGAAGGGAATCATTTTGGAAGAAGAACCATCGAGTGCCGAAGAACGCGGCGCAACAAACGCGACACACTCTGCTGTGACTGTTGACAACGACGTCGCTGACGTCACCGGATCACCGCCATCGACCAGTGATAGGAAAGAGCCGCCTTTCGAAAACCCGAACCGAGCCACCCCGACGACTCATACTCGAGGACCAGCAAACGCCACCTCCCGTCCCACAGGTTCTAAAATAAAACGTCGGCATCCGTCAAACTTTCTGCTAATGAATTCTTCGGCTTCGCAACACGACACTCCACAGCCAACGGAGAGGCCTCCCGTCGAAGTGAACCCAGAGGAAGCCGAAGCGAGGCACTTCGACGGGAACTTGGCTGAAGTTCAAGATGCAACGACTGTCACGGAACCCGTGTTCGTCACTCGACAACTGACAGACCTAGTGTTCTTGCATCACCTCGATCTTTCGGGCAACGAACTGACGGCACTTGCTCGGAACGCCTTTCCGAGTGGGCTCAAAGAACTGAAGACCCTCGATCTGTCGAGGAATGGGATAAAGGAAGTTGGCAACGATGCCTTTCACGGCCTGCACTCGCTCACCAGCCTCAACCTGAGCCACAACCGGCTGAGCGGCGTCCAGAGGGAGATGTTCAGCAATCCAGATGCAACGCTGGAGAAGCTGGACCTCAGGTGACTGGCCATAGCCTATTTTGAGTAGGCCATAGATTTTCCATAGGAGAATTGGCGGATGTGCTTTGGTGCTAATTTATTTTTCCAATATCGGCGTATTTCGGTGATTTGTTTTGGACGGACGCCAAAAACGGTGATTATCGGTGAAAAAAATCTCATTAAACAACTAAGAGCTTAAGTCTAAGATGGAAAAGTTTTGCCAAATACACTCTTAGCTGGAGCAAAACATTTGAAAAATCAATGTTTTTCGGAATTGATTTGTAAGTTTGACGCCAACAGGTGTTTACCAGTATTTTTAGGTTAGCTATGTAATTTGTATTTTTAACAGACAGACTTTTGTGTTGTTGCTGTTAAAATCCTTCGTCCTCAGAGAACACAAATTGTGCATTGCATAAGGTCTCAATTCTCTGTTTCAGCTGGAACTTCCTCACCGACTTCCCCGAGGACATGTTCAAGAACATGTATGCGCTTCGAGAGCTTCGCCTGTCCGACAACTACCTTCAAAGGCTGCCATCAAAGGTGTGGATGCCCATCTGGAACCAGCTGACCATCCTGTCACTCACAGGTGTGCATAGTTGCTTTGCTCCATACTTAGAACACACCATTGCCACTGACAGAATGAGAATGACAGAAAGTGTCTAATTATAATGCACTTAAATGCAAAGGTGCAAGCGAGCTGGACAAGAATGACGAAAATAATCACTGGAGAAGGGGAACAAGAGCGACAAAGGACAAACACAAATCTCCAAACACAGCTAGGTGACTGGTGCGTGACCGAAAAAAATCCGCCTGGTCCGGGTATTGAACCCGGGACCTCTCCATTACAGGTGGAGTGCTCTACCAACTAAGCTAACCAGGGCTTAGACGTCAGTAGAGCAAACGGGTTTTTTCAGCTGCCACCAGTCTAACACCAACAAGGGTGAAGCTTGCAATTTAAGGTTATAATTATAATGCAATTAAATGAAAAGGTGCAAGCGAGCTGGACAAGAATGACGAAAATAGACTGGTGGCAGCTGAAAAAACCCGTTTGCTCTACTGACGTCTAACACCTGGTTAGCTCAGTTGGTAGAGCGCTCCACCTGTAATGGAGAGGTCCTGGGTTCGATACCCGTACCAGGCGGATTTTTTCGGTCGCGCATCAGTCACCTAGGTTGTGTTTGGAGATTTGTGTTTGTCCTTCGTCCCTCTTGTTCCCCTTCTCCAGGGATTATTTTCGTCAGAAAGTGTCTCTTGAACGCCCGGCCCCCAGCAGGCGCTCCGTGCCTTCCGCCGAGCTTTGGCTGCGCGCGCGCTTGAGGTGCACGAGACGTTGAAGTTGTCAAAGGTAGGAAGCCTGCGCTGGAGACAGGACAACTCAAGCTCCTCTCTGCCGTTTTCACCTTGTCAGCGACTTTCAGTTACAGTAAACTCTCCCTGGAGCGAGCGTCCGTTTAACAAACATTTCAGAATAACGAAATTTTAAAAAATCCCCGGCAGTTTCCCTATGCACTCTACGCAAAAATGTTTCAGTTAAACGAATTAACAAATTTCAGAATAGCGAATATTTCAGTTCAACAAACTTGATCGGTGGACCCAGGATTATTTTTGCAATCAGTTCAACGAAGTTTTGTGCTCTGCAGTGCTGGCGTAGCTGATGCCTGCCGCCCCGCAGCCGCCGCCTCTGCAGTGGTGGCGTATCATCACTGGTGTTTACAGCCCCAGTGATGACACAAGGCACCGATGAGGCAAAGCAGCGGTGCAGTAGACGATAATGAACCATGTGGTGTGTCTGTTTTTCCTTTGTCATCGGTTCCAATTGGCCATCTTAGTTTTGGGTAACAACGGTAGGACGGCAGTTTGAGTGCCCCCTTTTGTATTGAGTACTATCAGACAAGCTCAAATCCTTCAGCGTCTGGACAACGGTCAAAGGCAAGTGGATGTTGCGAAGGACTTTGGGATACCACTGTCGACGTTGTCAATGATAGTGCAGCAAAAGTCGAAGCCTGAAGGAGAAACTGCCTTCAATCCCAACAGGAAACGACTCTGCATGAAATATTTCGAGCCAGTGGACGATGCCGTTGCGGTATGGCTTCGTCACAGCAACAAGCTGTGCCAGAGGAAGTGCAAAAAACATAGACTCTCTGGACATCTTTGTTACTTCATGTGCTTTAAAAGCGCCGGTGCAAATGAAAATTACAGATTGTTTTTCAAAATGAGAAAGACAGCAACGTAACTGTTATGCACTTTGTATATATCAATGTGCATGACTCCATAAATTGCATTTCACACTCTTGACTCAATGTATGCTGTGCCCTATGCTGTTCCATATTCTAGTGAATATATTCGGTTTAGTGAACTTTCAGTTAAGTGAACTAGGTATTTCCTCAGGACCCTCAAAGTTTGTTCAATAGTGAGTTTACTGTATATCGAAATTAGGGATGCACAGCATACCTATTCTAAACTTGGAGTATCTGTGTGGTGGACTAAAGTTTCAAATCCAATATACATATTCCAAACTTTCTGATATTCTCGAATCCTTACGAATCTTGTGTTCACTGTGTTATAACTGAAATCCCTTGTTTCGGGGATTTTTTTTTTTTCACA
The DNA here is from genome assembly GCA_013358835.2 of Ixodes persulcatus. Taxonomy (NCBI): domain Eukaryota; kingdom Metazoa; phylum Arthropoda; class Arachnida; order Ixodida; family Ixodidae; genus Ixodes; species Ixodes persulcatus. The sequence continues at coordinate 272,722 of JABSTQ010010199.1, forward strand.
TAGATTTCATGTTTTTGGGTGTCAATTTTTGGTGTTGGACACAAAATCAACGCTTGGCTTGTGCCAAAGAAAATGAAACATGGGCACGGGATTCCCCAACCCTAGAGAACATGCGTGCGTCCTGAATACTTGCAAATCGTCCCGGTGCCACTAAAAGAAGGAAATGAGATAGGGATGTGTTTCCCGATGAAAGAAGCAGCCTTGCAGAGCATTCAAGCAGTTCCGTGCTGGTATTTTTTCTGGGTGAACTCGAAATAGAGGCTATTTTTCCCACACAGCTTGGATTTTTCTTATTCAATGACAGCTCCGATTCGGGGTTTCTCAGTTTTTCCCGATTTTGATAAAACTGGCTCGGGTTCAATTTTCATGGTTAATTGGTGTATACCGTAATTAAAAAATGCACGAAAATTCTAAACTTTCAAATTGGTGTCTAGTGGATTTAACTTTAAGATCAAATATTGGTATTCCAAGCTTTTAGATATTCTTGGATACATGGTATCAATATTTTGTTCAGATATCATGAATTGTGTTACCTACATTAAATGTGCTTCCCAGCGTGGAGAAGGTGCACTGCGGCAAAGCGACACTTGTGCCAACCATGCTATGACCTATAAGTGGCTTGCACATGACGTCAGTCCGCCCCTCTTTCTATGCGGAGCTGCAAGTTTGTCTACTTCTTTTGGAGGGGTTGTGGTGACAACAGAACGCCGAGCTCTGATTGGCTCTGACTGAAATATAGTGGGTAGACCTCAAAGCAAGCTGCCTTGAGATTTATCCACTATTATTCCAATCGGAGCCAATCAGAGCTCGGCATTCTGATGTTACCACAACCCCTCCAAAAGAAGCAGACGAACTTGCACTTTACATTGGCCAGAAGCGCCTCGTTAATGCAGCGGAAGCTACGCTCTCCTGCACCCTTTCCCAATTTATGTCTGACCAAGTGACGTCAGTTGAAACTGTGTATGGGTCATGCGAATTTCTTAGCAGGGCAGTGTAATGCGTAAAGCTGAAACATGATCCTTTCATGTGCATTTTGATTTTACAGCAGTAGTTGTTAGTGCCCCTTTCCAGGAAAAAGTGCTCATGTACAAAAGCAAAGCTCAACTCTACAGCAGAGGCACTGCTCTTCCTCTTCCAGTCGTTCTTCACACATACACGCCACCTGTGGCAAAACACAACCTCGCTCCCCCCCCCCTCCCCCCCCCCCCTTCCCCCCCTGTAGGCTGCTGCTGTTCCGAAAAACCCACGTGACCATAGGGAGAACGCTCTCTGCTACCCTATCGTTCCTGCTACATCCACGTACCCTTCGGCGAAGCTTTCCCCTCCTCCCCCTCCACCCCTCCTGCAGCCGCCGTTGCGAAATACCCAAGGGTCATGCTGCGCGGAAACGCTCCCACGTCTTCCCACTGCCACCGCCCAGGTTCCGTTCTTGTGTGCTCTCCGCGCCTCTACAGAACAGCTCATGTACATACTTTCGCTTTTTCCACCGCAAGCGCAATTATTCTACCAATTTGCCGGTCGTACAGGGTAAGTTTTGCAAGTTTGGTCTCACAGTGAAATCTCACTCGCACAAAGCATTTTTGAAAACATGGTCCTAAATATATGAGCTAATCCAGCTCTAAGGTCATCTACAAGAGTCCTTTCTTTTGGGGCTATACTCGGCACCAACGATTTTGCACCATGCTCTCAAGGCTAGTGCAGTTTCCGCGGCATTGTCAATGCCACTTGCGCGATGCAGCGAATGAGGCGCAAGACGAAACCATCTGCTCATGCAGAAGTGAGGGGCAGTGGCACCAGGGGAACTAAGCCTCAACAAAATAGTGCAGAAAGGTTAACGTTGAGTACGCCGACCCCTTCAAACTATTCTGCAGGCAACTTCATCGTCTGCGAGTGCGACGCAGCGTGGCTGGGAGACAAGCTCGCACCCCGTGCCGCCGTGGATGGCATCTGCAGCTACCCCGAGGAGCGAGAGGGCGTCCCGCTGCGGGACTTCAAGAGACTGCTCCACTGCAACTGAACCCTCTTTTGGAAGAGACCATAGTCAGTGACAGGTTAACAACCCGGTAGATTCTCCGCCTCGAGTGCAAACTTTCTTCCTTCGATGACATTTGGTCGCACGCGCAGCCGAAGTCCGGCAGAAGGCGACGAGAGCATGCTGGAGGCGAAATTTCTACTGGGCTCTGATCCTGTCACCGATTACACACCTACCCTTCGCTTTACCTTATGATGGTCTGCAGCGGACACCACAAGTCATCTCAGCCGACACGGTGCTGCGAACATAGCACGTTGCTATGTGCCCCGCCTGCCGCTGTGCTCCTCTCAGAGTTCGTGCGACACAGACGTGGCATCGAAATGGCTTCGATGGCTTGTAGCGTCCTCTGTGGTCCACTTTAAGGTGAAATGGAGTATGCGGAGCACAAATTCGTCCGCTGCTTTGTGGACGGGGGTTGCGAGGATGTCAGAATACCGAGCTCTTATTGACCCATTGAAAAAAATAGTGGGTAGACCTCGAGCCATCTAGCATTAAAGTCTACCCACTATCCTTCCAATCAAAACCAATCAGAGCTTGGCGTCGTTCTCACGTCACCGCGAGAAGCCGATGAACAATTGTGCTATGAATAAGAGACGTTAGTGTCCCCAGGCATTTTATATAATGCCACAAGTCTACAAAACTGAAAGTGCCAAAAGAGAGGGACATTATGGTGAAGGAGACACTGCAACATGCTACAACGGAACTTTATTAAAAAATAAAGAAATATAAAGGGTATTTTTAATGACCAAGCTTGCACTAAGATGGGCCGGAAAGTCAACGCCCGCACTTATATTCGTTGTCAAATCAAGAAAAAAATAAGTTTTTTACAATATTCATGCGCTGTGTGAAGCATGTAGTTCTTGTTTGGTTGCCAAAGAAAGAAACAATGCTTTTGCCATTTGAAACATGTATGTCTCGATAAAATAGCATAAAGCTAACCTAAGATGCACCCACATAGAGAGTGTACCAAATAACTCGCACCAAACTTTAAAAAAGAGATGGAATGCTCTGCAACAGTGAAACCAACTGTATGTTATTGGCAAGCGTCTTACGAAAATGCACATATTTTTCTTAGTGCACCTAGTTATTCAATTAATTAAAACAATATTAGCTAACTTTTTAAATATTCATCTAAGGGCCAAGGTGTGTTAATTGGAAAGTCGTAGAGTGCATCGTGTAAACCCATTTAACCCTTTAAGTGCCTTGGACGAGCTGAGCTCGTCGGCCACTTTCTGGCTAAAAATGCCGTGGACGAGCTCAGCTCGTCCAGTGGTTTTTTTCGGTTGCCCTCAATTCCACGGACGAGCTAGGCTCGTCCGAGTAGTTTTATGGCACTGATCATAGATGGCAGCACTCGTATTAGTTGGCAAATATTTTTTTAGCCTCCGCTAATTTTTGCGTAATAAACTTTTCAAATTTTATGTGTAATACTAGAGGAGTAACAATTCAAAATAAAAAAAAAAATCTGGCACTTTTAGGTTACTTTTGGGAAAACAAATTTGGCACTTAAGGGGTTAAGGTGTTTGCAACACGATACGCTTTGCAAGCTTCCTTTTTTGTAACCTAAAAAGAAAGCCTGCAAAATATAAAAAAGACCATGTGACAACACGCTCGTGCGTGTCACGCTTGCGACGCTCTCAGATCTGCCCTGAAGGAATGAAGTCCGCTTTAGGCCTGTTTCGGACAGCGGGCCAGTGATAAGATGAACTTCATTCTTTCAGAGCACGTCCGAGAGCGCCGCAAGCTTGAAGCGCGGGCTCATTGTCACATGGTCCTTTTTTATATTTTGCAGGCTTTCTTTTTAGGCTAATAAAAAGAAGTGTACAAAGCGTATTATGCAGCAAACACCTTATTTGGCTGTTTCTTAATGGCTCTACAACTTTTCAATTCACACGTCAGCCCTTAAACTAATAATTAAAAAGTTAGCTAATTAGTTTAAATTAACTAAATAGCTGGGCACACACACAAAAATTGTGCGCTTTCCTAAGATGCTTGCTAATAACATACAGTTGTTGTCACTCCCGCAAAACGCTCCGATTTCTTTTTTTTTTTTTTTTTCAAAGTTTGGCGCAGGTTATTTGGGACACCCCGTACATCTTAATTTGAGACATAAAGGGAGAAATTAGTAATGCTCTGCGAGGAGACGGACCGTTTTTTTACTATGGTTCTCGAGGTGAATAGAAGTTAGGGTGATCACCATTCCCGCGACTTGCGGGACTGTCCTGCATTGAGGGCTCGTGTCTTGCGTCCCGCAAGAAATTCCAAAATCTTCAAAATGTCCCGCATTTCATACTGTCGTAAAATTCACTCCGCAACTTATGGTGCTGCCGAACAACGGGGCACGGGGAAGCGCAGAGGTCACTGGTAATCGTGTGAATCGCCATTTTCTATCCGAGCATGGCGGGAAGCGACCGTCGTTCTTGCAGTAGAACCGACGCTCATGCTCCGTTGTGCCTCTCCAATTGGTGGCAAAATATTGTAAGAAAAATTACTCGCCGATAGTTTAAATATAAGGTACTGTAATTATTTTCAAATTGCTGTGTCAATGCGAAAGGGATGCCGTGGATTTGTTTTAGTGAAGGCGAAAAGCCTGCAACTTACAGCGGTTGAAAAATAATATAATGTTTAAAATCTGTGTAGGACCATGTTGATAAAAGTAAGCATTGACAGGGAAAAATAACCTGAAAAAGATTTACTGTTTCTTATCTTCATTTAATGCATTAGAGTGCTGCTACAGTCGATTTATGTTTTCAACTTCGACAGATTTAATAACACATTTGGCATAAAAAATATATCACCGGGAGTGCAAATTATTTGAGCTTAATTGCTGCAATACAATTAGCAGGTGTATAAACAGCACATGATACTAAATGTGTTAACAGAGCCTCGGCTCGTGGTGTGCATGTTAATAAATTTCCTCTATCCCCCCCCCTTTCCCCGCGTGTCCTGCATTTTGCTAGCAGGAAAGTGGTAACCCTACAAGTACCGTAATATCCCTAGAGATAGCCCACTTCAAATCGAAAGCAAATAGGGTGAAAATAAGGAGAGGGCTAACTTCCGGTGTGCAATCAAGAAAAGTAAAAAAAAGCTATTTTTAGGGCTTGTTATTGCGACGAGGTGCAATGAAGCAAAGATGACTGTACTTCTCAGTCAGCAATGTTCGCTTGTATCCCGCCATAGCTGACTAGCCGCCTTTACGGCAAGGCCAGTCATTCATCCCAACACTACGATTACTAGGAGTGGGCTTTCCTTTGGTGTTTAAAAAAGAATAGCAAATCAAGCCGAAAATTGGGGTTGGTTGTCTTTAGGGGGTGGGGCATCTCTTGGTATATTACAGCCGAGATACCTCAAATTTTCATCGAAGGTGTATTTTAGTGGTGCACTTTATCTTGTGAAATTCCAAGCGGTAGCACTTTCTCCACGAAAAATATGGTCAACAACCTTGCCAGGGTTAGCGAAAGTTGTGCTTGTGGCGCCATCTCCCTACTGACACAACAAGCAGAAGACGCCATTATCTGCTTTCAAACACGTGCATCGTCTGGCAGTTCCACCTATCGAGAGATGGCGCCACAAGTACAACCCTTGCTCACTTGGTCGTCTGCTACTGACCCTGGCAAATATGTTAGTCTCATTTTTCACAGGAAAAAGGTAATGCTCTCAAATTTCACAAGGTAAAACCACTATTAAAATACACCTCTGATGAAAATTTCAGATCACTACGTGCCGATGGCGATTTATGCAGCCAATTTTAGCAGCAAACTCGGGACTCAAAACACCCCATGTATGCTCACGTGTTAAACCGCAGATGCCATAAATTTAATTTTCTTTACAGAAAGATGTGGTCATAGGTCACTTCTGCGAATGCTGTCACTCTGTGCTCTGATATTGTGGTGTCTCCTTCCTGCGACGGTGTCTTTCAGCACTTTCTGTTTCCTAGGCATGGCCCATTTCTCCACCTTGGGATAGATTGGCTAGTTAGTACATACCTAGGAATGCAGAAAGGCTACTGACAATTAAAAAAGGTGTCAATTACTATACTTTTTGTTGTTTGCGTAAAGAACCCCAATATCCCATGAAATGTGTTTCTCCTTTCTTATTTACTTAAATAATGAGCAATCTCACACCGACATACCACATATCTACTTTTTCCAAAGACCATACATAAAGAAGATTTTCAGAATCATGTATTGAATCATGTTTACATACCATGAAATTCCACAGAAGGAGACCAGATTCTACAGAGATTCTTCTTCTCTAGAGAATCTTCTACATGTATAGAGATTTTTCATAATAAAATTTTCAAGGACACCTTCTTATGAGTTGAGAATGCGAAAGCATGAATGTCGTTCTTCCGCTCCCTTAGTTCTTCTGCGGCATACTGGCGTGGGCGGCCACGTTTTGCTACTGCCGAGGTTGCAGCCGGCGACCGAGTGCGCGCTCTTGTAAAGCGGCTGCAGCCTCCCTCCCTCCCTCCCTCCCTCCCTCCCTCCCCCCCCCCCCTCCTCCTCCTCCTCCTCCTCCTCCTCCTCCTCCTCCTCCTCCTCCTCCTCTTCTTTCCAAGCGCGCGCTCTCATGAAGCGACCGCCCTCTTTCCAAGCGCGCGATATCGATTCCTAGCTGTAACACGCGCGAGTTGTTCCCCCGTGTATTATTGCATCGTGAAATGCGATTCTGCTGCGGCCTCGATCTGCTTGATTTGTTTCCGTGACATGCGGGTTTGCAGCGGATTCCCGCATTTACGTCCGCGATCTGCGCACGCGATATCGGTTTCTGCGGTATCCGTTCCCGTGAGATGCGAGTTCTCGGCGGGTTTCCGCGGGTCCTTCGCGCTGTCAAACGCGAATCTGCTGCGTCTGCAACCTGCGGTATCTTTTCCCGTGACAGAGGAGTTTGTAGTGAATTCCGGCGTGTTTATCGCATCGTGAAACGCGAATTCGCCGTGTCCGCGATCTGCAGTATCAGTTCCCGCGTCACGCGGTTTGTAGCGGGTGCCCGGTTTGTAGCGGGTGCCCGGGTTCTTATCATTATTTCTAATAAAATTTTGCTGTGGCATCCCCAAAGATAGCCCACCCCATGTTTTTCACCATTTATCTCTTCATTTTGGGTGGGCGTTCGCTCGGAATTTTACGGTATGTTGTATACTTAGGTGGTCAAAGTGTACGAAAAATGCAGGTTAAAAAGAAAGTTTCAGCATAAAAGAAAAATACTTCGATACTTACAATCAATGGTAATTCGTATGTTGCTTAAGACAGTGGCCACAATGATCATTTGCAAAGGAACTTTGGCATTTGTACTGTAATTCAGAAGCAAAAGTTGAGATGTACCTTGTTCTGCTTGCTGACGTCGCACACTTTCGAGTCGAGGAGGATGCTGACAACATCGAAGTTTCCGTGCGACACGGCGTAGTGGATGGCTGTGTTTCCCTGCAGGCCAGAATGGAGCGACACCAACCCCATCAGACATTAAGAACTACAGAGTGCTAGATACTAGTTCTTAATTTGAAAGTTTAAGGGGAGACACTACCTTAAAGTAGCAATTTTCTTTTATATGTTTCCTGGAATAAATTATTTTCGACGTGACAGCACCATCCAAAAAGGAACATTTCAAACTTTCAAATGCATTTCTTCGAGTTTCACAATTTAGCAGCAGATTCTGAATTTAGAAAACTGGTATTTCAGAAAGAAACTATCTGGAGACTTGGATTTGGTCATTTTAGTACTGAAAGTTTCTGGACTTGATTACTATGAGCTAGAATTCTGAATTTTCTTATTCCCTTATCTACTATTTGTACAACCACCCAAAAAGTGTGTATATATTAAATTTTTTTTACAGAAACAACCATTCTTTTTTGCATTTCACTTCATCATAACCGGCTACAGGTATTCTAGTTTACATTCCATCAGAAAAGCAATTGATTTGATTATAGTGCCATTTCAAAACAATAGACTTCCAAAGCAAACACTTTTTGCTCTATGGTGGGACCTGTGGTTTTTCAGTAGTATCTCCAGGATTGGTTTAGGCAGCTGGAATTTTGCAGGTGGTTCTCCCATGTGATTACCAACACACCTTACAAATTTCATTCCAACTGATGAAGCAGTTAAAAAGTAGGCCTTTCCCAGTAGTGTTCCCCTGTGAGAAATTGATTTGCAAAAAGAAGGCATCGTTGCCAATGTTCTCTTCTGTTACAAACCAAAACGTGCTGATTACAGAGAGTATCTCAGGAGTTGTCAGAATCCTTTTAGCAAGTGATGGCTTTTTAATGCTGATACTGCCTACGCCTGAGGGGCTCCTTCCCTCCCTTGTTGATGAGCACAAAGGGAGAAAAAGAAGAGTTTCAGCAGTGCTGAAGATTTTAACATCTTAGCCCCAAAGAGGAAAATGACAAAAACCATGTGAACTCAAGAAGCTGAATGCCACAATTAAAATGCTTGCATTGCGTCATCGTTGAATGGAAGCTGTAGTGTTGAATTTTGATCCATTTTTCACAGTTTGTCTTTTCTGCAAGCAATAAACTTAACCCTGGTGTTTATTCCTTTTCCATTGAGCTAGTCACCTTTCGGAACTCTATCCAACAGGATATTGTATATATGACGAATGTTCTGTTAACTGATTTAGACATAGTTTGTCTTACAGAAACATGGCTCTGTGACAGAATATCTAGCGTTGAATACTTCCCATCAAACTATGTCGTTCACTGCAGAGATCGCTATTATGTGAACACCAGACTAAAAACTTGGTAGGGGGGGGGGGGGGGGGGTTTGAGAGCTGCTGACAGTGCTGTTCAATCGCTTCGAAGAGCGGATCTTGAAACTTACTATGGTGAGTGCGTTTGGATAGAAATTCCAACGAGCGATGGGTTCCACTACTTAATTGGAAACTATTATTTGCCTCCACTATTTGATGATGTCGTGTTTATTGACCATTTTAAAACCCTCTGCAATATTGTTGATTTTTCCAAACACAGGGTACAATTATATGGTGATTTTAATCTGCTTGGTCTGGATTGGTCGACTGGAACGGTGTCACATATAAAAAGTGTTACTTAAATGAAAGCGGCATGGCTACTTTCTCTTTAAAGTTTCTATGGGTTTACTCAGTTTAACTCCTGCCAAAATACAGCTGACAATGTCCTTGATTTATGCTTGTCAAATGCTCCCCTAGAGTATATTATACTGGCTGTCATACCGTTGGTGCGTGTTGACATATATCATTACGAAGAGGGAAACAGTGCCAAAAGTATGGAGGACAAAGAACGAGGAACACACAGACAGCGCTCGGACTGTGTGTTCTTCGTTCTTTGCCCTCCATACTTTTGGCGCTGTTTCCCTCTTCGTAACTATGCATAACCAACTCGCCTAATTTTAAACGGTGACATATATCATCCGCCCTTTGTAGCTCAGTTTTTCCTGTCATGTAGGCCCCGTCCTAGCCGTCAGTTCTGACCAAAACGCTGATTCGGTCACTACTAAGTTGACTGCGGTAGTATCTAATGCAGGGGTTCTCAAACTTTTTGGCCTCACGGAACCCCAGGAAGCCTCAAAAACTGCCGCGGAACCCCCCCCCCCCCCCCCCTCTATATTTGCCAACCGAGAAGCAACAGATGCACAATTGTAGGCAATTTTGCTTGTTTTGCTTCCCATATATCCCCACCGTATCAATCGCAATGTCAGTACAAAGTGAGATGAAGGTGCTTTGCATGGTCCTGCCGCGCAGCCTGCGGCATGGGGGAGGGGGGGAGGGGAGGGGGGTTGCAATTTGGGTGTTCGCGGAACCCATGAGACCAGCTCGTGGAACCCCTGTGTTCCCCAGAGCCCAGTTTGAGAACCCCTGATCTAATGCAATGAGGGACTTTATTCCGAAACAACAAGCACGTAAATCTAAGTATCCTAGCTGGTTTTCGAGAGAGCTGAAGCGCCTGCTTCATATGAAGTCGCGCTATAGTCGAATGTATAAGGAAACTGGACTGAATGTCTGTTACGTAAATTCAGTGTTTATCGTGCTCTAGTGAAAAAGGTACCTATATAAGACTGATAAACTTAACCATGTTGAATTAACCTGAGACTGGGGTAGAGAAGAAACATCAAAACATAGAAGAACTTTTGCATGTTGAAAAAGGTTTAACTAAAAAACCTCGGACGTTCTGGCGCTATGCTAAAAACCACATACGCGACAATGCACAAAATTTGTGCTTACGAGAATCAACTGGCTTTCTGTCCTCGCCAATTGACATAGCAAATCGTTTTTCTAATTACCTTAGTTGCTGCTATTCTAGTTCAAGAATTGCTGGCACAACAGACAACTTTAATGAATATCTGCTTTTACTGCCGACGTCACAGAGGTTCTCGAAGCTATTAGAAATTTAAAATTTAAATTCTTTAGGGGGATTGACGGTAAACCCAATTTTATTATTAAGGCATGTTCTGATATATTTGCTCCCCTTTTGAAACCTTTATTTCATCTATCTCTCATGAAGGGCGTTTTCTCTGGTTTGTGAGAGTCTTCTATAGTTGTACCCATCTTCAAAGCTGGTGATTCGTCACTAGTTAATAACTACAGTCCCGTTTCGTTATTGTGTGGTTTTGCAAAGGTTTTTGAAATGGTTATGCATAACTGGATCTCTAGTTATATCAGTCAGAAAATTAGTCCTGTTCAGCATGGCTTTTTTTAAAGGAAAAGTCTGTAGAAACAAATTTGTGCTCTTTTCTGGATTCTCTGTACCAATAGTCACAAACAGAGGTCAACTTGATGTAGTATATTTTGGCATGTCGAAGGCCTTTGACTATGTGGATCATTCTTTACTCCTTTGCAAACTTTCTTATTACAGCCTGTGCTCTAAGCTGTGTGGATGGTTTAGGAGCTACTTCAGTTTACGGCAGCAACACTGTTCATGTTGGCAACTCACTTTCAAAGTGTTTTATACCGACTTATACCAACCTGGGACCACTGTTGTTTATTTTGTTTGTAAACAATATAGTATCATGCGTCCAAACATTCGAACGTCCTTCTTTTCGCTGACGACATCAAACTTTTTTTAAATGTTAGAGATTATGCTGATGTAATACTGGTACGATTTCCAAGTGGTGTGCAAAAAACGCTTGTTGTTAAATTAAAAAAAAACTAAATTGATTTCTTTATAAAAAAAAACGGCACGTTTCCTTGTTCCCTTATGTGCTTGAGGGCAATGCGATAGATTGTGTATCTCTTGTAAGAGACCTTGGCGTCTACATTGATAGTACTCTTTCATTTACTGTGCATATCTCTAAGATTGCTGGTTCAGCAATAAGGAAATTGGGTATAATCACTCAGTTATCACATTCTTTCACTTCACCATTATCTGTGGTGTGTCTGTACTGCAGCCTCATAAGCTCGGGACTTGAATTCGGTTCAATTAGTTAAAACTGACCATGCTTAACCCAAGTTGAAATGATTGAAAACATGCAGAAGAAATTCATTCAAATTATTTACGACCGATACATTGGTCGGAAACTGTTTTTTAGTTATGATTCATTGCTATCATTATTTCGGCTGGAAAGGCTATCAACAAGGAGGGCTATTAGAGACATCCATTTTCTTCATAAGGTAGTGCATGGTACTGTTAAAACTGAGAGCTTACTTTTGAGTATAGACTTTCATATGCCCACAAGAGCTTGTCGCCATTTCTGAACATTTTACCCCAAAAGAATTTGTGGATCGTCACCGTTATCTCGTATGCAGTCTGCTGCAAATAACATAGGCAATCGTGAATAGGATATTTTCCTTGATTTTTCTAAATTTAAACCAGCCTTGCAAAAGTGTATTTTATCTGACTCAGAGTTTTTGTAGGAGTTGTATTCGCCTCGCAAACTTGTATTCGTGTCCTTTCACATGTTTTTGTACATTTTAAATAGTGTTGCTGTAAACACAAACTGATAGTGCACCACACAAAAGGCTTCACAGCTGCTTGTGGGCACTAAAAAAAAATAAAGCATTACTATTATTATTATTATTAGTGATTTGGAAACATTGTAAGGTTTGACCTTTTTTTCTTTTAGTATTGAAAAAAAAGCAGCTGAAGGTGTTTGATTTATTTATTGTGTATAACACAAAAATCAATGTTTCATATATTAGTGTTTTAGGGCTAATTTCTTTTGATTGCTCGGAATAAGTATGTTTCGCGACTTTTGACCCTTTACGCAATGCTTGCAATGGCCCTCAAGGTATGATAGATGATGAATAAATGATAATACTGAACGTTAGAACCAAGGTCCCACAGTGCAATCCGCTCACATTGACATCAGCCATGTTGACGATGCGATGAAGCAGATGACGGGAGAACTCTTCGAAGGTGTCCATGTAGTCCTCGACCACGTTGGGATCGGAGTCGGCGGGACTTGCGATTCGGAACCACTCTTGCTGAATCAAGGAGACCGCCGTTTTCTACAAAGAGACAAAATAATCAAAGCAGGCAACTTAAAGGGGGTCATGAAACCCCCTTTAAGTATCGGGTTGGAATGTTCGTGACTTTGCCCAAGTATCGGGTTGGAATGTTTATGACTCTGGCCCAAGTATACTCGCAGAGACCGTCACTGATTCAGAAGCTTCTTGGTCATGGTGAAATTGCGAGGATAAAAGGGGACTATATCTTTCGGTCTTGCCTTTGCAAAGCTTGATGACATAATTGTCGAATTGAAACCACCCGCCTGACGACCCGAAACATTCAATGCCTCGGCAGACAGTCGATTTGTGGCTCGTGTCCAACCACTGCGGTGATGAAAATAGCCGAGCTCTAACAATGGCTGGAGCTCAGCATGCGTTTTCTACTTTGCTAACCCCAGCAGGTGGCTATGATTAACGTCGGTGGCATAGGATAGGCACCAGGCCACATGGCCACTTGTTTTGGCCTTGAGTTGAGGAGATGAACGATGCTCATGTTTCTCAAACTCTTTTGCCGACTGCCCTTGACTAGAAAGAAAAACTAAGGCAAGTTTATTCAGGCATTACTGTTAGGAAGACATTCTAAGTAGTATTTAGCAAAAGTAGAAAAATCGTTTCATGACCCCTTTAACTTTACAGAAAAAAAAGAAGCGTAAATTGTCCATTGCCAACAGTCAGAAAAGGAGATGTTGAAAGTATAGTACTAGTTTTTTTTGTTTTTTTTGCTGTCGGTGACGCACTTTGACAGCGAAAAGTTAGAAGACTGGATGTTAACTCGTAATTACATTATTGCAGAGGCTCAAATGATTGCAGAACCTAAAAACCTTTAAAACTTGCGAAATAAAAAAAATAAGAAAATAATAATATGCAATTTTTTCTGTACAGGTGAATATACATACAACTACCGGAATTAAACTAGTGCTTTGAATTAGCCAAAAATTCAAATAATGCAAGTCTGAATTAACTTAACTTCAAATTACACAGTACTTTGGTAATACAGTGCAAACAGTGTGACACAGCAAAAACAAGTGATTGACAGTTTCTCCTTGTTCTTTCAGAATTAAAAGTTCATCTTCAAAACTGCTAGAGAAAAGTGCTAATTCGGGCCACACATTTTGGGCACACACCGATGCACTGCGGAGTAGCAACACCTGCGGGAGCGAGCTCTGCAAGTGTTGCTTCTCCGCAGTGCATCAGAGCTCGATAAGAAGCATGCTCAACGGGGCAAACCCGCCATGATCAACAGTACTAAGAAAAATATGAACATTGCAGTTCATTTCGAAGCGAATATCAAATAGCGTATTATTCAAAACTACTATTGGAAAATGAGAACAGTTTTCACAATCCTAGATACAAATTTTGCAAGGCAGATCTCGGGAACTATCAATTCTTGAAGGTAAACTTTAATTCTTGAAGGTAATAATAATAATATAATAATAATATTTATTTGCACATAAAGAACTACCCTGGGTGACGTGCTAGGCTGAGCAGATAGGTGAAAACCCGTACGCAATGCGCCTGCCAGCCAGCCACCCAGGAGAAAGTGGGGAACAAGTAAACAGAAAAACATAAATACATCAATATCACTCAACAAAACCAAAACCCAAACCTCCCAACTAGACAAAGCTCCAGTGCCAGGTCCCCCCCACCCCCAAGACGGCCAGCACAGGCACCGACCGGCCCGACCTGATGCGAGCACCGCTCAGCCGGCACCCGTGCTCTAATTGAGCACGAGCCCCAGCCGAGCGCCGACGCAGCAAACACAACCAGTCGGCGCTCACGCGCCACACTCATCCAGGTGACGGAGGGAAACCGGCAACAGAGCCCCGTTCCATTCAGGAGGTGGCAGCAACGCTTATTACAAGTTCTTTGAGATTTCGCGACACAGGAGTCGTGACTCTGCACGGTCTTCAGGGAGAGGCGTTCGAACCTTAAGTGGGACCGAGAGAAAATCTCAAACAGCAGCTGGTACCACAGTGCGACTTCCTCAAAAGTCACAAAACAGTGGCAGCTTTAAGTAAAGCATAGGAACCTGCTACCTAGATGTATCCAAAGTTAAAGTTACCTAAATTTACTCTGTGCTATCATATACTGTCAGTACTTCCCAAGATGTATCACATACCAGCTTGTTGGGGTCCCCCCTCTCCGGCTTCATGAGGTAGTCATTGAGAACCTTGCAGGCAGCCTTGACCTCCCTGCTTGGTTCATGCCTTTGTTCCCAAGATGGAATAAAAGAAAAGAAAGAAGAAAGGATGAGCTCCAATTTGTGCATCTCGAAAGCATAAACCTGATTCCCGCATGGAACGCACATCTGGAGAACAGTGGTTATGTAAGCATGCAAAAAGCAGTTGAAGGAACACAACCTAACAACTGCTGCAAAAGTCAGTTGAATTGTGAACTTTTTTTAAATTATTAAAATTTATCTTTTTGACTTGGCTCAGGTAAGTTCCTGGCTTCCGGTCAATGCCATGCCGAACTGCACTCCATCCCTGAAAGTTCCCCAATCTTTAAAGCATTCACCGCCCGCTCGATTCCGGACAAAACGAAAAATAGAACGCCTCAAGGCAACGAAATTCGAGCTTTACCTCTGTCTTGCGACCTTGATCGTACCTTTTAAAATTAGTCAAATACCAAAGAAAACTGGAGTACTTGGAAAACATGGAAACTAGAAGAAATATTTTGCGCCTAAAATTTTTTCATAACATATATTCTGGCCAAACTGGTATAAATGCCTCCTTGTATCTTTCTCCTCCCACCTATACCCTAAGTGTGATCATCCACTTAAAGTCAAAGAACACTTTTAACTACGACTTCTTTAAGAACTCATTTTTTGTTAAAACAATAAGCGATTGGAACTCTTTACCCTTCGAAATTGTAAACACTACAAACAATGATCTATTTTTTTCAAAATTTATCTCTACTTCTAGATCCTTTCTGTGATCTTAGAGTGACGAAAATAATCCCCGGAGAAGGGGAACAAGGAGGCAAAGGATTATTTTCGTCATTCTTGTCCAGCTTGCTTGCAACTAGCATGAATTGCGTTATCATCAAGACCTTAAAATGCAGGCTGTTCACACTTGTTGGTGTTAGACTGGCAGCAGCTGATAAAACCCGTTTGCTCTACTGACGTCTAACCCCTGGTTAGCTCAGTTGGCAGAGCACTCTACTGGAAAGGGAGAGGTCCCTGGTTTGATGCCAGGACCAGGCGGATTTTTTCGGTTGCACACCAGTCACCTAGCTGTGTTTGGAGATTTGTGTTTGTCCTTTGTCCCTCTTGTTCTCCTTCTCCAGGGATTATTTTCATCATTCTTGTCCAGCTCGCTTGAAACTCTGCATTAATTGCATTATCATCTTAGAGTGTTTTTTTTCTGTGTGTGTGTGTCTTTTTTTTGGGTATGCACATATTTGCATGTAGTCATTGTTCTCTTTCCATTTGCCCAATACTTTTTACTACAATGCTGTTGTTTTTCTTTTTTTTTTCTCCCCCTGCTATAATGCCCCTGGCGCTGCAGGTATCTGAAAATAAATGAAAAATAAATAAATGTATAACAAAGATTAAAAAAACCCTGAAAAGAAAAAAAATGTCTTTTTTTTTAAACAGTTTGGTTGGGACTTTTGTGTCAAAAAATAAATTTTACGCGAAAAAAAAAAATTTTTTTTTTTTTAGAGCAATATTGACGGCGCGAGATGCGATTTAGTTGGTAGTCATCTCCTTTCCACTTGCCTTCTCTCTCAGCATCTCGGGCACATGGTGGAGAGGCGGATCGGCTTGGCCATCACGTTGAAGTGGAAAGAGTGCATGACCATTCCGTGACGTCACAGACTTTCCGCGCAGGATTTAAAATAAATCTCGCACCGTCAATATTGCTCTAAAAATTATTTCTTTCGCGTAAAATTAATTTTTTGACACGCATGTCCCAAGCAGACTGTTTAAAAAATACATTCTTTCCTTTTCAAGGGCCCTTTAACAGTAGGATTGTGTTTCGTTAGTTTTGAGTAAATATAACTAAGACTGAACCAAAAAAAAAAAAAGGTTCTTGGAAAAAACACATGATCATATGACACGCCTGCAGCGCCAGCTTAGAGATTAATCTACAAAATGCAACACTCAGTGAGGTCTTGAAAGATATGTAACGGTGTCAAG
Source organism: Ixodes persulcatus (assembly GCA_013358835.2). Lineage (NCBI taxonomy): Eukaryota > Metazoa > Arthropoda > Arachnida > Ixodida > Ixodidae > Ixodes > Ixodes persulcatus. The sequence continues at coordinate 289,311 of JABSTQ010010199.1, forward strand.
TAATTACTTAGTTGTGGAAACATCCATTAAGGTCATTACTCTTTCTTTTTTGAAAACTGGGTTTGAGAATAAAACTTATGGTTGAAACCAGAAAGTGTTGTCGAAAAAGGACCACAGTCTCTGGTTTCAACCATCATGTTTAATTTACACCAGCTCCTCTACACTTGAACCATTTTTTATTTAAATAAGTGTATTTTTAGTGAATTTTGAAGGGTATTATTGGCGACTATTTTTGACTGGAACTTCGGCACTTATCAATGCTTACTTAGGTTATATTTCCAATTCTAGAAAGTTTAGCATTTACCGGAGCTTAAAGGAACACTGACACCCCCAAACTGTTTTTAAAATGTTTTGCCAGGAGTTTCATCATGATGTCAAAAGACCACCCAATTAATATTTTGCTACAGCATCACATATATTTTCAATAAAGTAAAAAAATGCAACTGCTCGAAACCAAAACCAAAACTGGACTGGGGAGGATGAGGAAACAATAGGGCGTTTTCAGCCCAATAAAGCCCAATAAAGAATAAAGCGTTGCCACAAATCACGTGGCCGTGCAACTTTTTTTTTTTTTTTTTTCAGCCAATGTATTTACAGTTTTTTCGAAGTCCAAAAAATGGGTATAATATTTCTTTTTCTATTTTTATTATTGAGTGTGTGCCTATGATGACCCACGACTTTAATTATATTTGGTGGTTGTGTCTAAAGAATAGAAAACGGCAGCGGTTTTCAGGCGGAAAAACAAAAACGAATTTCAAGCCACAAATTATGCCCTGGGTAGTTGGGCCCTCATGTGTCATGTAGAATAAAAACCCTGGCGAGCATAAACGCCTTGACAGTGTCCCTTTAAAGCCCGACCTGCAAAATATTTTTTAACTTAGCTGAAAATCCTTCTTGCCACCCTTCCCATTTCCCCCTCTCCCACTCTTAAATTGATGGTGGGGGGGGGGGGGACTCCTTTTGTTGCTGCATCTTAATGTTGGATGAGCCGGGATAAGTTTTCGGCTTATCGGGCCCCAAGGTGCAGCAACAAAACGAGTCCCCCCCCCCCCCACCATCAATTTAATACCCTAGTTACACGGGCGCTTTGAACTGTCATTGAGTTCAATCACAGTTATCGGCGCCAACTGTGATTGAACTGAACTGAACTGAGATGGTGCTACACGCCTCACTAGAACCCAGTTAAAGCTAAAACGAAACTAGTTCTTGTGCCACGTGATCAGTCTAATTGTTAAAGTAATTTACTTGGAGACACACCTTTTATTTATTATAAGCATATCGTACAATACGTTCAATACCTTGTTGCTTGTTAACGGCGTTTACACGACTACCAAAGCAGATTCAGGGCTAGGTTGCTCATATTCTAGGATAGGTGGCGCAAACTACCGCCCGCTACGATGGGTTTACCCATTGCTATTTGTCCATTTATACAGCCGGTCCCGTCACCATCTTCGCTCGTTTGGTGGCTTGCCCGCTAGCCGGGATCGTTTTCGCGGCAGCTCAGGCGCCTAAACCTATTCCTTCCCGGATATTTTGCTGCTACGATTCTTTCTAGACGCCTCCCCCCGCATTCCAAAACAGTAAGTGCCTCGCAAACGATGGTCGGCGGCAGCGGTCCAGCGAACAAGCGCCATTTTACCTCCGTTGGGGAAGTCCGTTCAGTTGAACTGAGGTAGGGGAGCTCAGTTGAACTCAACTGTCATTAGCGGCTCGATGACAGTTGGCGCCGCCGTGTAACTCCGGCCGATCGCGATTGAGTCAACTGTCGTTGACTCAATGGCAGTTGAAAGCGCCCGTGTAACTAGGGTATAAGAGTGGGAAATGGGGAAATGGGAAGGGTGGCAAGAAGGATTTTCAGCAAAGTTAAAAAATATTTTGCAGGTCGGGCTTTAATTTCTTAATATTCACTTCACAGACGTTACTCAGTGCAGTGAAGGCACGCCCAGCCTCCTCTGCAGCATCCGACAGGAAAATTCGACTAAAACGTAACACAAACTCACTTCTCTGCTCGCTCCGTCATTCTTGACTGCTCCGCACGGGGCTGCATCGGCACTTCCGGCCTCTTGTCCTCGGGACTCCCCATGAGGGCACGTCGATTGTCAAAACCCAGCGGCATGGACGTCGGCCGCGCCATCACCTTTCGAGGGGCCCTCGACGCCAGCTTTGGAATCCGAGACGTCAGCGTCGGAAGCGCCGGGTCTAGCACGTTCTTGTCAATGAAGTCCTTAGCCACGTTCGTGATCTGCGAGCTGCACTTGTCGCATAGCCGAACCCCCGCGTTATCTGTCCGTGCCTCTTCCATGGACGTCGTCATCGTTGTTCCGATGGTCCGCCTCTCCTCCGGCTTCGTCTCCAACTTGTCTCCGCCCGCGGACTCGCCGCGACACACATCGCAGACGATCGTCTCGTTCACATTCCAGTCGCCAACGCCGATCGTCTCCGTCTGCCGCAGTTCGCACTTCTCGCAGAGAACGTCAGAGACGGCACAATCTCCGGAACCCCGCGATGTCTTCTCCTCGTTCGCGACAGATGTCACGCCGACGTCCCGCTGCGTCACGTGGATGCCAACACCTATCGAGCGGCGCCGCACGCTCCGGCAGCGATCGCACGTGGCGTCCCGCACGTCGAGCATGCCCGTCCCGGTTGAAACGACGGGGACCTTTGCGTCTTCGCATCGCACCTGAAGCCCCACATGGCGCCGGTCCACCGAGTCCGCCTGGAGCATGACGTCCCGTTTCCGCACGGGACTCGGGGAGATCTGGACGCCGACATTTCCCTTCGTGACTCGCGTTGTCTGGGCGCCCTGGCTGCGCGAGCGCGGCCTCGGAGTTGGGGCGGGCGAAACCGGTGGCGTTGGGGCAGGGGACCTCGCCTGCGCCGTCACGCCGACGCTCGTTGTTCTAACCACTGCGGTGTTCACGGCAGAGTCGGATGTCACTACCTGCAACCTTTCCTCGCATCGTGAGCAGGGCCGCGGCTCGGGCCGGATCGACGTCGGCTCGCAGACGTCGAACGTCAGCTGCTCCAACTTCTTCCGCACGTCCCGACGCACTTCCGTGTCCGTCGCCGTCTGCTTAGACTCGTACTGCTTCTGGTTTCGCTCCGCGCACTTGGTGCACGGCAGCGCTCGCGGAGGTCGCCTCTCACGTTCAGCGTCGAGTAGGGGCGATCGTTCGTATTGACCTCGGTACTCGGCCTGCGACGGGGCCACGGAGTTCTCGCCGACTCCGACGGTCCGCGTCTCGACGGAGCATCCGACGCCTACCGTCTTCTGGATCCGCACGAGGGGCTTGCTCCGGTCCAAACTTCGGCTCGGACGTACGGGCGGAGTGTCCTTAAAGGTTCCGTTCAGGGCAGCGTCTAAAGAAAGGGCAAAGGATAGCGGGCTCATGCGTCCCTTTTCGTCTGATGTGATTCGAGGCGTTACGATGCCCCGTCCGTCTAGTGCCCGGAGCCTCGACTCGAAATCGTCTTCATTGTCTTCTTTTGAGACGGGAGTTTCTACGCGATCGTCGCCTACAGCAACCGAGCGCTGGGACAGGTGGGTTGATTTTGCCTTCAGCTGGAGCATAAGCAGTCGCTTCTCTTCTTTGAGAACGGAGAGCTTCACCTGAAATGAGAATGATACGGTGCCAATGTTGTGGCACTCATAATTACCCTATTTTCTCGCATGTAACCCGCATCAAAATTTATATAAAATCAAAGGCAAAGTAGGGATGCGAGTTATAAGCGAAGTTGGCGGGCAGTGAGGCTTCATGGCAATGCGTGCAAAGTTGTAGGGATAGATTCCCCAGAGTCCCTCTTCGTCAGTCTCTTATAGGAATTTCCTTTTCCCACCTTCTCCTCTTTTTTCCAGGTAGCCATCTTTGCACTGTTTTTGCAGGCTCAAAGGCCAAGCCGAGCCGTCGTCAATTTGACGGCAACACACGAAGCGTCGTTGCTGTCGAATGTGCGTTGCCGTCGACGGCTTTCACAGTTTCTAATCTCTAAGGCAAAGCGTCTGACTGTCGTCAGATCCGTTGCCGAAAAGATTGGAAACCGAGCGGCAGGCCGTAACAATGACCGCTACGACACTAATGATTGTGCGTGCAAGAATGGAAGACGGAGAGCCTGCCAACAGCAAGCCGTGACCAAAGATCATTCCACGGTCCGAAGACTGATGCATACCTTGAGCTTGAAAAAGTACTCGCGAAGTTTGTCGAAGAGAGAAGAGGTCGCAATCATGTCGTTATTGACGCAGGTTCAGCGTGATCGCGACCTCTCCGAACAAGATGCTGCGGAACAGCTTCAAAAATTGCTGCATCAGCCTTGCCTTGACGGCATGGATCACAACGCTACCCGCAACAGCGAAGGCACCTCAGATAGCTGCGGCAACTGCAGCGATGGGTGTATTAAAAATAAAAATAGGGTTCCTGCGAGATCTTAATATTGCTTTGCACAGTTAGTGCGGGCAATACGCGAAATACTTTTTGTCTTTTTTCTGGGAGTAGTAAGTTGGGGGTGCGGGTTATATGCAAAGGCGGGTAATACGCGCGAAAATACGGTACGTGGAGTGGCTGCTTTGTGTGTAGATAAGCTTGGTCTACATAAAATAACATACTACAATATATTGTATTACAATATACAAAACATACTATAATACAATATAGTACTACAATATGAAGCTGAGCCCACTGACATAAGGTAACAATTAATAAATTTATATATTCTATTCCCACAAAATTATCGTACGCATCTGGGGTACATGAAGCAAAAACACTGCGGTCCATCGAGACCAGCCAACCACCAATACATGCCAATAAGTTTGATGGCAGAAAATTAATGTTGGGGACATCACACACCCACAAGCAAAACAAAAGTAGCAAAACTGAATGATGCCTAAGAATATCCTCTACAAAGCAATCCTTACTCTCCAATGCAACAGTAGCCTCAATGCAACAGAGGCAAAACATTCGCTTGCAGCCATAGTTGAGCCAGCTGCTGGTTGGCACATGCTTCGAGAGAGCTCGTCCGCTAAAGAAAAGTCTTTATAACTTGAAATGCACATATCAGAATCATTGATGAAGTTCACTGTCCGCATGCTCTGACCAGCAACAACTACCGCTAAGACAGTGAGAGAACACAAACCACAAGGTACCCTATTGAGAACTGAAAACACTACATTCTAGCTAACGCCTCATGCATGCAACACGTGCACCATGTGCTTAACGACACCTTTGAAAGGCATGCACTTGCACGTGTTTTCTCGCACGAGCAGAGAAACGGCACCTGCCAGATGTCCTGCTTGCGACCGTGTATAGGGGGCGTTCAATGGGCACCATATTTGAGTACACTGTTGACAAGGCATGCTCAGATCGAGCTCACACTTATCGTCTGCTAAGAATGGCCACATAGGTGTTGTGAAATGCCCATTCCAGATGCGCCGTAGGAGCTCCCCGTCAGCACGCTTCCACCACATACTTGGCTATGGCTGCCGGCAAACATCCCCTATATTAGTCAACGGCCATGCAACAAGTTAAGAAAGCATTAGAGGCAGTTAAGCGATTCATGTACAAAATTACCGGGGCACACAACGTAGACACGAGAGACTATGGTGCCCGGAACTCATCTCCGACCCGAGTGTTTCGAGCCCCATATTACCGCCTTGTCCCGAAGCGGCAGCAAAGAACGTATCGGAAGACGGTGTGTCGTGCCGTTGGACGTTGCAATCCCGGTGGTTGGTCACAGAAGTTCCGCCAAAAAAAGACGAGCGAACCTGAGTGTCGCCGTCGTCGCAGCGTCTTAACTCCCGGCTTTCTGAGCTTTCGTGAAAAGACAAGCCAGAGAGCGAACTACGGCAGAATGGCCATCAGCCGCATCCACTTCCGCCGCCGTGGCACCACCAGGATCGCAGCGTGCAATGGCACGACACGAATGAGACGTCGTCGGGCGGAAATCGAGGGACCAAAAACGGGGATGCGGTCAAAGTCGGAGACGCGTTTTAGGCACCGTAAGGAGACGGTGATCGCCCGTACCTGCAACAGTGGTATGGCCTTGACCTCGTCTTCGAGCTGCCTGATGCGCTTCAGACTCGTGGCCATCAGTTCCCGAACGTTGGTTAGCGCCGCCCGGTTAACACCTAGCGAGTTAGGACCGGTAGGACTAGTGGCCAGCCCGGGTGGATGCTTGGTCGGCGGGAAGCCGTTTCTGAGCTGCAAGTCACGCCGTGGACGGAGGTCGGCGCTTGTCGGGAAACAAAACCGACACCGACTCAGAGCCCAGACTAGCGCCGCGACTGCTAATCCCGACGCTGCGATCGCGAGTGCCAATGCCATTACTAGGTTAGTGGATGAGTGAAGTTTACGCACTCTCTTAGGTGTGAAAACGAAATTTTTTGGCCGTTATTTTTTCTTAGGGGACCGGCAGCTTGCTTTCTTGTGCTTCTTCTTCATCTTCCTCTATGTTTTTGCCAATATTTTTCATCTTCTTCATCTTAGATCTAGCACTGTCTTTGTCAAGGTCCATGCTGTTGAATGAATAATAATTCTGTTATGTGTATGCTGAGACAGCCAGACGCTAGTCATCCTCAGAGGCACCTGGTGTCTCAGCCAGTGCAGTACCACTCCTAGCCTGGGTTTTTAACGTACATCATGCAGTAGTGACACATGACCACATGCTAGTATGATGCTCATGCAGATCTGAACGGGCAAGTGTTTGGGATTGAACTCGCCAATCTTCATGACAACTCGCTAGATCGCGCTTCCTTGCTCAGCGAGTGCGGCCACCGGAAGTTCCAAAATCAGCCATCTTAGGCATGCATAAAATCAGCCGGGCAAAGCATTGCAGACACTGGGCGGCTACGTGCTGAAAGACAAGTTTTCTGCTCATTCACCGTCGTTTGCTGAAGAAGCTTTTTAAAACATTGCGTAAATGGTCATAGCTGCCTTTGAGGACCCGTGGAAATGTTTACAAAAGCGCAGCGCCGCCGAGAAAAGGCACACCTCGTCGAACGCAAGTCTCAATGTCTCGGGTGGTGTGATCAAAGGATGTGCCTTGGCACGCCAAAGTGCTGCGTCTCTCTGCCGTTGCCTAAAATAGACAGACTACCGCACAACACGTCGTCATCATCACTGATCAGTGGTCGATCGACATAATCAAGCCCCGTTTGTCACACTTGGCAGCAAATTTGAACGCGGCCTTCCTATAAATTGTGATTGGTAAACAGATGGCACATCACCATATGGGCCACATTACAAAGTTTTTTCGGCCTCACCGTTTCATAACTTGGCATTCGAAAACCTACCCAGCACTGCTCCAGTGCGTTGCTCTTTCTGTGTTGCCATGTGATGCATCCATTTGAGGATATTTCCAACATAGCCATCCATATAATGCATAATAGATCCTTCTTAAAATTTTGAAATGATATGCATAGATCCTGTGCGGCCGCCACTAGTTGGTCGTGCACTATGAGCACGCATTGGAGACAAGCGCTTCGTCAGCATTAGGAATACACTAAGATCTAAACGCATTCCACACGAGTGCTGCGTCAGTGCTCGGCACGAACTCGGAACAAATTATGGGCTTCATGCCGGAGGCGATAAGACCAACTAATGGTGGCTGCACATAATCTATGCACCATTTCACAATTTCGTAAAAAACCTTCAACAACCACTGATCTTTTACAGCGGAGCTGTTAAGGGCTAGTTTACCCAGTACCGTGTCCGCAATCAAAGAAATGTCGACACAAAGCTCTGGACAGCTAAAGCCATCTATGAGCGACGGCGGCAACCAGACAACTGGCTTGCCGGTTGTTTGGTTGCCACCGTCGCTCATGGATGGCGGTAACCTTTCCAGCCTTTCTACTCTGGTTTTCACCAGAGTGGAAAGGCTGAATTTCTCTAGGCGTCTTCCTAGAAGTCGTCCTCGAGGTCGTCCTAGAAGTCGTCATTGAGGTCGTCCAAGACGACGTCCTTGAGGTAGTCCAAATGGTCCTCGAGGTCATCCTAGAAGTCGTCCTTGCGATCGTCCTAGACGTTGTCCTTGAGGTCGTCCTAGACGTTGTTCTTGAGGTCGTCCTAGACGTCGTCCTAGGCGTTGTCCTCTAGGCGCCGTCCTTGAGGTCGTCCTAGACGTCGTTCTTGACGTCATCCTCTAGACGTCACCCTCTAGGCATCGTCCTAGGCGTCGTAAAGATAACAGCTTCGATGGTCCTCCATCTTCACGTGAAGTTGAAGGGCTTTAGATTATTTTTTCTTTTCTTTTTGTATAGTAAGTATTGATTAGTGATAGTAACTTGCCGAAGCAGCTGGGTGATCCAGAACTCCACAACCGATACATATAAATCGAAGACATCTATGTGCAACACACCTTCAAAACTTTCCCGAAGGTTTAACACATCCACACGGCATAGATTCTTGGTCGGTATCCAAGCGCGCGAAGGCACAGATACGCAGCACTTTGGCTTTGACCACGTCGCCCGAGGCCAAAAGCATTGCGGTCTACAAGTTGTGCCATTTTCTCGCGGTGCTAGCGTTCGTAAATATTTAAACCGGTTCTCAAAGACAGCTACGACTGTTTACACGAGGTTTCAAAAAACTTCCTTGGCAAATGATGGTGGACGAGCAGAAAACGTGTCCTTCAGCACGCAGCTGCCCACACTCTGCAACGCTCCGCCCGCCTGATTTTATGCACACCTAAGATGGACGATTCGGAACTTCCGGTGGCAGCACTCGCGCTGCAGCAACCACGCGAGAATGTGCAATCCAGCAAATTGTCATGGGGATCAGTGATTGAACTTGTATAGATAGCTAAGTCAGCTGTTTTTAAAGATTTCCCATAATATCCATGTTTCAGGGCTACTATGCACCATGACCAACAGAACAGCAGTGTCAAATTCAATATGTTTGTTTCCGTTATAAATAACAAAAATCAAGGGTGACTATACTATGATAATTAGTGAGTCGCTAAAGAGTCGCACAAACAAAACAAATTTGGTGTAATACAGTTTAGAAATTGCACTAATTGTATTTTCATCTGGCAACAGGTATCTCTTGGCTTAATTGCGTATGTTTGGAAATTTCAGTATTAGAGTATGATCACAGCTAATGCCACTGTCTGTAAATGACAGTATATCATCAACGTGTATTTTATTAGTTCATTCCTTTTCAAAGCATAGCAGATGGTACTGTAGCAAAAGCAAGCAAAAATACTGTCTTTGATCAGCTGAAAGGTCAGTGAAAGGAAAGCAAAAATGAAAAATGAGCCACACTAATAAAATGATTAATCAGCATTGATTATTATGATGGAATTAGGTTGCTGGAGCAATTCAATCAATCTGGCAAAATAGGGCGAAAAGTCAAATAGCCGTAAATCAAAAAGAAAGAGTCGGCGTTGGAACTGGAGGAAAAACTCACGTCGGACAAAACGTGTGAAGACGTGGTCGACTGCGACGAAATGGAACTGGTCGACCCGCTTCGGGAGCGCGAGGGTCCGAAGACCATGTCCAGGATTTCGTTCGCCTTCTTTTGATCTGCTTCAGGCCAATGAGATCGTAGCGCTGAGGATGGTCTCGATTCTGGCAAGAAACAAAAGAGAAAATGAATCGATTAGGGACTATTTGCAGCAGTACATCGACCCCTAGTCACTCCAAATTCTGTGGAACCAGAAAATAAAGGGGTGCCTGTACCACAAAAGACAACTATGTGCAGTGTGTTCAAAGTTATGTCAAATATGATTGTTAACAGCTGCACATAAGAACAGCACAACTGAATTTGGAACATATTCTTGTAGCATTTTTCGGTCCAGATGCGAATTGCTGCGTCAAGTTTGGGATGCTGTGGCAAGCGCTCGGAAATTAGCGACCGAAGTGCGAGATGAACCCTGGGATGTTTGTGAAGTGACCTGTCAGCTTGGCAGGGCCAATGTTGGCCTGGTAATGAGCTTTGCCAATTGCCGCCGTACGACTACGTACTTGTGATTGGTGTCACTGTGTGACCAATTTAGCGGTTGGAACGCCGGATGCAAGAATGACTGCACTACACTTTCACTAGTAATCACCTGTCTGTCTTAAAATAGGAATATTTTCCTACATTTTCCACCAAAAGATAGTCATTTCTGAGGTGGTCCTATACAATAGCTAGTCCATATTTAGACAAAAAACAAGGTAAATATTTGAGTTCCATGCGGACCCCCCCACCCAATACTGTCGAGACCGGTTATAACAAAGACAACGGGAATCTGAAATCACTTCGCTATATCCGCTTCTTCGTTATATCTGAATTTCATAAAAGCAACACGCAAAAAAATAAAAAACCCGGACTGTCACGGGCACATGTTTATCATGCCTGCAGAAAGCGGTTGAGGCTTCCCTGCATGTGTTCTCTGCTAAATCGGAGCTGCTTCTCGCCAACGCGAGAAGCTGCGATGGAAAGAAAATCTTGCGAGCTACGTATGGACTGCGTCTAGAGCCCTATCGACAGCTGCGACGGCCGCCGCGGAGGACGCCGCGGAGGACGCTGGCCGTGGACGGCATTCTTTACGTTGATACTCACTTCGTTGAGGATAGCGGCACGCTTTGGTTTCAAGGAGAGTGACTTTGTGTTTCTTGTCGAGGTATCGGTGGTGCCGGGACTTGCCATCATTGAGTGGAGATGAGTCGCCGAATGGGTGCTTGAGCGAAGCTGGACATTCGCGCAGAGAGCAACCACACTGACTAGCCCGCCGACACGGAATACCAAGCAAACAAGGCACACGGCACCGAGTTTGCGCTCAAGTTCGTGTTTCGTTGGTATAGAGAGCCTACATTTAAAAAAGGGAGCAACTGCTTGATCGGGGTCGTGTGGTTTGTAGGCCGCATTTGCAAAATGAGCTGCAGCCTCTAAGGGGTCAAAAGCGTTTACCATCTGCAAACGTGTCCGCCTTTCTGTCCAGCTTCCTCGCCACGGTGGCCACGAGACAACCAAATGCAGGCACACTTGAGCCCATCTGCCCAGGAGTTGCTCCCTCTCTCAAATCTAGGTTCTTTCCGTCGGTACGTCATCGGCACGCCATGACAGCTTCTCCGCGTGCGATGTGGAAAAGCCGCTTCCCAGACAAGGAGCAGAGAGCAGACGACGATGTAGACGATGGAAAGGCTGCCGCAGGCGGCTTTCGCAGCACGTCGGCAGCTCGTTTTGGGTAGCTGCTCGGCCACGGCAGTAGAGTGCAGCAGTCTGCGACTCGATAAACTTTTAGAATTTGAATATTCTTTTATACTGTCAGAAAATTTCCCTTCGCTATATCTGTGAGAGTCACTCAATTTCCTTCGCTAAAACAGACACAAACATATAAAAAAGTGCAAACAGGATTGGGAAATCGTGACTGCTTCGCTATAGCCGCTATTTTGTTATAACCGTCTTTTTTATAATCGGTCGCGACAGTATATGCAGGTTTGGCACAAGGCAATGACTGTTACAAATGCTCTGAATGATAGCAAGGGTCACAAGAATGAAAAGGATTAAACAAATTAAAAAAAATTACTTCCTAGCATTTGGTGGCTGCATAAATGCAACACTTGCGTAACAATCTTGTCTTTATCCTGCACCATGCCCTTCACGTATCAGATACAAATTATGAAGGCGAATGGAACTTAGAAGAACTTGAAAAGGAACCGTTTTGAAGCCTCAATGAGGCAGCTTGATGTCCTGCTAAGAGACTTCTAAACCTCTTTATAAAACATCAGAAGTGACTGTAAAGTTTTGTTTTCAGATGGATCATACATGGAATACCTGGAATTTTGAGTATGTACTAACGAATACAACAAGTTGTAATTAGGCTGTTGCATCACACAAGAGCATTTTGCAACTTAAGATTTTGCAACATAAGATAGTGAGCTTATCCAAATGTGGCACAGTACCAGTTGTCTGCGAAAAACGTTTACAGCGGTTTTTTCATTGCAAAAGTAGACCATGCATTACCGAATGCTCAGTGTCCACGCAAATGTAGTGCTGGCAGTGAGAACACTATGCCTAAGGTTCCAGAGCTTGCTGTCATCTGATCCAAAAGTTATAATGCGTTTGCTCGATTCTAGCGTGCCCCCACCTCTTAATAATCTTAAAAGTAATGTGATGCCGAATGTACCGTGCCGGCGATGTCTCTCTGAATCCTAGACTAACAAGCCGGAAGTGAGTGACGGCTATGCCGGCGAGGCCTAGCCGGCACTCACTTCCTTCTGGCCAAGAAGGCCGTCGATCCTATGCAGTGGATCTCACGGCTCACGCTCGTTGGCATCACATCATCAGGTGCCTCCTGCTTGCCGGTGACGTTGCTCCTAACCCTGGTCTCATGACGCCCTGCGGACACTGTGACAAGCAAGTTTGTGACGACCAGGCCACCCTGTGTTGTGATTTTTGTGATCACTGGGTCACCGCATGAGCGGTGACACCGGAGACACCCGTATCATCAACCCTTCACCCTCGCCTACAAGCTCCACTTCAAGTATAATCCTTATTTTGCTTTCATCTGTACAATATTATTACACCATCACTAGGCGCGGTGCCACAGGCCTTCATGGTATGGGCGACTTTCCTTTCTGTGGCACCGCGGCTCTCCTGAGCTAGAATAAATATCAACATCAATATCAATATAGTCTGGAAGATACGGTAAATTGAATATGCAGTGCAGTCGAGCCAGCTGGAGGCGTGGGTAAATCAAACGTAGCAACTATTAACTATGTATATGCCGCAATACCTGCATCAGACGACACCAGGGGCGAGTCGGCATACTTCGGAGCATTCCTGAGCAGGTCCACCCTCGAGAGGCCGTCTCCGAAAGTGGGCCTTTGGTACGTGCCTCCGTCCCCCAGCCCGTTCTCGTGACCCTTGAGGACATCTTCGAAATTGCGGAACACTTCGCTCAGCGTCTCGTCGTTCGAAGTGAGCAGGTCGGGGGGAGGCGCAGTCGTTCGCACCTGCCATGACAGAAAGTTTTGATTAAAGGCCGGTTTGTACGCTTGCGACCGCTTAAGAACGAGCGCGTCACGACCTCCCACGATATCTTACGATGAGAAGACGCAAACACTCCCGGAAGTGCATTTCACTAAAGTGAAAAGGTTTTGCGGTAGTCTTTGCAAGATCAAATGTATGTGCTATATCTATGAGACATGGTTGCGTACAACACTGTATATTTCAAGCCAATAACGCAAGTATGATGTGTGAAAAAAATAGGAAATGCATACGGAAATCGCGAGTGTTCCGCAGCTATGCAATGAATGCTACCAGTATGTTCTCTCATTGTAGGAGATCAAGAGATGGCAATGCACTCGGTCGTAAGCAGTCGCAAGTGTGTGAACGAGCCTTAAACGTATCTCAACTGCGATTATTTTCTGACCGCGACGATCATCCATACTGAAACGGGCAGGTGCAGGGAACAAACCCAGGGATCTGGGGTTGGATCCCTGTGCGTGCAGGGATCGAAACAAGCAATTTATTTGTCCCCCCTCCCCCCCCCCCCCAAAAAAAAAAACAACAAAAAAACAACTTTCTTGTTTTTTCGAAGTTGTGTTTCGCGTATGCATCTCTGAATGTAAAAATAAGACGAACAATTCATTTGAGCCTCGGTACCTAACAAGTCAGAGTGTGTGGCAGAATTGGTGCTGTAGAGAAATGTATACACCACAAAAGTTTAAATGAAAGTAATTAAAATTCTTTGTTTTTAATTGTCAGTAAAAGAGGTTCAACATGTGATAACTTTTCCTAGAACAATATTATTAGAAGAATTTTGTTTCATTCTTTATTGGTTGGAGAATATGTAACTATAATTTTTGCAAGTGTTTGAAGGACAATGTAGAAAGGCTAGGCAAAAATGTTTGCTGTCACTTTTCTTTTTCTCTTGAAAACTAAAACAGACTAAGAAGAAATAAAAAAGTAGTAAGTACATAAAATTACAGTAGGTGGAAGAATTTGATTGAAATTCATTGAGAAACAACACGAATAATCCCAAAACCTGGATCTCCTTTAAATTCAAATTATTTGTAACAAAAAACAAAAAAAAAGCCAACAAGTAAAAGTTTTATTTAAGAGTTTCAGTTAGGTATATCTAGTGATCCATCCTGAACTGTCAAATGGAGTGCCAAGGATTCATTAAAAGCACCACACACCTGAATGCCAGTCGCGTTCATTTTTCAGCTGAAGTAAGCAGCACAGAGCTCTTTCAATGCTACGAGAGCCCTTGCATGGTTTTTGTAGAAAGGTACGTGCCACACACACAGGCTGCGTAGATGCATGCAGGTAAACAGGCTGGGGCCGCACACCCTCTTGCCCTCCGCGGCACTTCGTGGACCAAAAGCGATGCTTCAGAAGTGAGCCTCCTTATCACCGGGGTGACCCAGTGATTGGAGGCAGAGTTATGGCCCTCACCCAGCTATCGCCCCTACCACCTCTCCTTATCAGTCAACAAACGAGATGAGGTAAGATAAAATCGAAAGGTAGCCTGGATGAATTGGTCCTCCTTGCTCTCCACCCCTAAATTTCTAGGTATTTTGGTCCCACCACAAAATAACTAGTGGCTGCCTTGCTTTTGTTCATTTTTTATTTGACATACCTCAAGTTGCCTGGTTAGGGCATTCTATGAGGGGGGATAGAAAGGTTGATGATATAAAATACAACATACAATAACACACTTATTACACAAAACAAAATCATATCAATCTAAAGAAAAAGTTAAAAACAATAAAATATTGATAAATACAATACAAAGGAATTCACACGCACACATGCCTCATTCCTGAATACCGTAAAGTAATAATTGACGTGTTGTTTAGAATTTTCTTCTATCTGTAATTTCCACAATATACTATGGGGCACAAAGTTGGCAATGGCAAGCTGCAATGAAGAGTTTAGAAACTGGTTAGGTATGACATTTTTGTAAGCGAATTTTATGAGGATGGTCGTGTGCAGAAAAAATTTGATAAGGGGGAAGTTATGACCGCTCCGTGTAGTAACCATATAGTCGTTGTGCAATGTAAACAGTGTCCCAAATTTGTCACAACAATTTTCAGTTTATAGGAAGTGTTTTAAAAGCGACAAAAAGTCAAATTAGATATTGCTTGTTGATGGTTGAATGTTCCTTTGGTAAATGTTAGAGGTAAGACACTAAAACTTTATTATTTATTTAAAAATACTACAACCGCTGCCTCGGTGAGTCTGAGGCAAAGTACCGGACTACAAATCTCCAGGTGGCTGGTTTGAATACCGGCCAAGGTGCCATCAATATGACGGTGGCTTACTGCAGAAAAGGCAATTTGGACCACCTGGGGATCAAAAGATGCCCAGTTGGTTCAAATTAATATAGGTAGTCCTCTGCTGGAAAGTGCCAGATGCCCTTTGTTGGTTTGGCACGTAGAACCCCAAAATTTGGCTTTAAAAATACTACAATCAGCATCATTTAGGACTAGAGCAGAGGGTTACACAGTTCTCTTTGAAGCACAAATTTAGTTGTTGGTGCAAGCCTATTGCAGTTCACATCCTATTTGTAACACTGAGCTCCTGATCGGCACGGTTATGTATTTGCAAGAAGATTATCAGAAGAGCAAATCACAAAAAAGGCCTGCCCCTGCTTCTGTCATACCTATATTTTTTGTCTCCTTGGTTACTACAAAACCAAGGAAGGAGTTAGCCAGAAAAGTTTAACTGACTTTGCAAGACACTTTTTGACCTGCAAAATAACATTCTTTCATTCCTTTTTTTTTTAATGAGGTATTTTTGCTGTCTAACACAAAGACAGCTTTTGATATTATACCTCCCCAGTGCTACAAAAGGCTGACGCGAAGTATACACCTTTCCAGCGCATCTCACCACGGCAAAAGATGCTGTGTCACTGGACTGCAGTGTGCAGACGCATGAGTGGCATCTGATAATTTCGCGGGAGAGAGAGGCCGCACATGCTCAGAAGACAAAAATGGCAGTGTGCAGAAGACGATTCTTGGAATGACCTGTAGCATGGGTTCTCAATACTAGGTCCTCACAGTATCCTGCAAGGTTCCCCCAGCTTCCAAATCTCCTCGACTGTCTCTGCCCCCAAACAAACTGTTTTTCCAGCTTAAGCTCTATTTTAGCAGATCCCAGCTGCCCGCCGATGCATATCACTATGAGAAAATCACTTCCTAGTGTGCACATTATTGCTTAGGTCTGTAGGCTTTTGCAGTGATTTATTGCATCAATGTTGTGACAGGGAAGAGCTCTTCAGTCGTCAATCGAGGGGGGTAGAAGATCGAAACAACTGATGAACGAATGGATACATATGGTCGAACCTTTTGAATCGGGCAGTAGCTAATGCCATACCTAGTTGGTATTCTCTTTCAGAAACATTTGAGAACCCGGGGTCCATAGATTCTTTGGCCCTCCGGCCCCAACATACCGCGGCCTTGCCGACGTGCTCCTCCGTCCCGTTGTAGAGCCCCTGCTTGACGGCCTCCTTGTCCAGCGTCCCCAGGTAGGCCTGGAGGGACTTGCGTTGGCGCCGCCGCTCCTTGCAGAGCTGGCGCAGCTGGTCCAGGTTGCCCTTGGCGGCCTGCGCCTTGAGGGCATCGCAGAACTGCACAAAGTCCAGGTGGATGTGGTAGCCGTACGGACAGCAGTTGCAGCGCGTCCCTTCCCGCGTTTTCAGCTCCGCCATCAGCTGGTCGTGCAGCATGCCCGGAGTCCATGTGTGGTACCCTGCAAACGTTGTGCAAGTTCCATGAGTCGTGTCCCAGGTGAAAATCAGGCTACCTGCAGCTGGATCAAGGAACTGGTCCCAGCTAGATCCAGCTGGGATTGACACAATCCAGCTGGATCCAGCTAAGACCAGTTCCATAATCAAGCTGCAAGTGGACCGACTTTCACCTGGGGTGGCATTCGTGCTGAATCGGGGGCTACGCGCAATAGTGGTACAAGTTGAAAAGCGCAGCTCTTAATGAGGGATCCCAATTCGTTTGATTGATATTTCTATCCAGTGTGATTGGAATGAATATCTTGCATGTTACGCCGGCAAAAAAACAAGGTGGCGCAAATACAGTCTGCACTTCTGGGAACGAAAACATAAGAAATGGTGCGAGTCAACTTGTACCGTTGTTGCATGTAGCCCCTGAATTGATGAAAGGAACGGCAAGACAGTGATTTTGGCTGCTAACCCGACAACACATTGGATCGTTTAGTTTATTGAAGGGTTTAACAATGGGCGAAGTATGAAGCCTTCAATGCAAAGTGAACATAGCTGCTGATTATTTTGAGGATGTTTACTGCATTAAATGAAAAAAAA
Source organism: Ixodes persulcatus (assembly GCA_013358835.2). Taxonomy (NCBI): domain Eukaryota; kingdom Metazoa; phylum Arthropoda; class Arachnida; order Ixodida; family Ixodidae; genus Ixodes; species Ixodes persulcatus. Next base: position 306,564 of record JABSTQ010010199.1, read on the forward strand.
GAGTTAAAAGATGAATGGAATAACAGGCTGAAGTTGAGCTAGTTGTTACATAATGCAAAAGTAAACGGTCAGCTAGAACGATAGGGACAAAACACGGACAGGGAGAAACAGAGGCAGCGGTGTGTATGCCTCTGTTCCTCCCTGACTGTGTTTAATCCCTATCGTTCTAGCTGACCGTTTACTTTTGCATGAACGGAAGTTAGAAAACAATATTCTCTGTTTATCACAAATGCCGGGCTGATGCTGTGATGTGGTAGGCATGCTGACAGAAGACTGGCCGCTCGCTTGCAAACGATGGTGACTAATGCATCCCGAGAACTGCCGAACCGAAAGTACAGGGCTGATTTTGAAAAGCAAATAGGCACTGACCTCTAGTAACAACGTCACTTATTGACTCGACATATCGCAAAACAATCAAGACAAAAAAAAATGTCCAAATTGCCGCAGAGTCTGTTACACATACGGCAATCAGTGCAACACATAAACAACGCCCCCGTAAGGAACACACACTCTTCAAACACCACAAGCCTATGTCACATTGTGACCCCCTCGTCCAATCTTTGAATCTTCTTACTGAGAACCCACGGGCTGGCACTTTGCTCCAAAGTCACCGAGGCAGCTATACTTTGTGATAGGAATAGGTTCTATTTTGGTTACTACTACCTCATTGTTTTTCATTATAGTATCACTACCGAGCTGGCCATCTTGAAGTTTTCAAGGTGGACGTTGTGAATACCTTCGTTTCTTTTTGCGTCTTACTACTCACATAGTTTGCCCTTAACACCTCCGTATTCTAAGGTCCTCCCATTTGTGTTGCTCCTACTCAACCCCTTCCCCTCTTGCGATACATTCGCAGTGTGTCGGCGAGGTCACCGGACTCAGATTCAACATCAAAAGCTCGAAAGACTCACCCATCTTAACCTTGGTGCGTTTCCCTTTGTGACCGCGGTTCGGACTGCGTGGGGGTGGCTTCGGCTCCGAGTCCGACAAATTGGAGTTGGACGACCGGAGGGCCTCCAGTTTTTCCCGGAGCTCTGACTGCGTTGGAGCTGTGCAAGGAAATCGTAATGTGGAGGAAGGCGACGCCAGCCAGGGGATCGGAGCCCAAGTGTGTTGGCACGCCGCAGCTCGGAGCATGTGGGGGGAAAGCTCGCATTGTAAAACCCAGGGATGCATGGATTCAATCCCCACACCTGCTCATTGAATTTGGACGAGCATCGTACCGGCGTGCGGTCACGTATCATTACTGCATGGCGCACGTTAAGGACCCTAGGCTAGCAGGGGTACCGCAGTGGCTAAATTTATCACCGACAGCGGATACACCGGGCACCATTGAGGCTGACCAAACTCACGCTGCCTAAACATGCGCACAACACAGGGACCGAAATATCGGCGAAGTGGGGATGCAGCCTAGCGCCATATGATTTCATCCCCTGACCGATACAATCGAGACTAGATAAATGGGAACTACTAGTGCATGCTCTCGCGACTCAATGCTAACAGGTGGCACGGTTGCGTGGTTACCAAATCAGTGTTAAAGGGGCACTAAACCACTCTCTGCAATAGTCTATTCATGCTCATAACTCAAGCAATGCATGCTCTGAGCATCATAAAAAGCCAAACATTACATTGATGCATGGCCGATTTCTCTATTAGAATCGGTATTAAAAGATTGCCACCAGATGGCACCATTGGACGAGGAAGGTCAGAGCCCTGCGACAGTGTCCCTCTGGTGTCTGCGCTAGTTCCTAGGTAATTAATCTTTTGATAGAAATTTGAAAAAAAAAATTGGCCATGCATGAATGTAATGTTTGGTATTTTAAGATGCTTAGAGCCCATAGATTGAGTTATGATCATATGGACTCTATTTACGGTTCCGTGTTTTCGTATAAATCTGAAAAACTCCAGAAAACACCTGCCGGTAAAATTTTAGTAAATTCGGATTTATCCACTAAACTCAGAATTCTGATGTACCAATGCCCCCCCTCTCCCCCCCCCCCTTTTTTTTTTAGGGGAGGGGGAGGAGGGGGAAAAACAAAATAAATATATAAAAAAAGACAGTATTTTACAAGTAAGTTTGATCAGTGCACAGGATCAATGGTCCTGGGAAAATGCCACCTCTGTTATCTTTCAAATCTCGGACCCTTGTAAAAAGGGGTCTTACCACTTATCTCGTCAAGGTTCATCCAGGACAACAAGTTAATGTACCTTTGGGTCACGACAAAAGCCACTGTTTTGGTTTCCAGTTTGGGCCATACTATTAGTGCTTTAGAGGAAGGAGAGGTTGTGTTTTTGTAACAGTAAAATCTATTGACCCTAGTGATTGCATAAATGGGGAACTTCTCTATTCCGTCCTTTACCACTCCTCCTCGTGCGGCGGCGGGGTAGGATGATGGAATGGGATTAATACGAACTTCCCAGCGACTATGCCCCCAGGAATTTATTGATTTTAAGGTATTGGCACTTATTGTAGCAACACTTGTGCGCACCTTTTGTCATGGGACAAATTAGTATTGCCAATGGCAATGGCACCAATGCCAAACCCAGCTGAAGAAATATTCATTGATACAAGCACATTTTTTTTTATCATATGTTTACACCCGGATATTATTTATTTATTTATTTATTTTTAAAAGGAAACACTCAGGGATTAAACTGAATGTCGGAGAATTGGAAATGAAACAAAAATAAGCTCCGATAAACTCAGTTTTCGGCAAAAAATAAACTCCGAAAAACACCCTCCGAATTTGATGAAAAATAAACTCCCAAAACACGGAATCCTAACTATAATGCAGAAAGTGGTTTAGTGCCCCTTTAAGGTGGTAGCCATGTAGATGGTTACTATGGTAACAGGGAATGCCTCATCACTAAAAAATGTAACTCCTAGTGGGAGTGGAAACAGCAAATCTGCTCCATTCACACTCATCAAACAAAATTCTGCATAAATTTGATCCATATTTGGCAACCAAAAATGTAGTTTATATGCTTTTCTGACCTCAGTCAACAAAATTTATACCAAAACGAACAGTGTCGGACGACCAGAAACGTGCTATCACTCTTGACCGTTTAAGTCATCCGAATGATTTGAGAAGGAGATGGGAGTGTCTCGATAAACAAGATGAGGTTACAGCAGAACCAATGCTGAAAATATGTACCTATACTAAGACACACTCGAGTTTACATGCATGCTGTTGAAACAGTAATAATCAGTAAGTGCATTAATCACATCTTGAATCAGCCCTCTTAATGCCATTAGTAATGGCTGTTAAAGGCAGATCACACTTTGCAAAACACGAAAACACGAACACATGATAGTACAGCATGGAGAGTCAGTATGGGATTACCCACTTTTTTCACCTTTGCTTCCGTATGAAACCATGCTGCTTCGTGTCAAGCTGTTAAACGTCCTCGGAGCCGCAGACACTTTTAGTACTCAATCGCTATGTCCACAGAAGCTAGCGTACACTGAGGTTCAGCTCTAATTCGTGCGGTTATCCGAGAAGTCCAGCAGCAAGATACGACTCTCTTTTGCATGAGCTAGACATTGGAGAGGGATGTTTCTTCTGTCACTTCTGATAAGTCTGATAGGAGAACGACAGCCACTGAAAAATTATCATTACAGGCCGGCTTCAAGAGCTGACACATGCTGACAATCCGGAGTTGCTCCGAGGTCAAGGAACTTAGTATAGACCTATAATATGGTATCTTACTTCCTGTCCTATGACTGTTAATATATTTCTACAAACCGTGTTTGTAAAATAGACTTAAAAAAAAAAAGTTTGAAACAAATTTTAATTGAGCATAGAAATTGTTAAAATGCCCAGAAACAGTGTGCAAACATTTTAAAGGTTGAGCAGGCAAAGCATTACCCTACTTGCTCTGCCTGCTCAACATGTAAAAGTTGTACTAATCCTGAGCAAAAAAACATACTACTTGATAAATATATAGTTAGGGAAAGTAAAAACTGTCTAGGTGTCTTTATATAAGATTGCCAAAGCCACCTTCTCTGGTCCTAATTCCCTTTTCATTTCTGGTAAAATTAACAAAAAAAAATAATTGATTAGCAGACTGGTCAATACTGTCACTTACTATTGAAAATAATAGACTCACCATACATGATTCTTGCAGCAAGGGTTGTATGTTGTAGACATGCGGCTGGTGTTCTGAAAATGACAGCAAAGGATGACATACCATCAGCACAGAAGTCTGGCACTTGATCTCAAACCGTCAATTTCTACATTATGAAAAAAACAGGCTAGGACCGTAAGTGGAGTTTAAAAGCAGGAAGTAGCAAATCTACTGACGAACCAACAGACAAAAAGATAATCAAGATCTTATCGAAGCCTGCCTTCGGCTGTTCCCGATCTACTGATATTGGTTAAGTGTTCTGAAAACTAGGGCAGTGACCGTCTTATCTTCCATCGATAATCTGGCTGCACAACATGCTTCCTGTGATGCAATTTCTGCAATGAAGTTAGCATAATCTACTATACAAGTGTTAAAATGTTACTACCCTTGACCACCCAGCTCGCCCTAATGACCTTCCAACCTTTCAGGTTCACTGTCCCCATTGTTACACAATCCCAAAAATACAAGATATGTTGCATTGTTTTTATCCTGTCTGTTTGCAGCAGGGTAGAGAAAAAAAATCAAGATGATTTAAATCACGATTTAACTTGTGATTTAAATTGGTTCAGATTTGACTATGGCGATTTAAATCAAAGCTTTTTGTGCAAAAATAACCACGAATATAATTCTTAGTTCTTATTTACCGACTGTCTATCATGATCCTTCCTATGTGCATTTGTTTTGTATACTGAAATCAAAGAATCATCAAGCAAGAAAGATTTACATCAGGCCAAGTGTGAGCAAAAAGCAGTGCACTTCTGAGCAAATCGGAGCACTAAGCCTTCTTTCAAGCTCCCCCTTCCCTCGCTAGTTGTGTAACGTCATATTTTAAGCAAATTAGAAAACGAAAGAAAGGAACAAAACCTAAAAAAGTAATGTCTTGTTGCAAGCGAATCAGAACGTGAAAGAAAAAACAAATAAAGCTTTATAGCTAACAAAAAAAAGAAAGCTCTTTTTGTTCTCGTTGGTGGGGGTAACAGCAATAAAAAGTTGTTAATTTAACTGTCGCTAATATTGACCAGCTCACTTGCACCTCTGCATTAATTGCATTATCATCATTTAACTGTACTTTAAACTTGCGGTAATAATTTCTTCTGTCCATCAACCATATTTAAACCTATCAATCAATAAACCATTCAACTAATCTACCATAATTAAAAATATGTGCAGTGATAAGGAGTGACTATTTTCTAGTGACAGTGATTTAAATCAAATTGGTCCGATTTAAATAAAAAAAAACTGACTTATTTGATTTTTTCAAGAACCATGATTATTTTGCACAATGGTTTGCAGGGTGGCTTCAACATTTGAAGGGAATGAGTTATTTTCATATTTTCACCGAGATACTCAGTAAACCTGGTAAATCGCCATGTGCTCCGACCCTTAATATTAACAAAATTAAGGTGTCTCAATGTGTGGTGCCTACATTTACTCGTCCTCGGGTAGAACACATAATCCTATCTATGACCCAACAAGGCTCCGCGACCATAGATGGGTAAATTACTTCCAAAATGTAATTTAATTACAATTACAATTACTTTGTTTCAAAAGGAGTTTAACTACAATTACAATTACTACTACATAAAAAATAATTAATTAGAATTAGAATTACTTTTAAAAACTAATGCAATTACTTTACAATTACTTATCTCTGAGAGCGACCCGACTTGGGCAATATAACTTTAAACGAGCTGTACGGAATGCAGCGCACTTGCTTATTCCTTAACCCAATGTTTGAGGAGGCTTAAGCATCGCTGCATAAATGTCACGTATTGTACTTTCCTCTTATGAATTTTGTTAAATTGATGATAGAACTTGACAGTTTGGGGCAATGAAGTACTAGTTCTTATATTTTTAATAAATAATAATAAACTAGTTCATATGCTGGAAGACGCCAGATCGCTAAAGAAAAAACGGGTTGACAGACTTTTGTTAGCCAGGCAAATAAAATCCACATGCGCTAATATGACCACATTCACATACAAACATAATGTTATTGGAAATTATTTACATTGAGTTGAAATTATAATGGCTCAGAACTGGCACGTAGCCAGGGCACCTAGCCCCCCCCCCCGAAATCTTCCATTGTGATGGGGCCTCCTCTCCCCCCTCCCCCTCATACAGCATTTTTTCATGGGTGGGCCCCTTCCTCTCCTCCCCTCCCCCCCTCCCCCTCCCCCCCCTCCCCCTCCCCCCCCCCCCCCTGGGAAACAAAATCCTGGCTACGTGCCTGGCTCAGAAATATATAAGAACCGAATCGGGGCTCTCGAACCATTGGTGACAATATTCACAGGTGTGAGGTCAGTCTCCAAAATGCTTATGCAAATAATATCCGGAGTAAAACCAACAGGAAATAAACTTGAAAATAATGGATACAAATATGCGACAGTACTGGAAGACGGATGTGAAAAACTGGCAAAAAAAAAATTAAGATCATAGACAATTAAAATTTTTAACGTCGGCTGAAAGCTGAAGCTCAATTTATTTTTTTTTTTGTTTTCTGCTCGCACCGCAAAAGGCGCTACACGGCGCCGTTGAGGTAGGCTCCAAAGAGGATTATCTCTCAGCTCGCAGTGTAAGCAACAAAAACAAAACAAGAAACAACGCGACGCTATTTTTGTTGTGCGTGCATGTGTGCGAGTTTGTCAGCGAGCGCTTGGCCGCTTTGCAAGCGCTGAGGCTTTCAAAGAGGTTCCGTTGGCGCCGCAAAGTCTTGCAAAAGTAATTGAAATTGTGCAATTACTGATGCTACAAAGTAATTAAATTACAATTCCTGTTAGCAGACGGTAATTAATTACAATTACAAATTACCAAAAAGTAATTGAATTACTGTAATTGAATCAATTCCCAAGTATGGACGTTTTGGTCCGATCTCAAACGTATTCCGGTGTCCTCGCCGAGGAACGGCGTACTCTGCTGCAGACGGGACGTTGTGACGTCACGTGAGTCTGTAGTCTGTGACATCCCAGTGTCACGTGACTCTAATTCCACGCAAAATATTTCGGACCATGACCCTGCACGAAACACACCACGAAATCCGCTGCGACAACCTCGCATATAACCGTTGTCGCCCTCAAAAAAAAAAAAAAAAACAACAAAAAAACAGCGGAACAAAAGCAACAAATCTAGGAAATCTACCATTACGCGTTGAAAAGACGACGCACGATCGCGGCTATCGTTTTTCGACCGTGAGGTCCTGCGGGCCCACGGCGGAAACGGTCACTGCGACGGAACGAATGCACAACGGCAGGAAAGCTATAAAAACAAAACAAAACAAAAAAAAAAAAAAAAAAACATCGCAAAAAATTCTTCCCATTTCGCCCTTCGGCTTCTCTTTCTCCCCACGGAGGCAGGTGACAAAATAAATAAATAAATAAATAAACAAAAAAAAAAAAAAAACCAGCTTGTTGTTACCGCTTCGAAAAGGATCGGATGATAAAGTTGGGCATCTCATATTCCCGTCAGGGCCACACACGCTGAGCGAGAAAGAATGCCGCCACCACCTTCTCTCTCTCTTTTTTTTTCTTCAGAGAGAAGGGGAAATGATGCGTCTCCGGCGTCGTAGGAAATCGCGAGGTCACGCTGCACGGTGTGGCGGGAACGTCCACTGGAACATGCACGCCGACGTCGGCGCCTTTCGTTGTTACTACGGCGTCCGTAAAACGGGATCGAAAAGAACAACCAAGTCCTATTTCATGCAGCTTGATAAGACGTGACCAAAATGCAAATATCAAAAACAACAAAATTTTGCTTCCAATTTCACTAAAAAAAAAAAGAAAACTAAGTAAGCGTGCCGACACCAATACTGTTTTCATTAAAATGTGTTCATTAATTCATTTTAACCAACAAGTAGTTATGCCCCCGTTTAATGTTGGCATGGTAAAAACAGTGAAGACAGACAGCACCCATGCATGAAACTCACCCGTTCAAAAAATTAAGTTCAAATTTTATTAGTTCATTTATACTACTGGTCCTTGTCTAAAACCGCTGTAGGAATGGTAGATAAATAAAAATACACAAACAAACGCGTGGTCAAAATGGCAAACAATCTAAATTGCAATTGGATAACATGCCAGAAGAAACAACCGGCAAGCAATGCGAAATGAGGCAAGAGGACACCCAACATTTATTTCGGGTTTTTAATTTTATCCTGTCGTGTATTAAATACTATCACCGCACGTTAGTTCTGTGCAATGGCTACTGGTAGTACGTTCGTTTCATTTATTACAATTCAAATATTTATATTGAATTTTAAGGTACATATCACGTGAAATTTAAACGTAATCTGAATCCACTTTATTAAAAAGTTATTCTATAGGTATGATAACAATTATATTTGGGTGATATCAACACAATCCGATTTTTCAGTTTTTTTACTGTATTTCTTATGGAACCAGTCTAACACAGATTCTCCGCAACCGAATCAGTATATTGGTAACTTCTACAGATCGGCTTCACTGCAACGTCAATAACACACTATACATAACGGTGCGGGTTGAAGCTACACGCTCGGGGACTAATCAGCCACCTCCCTTTCATTACCTGGCCCCACTCACTGCGCGTGGATGTGGGCGACAATGAGGCCTGGCGAAAGATAGCCATGTGACTGGTCCAACGGGCAGCCACAGAATGCTACAGAAATTTCCTAATTTCCCGACGAAATCAATAACAACAGGCAGCAGGCCTGCCAGCCTGATTCATGAAAATCATTCCGCTTGTTTTATAACCACCGTGTCTGCGTTTGCAAAAAAACGTACAGAACGTTTTTTTTTTATATTTGTAAATAACTTTTTCTTGGTGCCCCACCCCCTTCAATTTTTTTTCATAGAAATGTTCTAGAGATGGCCGCTATGCCGACTGCGCTATTCACGGGATCAGTGCACGTGTTTATATAATGTGTGACCATAGCCTCCTCTCTACTGACAAAGCCTGGCAGATCGTCCCGTGACGCGGCCGCCAAAAGTGAAAAGGTAGAGCGACAGACAAGAGGCATGTAACGGGCGCCCCGCTGCGGCGAGACGCCGAAACACACTTGTCCCGAGCGATGGAATGTCCACTCGTGCTTCTCGCGTTCCTCGGGCTGCCGCTTCTTTTCTCGTCGGGTTTGAAAACCATGTTTCGGGTCCTCGCCGCTGCAAAAGCTGTGCGCTGAATACTCTCCGAGAAATGCTCTGTGCTACCAGATCTTCGAGCTCCAAATCTGCGACCGGGCACTATGGCTCCGTCATCGAACTGCCAGGCTTCGTGAGTATTATAGTCGGATACAAGTCAAGAAGGTAGGAGAAGCTCCTCCCCCACAAGCGTGACGCGCCCAATCCAAATTCATCCGCAGTCGAAAGAATAGTTCACTGGAAACACCCCTTGTTCTGCTTCAATAAATAGATATCGGCTGCAGAGTGATGCCAACTTGTCTCCGAACCCCACTTTTTAAGAAAGCGACCTTTGTATTCATCGGAGAGGGAACCGAGCCCCTGAAAGTGGCCCTTGTATCCATCGGAGGGGGAACCTAACCTAACCCCCCCAAAGTCGCATTTGTTTCCATCGGAAGGGGAAAACTCTAATCTCTCTCTCGTGGCTTCCACACCGCTAAGTCAAAGTCGAAAGATAAGCAAATATTTACAGGAAGGCAGAACCCTCTCCCGCGTTGGTAACGACGTCACGGAAACGATGGGACGACATTTGATACGGAGGTGGCGGAGGGATATATGAATCCCTTTGAGGGGCATTTGTCCGCTACCTTCTAAACCTGTTGCGGTGGCGCCCTCGTTTGGTTACCAATCGTGACGTCATTACCTTGTGAACAACAAGTTCGATGGTGTTTGTAATGCCCCTGTCCCACTAGAGCGACAGACAGAAACAAACGACAGCGACAAGCCTCAAACCAGAGTCTTTCGCGATTTGAGAGGCTTCGTAGAATAAAAGAGGCTATGCTCCAACACGAGCATCATGCACGCGAGGGTATCTTTGGCAGGCTTGCAATCGCTCGTGCTTACTTCACGAGCACCAAACGACTAAACGCCTGCCAAAGGTACCATCGCGAGCATGCTGCATGGGTTTGAGGCTTGTCGCTGTCTTTTGTTTCTGTCTCTCGCTCTAGTGGGACACGGGCATAATGAGCATGGTGAAAGCCTGAAATCATAGCGCTCTCAAAGAAACACTGCACTACCGTCAAAATTGAAGTTCTTCCATTCCGCTTATTTGCGTCGCTGAGAAATCCTTTGCTGACTGACGTCATAGTCATCATTCGGCCAATTGTGGTGGGCCGACCACAGCGACGCTTTCGATAGCTCACGATGGCTGCGTTCGCGCGTGTCACATCGGTGGTCACGAGCAGTGACGCTGGGCCCACGAGGTGAATGCTCCGCTGGCCTGGCTGGCTGTTCGATGTTCGATCTGTACATATTGTAGCGTAGAAATGGAGCTTTCTCACTTGGCTCGGTTAGTCCAAATAAAGATTTATTAAATAACTGACACAAAGTTAAACAATAGAATACACACACAAGAAATAACACTTTTGGGGGAAAATATTTCTATCTCTGGTGACTTCCCCTGCCGTCCTCCTCAACCACACCTTCAGCGGGTGCCCCAACCACAGCCAAACTCGACAAACAAGGATCCACACAAAGGCGGGCGAGCCGAACTCCTCCACAGCCGTAAGGGGTCCCAAGTTTGCAAGTTAGCGGGCGGAAGACTCCACAGCCGAAGGGGGTCGGACGTACAGGTTAGCCTCCAGAGGCACGGAGATGTCCAGGGCTTGGTATCCGGAAGCCAGACCTCTGCGGGCCCTGGAGCCCTTCAGCATTCTGGAGCCCTTCAGTCCACCAATCAGAAAGTTTTGGAAGGACCAATCAAATGGCTCGAAGCCCAAAGCAAACATCAGCATGACAAAACCAAGCGCATACGCAAGACAAAACATTTCGGACGAAGTTCAAAAGATCCGTTAAAACAAGACAAAGCATAAATCAAAACATCTTCGACGCGGGTTTCAAGGAACTAAGTATAGGCAACCTGCAATGCTGTTTGGTTTGGCGCCATCTAGCGACTGAAGCAAGAAATATTGGGTATCCCTGGGAGTGGCGGCTGCATTGTTCAAACGTGAGCTTTTACTCTGGTGGCGCCGCTTAGCATAGTGTCTGAAGCAAGAAATACTGGGTATCCCAGGAAGCCGTGATCGCGTAACGTGCCAGTACAGTGGAAGCTACGGCCCTGGCGGGCCAATCCGAACGTGACTACGTATCACCGGAGTGGGCGTTTACTGCGAAGAAGTATCAGGCTTTTCGCTGCGTCATGCTTCAATATGTGTGCGTTGCGCTCGTATACGTCGCGCATTTCGAAATCTCGACGCGGGTTTCAAGGAACTAAGTATAGCGTATCTCACGTTCACGTTCGCCCCCGACTCCGGTCGAATACATGAGCCCTTCCGTAGAGACGAACGAACTCTCACAGAAGGTAAAAACATAAAATGAAGCTGGACAAAAAACACTCGCGTGAGCACAATTTCGCGACAATATATATAATGGCGCTTTTTTGATGTGATAAATCTTCTGCTTTCTATTGCCCTGTTGCCGGCCTAGAGGTTTTCACTCTGCGACCCGCAGACAGAAAATATCACATGAGCGAATGACGTTTTAGCAAACAGCGGTCATTTGAGCGAATCGACGTTTTAGCGAATCACTGGGGTGCGTGTTAACCCACCCGCCCCCCTGCGTTCACACCGCTTCGCGGCGACAGTCTGCGGCGGCTCATTACAAAAATGTTAACCCACCTGGCCCACCCGTAAACGCCGGCCGGCGGCCGACCATTCGCTAAAGTGCCTTTCAATGAAAAGTCGGCGTTCGCTAAAACACCGTTCGACCAACTGAGTGCCACCCCATCATACAAAAGAAAGACAGACATGATGACCGAGTTATCTGCAGACACGCCACAAGCACCGTTTGCTTCGTACATCTGTATGCTTCGAACATGACTGCAGACGGCTTTTGTGTGGCCCGTGTGACGGGGCCGTCACACGAGGAAAAAACGTACGCCTCAGACAGTGTTTGCAGACTCTCTTTTGTATGATGTAGTCGCAGGCTGACCGCGGTTCTATTCAGCGTTGCCACAGATACTGCGCCTGATTGACCCTATTTGGTATTCGGCGTTTGACAATTTGTGAATCCCCGTCTGGGACCCAAAAGTGTATCAGAACCTCTGGGAGCAGCTAGCAACAACAAATATCAAAGTGGCGATGCAGGAGAGTTGGTTCGTAATACACATGGAAACAGCGCACAAATAACACAGAACAGGGGTTCTAATCTGGACACTTGGCGAGAAAGTCGGGCGAGAAATCTGGCGGCCGTGATTGGCCCACGCCGCACTTGACCTTGGCGCCGGCCAATCATAGCCGCCGGATTTCTGGCCGACTTTTTCGCCAAGTGTCCAGAATAGGGACCCAGGAAGGTGTAAATGGGAGACAGCGCATGACCCGTCCACACCTTCCTCGTCTGTGTTGTTTGCGCGCTGTTTCCAGTCGTAACAGATTTCAGTCATCGGGAGGGGTGGATGGTTGGAGGCTAACGGCTGTACCCTTTATAACGGGAGGTAACTTGCGCCACCTAGCCTAGAAACTAAAAACCAAAAGCCATGATTCCTCCCCTCGCCCTTCTAAGCCAATATGCTTCCCCCTCTGCAATTTTGTAACCATCATCACCAGCTTAAAATCATTGTTGCCAGCTACCCGACGTCTTATCTGAAATCGCAGAAAACGCTTTTCCGTCCTCCAAAAATAGTCCACAAAAAAAAAAAAAATGAAGACATCGCCCGAGTTTTTTTGACACCGGATGAGAACGCATTTCCAAATTGTAGCCTTCGCCAATTTGTTCCGCTCTGCAGTAAAGTGGTAATTTGAGCTAGTTGGTACATCACTAATATTAATAAATCAGTTGGGAGTCAGCGCTCTTTCGTTCTACTGTCCTTTTCTCTTCCGCCGACGTTTTGTGCGCTGTTTAATATTAGTTCCGCTCTGCACTAAGCACAAAAATGAGGGCGCCCACAAGAAAATCGGGGAAGTGTCCATACCGGGCCTACGCTATTTAGTTATTTAGTGGCTCTAGTCAGCTCCAAGCCCAAAATTCGGTTCGGGGCCCTTTAACCAGCGAACTTTTCACCATAACGCCGGACACGAAACAGAGAAAAAGTGATCATTATTGATTTGACACATTTTCTATTCCGAGAACGTGACGTGTCGCACAACGCAAACTTGAAGAACCACAAAATGTGTACTTATACTTCGTTCACTTGGCAGAGGGCCAAAGCTAAGGCCTTCACTATGCAATTAACCTTTTCCGAGAATATAGTTTTACGCATGAGTGAAAGTCTTCTCGGCCGCACAGCTTTACTGCCAAGGCTGGGGCCCGATGTAACCTTTTGGCAGTACTTTCTTTGAGAAGACGCTGTTTCAAGCGAACTGGCGACATTTGCTCGGAGAGAGAGGGTGATGACTTGGTTGCTCGGAGAGCAGCCAGAGGATGTCTTGCGCATGCGGGAGCAGCTTACGCACGCGCAGAACTTCCCACCAAAGCTAGCTCGCACACACGCCGCTCGGTGCCATCTTTATGCGAAAAAAAGCTCCAATAGAAAAAAAGGAAGCGAAGCGCGAGGCAGCACACCGTAGGGACGTTGTCAGCAGTGATATGATTGGTCTGAGCGATTTGGGAGCACCTTTTGGAGCAGTCAAAAGTCCATTTTGGAGCAGCAAAAAGTAATTTTGGAGCATAAGCGCACATTTAAATTTTATTCATACCAGCGCGAATAGCATGTTAAGATTTATGTGTTTGTCTACTTTGCCTTCCGGCTTCTGTACAAGCTTTTGTTGGCATCAACATCATGACAGGTTTGATTTCCTAGCTAGAAGTTTAATTGCGCGTAAAAGTACAAGGCACAGTAACAAAATGCTGATTGACGAAGGGCAGTAGAAACTGCTCTGCATAATTATTTTAGGAATTTAGATACCATAAAAAGCTTTTGTCATTTTATTATGAACATCAATGACATTTCATAAGAACTTCATAACAAACATCTACACGTAAACAATATAAATGCCTTATTAAAAATAAAAAAACTTAAAACATCATTTTTAGGTTTGCATTTACTGCTTTAGTTAATTTAGTTTGAATTTCCTGTATTCACTATGCCATCTCACAGATGGAACCTAAGTAGAGGTAGTAACTAAACGAGAGTTGACAAAAAATAAACATATAGAGCAGTTCATACAAGTTTTCTTGCAATACTCAATATTCCTGATGAATCTCGAATATGAAACATATCTCGTCAGAATATCGCTATCATATAAACAGCCAATTTTTTTTTTTTTTCTTTAGAAACTTTCGTAATATTTCGCTTTGGGGGAGTGCTTTTCCCTTAGCATGCGGGTGCAGTGCGGCGAAGCAAGATATACAAAATTGAACGCCTACTACGCGGTGACAAGCACACTCAACGATGATAGCTATCCAGCCAGAACAGACAACGCGCATAAAAAATATTGTGAAACTTCCGAGTATACTGCCAATGCTTGAGAGATCAAATTGAATATGATGCTATTTAAGGCGATAATTGAAAGTTTTGGAAATTCCCACTAGTCTACCGTGACGATCCGGCCATGTAACGGGGCCTGATTACCAATATTTTCAGTACTAATAAAGTGAAAACAAAGTTTTGAAACAATGTGCGCACGAATTCCTCACACTTTGGTCAAAGGTAGCAGGATGTAGCAGAGTAAGTTCTTTGGCGCAGTTTGGCGCAAATGGAGCAGCAATCCCATCACAGCGTCGGATGCCTCGCTTTGTCTCGGTATAGGACCATTCTTTTCACTCTCTGTCAATTTAAGTTAAAACGGAAATAATGGTATTCTATTGCACCTTCGCGTTTGAGTGTACATATTGTTTCGAGGACATGAGACGCGCTGGAGTGTAGCCCCCGCTTCATCGCCCAAAACCTCACTCCATCCAAAGTAAAATATACTTTTGAACCCCGTCATAAAACAGTTTTTTCTATGGGAAGGACTTTCACGGCTCGTTGAAACCCAGATAACCCAAATGGAACACGCCGCGGTGTGATTCACGGCGTCGATCCAACGTGCGTCATCTTATCGACGTGCCGCGAGGGCGTGGGTATTGGGAAAACCTAGGCTCCGCATTGCCGCAAGACACGCTTGTTGCACGGAAGAACGCACCTCAGTTCCTGAAACGAGCGCTCGTGAAGCCCGTCTGGTGTCCTGTGCGTTTGCCTTTTTTGCATGCGGACGCTCACTTCCACCTATCTGCTAATTTCAAAATCTTATCCAACGATTTTTCACCCTCCGTTCGGGACAATCCCAGGAGACCTCGCGGCTATCCCACAGTGCACTGCGCGGCAAGGGAAATTGTGGGGCTGTTCCCCGATGCACGCTCGAGGCCGACTCGGACGCCTCGTACACCTTGGGAGCGGCACGGACCATTCAATACTTCCATTATGGGTCCAGAACACATGAAACGTAAAAAGAACACTAACATTAAACAAGCTCATCATGTATATATACTTTGTTTTGCTTTCCGGATGCCTTGTGTGCGTTCTTGACTTCACAAAATGAGCTTCGTCTTCTATTACTCGGTAATCTTTCACGTGCCGTACATCGGATCGTCACAACACGTCAAGCAGACGGTTGGGACGCCACATATAATTCAGGAACGATCTTAGGGAGCCGGCAACCTGCCGACGGGAAGCACGACTCAGAATGAATGCCGGATCCGGAGTGGGTACCGGATCGACTGGATACCGGATTCGCACTGGGACCTGATTTGGATTGCAGGTAGAATCCAAACCAGGGGCCGGATCTGGACTGCGGGCTGGGCCTTACTTGTTCTCCGGAACTCGGCTGAGATCCATGTCATTCGAGGGTTCCTGGGCTCCGACTCCGAGAGATCCAACGAAATCAAGGAGTCCTTGGTTAAAATCTAAGAATGTCTTTTCCGATTAAAAAATTGCTATGATTGCTACAAAGCGATCCTTAGAATCCAAGGAATTCCAGCGACCCAAGGAATTGGGACATCCTTGGTTGAAGCGATGCCTTGTCCGATTCCAAAATTGACATGATTGCTACAAAGCAATCCTTGGAATCCAAGGGGTCCTTGGCTCCGACAGATCCAAGCAATCCAAGAGATCAAAGAAATTAGAGGGATCCTTGGCTGAGCTCTATATTACTTTTCCGATTCCAAAATTGGCACGATTGCTACGAAGGTGATCCTTGGGATCCAGGTGATCATTGGCTTCGAAAGATCCAAGAAATCCAAGAGATCCAAGGAATTAGAGAAATCCTTGGTTGAGGTCCATGATGCCTTTTCCGATTACAAAATTGGCATGATTGCTACAAAGCAATCCTTAGAATACAAGGGATTCAAGGAATTCGAGAGACCCAAGGAATCGAAGAGATCCAAGGAATTCTAGAGATTTAAGGAATAAAAGAGATTCAAGGAATCCGAGAGATCCAAGGAAATTAAAAAAAAAAAAAATATATATCCTTGGATGAGGTCTATATGCCTTTTTCCGATTCCAAAATTGGGATGATTGCTACAAAGCGATCCTTGGAATCCAAAGGATCCTTGGCTCAAGGAGGTCCAACTAATTCCGAGGGATCCAAGAAACCCAAGGAATTAGAGGGATCCTTGGTTGAGGTCTATGGTGCCTTTTTCGATTCTAAAATTGAAATGATTGCTCAAAAGTGATCCTTAAAATCCAGGGAACCCTTGGTTCCAAGAGACGCAAGGAATCCAAGGGATTCTTGGTTGAGGCCTAGTATGCTTTTCCGATTAAAAAATTGCATTTCTCAGCAATGCCGTGAATAGAGACTACCAAATGCTCTTTGAACAAAAAATTCTGTTAAGGTAAATGCAAGTTATTTGTTGATACTTATATACGGTACACCGTGGTTATAGGACTCGCGGTAATCACCTGAACTTTCATATACTTGCTTTACGTATCGAGCGATCCTTTGAAAGGAATCGCTCCTGACAAAAAAAAAAAAAAATAAATAAAAAAAAAAACATTTGCAGCGGGAAATTTTTCTGGCGCTTTGCCGCAAATGCAGCCGGCCACTGATTGTGTAAACGCATCATGATTTAAAGGGATAGTACAACGAAATTTCGGCGCTCATTTTTTTGTATATATGTGTTCAAAGGAGCAGTATCACATCGAACATACCAATATCTTGTGAAAAAGGTCTCGAAAAGGAATTTTAAAACGAATTAAACGATTAGCAAAGAGCACCTGGTGGATGTCGCTAACGCCTCGCATGTAATGCCCGTCTAGGAACCTTGACAGCTATAGTAGGTTACAAGTCAAGAAGGTATACCGGCAAATGCCCCTCAAAGGGAATCATAGATCCCTCCGCCACCTCCGCATCCAATAGCGTCCCATCGTTTCCGTGACGTTGCCGACGTTGCGGCCAACGCGCGAGGAGGGTTTATCTCTCGACTTTGACTTAGCATTGTGGAAGCCACGAGAGGGAGATTAAGTCTTCCCCCTTCCGATGGAAACAAAGACGACTTTCGGGGATTAGCTTCCCCCTCCGATTGATACAAAGGCTGCTTTCAGGGGCACGGTTCCTTCTCCGATGAATACAAAGGTCGCTTTCTTAAAACGTGGGGGTCGGAGACAAGTTGGCACCACTCTGTGGCCATTATCTATTCATTGAAGCGGAACAAGGAGCGTTTCCAGTGAACTCTTCTTTCGATTGCGGAGGGATTTGAAACCGGCGCACCACGCTTGTGGGAGGAGCTTCGTGTCTCGCCTCCGGCCACGACGAGAGAAGAGGGGAAGGAGGAACTCCCCTCTTCCCGAGAATGCCTTTTGTGTGTCGCAGAAGTCGCTATTGTCCCACTACAAGATTATAGAAGATTAACCCGTCACTCTAAATTCGTACAAAAGCAGCCGCTTCGGTGGCTGGAACGACTAGGCCATCCTCTCGACGTCAGCCTCGCCGTAGCTTTTCTCGTCCCGAGACGACCTACGTCACGATAGTGTTGGATGTCACGCGGTCTCCGCTGGGCCTTCTCCGAGCGCTTGCTAGAGTGGGCCGTTTATAACGAAAAATAGAGCCACCAGGCTCAAAATGCAAACGTGCGATTGTCATTTACGGATATTGTGGATCATATTCAACCTATTTTTGAACACGACGGGAATATTTCAAATTTCGTTCAAGTATCCCTTTAAGACAACCCTGAGATTGGGGAAAACAAGAAGGACAAACACGACGAAATCTCCAATGTTTGAGATTTCGTCGTGTTTGTCCTTCTTGTTTTCCCCAGTCTCAGGGTTGTGTTAAATCATGAACGTAAACCAGCTCGCCTGCGCCCTATCACTCATTTCAGTGAACGCATCGCAGAACAGAGTAGCTGGAGCGAAACCTCGCGCTGCAGATGGGCTTAGCGCCGACCTTGTACTTGGAGTGGTGTCACTACTCACGTAATGTACGACCAGCGGCATACAATCGCCAGGTCGCCCAGCGCTTACCGTTCATAATCGGAACACCAAACAAAACACAGAGAAAGCTGGTGGAAAAAAAAAAATGCGAATTAATATGCAGAAACTACAAATGTCCTGGAAACGAGACTGCAAGAGAAACGTCTGCCACTCTGAGCGCTTCCACGACACCCTTTTCAGATGCCTTCAATAGACAGTTTTAGTGGACCGTACGCTACAGCTTTGCGTACGCAAAGAAACTGTAGGTCGGGAGTGCGCATGCGTAGAACGCAAGAGGAGGCTAGCGTATTGCGTACGCACGCAACGCCGGGGATTTCGCGCTGCGGGCTAGCGAGCTTTGCGGAAAGCTCTCGAGAGATCTCGAATCCAACGAGAGCACCAGTTTAAAGATGGCGGTTACCTCAACTGGCGCAGCATGGGCGACGTGGTGTTCGCGAAGTTCAGTGTTACGTGAAATTATGTGGTGTTCAGCTCGGAAATTCTTTGCGGGGCATATCGCAGTCGAGTCAGATCACCGTGCAGCTGAAAGAGTACAGTTCAAATGTTCACCACTCGCAATGTGTGTGAACGTTGCGATCTGCTCAACGCCCCTTCGCGCAGTTAATCGCCGACGGGCGAAGGACTCTTCGAAAAACCGCCGTCGCCATAGTAGGTAATGGATTTCCTCCCGCGATAGCATACTGATAAATGTGCTGTTTCCACGGGACGATTGACGGAGGCTCCGTGATCGAATTTGGCTACGCACTCGTCTCGTGGCATCCGCAGCCCGCAGAAAAGCGCGTTTGACCAGGCAACTGCGGCTTGGCTTAATTTGAAATAAAATGAATGGAAACGTTTTCGTTTTCAGCACTTCGTTTGAGAAGCATGGTGGCGCTGTAAGCACGCGGAATTCTACGGCTCTGGCAAATTGAAACAAGAAGATCATGCCAGATGTTTGCTCGGCAACGTTTACGGAACGCACAACTAAAATCGGTCGAGCAGGTAGTTTTTAGCGTAAGCACGCTATACTCTTGCGTACTGCATGCGTACGTAAAAGCCAGCAAAGCTATACTAAAACTGTCTAATATCCCATCAAAAAGATTCCAGGTTAGCAGTCGTTTTACCAGAGCCAGATGATAGCCTGCAATTGGTCGTGACTCGGTTCGTTAAGAGCCAGTGAATGAAGCAAATGCTTCAGAGTAGCGACATTGCAGCCACCTCGGTGTCTCAAAGTTTCCAGTCGCCTGAGGCTGAATCTTGAAACGCGGGAAACGCTTTCCCGTTCGCCAGAGTTGTTCAAACAGTTCGCGAGAGAGCAAGACGATATCACTTGAGCTTCTTGAGGGAGTCGCATCTCCGAATCATAACGGTTGCCCAGTGCAGAACGGTTTCGAGCCGTTCTGCACTGGGCAACAAGATGGCGGTGCCCACGAGACACGCAGGAAATGGAGTGTCAATACTCTGACTGCTTATTTGGTGGCCCTATATAGGTCCGCCATGCTGGGCCTTCATCTACACGGCGGGACCAGGCGGGGCGAAGGGACAGAGATATCACCGCCTGCGATTGGCCAGCGGTGCGGAGCTGACCAATCGCAGCAAGCAGGTATGTCCCGGTCCCGCTTGGTCCCGCTTGGCCCTTCACGGTGACCGGTTGCTTTATTAAGTCATTTCTTACTTATAGACCTTTCCAATGCTTACAAAATCACAGTCCAGCGTGCGATCTTCACAGCCCAGCACGTGCGTGTTCGTCGCTTCGGAAAGCGAGCAAAGCACGCGCCATACGCACGAACGCTCAAAATGGCACCGGCCAAAAGCTCGTTTTTGGAAAGGTCTATACGCACGCCGGCGAAACAAGCGCAGATCTTTGCTCGACCATCACACGCGACGTCGGTGCTTGGCGTCACTAAAAAAAAAAAAAAAAATTATTTCTTTAGACGTTTTGTGTTCCCTTCTTTGTCCGTCGTCTGCGTTTTTTTAATGTGTAAAATTAACTTTTTTTTTTATTAAAAATAATTGGCGGCATTAAAAAAGAAAAAACGCTGTCAGTACAATGGCCCGTCATCGCGATCTTAGGGCGACTGCTATTGACGACGTGAGCGGTCAAAACCGTCGCATTGGTCGATCTGCCACGATTGGCCGAATGCTGACTATGACGTCAGCAAAAGATTCCTTATCGACGGAAATAAGAGTAATGTACGAACTTCAATTTTCACGGCGTCGGCAGTGTTGGTTTTAGAGCGCAATGGTTTCAAGCATTACAAACACCATCGAACTTGTTGTTCGCAAGGTAATGACGTTACGAGAGGGAACCATGCGAGGGCGCCACCAAAACATCTCGCCGCCAATAGAACGGCCCTTTCGAAGCTTGGAACATTTGCAAGGACCGAAATGACAATTGCCATGGCAACAGACACCTCGCCTTGCGAGGTTTTGGTCGTATATGTTTTGTGTCCTGTTAGAAGGCAGGGAAGGCAATGGCGCTACTTTCCCCGGATCCAGTGACTTTAAGCATAACCACCAGCAACGCGGGACGGACTCGATCACGCCATACACGGCTTGCACGTGACGTCATCGCCTCGAGTTGGTGGTCACTCCGGGTCATTCCCAACTGTTCTTGTCGAAAAAAAAACCAACAAATTCGGTACTGCGGAATGCATGCTGCAGAAGGTACGCGCTCAGCAGCAAGGGCACCCCAATGGCCGCTGGTGTGACGTTACATTTCACGGCAGAACGATTCCTCGCTGTATCAATAACATCCACACAAGAAAAGTAGACCGTATCGTGGACAGCGAAAAACCCGCAGGGTATACGTAAAAAACAAACGCACATACACACAAACTGATGTACTCCGCGCAGCCCATAACAATCTACGGACGACGAAACAGCCATACTCCGTTTCACCGTAAGTCGCCTAACGGTGAGGGCTACGGCCCCAGCGCGCCAATCAGCGCGTCGGAGCGAGGCACGTGACACCCGCATCGTCTGAATGCCTTTCTGCTGAGAGTTTGTCATATACGTTTCGCTCCTTCGCTCGGATTGGTTCGAGGGAGTCGTAGCGTCGGTTCTTTGCCAAGTTGTGCTGAAACGAAGTATAGACGCGAAATAAAAAGGGTCGCCCACGCGGAGTAAGGAGCGAAGAATCGCTCTTTACGACGCTCAGGGCCTCGGCGGCGCGAGAACCGGCCCCGCGTGCCCTAGATGGCGCGTTCTCTACGAGAGGGGGGGCCCACCTCCTATTGGGTCTCTGCCCCCGTTTCCGCCGACTGTCTCTCACTACCGCCCGTTGCTTTCTTTCTTGGTTCTGGCTGCATTCATTCGTGCGTTGAGCGTAACCCTTCCCTCCCAGCGCGGCAGACGCGAGGGCACGCAAGGACACCAAAGGCGTGGCGGCGGCCGGTGTGGCGGCGGACGATCGCGAAAACCGCCTCCTCGCCGTTCCGTCGCGATGATAGTCGTGCGTCGATGCTTGTGTGACGCTTCGTCACGTCGAGACAAAAGAGGGGAACGCGGTTTAGCGGTGTTGCAGCGATGCTGAGGGCGTACGTTTCTCCGTAACGGGGCGGGAATCCAACCGTGTACTACGTCCCGTAGTGGCTGAATAGAGAACTAAACCCGCGGGGACAACGACAGCAAATATTTGATCGCATTTCTGACGCTGAGCTCGGCTGACGTATACCCGAATGCTAGAGCCCTCCGCCTTCACCGAAGTGAGTGACCACCGCCGAACTGGAGGTGGTCGCTCACTTAGCAGTCTGAAATCCTTCATCGAACAGCCCGCAGGGTTACATCGGCTCGCTGTTTGACTCGCCCGAACCGTCTTCGAACTTCCGAAAATCGGGCAGCAATCTGAAACCCGAGACGGAGGAAAAAAGGACGAAGCACAACGTTTCAAACAGAGCTAATTTTATTCCTCCCCCATCACTAGACGCGGCACCGCGGGCCATTATGGTACGGGCTGTTGCCTTTCTGCGGTGCCACGGCTCTCCTGATTCAACAATAATAATAATAATAATAATAATAATAATAATAATAATAATAATAATAATAATAATAATATATTATTATTATTATTATTATTAACGCTGACGCAGCACTCATGCCCAATCTATGCCCCGCGCTCGATCAAGGAGGATGGAGTAAAGAATCATCGACGGCCTTGTGTTGGGTAAACACCGAGACCTTTTGAAAACAAGCTGCCCAAAGAGCCCCTTATACAGCATGTAAACTAAGGCTTGTAAGGCACTCTAGACGGCCCGCAAAAATCGGTTCCTCAACGCATCACACTGCAATTTACTACACAGGTGCAAGCAGGTGGTAAACATTTACAGTGAAAAAAAAAAAAAAATCCAGAAATAAACTTACGTTGTTTAAAAGAAGAAGAAAAAAAAAAAAGGAAAACAACAGAAACTTGGGGCCCTAAACTCGTCGAACACAAAGTTGGAGCCGAAAGTTCGCGGAGCGCGCCGATTGGACATTGGCGACAAAAACGCCAAGTCATCGTCGTGATTGTCCAATCGGCGCGCTCCGTCAACCTCGGCCCCAACTTTTTGTTTGACGAGTTTAGGACCCCTGTTCTGGGCAATCTCAGCAGCTATTTCGCAGACGATGAACGCGTGGTGAGAAGTGCTGCCGACAGATGGCGTACGCCGCGTCGAGGGGCCGGGCGCCGGCCGATTCGGGTTCTTTTGCGGGATCGTCTGCTATCACAACCCGAATCGGCCGGAGCTCCCTGGTAAAGTCCCTCGATGTTTTTTCAAAACATATCCAAGGACGTTACTCCCTGGACGCGTCGTACAGCCATCTGTCGGCAGCACTTCTCACCACGCGTGCATCGTCCGCGAAGTAGCGGCGTAGATCCCCAGAACAGGTTTCCGTGTTTTCTTCTTCTTTTGAACGAGGTAGGTTCATTCCTTGATTTTTCACCTATAAACTTCCACCACCTGCTTGCACCTCTGTAGTAAATCGCAGCGCGATACGTCGAGAAACCCATTTTTGCGGGCCGTCTAAAGTACCTTAAAGGGGCCCTGCAAGGACTTTTTTACTGGTTTTTAATTTGCACCAGACCTGAGCGCACTGAACGTAGTAACTTAGTGAAACTTTTCTTTTCTCAAAATTCGCTTTATTTTAAAAGTTATAGGCAATTTAAAATTACAAAAACAAGCAAAAAATAACCTCCCTCATGACGTCCTTGGTTGCTTGAGTGGCCGTGAACTAGAGGAGGGGTGGGGTAGTGGGCTCATCGCGAGCGCTCACGGCTGCTGCACTCCGTGTCGACGGCGCGAGAGGGCGCCACTAAAACATGTTCTGGATAGGCTGTATGCAGCGGGCAGCCAGAGCGGCTCTCATTGCATTTGCTGCGCGATTAAACACTAATTCGGCATGACACTTCATTGGCCACAAACGACAGCAAACACGGGGTAAAGATTAGTTCAGAATGGGAGCCACTTCGGGCTGCCATACCGCGAAACGGCCAAACCGCAAGACAAAGCTTCTCGCCGAAGGCTTTCGGAACGCTCGGAGCCGGTCGGATCCTCCTGTCCATACGACCGCAGCGCCGCCGCGTACATCCGGCACCTGATCCCACTACTCCTTTCTAGTATGCGCCGCCTTTTCCACCGCTTGGTGGCGGGTATGTCGACGGGTCATTTCTTGTTTCCGTACTTTATAAATTGCATTTGTTTCTTTTCTGATCTAAAATACTGAGCAAAAACTACTTTTATAAATAATTTAAACGGTTCGCGCCACTTATATTTTGTATTTCGACTAAAAAGAAGCTTTTAGCGGCTCTGACCAGTAGTAAGCCCAGGACCTAAGACGTCACATTTTGCGCGCTTTCGGTACCGCGGGTCGCCCTCGTCGGTGGAGGAGGTTTCCGCGTCGTCCGGTTAAAATATGACGCACTGATATTTAGTTACTCTCTCCGTGCCCGCTGGCTTGTCCGAACCTCAAGAGACGTGGAAACCGCAAAAAAGGTAGACGCTTAAATATGATTGCAGGGCCCCTTTAAAAGCGTTACATGCTGTAGTTGGATAACCTTCTCCGCTGCGCGACTCTTCGGGGAAAAGTAGTGGCACTCTGCTGGAAAGGTCGGTGACAGGGTTGCCAGACACTTGTAGATTAACTTGCCAGAGTTTTGTGATACAGTCCGAAAATATCCAACTGTCGGCTATAATAATAGCCCAAATAGCCCAAAACATAAAACTTTATACAAGGTATTTAAACACATATTTGGAACACTGATGGCATAATACATGAAATAAGACACGCAATTTACACAAAAAATGCAAAAAAGACGAAATATGACTATACTCGTTTTCACCACAAGAACCGTAGTAAAAATAGTCCGGCTCCTCGCGGAGCGTTACTAATTTCCCCTTATATATAGATAATTGAGAATAGCTGCATTTTAGATGAGACAGATATGTTATCAAGGCGTACACATTTCAAACGCCAAAAGCCTCCCTTCTTCCTCCTACAACGAAATATTGTAAGAACTACTTCGCGTCGCGTATGAACAATGCGCACAACTCACGGATACATCACTGCAATCAGTGTCCTGACCCCCCCCCCCCCCCCCCCTTTGTGTAAATTTTTAGGGCGGCGAAAAGAGGGGGCAGGGGGAGGGGGAGAGGGGGGGGGGGTTTCTCAACCCCCCCCCCCCCCCCCCTCTCGTATGGAAACACCTGCATCCACACCACTTAGACAGAAGGCCTCCGCATGCGTCATTCCAGTCATATCGATCGAGGCGTGAGATTGGGCACGAGTGCTGTGTCAGTGTTCGGCTGGGGTTCGTGTCCAATCAGCGCGTCGAAGGTCGGGCTCGGGCCCGATAGCCGAGTTAGCGAGATCCGACTCTGATGACGTTTCATGTGGAGGCTTTCATTATTCTAGGTGGTGTTGCCTGCATCCGCCCGTGACTGCGAAATTACATTGCACCAAATTCTTCAGGCGGAGTACTTCAGAAAAATATTATCGCGCCTCCGCGACCAACACTAATGAGGGCCCACTTCTTGTATTTTCACTAGTGTGATTTGAATATTTTCCTTTGCTAGTCTCTTGAGTTGGTCGTTTTCTGAAATGAAGTGCTTTAAAACTGGTTGAATCTCGGGTATGAAATAGCCCAACAATAGCCAAATAGCAAACCACGAGAGTTTCCCGCCAACTACAAAAATACAGAAAAAAAAAATTGCGCCGTCTAACAACGTAAATATTACGTTAATTTTTTTTTTTTCGTGGAATAATTTACATACATAAAATCTGTGTCCTCTATAGGCCCTGAAAATCATTTTTTTTTCTTCTTCTTTTCAGTGTTTATTTAATGGTAACATCGAAAATAGGAAAAAAATCACAGTCCTAAAGAATGTCGACTTCGAAAATGTAGCATAAAGAACTTGTTTTTGTTAACCCATAAAAGGTAGAACATAACCAAGCATGGCCCCATATAGGCACAGAAGCCACAAAATAACTACGGTAATTTGTATTTCTAGTTCCGCTGAGTGTCGAAGCATGACCGCTAGATCATTGGACGGGTGAGTTGCCTTTGTCTGATTCTTTATATAAGTGTTGTTTCGCAGTCCGAAGGCCAGCTCCAGATAACGCGTGTTCCCGTTCCGATACATTGGTTTTCCTGCTGCGCGCAACACTCCGGAACAATGCGGCTGTTAGGCGGCGACCCAGACACGCAACGGACGTGAGCCCTTTTGGAAGTCGGCAGGGACTCGGGTCTTGGAAACAAAACTACATCGGCGAGAGGCTTGCAGCGGCCGACGAGGGAGTTGGGTCAGGTTTGGCACGGCCCACGGACGCGAAGCTAACATAGCGTCCGCATGAACCAGGGAATCGAGCCAATCGAGCTTTTTAATGTCGGTCGTCTTGAAGCCGAAAAAAAAAAAAAATTTTAAAGTCAGGAGGAAAAGCAAAAACATCCATCTTAAAAAAAAAAAAAAAATCATCTTGAAGCCGAAAAGAAAAAGGAAGAAAAATAGGCTTATAGAGTCCAAACCGGAGGATCGAGCCAATAAAGCTTTCTGGTTGGTTAATGTCGGTCATTATGACATTTAAAACGATTATATTGAGGCCTGAATAAGAAAAAAAAACAAACATTTTGAAGCCGAAACAAAAAAAAAAGTGGAAAACAATAGCGTTTACTTGGACCGGAGATTCGAGTCAATCAAGCTTTCTGGTTAGCTCATATCAATCAGCTTAAAATTAAAAAAAAAAAAAAAAAAAATACTAGATATATATATATATATATATATATATATATATAATATATATATATATACGTAAAAAAAAGCTTACAAGCGAGCTCTGAACAGCCAGCTAATTAGGGTCAGTCGGAAGGTGATCGCCGTGTTGATTTTCGCCAGGGCTTTCCATATCTCGTAGCCAATAATCTAGTTCGCGAAAGGAGAACGCTGGCTCATTTGCCCGTTGGCGAGTTATAGGGCGAGCAGGCTTTGCCATAATGTATGCCGCTTTACTGTGCCGCACTACAGTAGCCGCACCGATTCCATGGCGCGAGACGCCATTCTGAAGGCATCGATTGCAGCACCGCGAAGCGGTTCTCCAACGGACCTAGGGAGGTTTCGGCATGGCCTCAGAGGTTAGGGACACCGCGAGGTTAGGGACAACCATTTGGCTTCGGACTTCCGGGGAAACATTCAATGCGTTCAGGCTATATAGTTCAGGCGGTTTAGTGCATTCGACGGTAAGTGGCTCAAGGTCTCGGAAAGAAACATTGGAGAGGAGGACGCGTCATAATGCTAGAGCGTCAAACAGAAACAACGGACACCGACAGACTTCAAGCACGTGCAGCATATATATACACGAGAAGGCATCTTTGGCAGGCTTGCAGCTCTCGATGCTCCAGTTGCTCCTGAAGTGAGCACGCGTGATTGCAGGCCCGCGGAAAATACTTCCGCGTGCACGCCGTTGTAGAGGGACCAACATAACCATCGTTGCAGAAGCGAAATCGCAACCAAAATCGCAACACATGTGAATCAGACATTTCATGCTCAACAGGTATAGTCTGACGCACGAAAGCGGGACGACGCAACAATGACGCAAATAGCATAACCGAATACGAATCGACGACACCGTAAGTTTTGATTACCACCCCTTGCGAACCGACTGGATCGATCTACTGATCTCTATTGTAGTAGGCTGGATCGCGGACCGCGGCCTCGGCAGCTGGGGCCGAGTGTCGCCACCGGCGGCCATTGATTGACGCCAGCCAATGCATGGGACTCAATGGGAAGAACGAGAAAAAGTGCCGTTTCCCCCGTTTCTAAACTGTTGTCGGCACTGAAACGTTTTGGATGCTTTTCGATGAGCCCGTCAAATAGCTTGCGTACAAACATTAAAACTGACAGCCCTCGCAGTTCTTATAAATAAATATTGTGTGGTCGAGAGTGACTCCGCTGTAGTGCAGCTCAATGAGGCGAGAGTTGCCTAGAGTTACCGCGGAGTCGGTGGCGGTTTCGTTGTGATGGGCCTAGCAGACGACAAGCTCGAAGGCTTTGCTGCGCCGAATTCGCTCAATCTCGGAAAGCCGCTGTCGAAATGGAACATTTTTGTCATTCATCAACTTCTGGGCTTCCCCGAGGGCGGTCTCGTTCCTTTGTTTACTCCACTACGAGAGAAAGCTTGCCAGCTCAGCCGTAGGTGCTCCGGTACGTTTGATTTTTTTAATCGGCGTTCGAACGTTTGACAAATACCGATTCGATCTCCAAACACTCGACATAAGGATCGCAGCACACCATAAAATGCTGGCCTCCGAGCACAGCGTACATGCTTCAATATTCTTACTTTTGTGAGTTTCTCCCATAGACTTGCGTGTATTGCTTGGTGTCAAGCAATGGCCGCCGGTGGCGACACCGACGGGCTCCCGATCCGCGATCCAGCTATTAGGCCCGTGCGCGACCGAAAGCGTCGCTGTGGTCGGCCTTCCACGATTGGCCGAACGCTGATTATGACGTCGGAAAGGGGATTTATCATCGACGGAATAAGAGGAATGAAAGAACTTTAATTTTGACGGTGTTGGCAGTGTTCCTTTGAGAGCGCAATGATTTCAAGCTTCCACCATGCTAATAACAAACACCATCGAACTTGTTGTTTGCAAGGTAATGACGTCACAAGGAGGAACCACAGGAGGGCGCCACCAAAACATCTCGCCGCTAATACTACAATAGAGATCAGTGGACTTATACAATTGGCCGGAGCCCGGTCGCATTCGGCCGTACGTCCGACGCGAAGCACGGCACGTCGGACGTTTTGTCGTGCACGTGTTTGACGCTGAGCTGTTGCTCAATTAGAAAAGAGTTTTAATAAGGAGTTTTAGCGGATCGTTTTCACCCAAGGCCCGCTATCGCTACGGGCGCGCGCTTTAGAGGATGCATCGAAGTGACAGCGCGAGCTCCTGCCATGAAGACCGTGGTCTCAAAACAGAATGCACCAGAGCCGTAAATGTTGAGAGTTTGGCCATTCGTTGGGAAGTATAGGAGACAAATAAGGAGGCGCCATTGGCCGAAAGCGGGCTGGGCGTGTTCCAGGGCGTCTTCAGAAATTCGAATGTGACCAACCAGAAGCCGAAAATAATACCCTGGCGGTGGTCGCAAGAAACAAACCTGATAACTGCATTGGAGTAACTCTCGATGACTGAAAATATGGTACACGTGATGTTTCAATCCCGCTCATCCAAAATGATGGTGGAAGAGTGCGACTAGCGGAACGATCGACATAATTCGTACGCCAAGCACCGAGGGCCGGGAATCTGTCGTCCGAGCGGTCACACTCTGTCCGAGCAAAACAGAGTTGAGCGGCGCATTCGTTTCTTACATCTTTCTACATGATCATGATCAAAACATCACGTGCACCCTATTTTCAACCTTAAAGAGTCACTACACTTCACTCTTACGCGCTTATTAAAACCATTTACGAACATAGACCTTTGATCAGAACTGTTTCTCGCTACCACCGCTAGGGGATTCTTTTCGGCTTCTGGTTGGTCAAGAGAGCATGCCAAGCCCTCTTTCCAAGTCTGCCGCACGCCCTGGCTCTGCCCGCGCCTCCCATTGACCAAACTCTCTACATATACGGCTCTGGAATGCACTAAAACTCTCTAGCAGATCGTACGATATATATGGAAAGCAGAGCCAGCGGGCGAGTGCTCAATCCTTGCATCAGAGTGGCGGCACGAGCTCCCGCTGGCAAAACGTATATATATATATATATACTTCGTTTCACCTTATGTGCGAGCGAAGGCAAAACTGGAAGCGCGAGCACGGAAGCTCCGTGCGTTCAGGCTTTGCTCGAGCGCGCGAGCTGGGGAGAAATTCAAAGAGCGCTGGTCTCGCGCTTCTAGCTTTGGCTTCGCTCGCAGATAAAGTGAAACGAAGTATATCTCGAATGCGGTCTACGAAGAGTCCCTATAGTTATACTTATGGTCACGCACGCAACGATGTCAGACACCTCCCACATTTACGCTGCAGCGCAACCGATCTCTACGTATATGCCGCTTCTGTTTCAGCACACTTGTGGCGTGCTACGTTGTCAAGGCTAGCGTCGCCTGCGCAGTGCTGCAGTTCCGGACAGCCGCAAGGGAACGCGGCTTCGTTTCGCGTTTCATTCGCACGCGCTTCCGTGCAAAGGATGCATTTAAGCACTGCGGAAGCCGCGATATATCCTTGATAACGTAGCACAAAACAGTTGACACGGAGTAAATAGGTGCGATTCTGTAAATGCAAATGCTCGTTTCTTTTTTTTTTTTTTTTTTTTTTTTGGGGGGGGGGGGGGGGGGGGGGGTGCGAGCGGAGATCTAGAGCTGCTTGACAACGGAGCCAGTCGATAATGAATGAAGTTGGCCCGATTGGAACTGCACTTATCCGGCAATCGCTCCACTATACGCGTTCGCTCGACCTCAGCCTAGCCTTGGGCGCAGCTCTTTCCGGAAAATATACCTTTCGAATACATTTAGAAAATCTTAGATGCCATGATATCTCTAGGAAACCAATGGTCGTCAAGGCGCCATTTAAACCGATCGATTTGATTTTGAGCAGGACGGCACTGGATTGGCTGGAGACGATGTTGGAGTGTTCGTACGCCATGTTTGTGTATGTGTTCTATCATCGCTGAACCAGTCATAAACAGGAAAGGCGTAGTGACTTCCGCTTTCGACGCTGCTTGAGTGATCCCATTTTACTCTCCAGATTGAACCCGATCTCTGCTTCCTTGGCCCGATTCATTCGGCCTATTGTACACCCTATAATGCTTGCGCGTCTACTTACCCGCGCAAAGCACTCAAAGAGCCAATCATTGCGATCTAGGAAATCAGCTCAGCGATCGAATGATGAAGCGGAACATCTGTTTAAACCTTAAAATTAAGTCTGCGCTTTTGCATTACGCAATGCAAAGCGTCATGCTTGCACTGCGTAATGCAAAAGCGCAGACTTAATTCACTGGCGGCCATAGCTGTGTGCGCGACTGCCGAGAGCGTGCTGTCGGTGAGCTTCCGCAGTTCTTTCGCCACGTGCATTCCGCACCATCAAGGTTGCCGGTCTTAGCAGCCTAATAATGTGAGCGCGTTCTGAACACGTGCTCTCAACATCGCCCTCAAATATGGCGTCCAGTGAATATCCCCATATAGAAAGGTATACACCATTCCAATGTTTATGTGGTACAAGTCCTCAGCCCAGCGTGCTATCTCCTCAGCCCAGCACACGCGTGTTCGCCGCTTCGGAAAGCGAAGAAATCACGCGCCATATACGCACGAACACTGAAAATAAAACCGGGCAAGAGCCTTTTTTTTATTTTTTTTATTAAGGTGTCTGGAGTGTTTACCAAATTTATACGTAACAGGCAAACAGTGCGTTTTCTCGTGGCGACGCTGTCTTGGGCAGCTGAACAACGGCTCCTTGACGTAGCACATTAAAACGCCACGAAGAAAAGACGCAGTTCGCGTGTTCCGTATCAGTTTGTGTGAGCACTGTACTTGCGTATCATGGAGCGTTTAGACCTGCGGATTCGCGAGCGGATTCGCGCAGGCGGAAAGTGAATTTTTGAGCCTGTGGTGGCGAAATTGGCTCGTCGCTGGCGGAAAATCTGGATCAGTCCGGGACCCATATCCGGATTTTCCGGCAGTGACGAGTCGATGTGGCCACCCGACTCCGAAATTCCCTTCCTACCGCCTGCGCGAATACGCAAGTGTAAACGCGAGGAGCGCGGGATTCCCTTACAAAAATGATTTCAGACTTTCTGATGAAAATGTGTTGACTTCTTGTCGACTCTGGTTACTTCCTTTTGACTTTGACTTTCTGTTGACATTGTCAAAAGGAAGTCAACACACCTCTTGAAGACTCCGTGGTGAAAATTTCTGTTGACTTCCTGTAGACATATTTATCAGAAAGGCTGCAGACTCTCTCCTGCCTGCATGTTGAAAAATATATGTTGACTTCTTGCAACCCATTTCAACACAGTCTGCAGACTTTTTGGCGCTTTCATGTTAAGTCTTTTTGTTGACTTCCTGCAGCCATATTTGTCAGAAAGGCTGCAGACTTTCTGCTGCCTGCATGTTGAAAAATATATGTTGACTTCTTGCAACCCAGTTCAACATAAAGTCTGCAGACTTTCTGGTGCTTCCATGTTAAGTCTTTTTGTTGACTTCCTGCAGCCATATTTATCAGAAAGGCTGCAGACTCTCTGCTGCCTGCATGTTGAAAAATATATGTGACTTCTTGCAACCCAGTTCAACATAAAGTCTGCAGACATTCTGAGGCTTCCATGTTAAGTCTATTTGTTGACTTCCTGCAGCCATACTTATCAGAAAGGCTGCAGACTCTCTGCTGCCTGTATGTTGAAAAATATATGTTGACCTTTTGCAACCTATTTCAACATAAAGTCAACATAGGAGCCGTATTTGTGGTTGTTGTTTTAGCGACTGTCCCGAATTATTATTAGATGTACCAATGCTTTCTTGTAAGAGATATCGTCCACGACCTTCAAAACACTGTTTTCCCTTTGATGGACTCCCGAGGAGAATATCAAATACTTAAAACCTTAATAAGTGTTGAGGTGGTCACCGGCCAAATAAATTCTTTCAATATGTAGGCTATATAAATAATAATTGGGGTTGTGTGGATATTTATACAGCGAGTCGTTGGTCAGCCATTTTAAAGTTGCGACGAGTCACTCGCTTAGGCTATATAAGGCTCTGGAGCAGTCAATGAGACTGTGTTTCAGGTGTTCAGTGCTTCATGGTGTTTGTGTTTGTATTCGTTTCTAATGTGCAGTTCTCGGATGTATGTAGTTGTAGTGCCTTCAAATAACACAGCGACATCATTTACTGACAAAACTAAAAAAAAAAGAGAATCGCGTTTCTTTTTTTTTTTTTTTTTACGGAATTTTGCTGCAGCCAATTTGGAGGAGGCTGTGGCGACACAGAGACTACAAATGGTCTGGTGCCAATGAATCGCCTTGGAGTCACAAGGTTGTCTTATGCTAGAGGTTTAGCTTTTCAGTGGAGTGTCAACAAAAAGTTGACACCTAGGCGCCAAGAAGTCTACTGCCTTTCTAATGAACTTTGGGCCAAACGGCTCCTCGAAGTCAAATCAAAAGCTAAATATAATCTGCAGAAAGTATGATGGAAGGCAGTTGACATTTAATACCTGTGTTGACTTTTTTCAGCAGACTTTCCACAAAAAAGAATTACACTTTTTTGTAAGGGTTGCTCGCGCTTGTCGCCTTCAGCCTAGAACGGGGCGACATGCGGTGTTGGCAATACCCTTCGTGAGGGGGAGAGGAACTGGGAAGACGCTGCGGTGAACGATGCCCGCCTCTTTAGCATTCGGAACGGCGACGCTCCGGCGACAATTAATAAACCCGTTGCTGCCACGCCACCTGGAGAGGCACGGTTAAAAGACCCGTTGGCTCCCGCCCAGTAGACGATCGCGAAGGCTTCCCGAAAAAGAGCAGTGCGCGTGGGATGCGCGAAGAATTCCGGCAGAAGAAAGAAACGAACAAACAAAAAAAGACAAACTGGCAAACATGAGCGCGCGCACACACACGAACGCTCCAAGAAAGAGACACACGGGCTGTACAAACGGCGAGAGCAGTGTGCGGAAGCGCGGACACAAGCGCGCGCACACACGCGAGAGCTGCCGAGGACGCAGGAAAACGCGTGGACCGTTGGCCGCGCAAACACGGGCACACCCCTAACAAAAAATAGCAAAAGAAAGATCCTGTGCAAAGTAGCTGTAGCAGAATGGGGGAAGCTGTAAAACTACATGGGTGTAATATATATATATATATAACGTCGCTGTAGACGGTACACTAGTATAGGTGCACATTTTTAAATTTTGGTATATACCTTGATTTTATAAAGTGCATTGTAACCTATAGCTCTGTAACTCTTAGTATAGGTATACATGCTTCAGATGAAGTTACATTATAGGTTACCGACCTTATGGCGAATTTCACTGGTCGTTTTGGAGCGCGCCGGGATCGAATTTTCTGGAGCGCGCCTATTTCACTGGGCGATCGAGACGGACTTACGTCGTTTTGGACCAGCCCCCACTCCAGATCTCGATCCCGATCCGACCTGAGGCCAGCCTGGCCAGCACTCGGCGCGCACACGTGATTTCCTTTCTCGCCGGACATCTCGCCTCGGAAGAATTCGTCATGACCGCTCGCGGAGTGCCGCCCGCTTTACTGCTGCTGCTGCTGGATGACAGTTCGTCGTCAAGTTGCTCGAGCAGCTCCTCCAGCAGCATCGGCTCGAGTGGCAGCGATGACGAGGATTGCTTGTATGCCCCGCATGAATTCGACTGCCTTTTCGGACCGCCGCAGGAGAGGCCGAAAATCGAGTCGTACTTGGATACCGTTCACGAGTACCCCGATGAAGAGGCAAGTGGGCTACGCTGATGAACATCGCTGATGGACATCGACGCACATCCTTCACATTGTGATTAACGCGTGATCTAAACCAACGCGTTTTTTGTGCGCGCGTAGGCCGTGCGCTTCCCGGAAATTGCGTATTTCGTGACGTCACGCTGATTCCTTGCGCCTTCCGGGCGCGGATAAGAAAGTTGGATGATTTCAACTTTTTCTGAACGCGCACGAAAACGCGCTGTGACGTAGTAAGGCGCTCCTTTCCCGGCCAATCAGTGGAGGGCACCAGTTCCGGCTTCGCGTTTCTTCGCCGTCTGGCGCAGATGCTCTCCGCTCGCCCAAAAGCGCACCGTCCTAACCAACGCGCATGCTTGTGACTCAGAAAGCGCACCGTAAACAGCAAAAACGTCGCGAAATACGCAATTTCCGGGAAGCGCACGACCTACGCGCGCACGAAAACGCGTAGGTTTGGATCGTGTTAGCGCCGCGATTGCGAAAACGAGATCCGGGACCGCGGGAAGGGGATCCCCGGGAAGGTGAAAGACGGGAAGGCCTCCGCCGATCCCAGAGGAGTGGTTCATGTGCCACCGGGGATCCGGGGGTAGAGCGAATCCGTTCGGATCTCGTGCTCGGCCTCCGATCTGGTCTACTGATCCCGGCGCGCTCCAAAACGACCTGCGAAATTCGACATTAGAGTGAATAAAAAAGCTACGCTTCGCTTCTGTCGTCTAAATGCTTAAAATTATCGTGGCCAGTTACCTGAAGCTTTATCTCTAAGCCATAAGTCTCGTTGTTTACCAAGTTGCGACGAAGTTAAAATATTTATGCAAATGGCCTGACAAAGGCTGATCCCGAACTGTATACCAGCAGCTCTCAACGTCGCGCTCGCATGGGACGAGCAACACTAATAGAGCAATTGCCCCGCACAAGTACGGAAGTTAAACTTCAAAAATCTTCAAATTATCTTCTTTTTTTTTTTTTTTGCCATACACTTTTGTAGTAGAACGTCCTGCCCGAGCAAGTCGTCAAATGCTGTAGTCCTCAGTTATTTGGAATTGAGCTGAATGAATCGCTTAGTTAAATTATATATAAAAAAGTTAATGAAAAATTAAGCAAGTGCATGACTGGATATCTGTGATGTACTCCGTTCTTACAGTTCTTTGTCCTTCTTGCGTACACCGCAATGTTCAAAGCATTTTAAACGAATACATAAATGAACGGAGTATATAATGACCGGTTCTGCAATTTACGCTGACTGCGCTGAGTTGCGTTGCGTTCTGCTACAATGCGCGGCCCTCGTTTGCCATGGTAACGCCCATCGCAAGTATACGACGACGGTCAGCGATCGTAACGCGGTCGCACTTGAAACGCAGCAATCCCGACTCTGCAGCCCCTCACTAGGGTGTTCTAGCTACCCTCACTGCCACCCCTCATTGACGCCACAAGGCGACGCGTTACGCTAAACAAGCAAAACAAAAAATGCTGGCTAGGTGGCGCAAGTTGCCGCCCGATTCAAAGGGTTCAGCCCTATCCATCTATCCAGAGCCTTCTATACTATATCCATCCATCCATCCATCCATGAAGGGTAGGGAGTCGTGAACTTTGTTTAACCCGAGGTTCGACTTTTTTGGCGTCCCTTCGAAACTACTTGCAAAGTTGGACGAAGTTCAACTTAAGGACAGTGTTGTCGGGAAACAAATAATTTAAAAAGTAGTTTATTTTATATTTGATAAAATGATTGCTCATGTCCACATAATATTAAAGCAAAAAGAAAGTAAGCTGGGTTGCTAGGTAGTTGTGTTGCATACGTGAAACGTTCTAGCATCACGTGACATCCGGCCACGTGACGTCAATTTCCCCGCTAAATTTAGCAGGGAAACTGGAATTGTGTGTGGGTCACGGGACGTTAATTTTCCCACCAAACCTAGCGGGCGAGAGGCCCGGTCACGCCAACGGCAAAGGCGACATATCCGGGAACGGGCACCTAAAAATAATAAAAGCCTCGCTCTAAAAAAAAAAAAAAAAAAGAAAAATTGAGCGGAAAATTGGCTGAACCTCAAGAAACATCATCTCTTCAACTCAAGCAAAGGCGCGTGTGTACATGAGGCAGACATGTACGTAACGCGTTACTAGTAACTAGTTACTCCTACAGTTACTTTTTCGGTAACACGTAGCCTATTTTTTTTTTTAATGGACGAGTAACGTACCTAATTA
The DNA here is from genome assembly GCA_013358835.2 of Ixodes persulcatus. NCBI lineage: Eukaryota > Metazoa > Arthropoda > Arachnida > Ixodida > Ixodidae > Ixodes > Ixodes persulcatus. The sequence goes on from JABSTQ010010199.1 coordinate 343,263, forward strand.
CTCTTAAGGCCAGGTGATATTTCGTTACTTTCGAGGAGTAGCGTGTACAACACCGTTTAAACAGTCTCGTTTTAATTCTAGCCTGAGTATGCGTGTAGGGCGACAAAGGCAGATGGGCAACCCGAAAAAGAACTAAACAGTCTGACTGAGTATAGCAACGTTTATCGCTGAACACGCCGGTCGAACTCTACAGCTGGGAATATGCTTCCCCCAGCGAACACAACAAGGTTCGTTGGTTGAACCTCCTAGAATCGTGTACAGACCGCATGTAAACCCGGAGGTTGCCAACACGGGAAGGCACTTAACCCTTCGAACTTTAGAAGCAGAGAGAACAAGAGAGAGAGAGAGAGAGAGAGAGAGACGAGAATCCAAAATTCATCATTTTTTTCCAAAAGTACAACACTGCCGTTCCTTCGAAGTTCGAGCGCGTCAGTAGAGAACGACTCTTCAGCGTCGCCGGAGACTCAAGGAAGCGGGAAACATAACTGATGAAAACTTGCAGAGCTCTATTCGCGACTCCAGCAAAACGGAAGCCACCAAGCGGAAAAACCGGGAACCAGCCGGACCAGGTCGCTCCGCGCCCCTCCGCGTCTCTGGTGGCTCTCGCGGCGGACACGTGTTGTCGGCGCGGTGGCGAACAATGTAATTTGACGAAGGTCCGAAAATTTCTTAAGTTTGCCTGAGTGTTAATTAGTGTGGAGAAGCCTCAGTATATTGTTTCCCTTCATCACGTGTTTGAAAGCCCGTTTACTCCACTACACACGGTCGCGTGCTTTCGATTTCTTGTCCGTCTTGAATCACATTCAAAGTGACGACTACTTGGTAACTGAAAAGTGGTTTCTTTATAAGGGTGTAGAACAGTGGAATTGAGGACGACAGACGAGGTGTTTCACTGGAGGGAAGACCAATGTTGCAGTCAAGTGAACGGGAAGGTTCCATAGCTGCTTTTCTTGAGCTTGGTTGTGTTCGATTAGCTTCAAGTTTGAGCCACCCACGCCGGTCGGTGCGTTGGCTATTCATCTTTGCTGCTTTTCGCCGAAAAAGCCTCTGGACCACACTGAAGGAGTTGGGCTGATTTCGCAATTACTTGATTCAGGAAAACTTGCTTGCTGCATATGATTAATGAGGGAAATTATCTGACGAGGGGCGACGCTGTGTCTGTGTTGTCATGTGTGTCCGTCGTCTTGTTGCGCTTTTTAATCATTATAATCTTTAGAAATTATCTGCTTTCAAAAGGTGGGGGACGCGTCTCGCAAAGTTAGAAGCTGTCACGGCATTATGATCTATCGCGCCTCCAATATTTATACTATACCCCGGTCTAAACTAGAAGCAATATACGTCTACATTGCTCAAGTTGACCGGCCACAAAAAATACTCATTTTCTCCGTTCAGGTTTCGAAGTCAAGTTCAATGCAGAGAGGTTCTGAGTGAATCTCCGATGAAGACTCTCTTCAGTTTGCCCGCTCGTCTCCGTGCTACCGGCTAGAACCATTTGGCTAAGTCTAAGTATCTCTCTGTCTGTCAAATAAACTTTTATTCAGCAGTTCACCTAATAGCTAGTCAACTTAGCTCAAATTTCAACCCGAAGAATATACTAATATCGCTTTAGTGGGACATAGTACGTCAAAATGACTTCTCGATTGCTACTAAAACCTGAATTGAAATACGAGTATCAGCTGATTAGTGGGGCGCCAGCGGGTTAACATGCTCCTTGGCTCAAGAAGCGCTTGCTTAATTTTTGTAATTTTCCTGCAGTCTGTGTTGTTGACCGAGCAGACGACTGGAGCTGTTTCTTAAACGCGGATGCGTACAAAAGCTCGATTTCGCGGACAGATAAGTCGTATGGTCGAGGCATGCGAGTTAGCTGAAAATTACTCGCGGTGGAACAATTCTGTAGTCATCGCCGCTTTCCTTGGATGATCAAAACTGATTAGAGTCTATTACCGTCTCTCCGGAACCCATAGTTTCGGTTTTGAACGAAATCTCCTAAACGAAAGTTTGACATGAAAAGAACAAAAAACACCAGGAAAACAAAACTGTGCGCTGCAAGTTTATGTGCACCGGCTACACTTAACCGTCGCGGTTCAAATACCTATAAAATTGGGCATTAAACAAAAGAAAATCTGTTAAATTGAATGCGCCACCCGTTCAGGCGGCCCGGCCGAGCCGAAGCGACCTGGACCCAGCCGCCATGTTTGCTTGGTGGTGTCCGTTGCAACTCAAGAAGGTAGGGCGAGAGAAAGCAAGGCCGGGGAGGAGGAGGCAGACGGAACGCTGGAGAGGGGGAAACCTCCTCTCTTCAGCGTTCTGCCTGCTTCCTCCTCCCCGGCAACCTCGGTTTTCTGCAGGGAAGATAATCTTCTTAGCGCTCCCCTCTCATAAGCTGCGAGGGGAGCCAAGTTGGGGAGGGTAAAAAGTGGAGAGGACATGGGAAAGGAGGAGGCGGGCAAAAGTGGAAAGCGCGAAGTGTACGTAGGCCTTGAAGTGCAACGACGCATACTGAAAAGAAAACAATAAACCATGAAACAAAAGCATTTGCGTATTTGGTCGTCAAAGCAACGAGAAAAGTAACTCCACACTTTTAAGGTCAAGCAACGCGTTCCTTTTGAAAATCGGTAAGGAGTAACGTATTTAGTTACTTTTGTAACAAGCGACGATATTTACTTTTTTTCTTTTTTTTTTTTTTGGGGGGGGGGGGGGGGGGTAACGTGTACATGTCTGGTATGTAGGCACGCACCCAATATATGGCACGCTCAAGCAGCAAAGCAAATAAGGAAGCTCCATAGGCACTTCTCAAGCGCTACACAGTTCTCAAGCACTATACAGGACCGTCCGATTGAAAGGAAAGAGTCACAAACAATCATACATTATATCATCATTATCATTAAAATGGTTTTGCCCGTACAGCTGGATGCATCCACTCGTGCATCATCCGTTTAACGATGTTTTGCATTCACCTTAGAGCTGGGAAGTCGCGAACCTGCTGAACAGGTTCGACTTTTTCGAAACTTCCATTGGAAAGTTCGACACGACTCAAGTTCGACTAGGACGCGTGCACGCACGAGAATTGAAAACGAGCTGGTACCACCTGGCGGAGGAGGCGTGCAATATTTGGTGAGCGTATCGTTTCATCGTTTCTCGAACTAAAAAAATAAAATTACACTCCACAACACTGTTAGCGCAAACAAGCGATGAAGGTTTTTATTTTTTCCCCTTCAGTATTGAAGGACTGTCAACAAAATTATACTATCAGTTCGGGTACTAACATAAGTGGTAAACTTTGATGCCCCACCAGTACCCTTTCGAAGTCGACAAAGCGCCCAAGTCGTGCTCGCACTAACAGCGTCGCGCAGTGTACGCGTGTTTGCTTTCACATTGTGTAAACGATGGCAATCATTTCATCAAATCGAAAATGGGCTACGTTATAAGTCATCTTTCCCAAACTCCGAAATTCTCGCGCCAAAAACGGAGAACACCGTTTGTAGGCCGAAATTTCTCGAAATGTTTGCTAGAAGTTCGCCACGCCAGGCGGTATTGTTCAAGGTGGTATTGTTCGAGGCGAAGAGCCATAAATAATCAGCAATCGTCTCGCCATCATCACCGCCACGACGAATAAAAGGGTTCAGCCGGTTCTTCGGCCTTATGCATATCAGCCGCACCCAGTTGCAGACGACAGATGGGGAGCGTGCATGCCATGGTTCGAGGAGCAACAAGAAAACGGGCTAAAGAGCCGAGTCAAACGGCCACTTCCTCGTGCGGGAAGTGCAGTTCGGCTGACGGCATCCGCATTTTCTCCGGTTACCCGGCTGGCGAGAGGCACTTGGCGCTTTCGCAAGTGGACGAGACGGTCCGGCTCTTCCAAAGTTCCCCCCGAAGGTCGCCCGAGCACGGGACTGTTTGTTTTTCCGCGTCTCCGATGTTCGTATACGCTTACGGCCGCGTGTACCGGATTTCCGTCAAAAAAAAAAAAAAAAAAAAAAAAAACGACGAAAATGTTTAATGAAAAGGCATATGGCACTTCTAAAAATAACACATTTCGTATAGGGTATACGTGCCTGCACGAACAACGCTCCTTCTCCTCTCCGGCACAGAATACACACCTAACATAATCTAACACAATAGAAATATACAGCACTCGCTTTACATAATCTAATTAAACCCTGACCCGCGCTTTTGACCAAAGAGACAAATCATGTATGATTTTTTTTTTCTCGTTTCAATAGGGTCAAATATTTAATGCCTACGCAGGTAAAAAAAAAAAAGAATTTGTTTAATACGCGTAAGTTATCTACGATTATATAATCGCTTATTTACACCCATATACTTTGTATAACTTCTGATACGTTTACAGGACAAATCATGAGATTTTTTCTTCCCTTTTAAATAGGGTCGCAAAACCTAATCAAACTCTAACCTAAGCCTAGCCTAACGTAATCTAATCAAATCCTAACCTCAGCGTAGCCTAACCTAATAAAACCATAACTGAACAATCACACGAAATCCTAACCTCATACGTACAAAAAGGGGGCGGCAGTTACTTGGATGCCGTCTTCTTTGTGCGCATATGTAACTCGGCGGATATTAGGCGACAAGATAATTAACCGCAGGCACGTAGCCAGGATTTTGTTTCAGGGGGGAGGGGGGGGGGGGGCATGACAAAATGCTGTATGAGGGAAAGGGGGAGCCGAAATCTTCCAGCAAAATGTAAGATTTCGGGGGGGGGGGGGGGGCGGGCCCCATGGGTTTCCCTTTCCGTGCCTGATTAACCGTCATGATAAAAACTTTAATTAATTAAAATCTAAGTAATCTTTTAATGGTTGCTTTTATAGATTATTTTCGAATTTTACTAGAGGCCATTATTACTGGAGGCCAGACCCCAACCGGTCGTCGAACACGTTCTAATGCGAAAGCCAAACGCTGGACACCGGTGCTCCGCGTTCTAAAGCGTTCGACGAGTGCAGTGGAGACAAAGGCTGCTAGCTTTAGGCCTACCCACTAATCCTTCCAACCAGAGCTCGGCGTTCTAAAGTTCCCGCGCGCTCGCGTCTCCTCCTCTCCCTCACTTTCTCGGCGCACACTCCTTTTGCGTAGCTGTTTTTCACGGACTCTCGTTCACACAGTTGCGTTCGAGTGCGACTGCAGCCTCCTGCGTCTGGCTGTTGCTATGGCAACCACTACGACGAGCCAATGGGGAGGCGCTGTGCTGCACGACGCAACGCAGCGCAACGCAACTGCGGGCACGAGCCTTTACGTGTTCAGGAAGCGCCCATTCCATTTTTGTTGTCGAAGTGAAGCACACTGCATCACACCGTTAGGGTGTAGCGTTTTCGGTTTTCTTTTGGGGACATTCAAGGTGCCTCTTTCGGTTTGTACTAAAAAAAAATCGCTTTTCGTTTTTGGTGAGTATTTTATACACATAAAAATTAACTTTTTATTTGTGTGTGTGTGTGTGTGGGTGGGGGGGGGGGGGCTTTTTTCAATACAAGATCGTATGTTTTTTCTTTGGCTGGTCTTTTAGCGAAGTTGTCACCGTGACGTCACAGATTCACCTGACCGCACGCGACATTAGTCACGTGACAGCAAGTGTCATGGGACGTCAAATAAAGTCACCGTCCTTTTGTGTAAAAAAATAAAAAAATCACCCCCCCCCAAAAAAAAAAAAAAAAAATAGGAGAAAACGATATTGTCCGAAACTCCCCGCTCACAGCTCGATAAGGAAATGCGTCAGAAGTCGCACAACGACTACCCTGAAATGTATTGGAAGTACGTTCATTGAAATTTATCGGTTTAAACCGAAAAAAACACCGAGCTCCTATTTACACCGTATCCTGTTGAAAATAAACACCGAAACTGATTGGTTCGAGTAATTTTGGAGGACCTTTTGGAGCAGCCGAAGTTCATTTTAGGGCAGCAAAACTTTTGGAGAATAAGCCGCTCCCTCCCGTTACACTCACACGACTGCGAACACTATTCACGCTTGTCCAACTATAGGAGACAATGTCTACTCTGGCTTCCCACTTCAGTGCAACCTTGTGTTAGCCCTATCCACAAAGGACTGCAATAGTCTCCCTGAAAATGCTGTCACGCTTTCAGACTCAATATTGCTCGAGTAAACTTGTAGAGCTTATTCGTTAATGTATTCTTTCCTTGGTGACGTTTGTAATTACAATAATTGTTTCTGTTGCGCTTGTTCATGGATGCATTGACTTACGAAAAGAGTACCTATATATCATGAGTGTTTGGCATTTCGCATTACTTAACGTTGTCGTGATTCCTACTAATAACAGTTACCTTGTTAGCATGCATTATTGTATACCTGTATATTGCTGCGCGTGCAGCTGGCCAAGTAAACAGCGCGCGCGTGGCCTAACGGTTATCGTGACTGCCTCCCACGCGAAAAGCCAGGGTTCGATTCCTGGGAGCGACGTTCTTTTGTTCATTCCTGCAATTTAATATTCTGGTAAATTCGAAAATCCTGTTGCTTGTTCGAGGTCCGAATGTTCTACGCGTCGAACCTTCTACGCCGATTATTCCAGAAGCCCACGCGTGTACATAAGGGGCTCCGCGTGGCGAGCCGTAGTCAGTTTCGCCCCAGCGTTCCACTCTGCTGTCACGCCGACTTCGACGCCTGCGACGCTCTGAATTCTTCTGTTCCCTTTTTATTTTTGAGCACAAGTTCGCCCCATTAAACGTTTCAGTTTCCCCAGTTATTCTGTTTCACCTTGTCATTCGTGACACTATGAGCACATCTAGATCAGTTATAATTTTTGTTTAAATGTACGTATTATGCATCGACAGACACCTCTGACGTCAATAAATGAAATTGCACGGCAGGTTGGATTCCCTCAAACACCAGGCACGGCAATTCTGATTTATGAAGGTCGTTATGAACTGATATGAATGTTGTTTTTGTTTAGGTGCGGAATTAAAGATAAAGCAAATAGTAAACTCCGCTGAAATAACATAGAAGTAACCTTGAGCGCCAAAATTCATGTTGCGTTAAAATTCTGAAAGTTGTAACGAAACTTTTGTTTTTTATTAAGATAAAATCAATGCCTTTGTTATTTGACTATGAACATCAATGAAATTTTATATGTAACACTTGTAGGTTTCCCTGCCCACACCTTGGATGCCCCCGGGCTCTCGCCCGTGCGGTCCACCCCGGAAGAACTGGTAGTCATAAGGAAGGGTTTTTTACGTACAGTTTAATCCCGCGTTTCCCGTCGAATTCCCCTGCACGTCCGAAGGCCGGGGCTGCATGGGACGGGTGCGTGAGATTTCTCATCGCCTACTGCAATTTCCCTGCCCACACCTTGGATGCCCCCGGGCTCTCGCCCGTGCGGTCCACCCCGGAAGAACTGGTAGTCATAAGGAAGGGTTTTTTACGTACAGTTTAATCCCGCGTTTCCCGTCGAATTCCCCTGCACGTCCGAAGGCCGGGGCTGCATGGGACGGGTGCGTGAGATTTCTCATCGCCTACTGCGCGGCTTCGTACGCAAGCTCGTTGCCGGGTATTCCCTCATGTCCGGGGACCCGCCTGACGCTGATCTTGGCCCCGATGTTCCGGTATAGTCGGATTGCGGGGTCAAAGATTGCTTTTATGGTGGGACTTGCAGAGCGAGTCCCACCATAAAAGCACAAGAGCGAGCTCCGGGCTTTCAGCTTCCCTGCCAAGCTCGCGCGCTCGTCCCGTGCAAGCACTGTCCAAGGCCACATGCTCGCGTTTGTAGCATCGGTATGGTTCTGGGTGGATGGACCCTGAGTGGTCCTACTGCTACATTTCCGTAATCTCCAGACGTTGTGTCGCCTTGCGTAGGAATCTCTTGTCGGCGAGAAGAGACACCAGGGCCATCAGAACCATCGATTTCCCACGCTGCAGGCGAAGTCGACGAATGTCTTCGGATATGGTTAAGACGCTGCCGGAGCTTCCAAGGGCGCTGCCCAATTCTTTTCATGAGTGTGCCGTTGATTCTCCTCGGAGACCCCCCTGAAATTGACGACGGCCACCGGCTGTCCTCCCTTGAAGGTTCTGGATGCAGGCATCTTGTGACTGTTCCTCTTTCCTCTCAGGTAAAGGAATCAGCCTGCTTATGTATGTCGCAAGTTCGCGGCCGAACGTCATGCAGGCAGGCGTGCTTCTGGTCGAGGTAGATATCGTCGTGTGTTGCTAATACAGAAATCTTGCAGCTCTCAAGGAGAAGCTCTTTCTTGTTTTTTTTTTTATATTTGTACATTTTGCGTTTGGCCTTGCCATTTGTAGCGGGATGGTACGGAGCGCTGGTTAATGCCCGAATTTCATTTTTCTCGTAGAAGTCCATCATTTCGCTTGACACGAAGACTGCCGTTGTCGGACCCAACCGTCCGCAGTGGTTCGAATGTGGCAAAGAAAGCTCGAAGCTCTCGAATGACTACAGCGGAGGTGGCAGATGTCATGTAGCGCACGTCTAGCCACTTCGAGTATGAGTCTACGATGACGAGAAACATCTGCCCCTCCAAAGCACCCGCGAAGTCCGGATCTATTGTGTCCGAGGACTGGGATGGATGATTCCACGTTGGAATGGGAACCTTGTGGGAACCCGGTCTGGATTTCTGACCGGTTCCCCTATTTAACCTATTTAGAAGTTATAAGTGATTTTCTGACTCAACGGGGAAATGGTGACCGATTAAGCTATCGAATGCATGGGAATGAACGGCGTGAACGTACCATGTTCGCATTAAAAAAAAAAATATATATATATAAAAATCCGTTATAACGTTTGAATAAGATAATAGTTCGTTCTCGAACTTTGGAATTTGGTTCGAACCACTGCTAGCGCCATTTGGGTGGAAAATAAACATTCGGCAACGTAAACATTAAACACATACACGCGCACACACACTGACGTGATGGAAGCGGCATTTGACCTTTTAAAGCAGGTTTTGTAGCAGGCAAAATATTGGTTTGGAGCAGCCACTGACGCTTTTGGAGCAGATGTCAACAGCTGTTAGCAGATCACTCGAAAATGATAAAACGATTGCATCGATCGCTCAATAAATTATTCTTTGATAATGATTGACGGTTCATACTGAATCAGATTACTTACTGCCGTTCGAAATAAAAATAAACAGAACGCAAAAACACACACAAAACCTTCTCTCTTAAAAAGAAAAAAAAAAAAAAAGGACTCAAGTTAGAGTAGGTTTAACTTTTTTGCCTTTGTTTTTATTAGAGATGAATTTAAAGTCGAGACCAAAGAAGGTAAGCCTGTAATAGTACTGAGCGTAATTCCCCGAGCCTATCGCGCTAAACCCAGGCGCTCCCCCGCGTCAGCCGCTGCTCCTGGCACTCCGGTGCAAAGCGGCGAAGCTCGACGCGCGGGCTCTGGTGTGATGCGGTGAAGGTTCACTTCAGACGAACGGCGCGTGTGCCACGGTGCGCTGCGATTGGAGTCACGCGACAGAGGCACGCGACAGAAAGGATCATCGAGTGATCTCATCGGGAGTAAAACTCCCTGGTTCTGTAACATCGCAGTAGTCGCCATCCCACCATCTTGCAAAATTTCCTCGCGACATTTAAAGGGGCACTGACAACCCAAAGGTCGTATTTTTTTTTTTATTGTCTAAAACGATGCAAGTTGTAGTCATAGACACGCAAAAAAAACCGCATCGCGAAAAAGTTTTGGCGTTTATATTTCCCGCCGCTCACCTCCTCGCTTCTTTTGATCGGTGACGTCAAAAATCAGGAAATTTAGAAGCTTTGTAGGTGACATTTCTATAACATTTAATAACGGCAATCGTAAAACATGTTTTTTTAACGCAATTGCGAACGCACTACGGCCCCTCTTTTTGAAATACCAAAAATCAGAGTTCGGTGTGATGTTGCTTCCTAGATTTGTATCCTCCCTCGGAAAACTTGGCGGCGCTCGTTGGTGAGTCGGGGAAAAACCGGTCTTTTCCCGCCGGCGCCCTTCTATCCCTCACCTCCTCCTCGCTTGGGGTCGCCGTGGCAACGGCGCTTTGCTTCATAGCGTGCAGCGGAGGTCCGAAAGGAAGTCGAGTCGCAGGAGACCGCAAAATTTGACTCACTGCACTGGCGCGGATCGCGCGGGAACTTCAAATTCGGCATTTGGAAATTGTTTTTTTTTTAATTCACAAATACTGAATTTTAAAGTTTCAAATTTTGAGGGTAATGTCCCGGCATCGTTTTCAATCGTTTCGGATAATAAAAAAAAAAACACATGATTTTGGTGTGTCAGTGCCCCTTTAACTCCCGACATCGCAGAAATCGTCTGGAAATTCACGCGATGACGGGGCCAGCGAGGTTGAGGATCAAGGAGCGTCAAAAGCGCGACATCACGGCATTCGTCATCCTTTGTACGCGTTCTTTTATCAGCTAAATCAATTAAGCGCAGTGACCGTCCCGTGACTGGCGCTTTTAGTGTATGTGTTCGTTGTTGTATGTGCTCAAGCCTTCGACTGTGCTCCAGGGGTTTCCCCAAGAATTAAAATTAAGGGGGGGGGGGAGGGGGGGGGGGCATTGAGAATAGAATGAGTCGTTGCAAATTAAGGGGTGCCTTCAGAATAACAAGGGGGGGGGGGGGTATACACCCCCTTTAGGGGGCGTGTAAGGAAATCACTGCTGCTGCTCTAACCCAACGTGAAACAAAGTGAATAGAGAAGCGGCGAAATACATATTTGCACTATTTTCCTTTTATTCTACGTGTCTGAATATCAGGATCGACGAATATTAAAATATTTTTATTCCTCGCTTTGCTTACGACCATCACGGCGCAGGTGTGGCGTAATCCTTAGCAAAAATGGCGTTTTGGCGCGAGATGTAGCAGAATTTCGTTCATGGCACAATTCGGATAACTCTTCCATCACTAACATTGTAATTTTTTTTTTTTTTTTTTTTGGGGGGGGGGGGGGGGGGGGCGGTGGGGGGGAGACAGGGTGATATTCTATCTCTTGTCGACTTGTCGATCACATGTCAGATGTCTGTTTGTTTTTCAGTTTCTTATAGTGGTTGTTGGTAGGCAAGGCGCCCTTTCCAGAAAAATTACTGCTTACACGGCTGGTCGCAGGCATTCACTCTCCTGTCCCAATAATAATTTCCCCCAAAAATTCAAAGTTTGAACAGGGCACCACCCAGACAACACATATGGTCCTGAGGACGTCCAACTGGTCGAAACGTCCCCATCCCGTCATCTACATACTGAGGACGTCCTCAGGTTGTCTTGTAGAATTTATTTCTACGATCTGTGAAGAAAAACAAATGTTTTCAGGTTGATAAGGTCGAGGTGCAAGCTGTGATTAAAACTTGGCTGACAGGGCTTAAAGTCTGGGGGGCCTCAGGGGGTCTAGGACCCCCCACTGATTTTAAAGGATGGTCTGAGACCCCCCTCTACAGCCCAGCATTAGTGAAATAAAAATCACATATTGCAATAAAATAGCTTGTTTTCAGGGATGTGACATTTGGGGATTAGCAATTTGAGGGTTGAAGGTACGGCGTGGGCAGAGTCAGCAGTGGGGTATATTTTATGTGCATCTAGTGCATGTCATGAACCCCCCTACCCTACCTTCATTCCGGCGAGAAGCTGAAGGAGCAGGAGAAGCATCAGTATGCACCACCAACGTAGGACCAGGCTTTGATTAACACTAGTTCTGTGCGTCACCTAAGCTTTTTTTTTTCGTGTTGTAATTTTAATTTTGTTTTGATGAAAAAGTTCTCAAAGTATATTCTAGTCACACTGTCATACAGTTTAGACAGTTTTCCCACACGCTAGTTGCGATTTATTTATTCTGTACTCCATTTTTTTCGTTCAAGGCGCAATAAAACCCGAGGTAGTTTGCTGTAGTGTGCACTGTTCTGTTGTTGATTCATTTTATTGCACAAAACTGATGTTTCAAAGTAGCAGGTGACCCTCCAGCCTTGTTTGAACAGTGCTTATGAGGAATCTGTATCGTTAAACTTCTCAATTTCTTTGTTTTCACCTCGGGCACTTTAAAGGAGTTCCGAATAAACTCCTTTAAAGAATACGCGATTCAGCTCACGCTTATCGGTGCGCGCTGATTCGTCTGACAGGAGTATAACCGTATAACTAGTTTGAGCACTGCAGAGTACCATCTACCTTCTAGAGGTGTACAATATATTAATTAAAAACCATCCAAGGTCTTATAGGGATGCTTTGAGGATGTCCTGAGTATGTACTGGGACCGTACAAATCGACGTTTTGAGGACGTCCTGAGTACCTACTGGGGCCAGACAAATCGACGTACTGAGGACTATTGGGGGATGTTGTAAGAACGTCCTCAGGACATCTTTACATCCGAAACTAGACGTCTTTAGGACGTCTTCAGGATATCATTGTGTTGTCTGGGCACTGATTGCCACAGGAAAGTTCGACGCTCGGACATTCAATAACAGCCAAAATTAACGACGCATTGTTGCTACGGCGGGGTTGAATCCGTCTTCTATTTCTGGTGTAACAATTCCTCCTTCGCTCTAGACGCCTTTGCTTATTTCATCCGAAAAGTAGAAACAACTGTTTTCTAATGCGCCTCCTAAAATAAATAAACAAAAAGGCGAGCCGGCGCACAGTCGTAAAATGAGAGCCGGTTTCCTCCGACGACTTTGCTTGATTTTAACTGAAACCAAAGAAGGCAGACTCGTTGTTTTATATAAAAATCAGAAAACAAATGAACTTCGGAGGATATGTTTCCCTTACGGCTGCGTAGTTTGGTTCAAAACTCGCGGGCACTAAACAATAAAAAAAGAAAAAAAAAAAAAAGAATTCTTGCCATTTTGTTTTATTCGTACGGACAGCGGTAGCAACGGCGCAGATTTGTTCGAACGCAGCCACGAATTATGTAACGCTGCCAACATCCAGACAGCCTCGAATGCATGCACTCACACCATGCCGATAGATAAAGCCGCTACACAATTAGATAAAATTGCTGCTCCAAAGCGAGAAGTACGAAGTTCAAAATGTCACGAAAACTGGAAGCCTTCCCAAATACGGTATGAACACATTCATGAAAGGGTGATACATTGTATCGGTGCGCATGGATCTAAAAGTGCGGAAATGAACTTGATCAAGATAACGCGAACGTAACCTGTTGATCTCGTCGAAGCGATAAAACCGCCGCCTCCACATATGAGGAGTATCGACGCTGATATCTGGAGCTCGCGATAAACGGCACACAACGCTGTAATCTCAGTTCACGACAAGCCGCCAAATACGAAAGGGTTTTACTCAGTCACTTAGCGACGACACCCCAAAAGGCGATCGTAACCGAAAAGAGAAGAGGGCAGCGATGAAGACCGTGGTGCCGCTTACCTCAGACTGCGGCTGTCATCGTTTGACCACCTGTGTGACTCGGAAGAAAGCTTGTAAACAAAAGTTGACAAGCTCCCGCCGTGAAGGTATTCCAGTTGTCAGGACGGAAACAAAACCCACAAAGAGTACATGAAACTCCGGCGTAAAGCACAACCACGCACACACGAGTCAAGCAGCTTCCAAACCCGACCAGCCGAAAGTTTTCCTATTTTCTTAGCCGCTTTGCTTGATCGCGTAACAACAACGCCACTTCCTCCGACAGAGTAGGCCACGACCGGTCTACACAGACCGACCTCACCAACCTTTGCTTAAACCCAACTAATGTTAAAGTGCAGAAACTAGCTTGCAGAGGGCGCAACTAGTCGGTTTCTCCTAGAGTAACTGTATATGCTCCGCCTATACAGTACTCTAGTTTCCCCCTCGCGTTACGGTGCACGGGCCTTGTGTAAAAAGCCCCTCGCGCCGCTCGCGCCCCTGCCTCGCGTTTTCTGACGTCAGAAAACAGTACCAACAGTACTGCAATAATTACAAGAAAAAATAGCTTACGAGCAAGCTTGTGAGCATAGCAAATGTTATGTAAATTCACCTTTTTAATTTTGTTTTGCTCATTCTATTTAACTTTGTATTTTTTTATGTTCTTGTTTATTCGTTTATTTATTCAAGTTACTTTAATCGAGCATCTGGTTGTGCTCTGCGGGATGTCTGCAGAGTCCATGTGACTGCCGCCACCTCGCGTCAAGTCTGAACAACATTTTTACCGATAAAGCGTGCTCTCAAATTGTGCCAAATGGTGCAAGGCGCAATATGTAGTGGCTGGTTGCGTCCAGGCGAAGCCAAGGCATCAGTCTCGTTTCCTTTTCTCCTCCTGTGTGGGCGAACGAACAAAGCTGCAAAAGTACGGCCAAAGCGTAAGTAAACTGGTTTTGCTTGGCGACTGCTGCCGATGCGAAGGCGTCGAAGGTTTGGCTATGGAAGAGAACCAGCTGTGGCGCGAAATACGAACTGGAAGATAAACTTTCGAAGTCGGCGAAGTTGGTACGGCTTCACAACTTCCCTTCTAGGAGGTGAACATCTTCTGTTGTAGACAAACGCAGTTGTTCTTCGGAATTCGGGGTGCAACATATAGGTTCAGCAGTTGTCAGCTTCCGTCAGATCCTTGGTCCCGGTTGGACTTCATTTTGTTTGTTTTAAAGATTCATTAGCCACAGCATGCTACATACACTCTCCTGGCTACTATCGTCTTTGATATTGGTAATAAAGGTCTTTGGGGAGGTAAAACTTCGGCAGTCATAAAGCAAGAAACAAAACCAAAGGGTTCTTTAGTACTTGCATACTTAAGGATGTGCTTCGTTTTTTTACTAAACTGTATCATGATCATCCATTCGTATATCGAAATATTAAGCCATAGCAAAACTGTTGCCTTCCTACACATACCCTTTCATAAACAATCATAGCTATAACTACCCATGCATTTTCAGAGATTTGCAATAAGTGACAGAAGCCTTTTTTTTTACTGCTTTCTTACCCGACCGACCCATAGTTCCTTGTTTTCTTTATAACATGTGAACTAAGTGCTCAAAAGCGAAGCTGAAATAGAATTGAAGCTACCAAAATATGCCGAAACGTTTCTTGTCTGCCACCTCTATTCAGGTGCACCCATATGCTTTTCGACTCTTTTCTTTTATGTTAATTTTCTTATCGCTATATTTTTTCTTTACACAAATAAGCAGGGTTGCGTGCATTGATTGGCTCCAGGGGTTTCCTCAGGAATTGAAACTAGGGGGGGTGTCAATCTTTAAGGGGGGGGGGGGGGGGGATGGAGAATAGAGTAGTCATTGCGAATTAAGGGGGTGGCTTCAGAAAAACAAGAGGGGTGTACAATCCCCCCCTAGGGAGTGTGTAGGGAAATCACTGATTGGCTCTAATGTTATAATAAGATGCTTGGGGTGGCCGTGCCTGCGTTTCTGAAGTGAATATAGTCAAAATGTAGTAAAGTGGTAATTTCTTAACAGTGACTATAGTCAGGATGTAGTAAAGTGGTAATAGACCCTTTTCAAAAATCCCAAAAGGCGATGATTAATGGGAGTCATCGGTACGCCCCTCCCAACGTCTCTCCTCCCGCTACCATGTGGCATACGCAAGCAGGCACAGGTTACCACAGCTACAACGTTTAAGCAGCCGAGTTGGACGAGCGACGAGCGAACGGCTGCCCCTTTCTCACCCCTCTCGTTTGTGCCGGCTCTGTCGTCTGCTGCACCA
The DNA here is from genome assembly GCA_013358835.2 of Ixodes persulcatus. Taxonomy (NCBI): domain Eukaryota; kingdom Metazoa; phylum Arthropoda; class Arachnida; order Ixodida; family Ixodidae; genus Ixodes; species Ixodes persulcatus. Next base: position 358,841 of record JABSTQ010010199.1, read on the forward strand.
ACGCTTTGTCAAACCTGGTCGAAACCTGCCATGGTTACGGTGCAAAATAAGTGGATTCGGTGACACTTCAATACGTGAAGGTAAGTTACGACGAATAACGTATTCAAATAAGTTCACCTGTCGCGATGCCTTTACGCTGCCACAAATACGGTACGCCGCCAACGACGTACAACTCGGCGGATGGGCGGGATGGCGGATGGCTGCAATGGCTGCTGGCGGTAGCTGCCGGGACGTGTGCGCAGTTGCAACGAGAAAGCGCGTGATCTGTATCGAGGGTTCCCAAAATTCCCTGCCGTCGTGGCGCTGTACGTTTTGCAACAGGTCTTTTAGTCAAAGTCAGGATGTCTTTACTTTTCTTGTCTAGAGCACATCTTGTACTTTTAGTAGTATGCATACTTATGGATGACACAATCGGAACCTAGAAATATTTTCAATCATGCTGTTTGTGTACAGAGGATGCTGGCGGGGTCAGCCTCGACGCTGGGGCTAGAAAGGAGATACAAAGGCAGACCGGTACTTTGTTTTTTTAAGTGATCAGTCCAAAACAGGCAGAATAATTTATTAAAGGAATACACTATTCGATAACATACGCTGAATCACTTGAGCCTTTTCGTGTATGCTGAACCCAAGCATTCCCAGACCGGGAACCTTTGGGTAGAACTAGATCCTGCATTTGTGTAGATTCTACGTCATGCCTTCTCACTCAATCACACAAACATACGCCCCCCCACCCCCGGTCCTGCCTTTTTTTTTTTCTCCTCTGAAGAATGGCAGCCTGTAAACATTCACAATGGCAGAACAAAAATTGCAATAAAAGGTGTAAAGAAATGCTGTAAAACAAGTAGACATGCTGAAGAAGCCTAGAAATGCGAATTAATATACTATGCATATAATCGATTGGCTGGTCCACGCATGCAGTGCAGCGCTGAGTCAGCTGAATTGCACCACAGCATTACTGTCAACACTGGTTTCATGCTGCATTGTGTGTGTATGCTGGAAAAGGCACGGTCAGATGCAGCAAAGCGCTGATACAGCACTGATATAGTAAGTCAGTGCTGTGTTTATAGTGCTGACTCAGCACTGCGGTGCATGTGTGAACAGGCTTTCAAATTCTTAAATGACACATTGGACACAAATGCTGCCGCACGCGTGGGAGCAGCGTCCAATGCGGAGAGCAAGTCGTCTGCTGCTTGCGCAGGAGTTGCGGTGACGTCAGAATGACGCTGAGCTCTTGGTGGCTTTGATTGAGAGGATAGTGGGTAGACCAGAATGCAAGATGCCTTGAGGTTTTACCCACTATTTTTTTCCAATCAGCCAATAAGAGCTCGGCATTCTGTCATCATCGTAACCCCTGTGCAAGAAGCAGACAAACTTGCGCTCTGCATTAGCTTTTGTATTTCGTTAAACAATTTGAAGGAATTGATAACGGCATTGGCACTGGACATTCTTAAAAAGAGGATAAGAAAAAAAATCTGTCAGGGAGGAGTTGAGTTTTAGAGCTATGCTTTGTAATAACTATATATCTGTGGGGGAAAAAAAAAGCAGTAGCACACGGTTTCTGCAGTACGAACTCGGACTGAAACACAATGGCGGTGAATTATACAATGAAAAGAAGAAAGAAAACAAATGGAGAAGACTGCAACACTTTAATATAAGTTGTGCTAATTCTCAACTAAATGAAGAAAGAAAAATATCCTGCCTTTGCAGAAGGAACTGAGCAATTAAAACAACTTAAAAAGATAAAAAAACACACACACACACACGACAAGCCTGTCGGTAAATGCATGGGCCATGGTCGACGCAAAATGAGCGGCGTACAACAACAATGTATAAATGCAAAAAATAGCAACAATTAAAAACCGAAGGAAAAATAACAAGGCGCACCGAACAGTTTGGGCAAATGAAGCGAGCGGTCGCAATAATCAGTGTCAAAAAATAAAGAACTATACTCATAAAAAGTGTCTCCCCTTTCATTCTCCCCCCTCACAAAAGGTGTAAAGACTTGTCACAAATAAGTAAGTTATATGGCTGCTTTTAACTATAGATATGAAACAGAAATGTTAGAAGAAAATGTGAATTGAGTTCTGCTCCGGTGATATCACTGTGGGGGTTGTTAAGTCTGATTCCCAATAAAGCACTTGACTAGCTTCTTTTTTTTTTTCCTGGCTGGTAAACAATGCTTTACATTTGCACAAAAAAAAAAAAAAATCCTGTTCAAAAGCCTTTTTGCAAAATTAAGACCAAAAACATGCGGGAAAAAAAAACAATGCAATCTCCCGTTTTCTCATGACACACAGCGGGAGTAATAAAACGAATTGAGAAGAGACAATATAAAAAATGAGCTTGAGGCCTCTGCAGACACGAGACTAACTTGCATGCCATTTTCTCACGAAGAAGCGGAGTCAGGCCGTTGAGATTCTAGAATGAGCTTGTAACCTGGGCGAAAGCTGTTATACTTATCACAAAAACATGCGTGAAACCCGCAGCATACGCCGACATATCTGCTACGGTTTGATCTCTGGCTTCCGATTGTAAAGAAAGTGTCTGACCCACATGTACTATCATTTTCGTTCTCAACTGGTCAGTCAATGCGTCCCATGCTCGCCTGCCTGAAAGGCGAGCTTCGCATCGCTGCTTCACTGCACTGCGGGGAAGAAGAAATGTTTGGGAGAGCCGATATTTTTAATTTTGCTTGTTCACACGCACATCCTGAGCAACAAAAAAAAGTAGTGTAGCAGTTATGGCAGACATAGCATGTCCCCTGAAAGTGTCTCGTCTAAACTTAGAGGCATTGCTTATATGAGACGAGTGACCAGCCTGTTCTATGAGCATGTAGGACATTCTCTAAAACTTTGCAGCGTCCTTCTTTTCGGCTTGGCATGGCGAACTCCCAGGTCTCAGCGGACCATTTTTCCGCCCCTTGAGATGAATTAAGAAACCGTTAACTTTTTTTGTGTAGTGAATGCCATTCAAGTTTAAAGATGACTTCACAAGGTATTAAAAAAAAAAAAAATCTAGGCTTAAATGTGTAACATAAGAAATGGCTTGCTGCAATAGTCTTTTGGTTAAAATACAATAAAATAAGACAAAAAAATTAAGACGCAAAAATTCACAAGTGCCAAACAAAGGCAGAAGTATATCCAACGCTGCCATTCTCGAAGGGATGCCGAGATGTGACTTTTGCTTTGTGAAGACTGCCCAATGTAGAAGCGCCGACTACAAGGTGCATAAAAAAAAACAACTATCTTCCAGTCATTGTATGTTTGCTCTCTAAGATTTTAAAATTAAAACACCACACACTCTCTCCCCTTCGACACCTTTCCTTTAGGAAGACCGATGAGGGGTGGAGAAACCGGCACGTATGATAATCTGAGAAAGACTATTTTCTTCTCCTTCTTTTAGAAATTGCAGCTCACAATGCTACCACTGAATTCTGGGAGGTGCTCCAAGAACTCTGTCTTGTGGCCCGCTCTTCCGCATTAGAGCAGCTCCAAAAAACGCAAAACAAAATTGCTCGGCGTCCCTCCATTAAAGAAAGCGTTCACGCTCGCGCACACTCCATTTTAAAAACACGCACACATGCACACACTCTGGATTAGAAAACTAAAGTAGAGGAAGTGACGAAGGCTTGTACAAAACAGTCTGTTGCTCCGCAGCATGCCTCGACGTCCGTTTTTGTTTCTTCCGGGATCATGGCGGCCCAGCGTCCATGTAAAAAGGTCACCGCCGTCGCACCACCTCAAACTTGTTTCTATAGAAAAGAGATGACGAGTAGTGTTCACCTGCTGGAAGTCCGCCAGTTCCGTACTCATCCGTCCGAAAACAAACGACGACGGGAGCATGACAACGCACAGCCTCAATACAGATCGCACCAGTCCTACAGCACTGACGTTTGAACTATGCAGCGTCGCAAAAACAACAACAACAAAGTTCTGGATGGAAGTCGCCACTGCTTGCACCGGGCACGGCAGCGGCTTTGTCCCCGATTCTCGACGGAATGACGCTGACAACACTGTGGACGTGACGCTGAAGATTCGTTTCTCATTTCCCGCGCAGTAATTGTGAAGAGTCGTCCAGGTGAACTGCACAGTCTGTGTGGTTTCCCGGCACCGATAATTCAACAGCCTTTCGGTGGAACGTCGGATAACGACTGAAAGCACGAAATCGTTTGTAACCGTTCTGACCGTAGCCATGGCCTCAATTGCAGATTCTCCTCTATGCACGGTATCACAAAAACCCTTCCTCTCTCTCTCTCTCTTTCTTCAGCCAAGAAGATGGAAGTTGAGACTTTCACGTCACACGTCAGTCTTCGAACACATTCGCACACTGGGACGTGGTGTCGCCTTCTTGCAGCTTCCATGTTCTTGCAATCACTGCTTGCAGAGATGGCTCGAAGACGGCGTCAAGAAGAGGGCAAGTTACCATCTTGCGGTGGTCATTAACCGTGGCTTCTTGTTAGAGATGGTAATGACAAGCAAAGATGCTATTGCTCTATTTGATGAGAGTGATTAGCATTTAGTTAAATGCAAAGTTTACACAAGGTCCTTAATGAGAACTGATGCAAATGTAGCTGCCATTACTTGAAGCTACCTGTTTGAGACACATTTAGTAAAAGATGAACTTGCTGCATGACTGACAACTGCTTTGCAGACAAAGGCAGAACCGGCGTCTCATATACCAATCTAAAAGACTGCATTTTTTTAATTTGTGTAAAAAAATAGATACACCTGTCAGAAGTTGGGTAGCCGCAGTGTCTATCCTTGAGCTCGGTATTAAAATATTCAAATGACCTTGATAAAAAACTAAATACATGAACTGCCGATTGTTCAACAATGGGCTCGTGTGACTATTAACACTTTCGAATTTTGATCTAATAATAGGCTATTTGAAACTCGCTTCAACCTCAAACTTTAGTATTCTAAAATGACGGAAGCATTTCACGCGAGCAAATGACGAAGCTTTAGACGCTTGTTCTCTATGGTTTCAGATTCAGAAAGTAAGCCACATAGCCATCAGACTGGCCGAGACATGTCACAAACAACGAGGGACTTGTTGAAATGTGACTGGAGGAACGAGCATTTGCCACTTCTTTCAGGTCCCGATCGAAAGCGAACGCACTGTGGCGCCCTAGACACGGGTGAACATTTTTTAATTGCAAGAGCTGTTGTAAGGCTTTCTCTATGCCCCCTCAGCTATTCAGTCGAAGCAAATCACCATCTACTTCGAGTGTACTTCGAACTGGAAAACTACTAATTCGCACGAGCCTACTTAATGCTTTTCAAGAGTACAGCACACGAAAATTTAATTTATCGATTCGCTGATTGTCCGTTTTCGGGCAGCAGTAGCAGGGACATCTGAAAACGGCTGCATTCAAATGACCGCTGAATTTGAACGAGGAAAATACAAAGTTCCGATCTAAGTAATTAAACAACTCATCAATGAGAAGCAAGAAAAAAAAAAAAGCCATGTTGTGTCGTTATATGCGGCCCGTATGGGCGCCTGCATAGAACGCCGGTCACTGTGTGGCCTACGCATCTTGCCGTCTCCCTGACGCCGTGCATTCGCTGCCAGTCCCGCTGGTCTTCGAGCTTGCGGCGTCTCCTTCGTCCCGCGGGGTGTCAGCGCCGGGGAAGCGGCATTCCTCGGGGTCGGGGAGCGTGGACGTGCGGCTCGCACGAGCAGCCTCCGGTGCCGCCGCCGCTACCGTTGCCGCGCCGCTCATGGTGCCAGTGGACCTTGGAACATCCTAGCATGTGCAGCCCTCATAGCTGGGTGTCTCCCATGTTGCAGAGGTTGTGCGACTCGATGTAGGTCAGCAGGCCCCGGTACAGGAACTCGTACTGGTTCTGCGGGCGGGCGAACAACGGGAGGGTCGCGTTGTAAAACGCCGAGCGTGCACTCGCGTTGCAATAGGTGCACCAAGGTAAATAGCGAACTGGGCCAGTTGGTAAACATTGTACACGATGGGGATGAACAACTAAAAAAAATATGCTGACAAAAAGAGAAAACACTGCGGCGTCAGTCTGTGCACGTAGTGTGAATGAAACTCTGAGAGACAATAACCAGAAACTGTATAACGAGCTGAAGTTGAGCTAGTTGGTACATTGATGCAAAAGAAAATGTCAGCTAGAATGTTAGGGACAGAAACACTGAGAGAATTGAAGCAGACATACACACCGCTGACTATCATCTGTGACTTTATACTTTTATTTGTTTCACTTTTTTTCTTTTTATTCTGCACATAAAATAATGCCAATAAATTAAATTATATTTTTACGCATTACACATTCCCCTCTCACCCCAACCTACCCAACTCCACCAACACCTCATCCCTCTTATTTACCCTCACAAGGATGTGCCACATCACAAAAACTGTCTGCTTCTTCTCTCTGTGTTTCTGTCCCTAACTTTCTAGCTGACCTTTTCTTTTGCCCAAATGGTGACGCGACGATGGCGGTTGTGACGCGGGAAATGGCGGGTCGGCCAGATGGCTCCCGAGAAGCAGGCTGTGCAGGCGCGTTGTGCCAATCATGTGGACACTGCTGAGCGTCGAGAGGAAACGTTGCTGACGTCACCTGTTAAGCCTGCCCGGAGAAGTAAAAACAAAAAATGACCGCATCTCCACGTGGTGAATGATGTTGATTGGGGCGAAGCTCTGGTGGTGCTGATGATACTGATTTTATTGTTCATAGGTAGTGCTGATGGTGCTGATTTTTTTTATTGCCCATAGGTAGTGCTGAGTTCCGGGTTGCGTTTCGACTTCATTATTACTGCTTTATGGTCGGTGAAATGCAGAGCCAGTGGTTCTTCTAGCGGATCAGCTTGGACGTTGAGCGGCTACATGCAACAATTCATCCATGACATCCCCAGCTCTTGAGTTACTACCTCATCTCAGAGCCCCCTACTCGTCCCGCAGTCATGGTCGAGTGGTTAAGGCGATGGACTAGAAATCCATTGGGGTCTCCCCGCACAGGTTCGAATCCTGTCGACTGCACAAACATTTTTTTCTTTTTTTAAGAAGACAGATGGGATGGCAATCGATGTAAGCACGGACGGACAGACGGACAAAGCTAGACCCTAAGGAGCTTCGCCCCTAAAAAGGAGCAACATTGATGACGTTTAGCTCAATATTGGCAATGCCAACGCTGCAGCCTTGACTGTGTTGTTGATTGCACCTCGATTCGTCCACTAGAGTGAGCCGATTTCAGCAACTTGGCGCATTACAATGTTTGCCGGACCGTTTAAGAAACATTAAGACAGAACTAGGTCGTAATATTTGTTGTGCTGTCTTCATAGGTAATACTAAAGAGGACTGCATTTTTTTTTTTTTTCACACACAAGAACAAAGCAAAGTAAACATAGAAAAAGAAAAAGAATGTAGGGGAACTGTTGTTCTTTAAGGTAGATAGATTTGTGGTTATGCCGCCGTGTCATGTACCCGGGTGTACGAGCAGTTACGAGAGCAACAAATAAAAGTGGCACTTTTTTAAGCCACCGGCAGACATAGAAAAAAAACAAGCTTGAGACTGCGCTATATTGCACACAAGCAGGCCCCTCTTCACAAGTTATCATGTGAGTGATCTGCACTTTAACAGTGGGGATGTTATGACAGTTTACAAACACAAAATAGGCAATGACATTGTGGAGTCACCGCGAGGAAGCTGTGAGCTCGTTCCTACGGCTTTTCCTGTCTGCACCCACGCGTGGGTCAAGGTTGGAGTTGCTACAATCCTAGAACATGCAGGGGTGGGACATCTATGCCAATTGCGCCATTTTGATACAAACCCAAATTTCTGCGCCTCCTTGCGCCAAAACCCCGAAATCGGTCAAAATTGCGCCACACTGCGCCAAAGTAACTCAAAAACTAAAAAAACGTTTGCGGCGATGCTAGATTTCGCGGGAAACGAGAGCTTGGTTGGCAACGTTCAATCTCGTCGTAGTAAAGTACACGGCACGGGTACAGGGTGGCGCAAGCAACCGCCAGATTCGAAGATTTCAGCTGTAGTACCCTTCTCTACCTATGATACGTGGTCGTTTCGCGATTTTCCTACTATTTTCTTCTGTCATTTGTGACTGCATGCTACCGGTGTGCTGTTATGCGGTCTTGCTGTTTGGCCACGGGAGGTACGACGCACAGGCTATCAAGATGAGCAAGTATTTCTTTCGTTTTGAGAGTAAACCTTTTCTTAAAAGTGCTATTGAGTGCCTCCATTGTGTAATTGTTCATTCGTGACCGTAATTTTCTCGTCAAAATGGACGTCGCCGTCGCCGTGAGTACTTTCGGTTATCCCAGACGTGCTTCCAGTGCGTGAACAGTCGAATGAATCGGTCACACACCCGTATTTAGCGTGCATGTGCTGCTCAGTTTTCTACCAATTCACTATTTACCTTGGGGCTCACTTATGTGGGGACTTTTTCTATCTGCACATGCTTTCTACAAGCATCCGATCGATATCTTTGTGTTGTAAACCGTGCTTCCCTGTTCATGCTCTCGAATCACCGCTTTAAAAAGTTTTGCACTACAATTGCGCTTTGGCACCAGTTCGTAAAAGCTTGAGGTACCTGGTGCCCGCCTAACTTTGCAGCAAGCCTGTGTTTCTTGTCCTCATATATGCAAATTAAACTCAGGTTTGCCCTTTCCGTTTTTTTTGTTCTTTTATATTTTATATTTGTGCGTATCGGCGCTGATGACTTATTGGAACCAGGGTGGAAAAAAATAATGATTAAAAAAGAAAAAATCAGATTTATGTGATTTAAATCAGATTTGTTATGATTTAAATTGCTGATAAGCTGCTCTAACATTTTCTGCTCCTAATCTGTTCCAAACTGTAGACTTTTCTGCTCCGAAGTTGCTCCAAGATGCGTAAACTGCTGCTCCAAAACAATAATTTTGTGCTCCTAAGCTGCTCCAAAATCCAGATTTTTCTGCTCCAAAAATTGCTGCGAAACCTGTTTCACCTGTCTCACCCCTGAACATGCACCAAGATGAAATGCGCAGCTGACAAAACCAGACGCTTGTGGCACTCTCAGTACTTGTCAGCCACATGTGGCACTCGCGTGGCTGGCAGAGCTGTTCCTAAGCTTCTTATCTCGCCATTGCTTTGCGCCCGAGCCATGTGTGGCTCGGGCGCAAAGCAATGGCGAGATAAGAAGCTCCACAACTGAACACGAAATGCTTCTAGTGACGTTGGAATCGACACATGTAATACATACCGGCGTCTGCAACATGCAGTGCCGCTGGGAGCGCGTGTAGCGAGCCGCCTGGAAAACGTCCACCCGCTCTTCAGCCTTCAGCTGCTGAATCAGGACGCTCAACGTCACAAAGACGCTGCTCCGATCTCCACCACCGCTGCAGCAAAAAAAACCCAAAAAAACACACTTCATTAGTTGAAGGTACAAACCATGTAATGATTTGTTCACTTTGGTTAGTCATCATTCAGAACAAACACATCATGTTCATAAAGCATAAAAAGGAATTCATATTTTGTTTACATGCAGTGGTCCTCGTGGAAAAAGAGCTCCTATTAGAAACTCTAGGTTCCAAAAGTAGCAAAAAACATATCGAAGGAAGCTGTCGCAGTCAGGAGTAGCATCTTTGGTCAGTGTGCACCACGGGTTCTCAAGCTGGGCTCCTGGGAACAGGGGATTCCCCAGAGCACTCAAGGGGTTCTTCGAGCTCCCAAATTTCTTTGGCTGTCGCTGCAACTAAATAAAGAAGTATCCCAGTTTAAGTTCTACTTTAGTGGATCTAAACCATTCCTTAATGCATGGCTCTATGCGGAATGCTCCCTAGTACATACCTGCATTATTGTTTACAGGGTTTGTACATCCTTGCACAGCTTTACTGCATCTGTGCGAAGATCAAACGGGGTTCTTTGAATGTCGTCTAAGCTATATCGGTGTTCCCCGGGGTCAAGAACACCAAAAACCCCTGGTGTGCACCTCGCGCAAAGTTCCCGAGGACATCCAAACGAGACCTCACAGCGAGATGAGGAGGAATCGTCTGGTTACGTACATCCAGCTTCCTTTATATAGTCCTGTGATAACTGGCAACCATCACAGATGCCCTCGCGGACAATATGAGATGAGACACCCGAACCGGCTTTTTCCTGTCTGCAATCCCCACAAGCTCTATTACCCCTCAATTTGTCATTTCGGACCCCAGCTCTCTCAAAAACTGGCAGGTACGCCAGAAAGCACGAAGAACCGTTGCAGCCCATATAATCCGCAACAGTAAATGCGAGGACACTACCGTTTACTGCTAATAAAAGGAGTGCACGTGACTCTGGAGTCAGTAGTGTGTATGCCCTGATCTGGCTCTTCTCTGTCTGTTCTCCGGCCCGGCCTTAGGTTCGGGCCGAGCTATATTGCGGGTCCCTTTCAACATGCTGAATACCGTATTTACTCGCAGAATGAACGCACTTTTTTTTCCCCGAAAAATCGATGCAAAGTTGGGGGGGAGGGGGGGGGGCGTTCATTACGCGAAGTAAAATTTTTGCGTCCGTATTTACTCCCATAATGAACGGACCTTTTATCCCGAAAAATCGACTTAACTTCTTATCTCTTAGCGCGCGGCGCCGCCGACTCCAAAACCAAACTGCGATGAGCAAAAAAAAAAAAAAAGAAAAATGCTCCTCTTCATGTTTTTTTTTTTTTTTTCCCGCCTTTCGCAAGTTGTTTTGTTTGCCCACGCTGCCCATGCATTCGCGACCTCGGTGTAGCAGGATAGAAAAGTGCGTTCATTTCGAAGGCTTCTCGCTTCTCTTTCCAATGTGCGAGGAGGAGGCGAGGGCAGGATGCCTTCATTATGTGCGCTTTGCTTAGGCGAGGGCTTCTCCGTTTTTCTTTTTCTTTCGTATCTCCTAGCGCGCGACGCGCAACCCCGGGACCAAACTGCGCTGTGCAAAAAAAAAAAAAGAAAAGAAAAGAAAGCTCCTCTTTAGGTTGTTTTTTTTTTCTCCTGGTTCTGTGGATTTTTTTTGCCGCCTTTCGCAAGTTGTTTTGTTTCGCTTTGCTTAGGCGAGGACTTCTCCGCCTCTCTTTCTTATCTCCTTGTGCGCGGCGCGCGACCCAAAGTCCAGACTGCGCTGAGCAAAAAGAAAAAAAAAGCTCCTCTCCATGTTTTTTTTTCTTGCTTCCGTTGGATCTTTTTTTATTTTTTTAATGCCTTTTGCAAGGCGTTTTGTTCGCCCAAGCTGCCCATGCATTCGCGACCTCGCTGCACCAGGATAGAAAAGTGCCTTCATTTCGCGCACGTGGGGGGGGGAGGGGGTCAAAATTTTGACGTCCGAGTTGGGGGTGCGTTTAATACGCGAGTGAAAACAAAAGTCGAAATTTTGAGAGCCGACTTGGGGGGTGCGTTCATTAGGCGAGTGCGAGTAAATACGGTGATGAACTAAATTGAGAGCGGTGCAGTCGGGTGACGGCGTGCGCACATGGCTGATGCCTCACCTGCAGTGCACGGTGATGGGACCGCTGTTTGGGTGCTGCATCTGTCCCTGCTGGGCGCACTCGACGAGGCATAGGACGCTTGCCGTGCTGTCGGCGTCCATGACGGGTTGCCCGACCCAGCCCAGGTACTGCAACTGCGTTGTCCGATGGCTGTCCCCTTGCTGCTGGAACAGGCACGGGGGCAAGACATTCAAGGGGAGTACGAGGGTTGTTTTTACAGCGTCAGCTGTATTGAGCTTGTTGTACTGGGCGAGCCTCGTGTCGCGCTCACTGCAGTTGGCTTTGGTGCCGGGAGAGAGCCCCACCTGCTCTTTCTCGCTTTCGGTCACCTGTTTGCTGGCCGCCCAGTCGCTCGGTCCCACCTTGGCTGTTGGGATTGAACGCACTAGCTGTTCCATGTGTGATCGACTGTGGTTTTCAGAAGACTTGTCTTTGCTGGCAGCTTGCTGCGAGGTTCTTCAGTCGTCGTTCCCAAACAGTGACGAGACTGCCTTTAAGGTGACTGCTACGTGCCTATGCAATGTTCATGCTGGAAAGATCCCGAATCTCGCCACGTGCTACGGGTACGGATACCCGCCCATGCCGGAGGGCCTGTCTCCATTGGATCTTGTGGACGAGCGTTTGATATCCGCTCAGCGCTCCGAGTTTTTCGCACAAGGATGGGGCGGCCAAAGCATAAGCCGGAGCAAGGTATAAATGCGCTCGTGAGAGAGAATGTCGTCGATGATAGGCACCAGCTGATGCTCTCGGTTCGCATCGAGTCACATGATAGTCTGCACAATGTTTTTTTTCGACTGGGTAAAAAATTAGTAGTAATAAGAAATGTTTTGATACACATAAAATTTAGATACATATTTTTGCTACTCCTCTACACAATCACTGCACAGACTCAAGCAATTATAACGATGTGGCACAAGCCTTTGGACACCCTCCCCAAATAATGTTACCACCTGGGTTCCGAGTTATTCCATCATGTGCTCAAAAAGAGTGCCAGCTGCCACAGACATTTTTCCCTGATCCCCATCATCATGGATGTTTGTTCGTCCTCCCCGATACTTAATGCAATTTCCTCTGTACACATTACACGTCTGTGGCCACTGACAGTCTTGATGACGCATGATGCAATGACAGAGAAACTAGGGGGCAGCCTTCTTTGAGGAGGGCATCTAAAAGCTTGTGCCACATCATGATCATTACATAAATCTGTGCAGTGATTATGTGGAGAAGTATATACTACACTATATATATATAAACTTTGTGTACTGTAAACAACTTAATTTTTGCGAAGATTAGTTTTTGCGACTTTGAAATTATTGTGAAAATAGATCACATAAATATATTGATACAGTGATTATGAAGTGATTTAATTATACAGAAGAGAGAAATTGAAAATGGCGGTTCTAGCAAAGATCCCGAGAAGCTCTGTGCTTCTTCTTTACCCATGGTCCACTCCTGCTATCCTTTCTTCTTTGTATCGAATTATTACCCTGTGGTAAGAAATGCATAGCATACCACTCGGGGATCCTGGGTTCAATCCCCACCTCTGCCCGTTTCGATCTGGATGAGCATCGTACTGGCATGTGGTCGTGTATCACTACTGCAAGATGCACGTTGAAGACCCCAGGCTATAGTAGCTGACTGCACTGGCTAAATTTCTCATCTAAGGGTAACAATGTTGCCACGTTCTGGCAGACTAAACTCCCACTCTATAAACAACTAACGACTAATTTGTTTTAGCATACCACTCCCAATCACAAAGTTTTGTGCCTGCATGTGTTCCCAAAATCCACACTTTGCAAAATTCGCGAAATAATAATAATATTTATTTGCAAATAATTTCATCCTGGGTGGCATGCAAGGCTGTGCAGAAAGTTGAAAATCTGTACGCAAATTGCGCCTGCCAGCCTGCCACCCAAAATATAAAAAATAAAAACACACACACGTCAGAACGGCAAGTTTATCGTTGCTGTTACTACAGTCCAACGTGCTGCAGTCGCAGATTCCTAGCAAAGGAGCGGCAGAACGCCGTGGCTTCAATCCAGTCTTGGGGCAGGGGAGAATGTGCACCGAGTAGGGCCGTAACGAAGTCTTGAATCCTCGCCAGGATTGGAGAGGAGCAGTGGCGGCGGGACCGCGCTCAGATGGGTTGAAACTGCCCTGACCTCTTGCTTAGCCTTGGAAGGGCGGCAAAGTATGAGCCCTTAAGTGAACCATCAAGGAGGTGGCAGATCAGGTTCACTCTGGCAACTCTCCTCCGATGAGACAAGGGCTGCCATCTGAGGTGCTTTAGACAACCCTCATATGGCAGTAAAGGCTCGTTCTGGCGGGCAAAGAAGGTCCATGTTGCGCGCTGATGCACGCTTTCCATCTGGTCGGCTAAATTAATCTGGTATGGACACCACACTGCATAACAATACTCGAGTTGAGGGAGCACGAGTGCATTGTATAAAACACAAAAAGTTGCTGGACCACACATCTTCGAGACCCGTGTCACAAATCCCAGGAGACGTCTAGTCTTGGCCGCTGCATTTCCAATATGCACCTAAAAAGGATGGGTCAGGTGCGAACGTCACACTGAGAATTGGCTTAGATGTAATTCAAGCGAGAGGGATGCCGGATAGAGTGTACGCGGGAGTCCCTAGGGTGCGACTGTGGCTGATCCGCAAGACAGCGCACTTGGATGCGTTCAGGACGAGACAGTTTAGTTCGGACCCCTGCTGGACTTTGGACAAATGGGCCTGGAGGATGCAGCAGCTGGCGTGACGGGGCGCTCGAACAAGTAGAGCGGTATCGTCTGCATACTTAACTGTTTGTATGTCGTCGCAATGGGGGAGATCATTTATATACAACGAAAACAAGGTTGGGCCGAGTGCGGAGCCCTGCAGTACACCAACCGTGACCGCGAAACACTCAACATGGTCCGTGGAAAAGGACCAGGTGTGTGCGATCAGTAAGGAAACCTCCCATCCACAAAAACATGGGTCCATGGACACCGGCTTGCACCGCTTTTTGCAGAAGTATGTCGTGGTTGAGCGCGTCGAACGTGCTGCTGAAGTCTAGCTGCATCAAGTCTGTTGAAATGCTGCAGTCGAGGTTTTCGCTGAGGTAATGAGTGACTCTTGCCAGTGCAGTCTCGCAGCTCTCATTCTTTCTAAAGCCATGCCGACTGGAAGCAAGGAGGTCATTGTCTTCACAATAGTCAAGCAGCTTGCGGTGGATCATCCGTTCAAATGTTCGGCACAATATATCGTTGTAACTGCCACTGGGTGGTAGTTGCCTGCGGTGTAGGTTGACTTGCCTTTGCCCTTGTGAATGGGGGTGATTAAAGCCCGCTTCCACGTGTCTGGGACGAAAACATTATCCGCAAATAACTGCTGCATACTGAGCACAGGGCGTGCGATGTGAAGGAAAAGGAATTTGAAGAATGTGGAAGCAAGGTGGTCAGGCCCAGTCGAGCAGGATGGCTTGATGGGTTCGATGGCACCCTGTAGGTCGTCGAGGGAGAACTGAATGGTGGACAAAAAGCTGGACGGACGGGGCACGTTCGCATCTGCTTCGGCAATCAGCTGGTCTGCGTTGATGCTGTCCGAATGCGTTCTGTACACAGAAGAGAACTGTCCGGCTAGCAGCTGAGCGATATCGTGCCACAACGTTACTGGGCTGTCACCGAACATAAGGCATGGCCGTTGAGTGGCAGACCGCTGCTGACCAATGTAGGTCCAAAACATTTTCGGATCCTCTTTAATCTTCTCGGCAATGTGGCATACATAGTCGGTGTAAGCCACGTGAATGGCAGATTTGAGGAACCTCTGGAGCTGCTTCGCTTCTTGGAGCAGGTACGGGCAATGCAGGTGCGCAGCTTTCTTAAAGGAGGCCCTCTTTCTGCGTGCTAGCTTTATCAGCTCAGGAATCTTCCTTAGCGAACGTTTAACGCCAGGCTGAGCTTGATCTGCCTGGAACGCAGTCTTTCTGAATGGCATATACGAGGTCACACCAGAGTTCATAGTTGGAGGCACAGCCAGGCCTGTGATGGTGATGCACCAGGGAACAAGGTGCGCCAGTTGTAACAGCTGCACATGACCGGTGTTGGCGTAGTTCTAGAGCGTGCAAGCAAGGCAGCCCCTGCGAGGCAGCCGGGTTGCTTAAGTCGGCTCAATCGCCAGGTGGTCACTCCCGACCGCTCTTGAAATGTCCGAGACAAACGCTAAGTGAAGGAAGCTGGGGTTAGCGCCGCTTGAAGCGTATGTAGCAGACCGGCAGATTAGACAAGTCCCGCAGAGCCCATTGCGTCGAGGAATTGAGCCCACGAAAATAGTCATTTACAAAGTGGAAAGATTTTTCATCACTCGTGTTTTGTTACGCAGTTCATCGGAGCTTTAAAAAAAAAAAAAAACTCCCCTCAAATATTACTTTGCTAGCACAAAAACTAACAAGCTAGTGTTGGCAGTCTAAACTCTACCTTTGACAAAAGCACATACCTTGACATTGATGACGTCAAACTCCCTCCTGATGAAGTGATTGCCAACGTCCTGGGACACAAATTTTACTTTGACGTAGTCGCACATGAGTTCACCGTCCGAGGGCCAGTACTGTTGGCACTTGGTCTGCAAGTCATGCAAAAAGAACAATGGACAAAGAAACATGTAGCAGGTTCAACTTCCTTGTCACGATTCCATGATGACGTTGAAAACGCGAGGAAAGTTAAACAAATATGCGTGCGCAAAACAAGTGCATGCAATGCTGCAAGAAGACTAAACAGTCTCTGCTCTTTGGTACGTCAAAAGGTGACTCTATACGAACAGGCAAGCCACTATGGTAGTACTGGCTTGCTGACTGTAGGTACTTTCACAACCTCTCTTTTCGTTACAAACATTGCTTGCCAAGTTTTGTGATGAAGCAAACAACAAAACATACCATGACACCATATAATGATAGTCTTATTTCTATGAATTCAACTGTACTCGACCAGGCTTTATTATTTTTAGGGGACAATTTTCTGATGCACACATGGCAGATTATCTTGAAGTGGGCTGATGGGAGTGAAATATATTCGGTGAAAAATTTCTGTATGTCAAAATATTTCTACAATACTTATAGAAAATTAAACCGAGCAGATTTTGTGCTGTCATAGCAAACCCACGTAAAAAAAGGACAAGAAACAATTCTATGTAACATACTGCCAAGTGTGAGGTTCATTAAAAAAGAATTGGCAAAAATTTCTTTAACAGATATCATTTTCTGTTGTGCTTCCAATAACAACAATGCTTGATGACCTTGGGATACGTCAAAGCATGGTTGGGCAGTATCGCGATAGTAAGTATTTTAAAAAACCTTTTGTATTTATATTTCTCTGTGGCAATACAATTTTTCATGTGTATTTTGTATTTCTGTACTGAAATACATTTTCGGGTGTAATCCTGGTACTGCAATACTATCGGGCAGATGTATCTCGTTACAATTTTCAAGGAGTCGTGTATTTATTTTGGGTGCAGAAATCCTATAGTGAGTACTTGTTTGTGGGTAATAAACATTGTACAATTAATGAAGATTGTGTTTCTTTTTTGTTCCTCGTATACACTAGCTGGAGCACCTCACCCGTTTTACGGAGTACGAGGACATCTCAAATAGATTTCTGACAAAATGTATTTCACTATTTGTATATCTGCAAAATGCATTCTATTATTTGTATTTTTAAATGCTTTTCATACGTCGCAAATGTATTTTTGTTACATATCGCGACATCCTTTTATAAATATGTATTTCAGTATTACCTAGTATTTTAGGCGTCTTTGCCATGTATCCCAGTATTCGTATTTCCAAATACAGTCGAGCCCGGTTAATCACACTCGGGTATTTTGAATTATTGTTTATATCAAACAGTCCAAACATTCCCTTGAAAATCACATGTAATACAGTCAAACCTCGATGTAACAAACTTCTATATAACGAAACCCTCGATGTAACGAAGTACATAACTTTTTCTAACCGGGCGTGTATGCACGCCATGTATTTTTGATCTCTATGTAACGAAGACCCGTTTGCCGAAATTTCTATGTAACTGAAGTTTTACGGACAATTCGGAACAAACTTTTGGGTCTCAAAGAAGATTTTGGAAAGCACATGCGCTGAAACGGGCCCCCGATAAAGCGCAAAGGGTGAAATGGGCCGAATCTGGCGAGTGGGGTGTACAGAACGGCCACTAGAGGACACTAGAGCCGCCGCCGTTTCTTTCGTCGGCTTTGTTCGCGCTGCATAGTTCGTTTCGAGGCCTAACTGAAAGCGTGCATTTCTCGTTGTCCTGGGCGATGAAGCCTTGAAGGCGATGAGGCCACCCCTAACAACGTCGACCTTGACAACTTTCTATACGCCGACTCTGCTGTCATGCGACGGCGGAGCTGACTGACGAGGCGATAGCTAGCGATATTCGTGGGAACTCGCAAGACGGGGACGACATCAAGCCTAATGAGAAAGACACCTGCGATGTGCCCAGGAACCGTGAAGTGGTGGACGCGATCAATGTCTTGAGGTGGTTGGCAAGCACACAGCAAGACGAAGACGCGATGCAGGCCATCTGGCTATGAGAACATCGTGTGATGCCAATAATAATGCCAAGAGTGTTCCAGAAAAAGGTGACTGATTAGTTTCAACCGAAATAAAGACGTCCTCGGAGAGGTTTGTGCACCCGAGAAACATTTGTGGAAACTTTCTTTAACGTTAGCCCAGAATTTCTATGTAGCGAAATTTTAAAGTAACGAAGTAAATTCCAGATTTTACCGACTTCGTTACATAGAGATTTGACTGTAGTATAGAAGCGTTGTCTTTTTGTATCGAACTCCCATTGCGGGGTCACTCGATATAGCAAAGGAAGCCCGGCCCTCCGTTGCTTTTCCCACGATTCGATTGCGCTGGTGGCGAGCACATGATGAGCACATCGCTTGCCCAGCTTGGCTGGCAGACCGCCAAGCCAGCATACATGCGGGGAAAATATGCAACAAAAAAGCAGTTGTAAAAAAAAAAATGAACCTTAAAAAAAAAGTGGAGGATGGCAAAAAGCAAGGGGAAGGGCACGCATGCGCGTAGGGAGAGCAGGGAAAGCCCGCTGTACAAACGGTAGCCTGCGCCCTTCCCTCGAACACTGCTGATGCTGCGGGACTCCCTTACATAAATAAAATAAGCGAAAAAAAAAAAAGTCCTCGGCAAGTTGAGTGTGTCGACAACAACGGTTGTGCAATCGCACTTTGAATGCGTTATCTTTGTTTACCTTTTTCTTTTACCGTTATTGCATTGCCCGTTTTTCCTGTTTGCCTTTCTTTTTTTGCTGCCTGAATTTAGTAAGCTTTCTTTTTTGTTGCTTGCTTAACTTTTTTCTACAGATCAAGAAATTGTTTTTATGCGTCTCGCTTTTCCGTTTTTCTTTCTTTTTTTTTTATTATTTTCGTGTTTGTCGCTTTTGCTGTGGGGAGGTCCCTGCCAGTCGCACGTGCAAGCGCGGCGGTGTTTGCGGTCTCCGCCAACTACGCTCCACTGTATTTAGTGGCTCTTGGATGCTCTACTTGGTAAGCTCCCGTTTGTCGCGACCTTCAGTATTAGCAGAGACACCAAGAAATTTCAACTCGAGCTTAATTTAACATATTTTTGTATATCAAATTATTGATATATCGAACTATTTTTTGATCAAAAAATGAATTCGATATATCCGGGTTCGACTACTTTTTAGAGTATTTCGTCACCTCGATTTGTGCCTCGTGACATCGGTACTGAGCAATCCTGCTGTTCACGGCAATCCTGGCAACGGCGCAGGGGTGGAACTGAGTACGGAAAATGTTTGTTTTGCCGGAACTTACACTCCAGCCGATCGTTCGGCAGAAATTTCGGCAACCACGGGTTAAAGCGCCCCGACGACAGCAATGCTTAGATCAGATTACCCTCATTTCAGGGATACTCTAATGCGCGGGTTGCATGGGCGTTATGCCCGACGCGCCACGGAACCGAGCTCTCACCTGCCCCTCCCCGAGTTCGGACAGCATGACGATGGTCGAGATGCACTGCTCCTTTATCATGCGCCAGAACTCGACCACTGTGCAGTCCAAGGGGTCTTGGGTGATGATGAACGAGAGCGACCGGTCGTAACCCTACGAGAAATGGGGCAGAAAGAGCGACAGCAGTGATGTTTACCCACCTCGTGATTTACCCCGACAACTTGGGCCTCAAGTTTGCTGCGAGTGGCGAAGATGAGTGAGGAACCACCACCAGTTATGGTCACTGATGGCTAAGGAAATGCAGGGCATGTCCTTCAGAAAGCTCGCGATAGTTCCAACTCGGATATTTCATACTTCTGCTTAAAGGGGCCCTGCAATCATATTTAAGCGTCTACCTTTTTTGCGGTTTCCACGTCTCTTGGGGATCGGGCAAGCCAGCGGGTACGGAGAGAGTAACTAAATATCAGTGCGTCATATTTTAACCGGACGACGCGGAAACCTCCTCCACCGACAGGGGCGACCCGCGGTACCGAAAGCGCGCAAAATGTGACGTCTTAGGTCCTGGGCTTACTACTGGTCAGAGTCGCTAAAAGCTTCTTTTTAGTCGAAATACAAAATATATGTGGCGCAAACCGTTTCAATTATTTATTAAAGTAGTTTTTGTTCAGTATTTTAGATCAGAACAGAAACAAATGCAGTTTATAAAGTACGGAAACAAGAAATGACCCGTCGACATACCCGCCACCAAGCGGTGGAAAAGGCGGCGCATACTAGAAAGGAGTAGTGGGATCAGGCGCCGACACGGAAAGGTCCCGGATGTACGCGGCGGCGCTGCGGTCGTAGGTTACTGGAGGATCCGACCGGCTCTGAGCGTTCCCAAGGCCTTCGGCGAGCAGCTTTGTCTAGCGGTTTGGCCGTTTCGCGGTATGGCAGGGCGAAGTGGCTCCCATTCTGAATTTATCTTTACCCCGTGTTTGCTGTCGTTTGTGGCCAATGAAGTGTCATGCTGAATTGGTGTTTAATCGCGCAGCAAATGCAATGAAAGCCGCTCTAGCTGCCCTCTACATACAGCTTATCCACAATACGCTTTAGTGGCGCCCTCTCGCGCCGTCGACACGGAGTGCGGCAGCCGTGAGCGCTCGCTCAGCTCACTACCCCTCGTCTAGTTCACGGCCACTCAAGCAACCAAGGACGTCACGAAGGAGGTTATTTTTTGCTTGTTTTTGTAATTTTAATTTGCCTATAACTTTTAAAATAAAGCGAAATTCGAGAAAAGAAAAGTTTCATTAAGTTACTACGTTCAGTGCGCTCAGGTTTGGTGCAAATTAAAAATTAGTAAAAAGTCATTGCAGGGCCCCTTTAATTCAAACAAATTTAAAAATATTTAGTTGCCCCGTTATGTTTTTAATGTATTCATAAGCCGCTTAATTCGAACGGCGTTTTCGTGCAATTCATACTTTTTGTTCTCGTGGCCCCTTTGAGCGCGCTTCTTTCCGAGCAGCAGTGCACTAGTTCTCGGTGAGAAGCGCACTCAACGGGGCTCAAGCGGGCTCACAGGAGCTATGAAAACGGGCACCACGCGAAAAGTTTCATAATGTCTGCTTTGCATATGTAGCTATTCACGTGACAAACCACAATTTTATCTTGCATCATATTTAGATGAATTTTTTTATAATTCAAACTCCTGATAATTCAAATAAAGCTTGTTGCTTTCTGGAGTTTGAATATAATGAGAGTCAACTGTATTACATTCACGCTTTGTAATTCGTTCAACAGCGTTCTTGTCGGCTCGTGCTGCATTCTCATTAATTATGACGTGATATAAGATGCTCTGAACCCACCATGACCAGCGCTTCTTAAGTTGTCAGTGGTTGACGGAACTAAGTTCAGCGACTGCGGTCAACAGACACGACCATTACCGTAAAATACCGAGCAAGCATGCCCGCAAAAATAGAGATAATCGCTAAAAAATGGGCACTCGTCAGATTCGATAGCAGAAAAACGGAAGGGCCGCGCGATAGGATAAGCTTTCACTTGGCCCGAGGAAACAGAACAGGTCTGGTGGAGAGCTTTTTTAAAACGGCTGCCCCACTCTCGTCAATCCCACTTCGCACCGGCGCCCTCGTGTCGAGCTTTACCGCTCTGCACCGACGCAAGAGCGTGAAGCTTCACCGCTTTGCGCTGCCTCCTCAGTGCCCACCCTTGCTGGGGTGGGCGCTTCGTACATCCTTTGTTTATATATTTGCAATGTTTCAATAGTAGGGGGTAGGAGCATATTGCAACGTGGATGAATGCTCGATATTTTACGATACAACAACCATTTGAATGATACCACTATCGGGTAAGACTCTAGTACTACTACCTACGTAGTATATACTGTCGCTGCTGCTGAAAGCAAGGCCCCCGGCCACTCTTTGACAATGTCCTCAAATGAGGTTTGAAGCTTTGATGACGACAGTAGATATCATTATAAGCTAAGAGTAAGGCCACCGGCCATTTTTTGACAATGCCGTCACATGAGCTTTGACAGTGACAGTATGCAGAGCGCAAGTTCATCTGCCCCTTGCGCGGGGGGTTGTGGTGACGTCAGAACGTCAAACTCTGATTGGTTCTGATTGAAGAATATGGGTAAACCTCAAGGCAGCTTGCTTTGAGGTCTACCCACTATCCTTGAATCGGAGCCAATCAGAGCTCGGCGTTCTGACGTCACCACAACCCATGCAAAAGGAGACAAACTTGCGCTCTGCATAGACATGCTTTTAAGTTGTAAGATATTGAGTACAGCTATGAGCTCACTACACATGCTGAATATAATAATTCTATCTTCTCAAATTACCATATTTTCCGGGCTATAGTCCGCAGACTATACATGTTTAAAAGTTGAAATTTTAGGCTGCATGGACTACTACGCGTGCGGACTATACAGGAATTTTGTTTTTCAAGATCGTTCATTGTGACGAGATGTGGCGGAACTGTGAACGAGAAGGCATGTTAGTGATGATTTATGTATAATACAAGCTTCTTTGTAAGCTAAGAAAGCAGACATTTGTCAAGGTGTGCCATGTATGAAATTTTCCTGTCGACTAAGCACCAGGTGCAGACTATGTCTGGCGTGCGGACTATGCACCAGGTGCGGACTATCTAAGCAAAAAATTTTGTGTTTTCAACCTAAATTGGCCCCTGCAGTCTATACACAGGGTGCGGGCTATAGCCCGGAAAATACGTTATACGGCTTTTCAGAACAAAAGAAAAGCTCAGACTAGGTTAGCTTTTCTAGTTCCAAAATTTCATAAACCTTACCTGTACAAAAGATGCATTTATGTACGAAGAATGGTCTCTCGAGGGTGACACCGGCAAAATAACCCTATTGAAGTCATCTGAAAGGCAGAGAGAGCACGTGATTCCAATGTTCCCAGTCACACACCCCAACAGGGTAAACCCATTGTCAACTAGCGGTGCATTCTTCTACAGTTGAACTATACTCAGCTATTCATTTTTCTCCCTTTACAAACAAATATTGGGTGCAGTGGTCTACTATAAGTGAGGCAGAATAGAGCAGGTAACTACTAGTTTTTTATTTTTATAGTGTGCATAGACATCCAAAAACATTTGATTACTCAATATATTCGGGGACTATGGTCTTTTGTAACTACCCAATATGGAGCGCAAGCTCGTCTGCTTCTTGTGCAGGGGTTGCGAACGAGCTCTGGTTGGCTCCGATTGGAAGGATAGTGGGTAGACCTCAAGGCATCTAGCATTGAGGTCTGCCTACTATCCTTCCAATCAAAGCCAGTCAACTCGGCGTTGTTCTGACATCACCACAACCCCTGCACAAGAAGTAGATGACTTGCTCTTCACATAGGAATGGACCAACTTCATGCACATTTTGCTTTCTTCTTGCTTATTTTCAATACAGCCAATGGGTATTTTTATATGACTCGTGTCATTTTAGTGAGGGAGAATGTGTGTAGTGCTATTTACTCAGTTTTAACATAATTTTGGATGCAATTAATTACCCTCATAAGAATGAATAAGGGCAATTTCTACTACGATTACTTTCTATATCATGATCAATGTACTACAATGTGCATGCCTATGGCGAAGACGTTGGTGTTTTGCCATGCAATGTACGAGGAAAGTTTTGTAACAAATAAAAAGAACCTTTTTAGACCTGCCACAGTATTCTGTTTCACTGCACTCTGCACAAGTTAAACAAAGGACTGTTGCTAATGCAACCGAGGTAACCTTAACTTAGGTTTGACTTACAGGGTACGATGAAGTCGTATCTGTTCTTGCCCACATTCATGTCCATCATTCCCACGCAACATGTCTTAGGGTCCTCTATCACATCCCCAAGTTTCTGGAAAAGGTTGAGAATAAAAGAAACCACATTTCTAATTCAAAGGTGCTCAAAAAAAAAAAAGAAACATTTCTATGCCTGACATGTCTCTAGCTTTCGGTTTATTTCAAGATCTTCTGGAATATGCAGGGGGTCAAAATGCATTAAAAAAAAGAAGAGTGTGAAATTAAGGTGAGTCTACCATATTTTCCGGAGTACACATCGTGGTCTTTTTTACAACATTTCTGCCGATGCTTTTTATACAACGGTGCGACTTGTATGCATTTTTTTCTTTATAAGTATGAACCTCAACTGTGCAAATTTGCTGCGAGAGTTATATCGCTCGTTCGATTTGTTGGGAAGAATATGAAACCCACTTCCACTCGCGCCTATATCGCGATTACATTACACGTGTATGGGCTTGTTAATACAGTATCGCCATTGCCGACCGTGTAAGTGCAACTTATACGAAGGACTTTATGGAATGGTTCGATTTATAGACTGGAAAATATGGTAATAATAAAATAATAGGTGGCATGATCTTGGAACAGGATGGTGACGTCCTTACTTGCAAACCCACTTCAAGTCAAATCAAGTAAATGTTTCCCTCATTCTAAAGTCATTCCATCTACTGCCAACAGTACTTGCACACTCCAACACTATCCAATATCCGTCTACTGCAGATGACATTTAAAAAAATCTTTGCATTTTGTGACATGTATTTTTCATGACATATAGTATCTCCTATCATAGCACTTAAAAAAAGAACTTTTGTTTTTGTTTAGTGTTTTTCTTAAGGCCTTATCGAACTCTGCTTACCTCAAACTCAAGCACCATCCCAGTCTTCTCGGAGTTTCCTAGTTTCTCCTTCAGCTGGAGATAATGGTCCCTGAGGTGTTGAATCTCAATCTCGGTGTCCCCAAACTGAGCGTGCTCCAACAGTGCCCGGTAAATAAAGATGTACTGTTTCTGCACAAATAAAGGACATGCTCTTATTGCATAACAATATTGTTACAGAACAGTGATGCTGTCAGGTGAGAAGGCTCAAACCATTGTTACCACACAAGAATGTTCAGAGCAATGTTGTCACAACACAAAAATCCTTGTCACAATCGAAAGATCAAAACCATGCTGTCTCCCAAGAAGTTTTAAGCTAATGTAGTCACATCTGAAAGTTGAGCAGATTATTGTCACCCACGAAGTTTTAAACTACTGTCACCTTACAGCAAATCTCAGGGCAATGTTGTCGCACGATAAAATTAATTACATATTACAACACTGTCGCAAAGGGTATATCAAAATAATGCTGATAATCAAAATCATTTTGTCATAGATCAATGTTATTAAGTGGCCAAAAATGGTTTCAGTTTTTAGTGTGATAATGACACAGGATGCTAT
Organism: Ixodes persulcatus; assembly: GCA_013358835.2. Lineage (NCBI taxonomy): Eukaryota > Metazoa > Arthropoda > Arachnida > Ixodida > Ixodidae > Ixodes > Ixodes persulcatus. The sequence goes on from JABSTQ010010199.1 coordinate 384,008, forward strand.
AGATTTTAATTTTTTTCATTCAACATAAACTTCAGGCTACTGATCATATGTATATTGGTATTACGGGAACTAAAAGAATTCTAAATGCACAATATAATACATATGTATTGTCCAACACTGATACGCTAAACTATACTAATGCTAGTAACAAACTTGCGCAACTTGTAGTACATACGTTACACAAAATGCATACGATAATACCTTCTTAAGTAAAACAATGTGTGTGCATTTAATTTTGCCTAGACTGTTCTATGCTCTTCTAGCCCCGACGTTACATGCAGTAGCTGGTCAAATACCCAGGGCAGTCCTCCAGAAAACAAAATACCTTTGGCAACTCCACCAATAATCAACTGTAGCCTCAGTGTCGTGCAATGTCGCGAGGATTTGGTGGTCCCAAGACTAGGAGTCAATTGAGAAACCAGAAGGGCCCCTTACCAAGGATTGGACCAGAAAGTTCCTCTGTTTCCGAAGACTGCTCACGCAGCTGAAGATGTCCACTTCCTCTGTTTTCTCCAACTCTTCCAGAAGAGAGTCGATGGCCACAAATGTCCCAGTGCGACCAACGCCAGCGCTGGAGTGAAAAGAAACGGGGGAAAACCTTAAGTACACCGTGCACGCACAATAGGCCCTCCCCACAGGTGTGCACCATCTGGTAGCATGCTGCACCAATTATCTGGGTTTGCTATAGTTTGATCGTGAACTTTCAGCACGAAGCCTGCGTAAGCACACAATGTAAACTCGACTGTTCGTATTGAGTGTGAGTGCTACGCGAATGGTTCGGCAAGGACTCTCATATCCAATCACGCGCTTCGTGCTCCGAAATGGTGTTGCTTGATGGGGTAGTGAAAAGGTCTATGTGACTAGCTTACACCGTAGCTTCAAGTCACTGACCTTCCTTTCTTATTTCACAACTCTATTACAATCCTTATTGATTGTTGTTTTTATTCACCTGTTTTACTCCATTTGCTCTAATTTTCACACCATTCCTTTTAATTTCTTTATTTTGCTCTCTTTTGCAAACTTATACCTGCCCGTGCAAAATGTTTGCATAAGCTTAGACACTGAGTAGAGAGAAACACAGTTATACACATACGGAAGAGTCTGGAGAGGGTAAGTTGTGAATTTCTCACTGTTATCAGGGCGGCTAAAGATTTAGCCAAATTAAGAATAGTAGCCAAAGCTATGCATTTTCGTAAATTTTTCATACACCCATACGTAGAAATAGGAGTGCCATTTTGAGGGCGAGCTGTTCTCATTCCAAAAAAAATAGTACCCTATAGTAAGTTACAGGTCAAGAAGGTAGCGGCAAATGCACCTCAAAGGGATTCATATATCCCTCCGCCACCTCCGCATCCAATAGCGTCCCATCGTTTCCGTGACGTCGTGGCCAATGCGGGAGAGGGTTTTGCTTTCCTGTAAATATTTGCTTTATCTTTCGACTTTGACTTAGCGTTGTGGAAGCCACGAGAGGGAGATTAGAGTTTTCCCCCTCCGATGGAAACAAATACGACATTGGGGGGTTAGGTTCCACCTCCGATAGATACAAAGGCCAGTTTCCCGGGGTTCGGTTCCCTCTCCGATGAATACAAAGGTCGCTTTCTTAAAAAGTGGGGGTCGGAGACAAGTTGGCATCACTCTGTGAACAAGGGGCGTTTCCAGTCATTCCACAAACTATTCTTTCGACTGCGGACGGATTTGAAACGGGCGGATCACACTTGTGGGAGGAGCTTCTCCAACCTTCTTGACTTGTAACCGACTATAGTTCAGCTTTTTTTTTTTTCTCTTTTAGAAAAAGGTAATGAGAAGGGCTTTTAAACTGCCTAAATGCCTACGAAACCCACACCAGAGTAAGTAAGAAAATAAGTCCAGAAATAGGACAAAAAACACTTTGAGAGTGATACTGTTATTAAAATTTGCCCTGTGTGGGTCGAACTTCCGGCGTAGCTAATTTTTAGCAGGGAATATGGAAGCCAATCATCACCACTCATGGAAGAAGTTCGGTGAATTTCATGGCACCGCAATAATCTCCGAACCCCGAAAACTGGCCTGAACTGGGATGCCAAATGTGACGTTCGAATTCCAGTATGGATTGCACCTTCGACCCCGATCGACAGTATCTAAATATCATATTCAGTGTTCAAATTATGTAAAGCACAGTGATTGACTCATTTTGCACTATAGGGGGAGAGTAGGCTCACAGGCTTTGTTCGTAAAAAGGTCAAACTATATAAATCTTTCCAGGTCCCGTCAACCAGGCAAAAAATGAAGAGTCACTGGGTTGCGGACGCGTGCGTGGTATCTAATATTCCGCACAAGAGAGCTACTGTGCGTCCTTGAAACGAATTCCACAGCTCAGTAGACGAACATGGCAGCATGCTAAAGGCCACTTTTTAACATGAAACATTCTTTGGCTAGGTGTTCTGCATTTCGTAAAGCCTGAATGAAAGCGTGGCCGCGAGGCTCGACGCTGATTGGTTGATAAGTGGGAAAGGAGGAGTGAGGTGCTCGAAGCTGACTGGTTAATGGGGAGGTCACGTGACCAGAGGTGTAGGCAAGGAGGAGCTCCACCACCTGTGCACACTGAGGGAGAGAGGCCTGACAGTATGGAAGGCTCTGGAAGATCGCCAAGTTTATCAGCCCGATTAGCGGTACTTCATTCTAGGAACAGAACAACTGTCAAGTTGACACATGGTATGCATTAAACAATCTTTTGAATAGTGCCTTGAACAGAGGCGTCTGGTGTCTGGAAACTCAGAGTATTGCTAAATGTTTATGATGCTAGGACGTTTCACATATGCAACACAATTTCCTAACAATTTGCCATCAATCTTTTAATGGTATATAGTAGATTTGAAGAAATATCTTAAGGGAGACACAGACCTGCAGTGGACTAGGAGTGGGCCACGGTCAGAGACGTAGTGTTCATTGACGCGCTTGATGAAGCGTAGCAGCCACGAGGGCTGCTCAGGTGCCAGAAAGTCCTTCCACATGGTGAAGTGAAACTGCAGCATCTCCCGCTCCTCAGCAATGCCACCCTGCCATTGCGAAATGATGCATTGACATCATCATCAAACATCCAGGAACATCAAAACTATGGTGGCTAGAATGCATCTTTGTGTGCTCATCACATATCTCTTTTGATTCATTAGCTTGTGTCTGGTGACGTTGCGACTGTGTGAGGCAGTGGGTCACTGTGCTGCAATACAACTATTACGCAATATAGCTATTGAAGCAATTTAATGTAACATGTCTTTTAAGGCAAACATAGCTCTGTTATGTCTTCTGCATAACAACAGAGCTGTAAACCTTGTCAAATAGACAACATCTTTTCGATTATTGTGGACAGCAAATGAAAGGTACAGCAATTGAAACGAAAACTTTCAATGTGTGTCCATGCACATGATCTTCTGAGATGTGTAGTTCCTTGACCCACTGTTATGCCAGAGAAAAGACAAAATGTAAACAGGAGCTGGCATTCCCAGAGATTTAATTACCGTAACCATACTCAATGTAATTCTATACACTCTTAATTAAGTGTGTTTATGGATCCACCCATAAAAAATTTAGCAGTCCTGTGTTAATCTACAGCACAGTCAGAGCGATAGCTGCGACATGTGACGGCAAAGTTGTTGGGCATTGGCGTCGCATTCCTGCACCGTGGGGTATGTGAACAAAATCGTTCAGAACAAAATAGGCATATGACCTGACTTCCAGGACGACCCTGAGGAGCAACTGGAAGAGCTAGGCGTCGTCTAGAGGACGACTTCTAGGACGACGCCTAGAGAAATTCAGCCTTTCCACTCTGGTGAAAACCAGAGAGGAAAGGCTGGAAAGGCTGCCGCCATCTATGAGCGACGGCGGCAGCTGTCTGGAGTTTTGTGTCGACATTTGTTTGTCCACGGACACGATACGGGGGAACTAGCCCTTAACAGCTCCACTGTAAAAAAATAGACATCTAACCATTTTGTTGCAAACGCTTTTGTTTCTGTTTTGTTCCAGACTGCGTGAAAGTGCGTCTCCCGGCATGAGCTCTTGGCATTGACGGCTATTTTTTCTTCCCAGAGAGCGTGTGCAGTGGGCATTGGGTACTACAAAAACCTAGTAAGTATAGAGCGGGTTGTTAATGCTGTAGCATAGCTCAGTGGTAACACCTTCGCTTTGCACGCAGCGGACCCAGGTTCGATTCCCGTGGGAGGCAGGAACCGAAGGTGGGAGGCGGGCAATGTTTTTTTTGGCAACATCAACAGCTACAACATCAACAACGGACGTCATTTCCAGTGGTGGAAAGAGCCCACAAGAGCTATCGCTGTAAAGAGTACATATCCTCCTTATCTCGTAACATCCCGAGGGGTACGCCCCACTCCAGAAAGATAACGCCACCCCTATTTTTGGGTCGAGTTGCAATTTTTTCTTAAACACAGAAAGATAGCCTTGTTCTAGTAATCACAGTCTCCGGATAAATGGTTGCCTCGGTGTAAATGCGGCTAGTTAGCTATGGTGGGATACAGTCTAAGCTCATTACAGCAGACCTGGTTACAACAGACATTTGGATATAACATACCGATTTGTGAAGTTCGGTTGGTTTTCCTCTACATACCATTGGCTCAACTTCATATCTGCACACAACATACCATATTCTCCGGTGTATAAGACGCAATTTTTTTCCAAAATGTTTGGCAGTGAGTCTTGTACACAGGTGCGTCTTATATACTAATTTTTACTTAAAAACTTGCGGAAAGTGGAGGGTGCGTCTTATACAACGATGCATCTCATACATAAGGCACACTTTTCTTCCACAATTCTCGGCGGTGCATCTTATACGCAGGTGCGTCTTATACACAGGTGCGTCTTATTACTAATTCTTACTTAGAAACTTCCGAAAAGTGGGAGGGTGCGTCTTATACACAGGTGCGTCTTATATACTAATTTTTACTTGGAAACTTGCAAAAAGGAAGGGGTGCGTCTTATACAACGATGCTTCTCATACATAAGACACGCTTTTTTTTCACAATTTTCGGCAGTGCGTCTTATACACAGGTGCGTCTTATACAACGATGCTTCTCATACATAAGACACGCTTTTTTTTCACAATTTTCGGCAGTGCGTCTTATATACTAATTTTTACTTGGAAACTTGCAAAAAGGAAGGGGTGCGTCTTATACAACGATGCTTCTCATACATAAGACACGCTTTTTTTTTCACAATTTTCGGCAGTGCGTCTTATATACTAATTTTTACTTAAAAACTTGCGGAAAGTGGAGGGTGCGTCTTATACAACGATGCATCTCATACATAAGGCACACTTTTCTTCCACGATTCTCGGCGGTGCATCTTATACGCAGGTGCGTCTTATTACTAATTCTTACTTAGAAACTTCCGAAAAGTGGGAGGGTGCGTCTTATACAACGATGCATCTCATACATAGGGCACACTTTTTTCCACAATTTTTGGCAGTGCGTCTTATACACAGGTGCCTCTTATATACTAATTTTTACTTAGAAACTTGCGAAAAGCGGAGGTGCGTCTTATACACAGGAGCGTCTTATACACCGGAAAATATGTACTTCTTTTACAACAGACTGAAATCTTGGTCAAAATCAAGGTCTGTTAAAACGAGCTTAGACTGTATAAGCGAACATTGCTGACTGGGAAGTACGGTCACGTTTGCTTCATTGCCCCTTGTCGCAATAAGAAGTTTGGCAGGGACACATAACCTAAATATAGCATTTGTTCAACTTGTCTCGATGGCACACCGAAAGTTAGCCCATCCAGCTAATTTTCACCCGATCTGCTCCTGACATTAGGTGGGCTATCTCTCGATGTGTTACGGTAAGCGAAAGCTATATCAAGGTTACAACATTACGTGCTCACAAAATTTAGCTTTCTTTCTGGATGCAATCCTGTTCTCTCTAAGAAAATAATTGCAAATCTGTTGGCTCTTTTAGACAGGACTGACCTCAGTGTGCTCCACAAAAAAGCGCCTGACGATGTAGTCCGAGTACTTCTTTGTCGTCATCACCCTGACTGTGTACTGCTTCTCGATTTCCTTCGGGCCGTCATCCGACCAGTACTGTGCGCACTTGACCTGCACAGGAAACAACAAAAAGATATAGTACATGCATCGACAAGACTCTACGGCAGTGCTTGCTAAACTCTGTTACCGCATGTGACCCATCAAGAATATTTAATGTTGTGTCGCAACCTTTCCCACGGCTTTTCATGATGGCATAAGCTTTTTGATTTCGGCGCATGAAAGGGATGGTTAATATAGTAAGAGTGAATCGGCTGGGCAAGGAACTATCACAAAAAGAGAAGGAAAGAACACATGCCAGTGGGAATGACTGTTTTGAATGACTAAAGGCAGCTTATTTGGTAGAACACAGTTCCTCAAAACGACGGTGGAGCTTGGACGCTGCAACTCTCTGTTCCGGCTCAATGTAAAGCTGCGACCAGTACTTTGTTTTTCATCGATGCCACCGAAGACAAACCAAGTTCAGGGGTGGAACTCATGAAATGTACTTGGGAGCAGCCACGGGAGCAGCTGAAACTGCTGTTTTGGAGCAGGCTGGGAGCAGCTAAAACTACATTCTGGAGCAGGCTAGGAGCAGCTCAAATCAGTTTTCAGTGCACTTCAGCTTCTGTCTTAGACGAGCACGGCAGCAATTTCAATTGTGCTTAGCAGCACAGATGAGCATGAGTGGTTAGGAACCTATGTAGATGGGATAACAGTGTAACAGGTGCAAAAACTTGGCCTTAGTGAGAACCAAAAAGCAAGTACCATATGTTTCTGAAGATAGTGTCCTTGATATTTTCTGAGTGTCTTTCAGCTGCTCAAAATGCAAACGCGGCACTGTTTATAGCACGACGCACACATGCTCGACATATTCCTCACACTTTTCTTCCACAATTCTCGGCGGTGCATCTTATACACAGGTGCGTCTTATATACTAATTTTTACTTAAAAACTTGCGGAAAGTGGAGGGTGCGTCTTATACAACGATGCATCTCATACATAAGGCACACTTTTCTTCCACAATTCTCGGCGGTGCATCTTATACACAGGTGCGTCTTATATACTAATTTTTACTTAAAAACTTGCGGAAAGTGGAGGGTGCGTCTTATACAACGATGCATCTCATACATAAGGCACACTTTTCTTCCACAATTCTCGGCGGTGCATCTTATACACAGGTGCGTCTTATATACTAATTTTTACTTAAAAACTTGCGGAAAGTGGAGGGTGCGTCTTATACAACGATGCATCTCATACATAAGGCACACTTTTCTTCCACGATTCTCGGCGGTGCATCTTATACGCAGGTGCGTCTTATTACTAATTCTTACTTAGAAACTTCCGAAAAGTGGGAGGGTGCGTCTTATACAACGATGCATCTCATACATAGGGCACACTTTTTTCCACAATTTTTGGCAGTGCGTCTTATACACAGGTGCCTCTTATATACTAATTTTTACTTAGAAACTTGCGAAAAGCGGAGGTGCGTCTTATACACAGGAGCGTCTTATACACCGGAAAATATGTACTTCTTTTACAACAGACTGAAATCTTGGTCAAAATCAAGGTCTGTTAAAACGAGCTTAGACTGTATAAGCAAACATTGCTGACTGGGAAGTACAGTCACGTTTGCTTCATTGCCCCTTGTCGCAATAAGAAGTTTGGCAGGGACACATAACCTAAATATAGCATTTGTTCAACTTGTCTCGATGGCACACCGAAAGTTAGCCCATCCAACTAATTTTCACCCGATCTGCTCCTGACTTTAGGTGGGCTATCTCTCGATGTGTTACGGTAAGCGAAAGCTATACCAAGGTTACAACATTACATGCTCACAAAATTTAGCTTTCTTTCTGGATGCAATCCTGTTCTCTCTAAGAAAATAATTGCAAATCTGTTGGGCTCTTTTAGACAGGACTGACCTCAGTGTGCTCCACAAAAAAGCGCCTGACGATGTAGTCCGAGTACTTCTTTGTCGTCATCACCCTGACTGTGTACTGCTTCTCGATTTCCTTCGGGCCGTCATCCGACCAGTACTGTGCGCACTTGACCTGCACAGGAAACAACAAAAAGATATAGTACATGCATCGACAAGACTCTACGGCAGTGCTTGCTAAACTCTGTTACCGCATGTGACCCATCAAGAATATTTAATGTTGTGTCGCAACCTTTCCCACGGCTTTTCATGATGGCATAAGCTTTTTGATTTCGGCGCATGAAAGGGATGGTTAATATAGTAAGAGTGAATCGGCTGGGCAAGGAACTATCACAAAAAGAGAAGGAAAGAACACATGCCAGTGGGAATGACTGTTTTGAATGACTAAAGGCAGCTTATTTGTTAGAACACAGTTCCTCAAAACGACGGTGGAGCTTGGACGCTGCAACTCTCTGTTCCGGCTCAATGTAAAGCTGCGACCAGTACTTTGTTTTTCATCGATGCCACCGAAGACAAACCAAGTTTGCATTTTTTTCAAGTCCAGCAGTCTCACAATGCCCCGCTGAATCTGTCACGACCTCCCCTTGGATCTGTGGCCTACAGCTTGGGAAACACTGCTCTATAGAACCCCAGAATCATACAAATGCACTCAAAACAGGCTGTCAAGAAGAAACATGTCCCATCTACTTGTTTGTAGAACATCCAGAACACAAAAGGGCTAACAAATCACAAGGATAGTCAAACCTAGTGGGACGAACCTGAAAAAGGACCCTTTGGAGGTCTCAAAGTGGCAGCTGACATTTTAATAAGGGACAACTTCTTTGAGGCTTATTTTCTTAACTTCTTAGAGACACCTTCTTCAGTCCACGAAAAGAATTTTCCTTTTGAACGGTTGCTTAGGCTCAATCACCACAGATGAAGCAAGCAGCTAATTCTGTCGCGTAACAATTGCTCTAGTTTACAAACTAATAGATTATGGGACCTGTCAAACAAACCTCGAACTAAAAATGAAGCTGGTATTATTATAAGGAGGGTTTTGACAGCTCTTGCGGGAGCCTCGTGTGTCTCGAGACGCAGTACCGTGACATTGTTGCGCCTCATTACCTTTCCGTTCTCTTCAATGCCAGTGAGCATCACGATGACAGAGACACGGTGCTCCCAGATCATCCTCCAGAAGTCCGTCACGGTCCGATCCAGCGGACCTTGAGCACAGATGAACATCTTCTTGCCTCCAAATCCCTGCGAGGCGTGTCAGCAACTCAGATGAAAACAATCACAAACTCATCGCAGGATCGTGAGTGGCGAGATGTAGAAATTGAAAAACTATTTCCACGGTGTGAATCTCAGTTGAATGACCTTGGTTCGGGAATGTTTTTAGCCCTCTCGGGTGATATCAATAGAAATAAGACTGGAAACACGGGCAGCCATCAACAATGCATGCAAAAGCGGGGAAAAAAAAGAAAAAAAAGAGAGGCAATAATTTTTTTTTATTCATTCATTTGATTACAAGGTTGGCACTGCAATGCTGATGCCAATAACTGGGAAGGCTAACAGTGCCAACAGGCAAAGGACAAGTAGAAGGCGTGAGCAGACCGAGTGATTGCGATTGAACAGGCCGAGCAGACCGAGAATATAAAAGTGGATACCTCAACAAAGTTGGCGTTGATGTAGTCTGAGCCCGGAATCCCGTCGATGGGAGTAAGCTTCACCCGGGTTTGGTCAACTGCAAGAGATAAAATAACATTTAAGTCAATACTCTCAAGATGGAAATATACTAAAGGACAAAAATGCTGTTAGCGATTTCAATTCAATGTTTTTTTATTAACGAAAAAGACAAGGAATAAATCGGGCATCAAAACATACTTCTCCATCTCATCTGCTGTGAAAACAGTACTGTAATAATAATAATAATAATATTTATTTGCATACAAAAATCTGATCCTGGGTGGCGTGCACGGCTGTGCAGAGAGGTTAAAACCCGTACGCGAGTGCGCCTGCCAGCCCGCCACCCAGAATTTGAAGAAAAAAAAACCAAAACAAAAAAAAACACGCACACGCACACATATACCAAGTAATACACATCAGTAACATACGCAGTGATATAGAATAGTATGGATCGAAGGTAGAAAGAACTATTTGTTAACTGGATGAATCAAAAGTTTGTACCTGCATTTCAAATTATAACAGTTGGGATAAACTATAGGTTTTTTTTTTCCCGAAAAAGGAAGAATTATGCTTTCTTGGGCTACCATTCTGCAATATATAAAATACAAGCTATCGCATGAACCTATACAGATGCATTCGACTTGAACCATATAATTCCTGTCAAAAGAATAAGCTGAAATTATTTTAGGCATCAAAGGCGGTATGATATGTTTAAGTCACCCAGTAGGTATTTAAATTCAATCCAAAACTAGTAGAACCCTCCATGATATAAAATTCACTGGGGAAAAAAGTCTGTTTATTTCCTGAGTTTAGCTCATTGCGATCATCACACATATTCAAGCGCATACAATAGTGTTGCATGGAAGGCACCCACAAAGAAACAATCCATTCTCTATAGATGGACCTTGGTGAATTACAAGGTGTAGATAAGATTACTCAGTTCTGCTGTTCAGTAGTACAGCATTTCAGGGCCTAGCCATTATCTCTGCTTTGCAATTTGTGAGAAATGATATTTGAAGTCGTTGACTTTCTGCATACACTGCAGGAAAGACTGCCCTCCAGCAGTCTGGGGAACTTAGTTAAGATAAACTGCAGAAGGTTAACAATACAAAACAATTGGAAATTTTTCAAAATATAAATTCTGAAAACCAAGTACAGCTAGCATAACCTCGTTACAACAAACCTGGTTACAGTAGACATTCGGTTATAACTAGGATTGCGTGTCTTCGGAGTTTATTTATCGTGAAATTCGGAGAGTGTTTTTCGGAGGTATATCTTTCCTTGAAAATGCAAGGTTTATTTATCGGAGTTTATTTCTGATAGATTTCCAATTTGAAATTCAAAGTTTCTTTTAAAGTGCTCTTATATCTTAAAAAAATTCAAGAAAAAAAAAAGTTGGGTACCATAACTTGTTGTCCTGAAAGATCCTTGACGTGTTAAAAGGCAAACCCTTTTTGTCAGTAGTTCCAGATTTCAAAGGAAACTGAAGTGGCATCTCCTCAGGACCACTGACCCTGTGCTCTTAAAAGGCTTGTTTGTAAAACATCGTCATTTTGCTTTTCGTTTTGTTGTTGTGACCTCGAAATTTCATGTTTTTCGTATAAATCCGAATTGACATAAAATTTACCGGAGAGTGTTTTTTAGATTTTCCGAAAACACTGGAACCCTAGTTATAACATAGCAATTTGTGAAGTTTGGTTGGTCTCAGTGGTGTGGCGTCACAAGGGAAGGGGGCGAGGGGGGGGGGGGGGGGGGGCAGACTGCCCTGGGTGCAGTACTCAGGGGGGTGCAACTGGGCAGTGAAAGGGGGTGGGAGAGGGTTCGCTGCAGGCCACTGCCTCGGGTGCCGCTAACTTTAGTGATGCCACTGGTTGGTCTTCCTGTATATGCCACTGAGCCAACTTCACTCATTACAGATTCTGTTATAGCATACGTTCAAATATAATGGACTATGTTAGAAAGTTTGTAAGTAGTTCACCATTCCATTATAGTGGACTCTTTGACAGCAGTCATTATTTCAGATATTACGCGGCTTTGGTTCAATAGCAGTGGAATCCAGTTTGCGAACTGCTGTCATTGCGCTTGGCGTCTCGGGAGTCTCGTATGAAAAGATTACTCAAAACAGTGCAGAGATGACGATCGGTAGAGCTCAATCAAAGAATCATTACCTTTCAAAGATTAGAAGTTTCAATAAACCAGTTCTTTCCGAATATCCATTCACATTTCACTAGTGTCACTGTTTGGAATGGACTCCAGTCAATCCATGTCAAAGTCGGTAGTAAGAGTATCTGCATGCATTTTGCATACTCCTTTTACAACAGGCCAAAATCTTCACTCTCAAGGTCTGTTACAATAATGAGTTTATACTGTATATTTATCTATTGTTTCTTATTTATGGGTTTGTGAGATTCGAGGCAATAAATCAAATTTATTTTTAAAGCTGAGACTCAGGGCCACAAGTGCACCTATTGCCCATATCAGTCATCAACCAATGTATTTGTTATACAGATTTCTTTTACAGATTTGTTTTATAGATTTGTTCTACAGATTTGTTCTACAGAATTGTTCCACAAATTAGTTCCACAAATGGTTCTGCAAATCTGGTCTACAAAACAAACCAAAAAAACTGCCCAAGATGCAGGAACTTTCAGGTTTTTCAGGAGAAAGTCAGTTTTAATTGAATTTGACAAAATTCACCTGGGTGCTGCTGAAATTGACCTAGACTAGCAATACCTATGAACCCTATGTATACGGTATTGTGAGCAAAAAGTCAAATGTTGGGGGCTTTACATGCCAAACCAACGAAGGAGATCTGGGGATTCTGCAAACCAATGAAGGGGATTAATTTCAACCACCTGGGGACCTTTTAACGTACGTGCAACCGAAATCTCAATTTTTTCTTCTCTGCAATAAGCCTTCGTCAAATTGAGGGCACCTTGGCCAGGATTCGAAGCTGCCACCTAGGAATTTGTAAGCCAGCGCTTTGCCTAAGAGCCACCGAGGCAGACCAAAGATCAGAAAAAACGTAAAGCCGGGAACTCACAAGCCTTGATGTCAGGATAGCGATTCTTGTGCAGGTTTTCGGGGGCGTCAGAAGCGAGAGTCATTCGGTCTCTGAACCTTTCGGGTAACATCTGAAGATTAAAAAAAAGAGGGGGGGGGGGGGGGGGGGAGGAATAAATACGAAAATTGAAGGTAGACAAAATACAACAAAAAAACTAAACGAAAAAAAAAAAAAAAACTTGTCTAGGACACAGATCTTTATAATGGCTATTTTGTACGATGATCATAGGCAAATAACAATTCTCAGTTAATTCCACACTGATCACTATTCCGATAAGCAAGTCTGTTACAGATATTAAAGAATCGGTGCGACCTCCTTCCTTTGCAGTCTAAGCATTACGCTCCTTTTAGTCAAAGTAAGGGGCCATGTAAAGGAAGATGGAATTTTAATTAGGAACCAGACGATCCTCTGTAAAGGGCACATCATGAGGACCTTCATGCAATGATTATATTAGCCTCAAAGAGGCTATTGGCTCCAGCATTGTGGGTTGTTTGAAGTTCCCGCACAAATTTATGTGGCTACGACGTCATGATTCTATCGACCAATCAGGATTTTCGCATCCACAATTTTCTCGTTACGCCACCGATGTCGGCTTTCCTGCGACAAGAGCTCCTTAACGCTATCGCATATAAACCAGTTTATGGAAACAAAAATTCATACCTGCTGCATGCTTCACGAATGAAAAAAGGTTCATTCTGAGCACCATTAGCCAAAAATTGTTAGCACATGATACCTTTAACAATAAGGCCAAACAGTTATGTTAATAGTACTCGAGTTACTGAAAGTTTAAAAAGCGCAGGGTGGGGCGCATCCCAAGAATCTTATTATCGCTCTACAGGCAACACAGTTGCATTGCATCATTAACCAGTGAAGCAAAGAATGAATCGAACATCAACATAATACTAAGCCATGTAAGGAATGGAACATTAACAAAAAGCACAGTAATGAAAGCACACCTCAAATTCGCTCTGGAAAAGCAGGTCACTGTCGCAGTGTCGCTTGATGAAGGCCGTCGGCAGGTTGTCGGCCTGAGATGGAGATGGTGTTGGGCGACGCAGCAAAGCTTCCCCCTGGAACAACAACTGCACTGCTTTCCCACATTTGCACCAGCTACTACACCCGGGCGGCAGAATATGCAGCGACTTCGTGTGTGTAAATCGCCAAAGGCTGCCTTCCCCGTCGCATGCAGCATGCATGCGTAGCCTCTTGCTAAGAACCAATGCCGAACGAAGTCTGCACCGATTAGCCTCAGTTGGAAGAGTGAATACGAAAAGTAACAAGCAGCGTTTTTAGGAACGGAAAGTTAGTTATGTTCGTTGAAAAGATACACCGACGACAGTTTCATATTCCTTAGGGTGTCAGTGCCTCGCTGTGGGAATGGGCTTAAAACTTTGATCTCGTGGAAACGGCAAAGGAAAATTTGAAGTAACTGAGAAATTGTTCCCATTTATGACCTACCTATATAGCTTTAGTTATGCACTTTTAATACTACGACCGACGGTTCTGATAATATTTAAAATAATTTATGGTAGCAGTATGCTTCATTAGTTTACATACTTCATTTAAGGTCATATTCACATTTATTAGGAAGGCTTCTCATTTTGAGTTAGGCTGTGTCTAAAGTGCTGTCCAAAAGAAAGCCGGATGGCGCGTGTATCACTGGGGAGCTCAATAACCCATCACCTCGCCTGCGTTCACGCCGCTTCGTGACGACAGTATGATGCGGCTGCTAATTACAAAACTATTAACCCACTTGGCCCCGTCGTACATGCCGCTTCGCGGCGTCCAGCCGGCAATCCCAGCCCCGCTGTCCCCCATGCACCCCCGGAAAGGGAGTCCCATACCGTTTTGTTCAGCGAAGTTTCGTCGACAATATTTGTTTTTCTCAGTGTTAATAAAAAAAAAAAAAAAAGTCGTAAATATCGCCAAATGCCTCGACAAAACAAAATGTTCGAGAAAATTAAGAAAAATGAAAAAAGTAAGCCCACACTGGGGATCGAACCCGGGTCCGCTGTGTATGAGGCAGACATCTTACCACTAAGCTACGCTACAGCCTCGAGAAACTCGTTTTGACAATTCGCTTTATATGAGACTTTTGGACGGCACTTGAAGGCGTGAGTGAAGTGCCGTCGGACGGCACTCGAACGCTCTACAAGAGCGCCGTTGGACGGTACTCTAGACACTACGTTTAATTTATGAAGAGATGTTTACGCATGTTTGTAAGAACCAAAAAAAACGAGCAGACCAAGGGCTATGCATTGGTAACTGTGGATCACTAGACTGATAGCTTTAACGCAAGTACAATCAGATAGTAGTCGTTCACTAAAACAGAAATGGCTACACTTAGAAACACATGCATAAAGAGCAAAATGCATTCAATCACAGCCAAGCCTTAAAAAATTGCAAAGCCAGCATGCCAGCATGAAAATCAAGCAAAGTAATTTTTGATGCAAGCACACCAAGGAGAAAGTTAAGCCACATAATAGCCCTTTCCATTATCATTTTTCTTCAAGCTCGGGTTCATATTAGGCCAGAGGGACCAGCATTTCAACCAGAACACGAGGAAGCCAAATTCTAATAGTTAATTAAAGCAAGAACTGCAAAAGTATTCCAAATAAATGCACGCATTTCCTCAACCTTACCATCAAATAATGTGAATTTTCAAACTGATCGAGGAGCACCTGTGCATTATACATTTAACATTTTTTTTTCAAGTAATCATTCAGGCGGTGCCCAGCACTGCAGAAATTATTCTTCCACATAAATGTCGGGCCCGAAAAGTGTAAGATAAAACATGCAAACCAGCCACCAGCACTTTTACAGAACTACTTAGGTAAAATATTTTTCAGGTAGTGCCTTACTAATGTTTGCTACATTTTACAAATTGGAAACAGTCAAGAAAAATCGGTCACAAGAATATATCTCCAACGTATGAAGTCTATGAAACAGCACCAAGTAAGAGTATATAGCTAAGAGCAATGGCTGAAAGCTATTTAAGCTATGTAAACAAAAACAAAAAACAAAAAAAGGACTATAAATTATTTAGTCGGAAATTGCAAGGCTGTTAGCCGGACAGGGCCATCGAAAAGAGTGGTAAACAAAGACATGGGAGCAAGCCAAGCGGACGGCAGAACAGGAGCACAGGCCGAGCCAAGCGAAGCCAAGGCAGCATGCCTAGCAAGAAGTGTGTGTTCACTTTTTCCCCGAGGAACATGTCCATTCTTCTGAATGGTTCTCCGTAGCAGAGCCGTTAGCCCCAGCCTCTCACCTTGACCCTCGTACAGCTGACCGTTTTTCTTCCTGCCATTCCGTTCATGGGGGGATTTTTTTCCGTGGGGGTTTTGGGGAAGGCAAGAAAAAAACGGGAAAAAAGGGAAGGAAAGGGAAGAAAAGATGAAGAGCATGTCATATCATGTTCTGAATTTAGTTTCAACACAACAAACAAAGAAGAGTTTTAGAATATGTATTTTGCTATTTCTGCACAATGTCCGATACCAGGGAAGTAAGAAGCAGGAATGGAGGGTCTCACTTTTGGTTATGCTTGTTGCTTACAATGACATTTTATAGGCTTCCACTGATGTCGACAAAAAAATCCTTCATCTCGAAATAAGCTCGAGTTTTGTGTTAGGACAAACCGGTATCAAACACTCTCTCACTACATTCTCACATGGAATTGTTGTGAGTTCACACCATGAGACGTTCACAAAAAGTAATCTTCAAGGCAACCTTTTCTGACCCAAACAAGAAACCGGTTTCCAAAATTCGCACGGGATTCTGCTGGCAAACGTCGGTGTGACAAACGACACATATTCAACACAGGCTTTTCTTTGCAAGCATCATTTCTTGTTGGATTGCTCTGCATGTATTACCCCTTGCTGTGAAGCATAAGTAGAAGTTTGATTATCACTGCAAGGCACAGTTTGCATTACAGTAATAAGCAAGGCACAGTTTGTGTGAACTTCTCAAGTAGTTTTCTAGGCTACGTCTTGCAACCTTATAGAGTTTGATGTCATGTAAACTAGCAAATGGGAGCAATAACAAATACTGACAAAATATCAAACCACAGAAATATAGAATCAGTCAACACAATATTCTGTAGAATGAATGTAAGTGTGAAAAAGGCCTCACCATTTATTTAGGAGGAAACGTTTTTGCAACAAAGTTCTTGGCAGCTACAAAATTCCTGACAGTTTTAACCATATGGGGTGACATCTAAGTGAGGGATGTAGGAAGCATAAAATTTGAGAGCTACAAAATAAGGCAGCATATATATTTTAAGGCTGATGTTAAATATCAAAATTTTGCATTTTGAAATTTAGCAAAAAGTTTGTTGTGCAGAATAGATAGATAATTTCTTCTCTTCTGTATCATTGGGACAGAAATTATACACCACACCTGTTTTTAAAGCAATCCTGCCTCCGAGATGCATAATTTATTGGCATTCTTACAATTATCGTTCTAAATGTATCAAACTATGACGGTTTAGTATGCATGACACCTCCATATTGTAGACACCGTGTGTGGGGTGAATACTGTTTTAAGTATCTGCGTCTTCAATGAGACATATCTATTTTGCTACACTGAGCGACACAGAAATTCCACAATACGAATGTATGAGTGTCTAGATGACTCACTTCATGATGCAGACGATGATGACCATCATGAGTGCAACCAGCACAAGCCCACAAATCACTCCGAAAACTATAGCAGCAGGACTCTCCGCGGTGATGTGGTTGCGATCTGCACCTGCATCCCCAAAATGACAGCACAATGTTGAAAAGGCAAACGGTGGTACATCGATCTCATTCACAACTGCGTCGCCTGTACTTCCATGCAGAAGCCATCATGGTACGACAAACAAAACATAAAGATAGTCAAAACTGGTTAGGTAGGAAGAACTTGAAAATAAACCCTTTGGAACCCTCAAAATGACAGCTAACATCTCGCTAGGAGGCTTAACAACTTCAGGGCATTTCGCTAAATCTAGCTCTTAGTGAAATGAACAAACGAAAACTCAGTCTCTTAGCAAATAATCAGCTGACACTCTGAGGTGTCCAGATTTCCTTTCAAGAATGTCCTCCAATTTTGTTTGTCCAATTTTCAGCTATAGTAGCATACTTGTATATTAAAGAATTTCACTGTACTACATGCACTTGTGACTCACGTTGAAAGATGGAGCCAGTTTTGAATCCTTTGTCACTATATCATTAGTATGATCATTTAAACGGTATTTCTAAAATGAGTACCATATTCCTGAACAGCTAGCACTAACACTGGGAATAGTCATGCACATCATACTCAAAAAATAATTTTGTTTTACAACAGAAGCTGTCTATTGTAAAGTATGATGAAACGAAGATATAGATGCAGTGAAAACAGGTTGCGGCACACTGTAATGCTGACAGAGCTCCACCAGATCCCAGTACCGAGTCACATGTATGCATACATTGCAGCGCTAAGTCAACACCAGGAACAGCAATGAGGTAGTGCTGACTTGAACGTTATTCGGCACTGATACAGTGCTGTCTCACAGCAAAAAAGTCAGCACTGCATCAACAAGGTCAGTGCCATTTCGTGCATTGACTAATAGCACTGAGGTAGTGCTGAGGTGTGCGTATGCTGAAGAGGCCTCAAAAGTAACAAATGGTGAAAAATTTTCTGGATAAAGCAGAATGCTGTGGTATGCTTACTAACCTTCTAAATACGTTCCCAGGAGAGACAGAGACAGAGGAAAAATATAAAGAAGTTAGGGGAGAGAAAACAGGCAGCGAGCATTGCAGTCAAGCCTCACATAAGTGATCCCCGTCTTTAACAATATTTCACAAACTTTTAAGGAATCCTTAGCTCGAATCCTGTATACTACTATGGCAAAGTTGCAGTTGAGATAGCACTTTCCTTTGGTCCCCTGACGTTCACTCAAGAAAGGTTTCTACTGCAGTTTGTCACAAAAATTAGTAATAAAATAATCAACACATGCCAAAAACGAATAGTCAAAAATATGTATAGAGGCTAAATGATATTGCACTGGTATAATAACATCTTGCGTCGTAGGTGATAATGTGAAAATTAAATAAGTTAGATTATTTTTTATATAGAATTGACTACGCCATACATATAATAAGTACAGATCAAGTTTCACGATTTAGGATGCATGCTGATAATTACAACATATTTTTTTCCTTGTCACAGTTTGCATCTAATGACCAAACGATTGCCATAGAACTCTTACATAACTCAAAGTGACTGACCCCAGCACACTTTGTGCCATTCACTCATTGCCCTCCCTCCCACATGCTTATTCTCCATCGAGCATAGCTTGCCTCCGAGTTGGATTTCAGCAAAAAATTTCAGCCTTTCCACTCTGGTGAAGAAGGAAGAGCAGCGGAGCTATAGCTTCTGCTCTCGGCGGTGGCTCTCTAGGCGAGCGATCTGCTCTTCTTTCTCAAGGGAATCTGAAGCACTCGACGCAGTGTAACTTTAGGCAATAGCGGCCTCGCGGTGATTACGAAACCATTCGCACTGCTGCGTCGAGTGCTTCAGATTCCCTTAAAAAAGAAGAGCAGATCGCTCGCCTGGAGAGCCACCACCGAGAGCAGAAGCTATAGCTCCGCTGCTCTGCATTGCCGTGATCTATGAGCGATGGCGGCAAGCGGACAACCGGCAAACACAACACTCTGGACAGCTACCGCCATCTATGAGCGACGGCGGCAACCAGAGTTTTGTGCCGACATTTCTTTGCGGGGGACACAATCATCAGAAAACTAGCCCTTAATAGCTCTGCTGCAACAGCAAAAAAAAGAAAGCAGGGAAGGCATAAAAGTTGTGCTGGTAGAAGAGTGTGAATATTCAAAACTTAATAATAATTCGTGAACAGTGCTTGGTTTGATTTACAGTACTTAACTGTTAGATGTATTCAAGTTTAAAATTAAAAAAATTATGAAAAAATTTCTTTAGAATTTTTTTATTTCTCGTGTCAAGCTTCACCACTTTGCACCGGCGCTCCTGTGTTGGGCTTCACCACTTTGCCCAGTGTGGGGGTGTCAAGCTTCACTGTTTTGCACCATTGTGCTAGGGGAAACGTCTGATGTATGAGACCTAAAGCCCTTTGATAAAATGCATGCTTTGCATTTCTTCCAAGTATTGATAGCCATTATTGGGCGGTTGCATGAGACGCATGCCACGAGCAAGTGCTGCACCGCCATTTGCTTCCAAGGAACGCACGAGACACCAGCCTCGTGCACTGGTGCACTCGACGCCACTTGTAAAGCAAGCTGCAAAAGCATCAAGGGGCTTTAGCTTGGTTGGCTCAATGGTCTCGAAAGGTTTGCTCACTATTTTAGGTCAGCCCTCCTTGGTTACGATAATAGTTTGACCTCCGATTTTGAAGGACAGCTTTGTAAATATGAAGGTAGAAAACTTTTGGAGGCGACATAAGGCCACCGGAGGTGAAGCCAGAAGTGTGGAGGGACACGCCCCCAACGCTGACCAAAACCAAAAGACGTTATTGGACAAAAAGGAGAGCTGACTTTGCACGCCAACAGCTGTTTTGGTCGCCCTCGGGGAGGGTGACCAAAACAGCTGTGAAGTCTGCTCTCCTTTTCGTCCAAAAGCGTCTCTTGGTTTTGGTCATCATTAGGGACGTGTCCCTCCACACTTCTGGCTTCACCTCTGGTGGCCTCATGACGTCTCCAGAAGTTTCCCACTTCCATGTTTGAAAAGGACAGCTCCAGATGCAAGAGGACAGCTCTAGCGTGTATGGTTTGTTCGGAAACCCCAACGCATTTAATGGGAGAAAGGGGGAAGGGCCCAGGACTCACCGGTCTCCACCGGGGCAAAGTAAGGGCTCTGCTGCGACAGCAGGGTCCCGTTGGATCCTCGCACGTGCACTTGCACAAAGCCCGTGTAGTTGGTGTTTGCAGCCAGCGCGCCGTCCCTCACGTACTCCGTCTCGAAGGTGGACGCAGACGGAGGCGTCTCCGATGTGTTGTGTGCCGGGTTCTCGGTCACTCCCCGCCAGAGCCGCGCGTCCTCCGTCGAGAAGGAAGGGCTCCGCAATGCAGACTCCGCGGAGCACACGCGGTTCCGGTCATCCCCCAGGACAACCTCTTCGACGAACTTGTCGCTTTTTGGAGATGAACGGGGAGAGGGTGACGTGGAGATTAATTGAGGTGGCAGTCGGTTTCGCGCCACTACCACCCTTGGCAAAAAGCAATAAGCAACAAAAAAAATTACTTGTATTAAAATTACTTGTATATATTTTTTAATACTTTTTCAAGATACAGTTTTCGTGTACTTTGTAGCTTAGCGGTGCACTGTGTACACATACTCCATACCCCCCAAGATTGTTTATAATAAAAAAAGAGAAAAACGCATTTATTAAAGTATGTCCTCAAAATATTTTTTGTATATTAAAATTAAATGAGCTTAGAAGCGCACAAGTGGAAGGTTGGGAACAACCTTCACAAGTTCAGCTGAATTTTCATGTAAAAAATGGTGCACAGTAGTGAAGGACTTCGAAAAAACTATTCAATATTCAATTAAAAAATATTCGGCCAAAAGCACTATATTCGTTCTGAGTTCGCTTCAAACTCAAAATAGACTATTCGCACGTGACTAAAAATTAAGTACAAACTTTTAGTGTATTGCTTTCTGCGAGGGGTGGGAATGTCACAGAACAGTCAGGAGAAAAGCTTGACCCGATTTGGCTTAGCTGCGTGACTGTAGGGTGACAAGCAAACACTCAGCCCGAGTCAGAAGACACCATTACAACCGCTTCTAGAGACGTCCTCAGAATGTGATTATATATAGCAGTCGCTTGAACATCCCATCGATGTCCGTAGGACAATTTGTTCAATATAAGTACTATGCATTAGTTAGGCATGTTAGTCAAATAACGATGTGATCGTTGCATCATGAGTTGCACATGATCTTTACAGTCGTGTAGATGCGCCACTAATGTCATGTGCTTGCACATGCTCTGCAGGCATGATGAGACAGTGCTCTGCAGTCTCATCATGCCTGAACTGTAGTGGTGCGTAGCATATAATGTGCCCCTATAGTTCTACTGTGAGAAATTGGTATCACAATGTAACTGGTGTTCAAGGCAACCTTTCAGTTCCACTGAACAATACCGTTACCGTGCTACTAAACTGACAAGAAAGCAATTTGGACCAGTAATCTGCAACCCCTATTACGCTTATTGAGTGTGCATTCTAGGCATGTGGGAATAGTGGATTTTGAGTTTGAAGCGAATTTAAAGCAAATACCTAGTGCATGGTTTCGGCGGAATATTTACAAATCAAATACCGAATAGTTTTTTTTTCAAGCCATTCACTACCACACACCATGCTTAAATGAAAACACAAATGAACACATGACAGTTGTTCCCAAGCTTCCACTTGTCTATTTCTAAGCTCTATGCTAATTTTAATCTTACATTATTTATGTACTGTGGCTCCAGAGAGTCCAATGCCTACATTGTGATGTTAAGTAAACGATGGATTTGACGTAAAATTAAACTTCCCAGCTATATACCTAATCAAGGGGATTTATAAATCTTCTTGCCATATATGCAAATCTCCTTTCTTCACTCTCAAATTTGAAAAAAAAAAAAAAATATATATAAATATATACAGTCATTTATTATGAACACAAGTTGTCAGTGCCTCTCTGCCTAACATATACTCTTGCATAATAGCCACGGCTTAATTTTTAATATTTTACTGCAATGCAGAGCGCAAATTCGTCTGCTTCTCGTGCAGTGGTTGCAATCACATCAAAAAGCTGAGCTCTTATTGGCTGTGATTGGAAAGATAGTGGGTAGACCTCAATGCTAGTTGCCTTGAGGTCTGCCCACTATCCTTCCAATCGAGCTAATATGAGTTTGGCGTTTTGGAGCCACTGAAAACCCTGCGAAAGCCAACATTTACAAAGTTTGTAGTTCCTTTTAAATACACGAGACGCTTTGAAGTCTGTTTTTCGCCTAAGTGCACGACTGCGATATTCATAGCTTTCTAGGCGTTGAACGCAGCAGATCGGATGCGTTGAGAGTGCTTCTTATTGTGCACTGGTGCACTGCGGAGATGCAACCGCGGAAACAAGCTCCGCTGGTGTTGCTTCTCCGCAGTGCACCGGTGCTTCATAAAAGCACGCTCAAGGGGGCTAAACCGTCGCGATCAAAATTTTCAAAAGTGGAAACAGAGAAAAAAAATTAACAAAGGACAAGTAAAAGAAGTGCACGGACACAGTGCTGACCGTCAACTGAAAGATTTTTTTCAAGCGAACCAGAAAATAAACACCGGAAGCAGAGAGGAAAGAACCGAACAAAACACAAAAAATACAACCCGATAAGAAGACTTCTACTATGTCATATCTCTTTCACACGTGCTTGCCACTGTTCTTGATAAAAAAAAGACTTTGTCAGCCCCCAAGTGCACCGACGGTGCGCTAACACATTCCCCTTCCCCTTTTGATAAAATAAAAAAGGTCTCTTCAATCTTTCTGGCGGTTTTATTTTTGTTACGCGCCAGGATCGTCAAGTCATTGAACAAAGGTGCGCAGCTGCACCTACTGCAATGTGTCGCAATCAAAACTTTGGAAAACATCAATAATGCAGTTCATCTCAAAGCGAATATCAAATAGCGTAATAATCAAAACTACTACTACAAATTCAAATATTCACACAGTCCTAGTGCATTCATAAGTGTAGTGCCACATGCCTAGGTAGTTCAGCATAGGAATAACGAGACCTCCTAAAATCATGAAGCACGTATGTAACAAAAAATTTATCTCGACGCGCAGGAACATGTCTCAAAAGTTTGACTGTGCTGTATAGAAAGATTGCCATATCCAATGATGTAGACACTTATTTGAGTGAGATTTGTGTGTGGTATGCCAACTATACTACATACTGTTCAGGACAAACACATAAATCTGACCGAACAGAACCTACCTGCTGATTGCTTCGGCAATATAGGCACCATTAGAGTTTCCCTTGTGAACCTCTTGGTAGGATGTGATGTTGAGCTGCCGCTGATCTTTGGGCAGAGACTCCAGGGTTTCCCCACGTGCTAGCTTCACCACAATTACTCGATAACATCTGTAAAGTAAAGAAAATGAAGGCACTTGATGCTTTCCGCAAACACTACTACCTAGAGCAGATAAAGTCGCCGCAGGTGCAAAAGTAACGTGATAAATTATCACTTCTTCCAGATTCAGATAGGATGACCATTGTACTAGTACTGGTGTGCTTTTGTATGATCAGCTACCACAAGTTGGCGCTTATACTACACTGACCAAATTGCCCCATTATGAGAGAGGGAATTGGTGGCCGAGTGCAGGCGCTTCGAGTGGGATCAGACATCAGTAGATCAATTGACGCTGGTCTATTGATACCAGCGGTAGTTGTTCTAGTCTGTCCATAATGTTTTCGTGGAGTGCGAGCAACAACAAGGCCCTCTGTAAAAACGTGATTAAAATAAACGACCATTCGACAAGGTGACAGTCATTTGCTAAAACGGCGTTCGATGAAACGGCGTTAAACTACCATAAACTGCCGGAAAAGCGCCCACCCCACTTCCACTGAAAACTGTGTTAATCTAGACATCGGCGCTTGTCCAATCAAATCAGGTGCTTAACATGTGATTTGCAGAATTCCCAAGTTTGGGAAATGTCAATAGTGGGCGCTCGAACGAGGTGGGTGCTTCCGCGGTATTTTACGGCAGGTAGCTCCAAATGGTGCAGTGCTCACAGAATGTTTCCGTTCCGCTCAGACACCCTCTTGAGGTGCAGCTTGAGTTGCTGCTGCCTCTTCTCCCTCTCCATTTTCTGCAGGTTGAACTTGGGAAGCTGCGCAGGACCTGCGAGCAAAGGAAAGCGACGAGCAATGAAGAAATGAGAGAAAACGCTTGATTCTTTTTCGTGAGCTTAACGTTGCAGACGCACGGTTCCGTACACTTTTACAAAATACACGGTGTCCGCTGCAGACGGGATGAAAGAATTATCTGCGGATTTCGGAAGCATGGTTGCTTCCAAAATGTAAAAGAATTAGCTTACGTCACCTTAAAGAGACACTGACAGGGTATTTATGCTCGCCAAGGTTTTTATTAGTATATGACATATAAGAGCCCAAGTACCCAGAAAACAATTCACGGCTCGAAATTTTATAGGTCACACGAAGAAGACGACCCTGGTCCCGACTTTAACTGCAAGACTTGCAAAACCCCGGCTACTTGTAAACATCTAATATGGGACTGCAAAGCAAACAAACAACTAAGAGAAGACGCACTCCTCAGCGTTCCGGAAGATGCGCACGACCTCAAACATACGAAGAGTGGGTAACCCCCCGCAAAGAAAACGCAAACAGGATCAAGATCCTGGACTCCCTACTCACCTACCTTGAACTTCACACACCTCATCTAACCCCCCTCTCCCCCTCACACCCTTCATCTTTCCCTAATCATAACGTCACAACAGATGACTTCAGTCAAGAGGTGTGCTGGAACCCAATCATTTTAATAAACGTTTTCCTGATCTGATCTGGCTCAATATTGGTTTTCTTTTCGACCACAACCGCCGATCGAGAACTGGCTGGTTTGAGTCGCGCTCACTCTCTTCTCCGTGGCCACGTGCCGTTTTCCATGGTTTAGACACAAGCACCAAATATAATGAAAGTCGTGGGTCATCGAAGGCACACACACAATATTAAAAATGGAAAAAGAAATATAATACCCATTTTTTTGTGGCTTCTAAAAAGCTGCAAATACGCTGAATGGGGAAAAAAAATTATCACAGCCACGTGACTTTTGCCGCTCTCTCCTCCTCTATATTTCTTCTTCCTCCCCAATCCAGTTTCGGTTTCGGTTTTGAACAGTTGCGTGTTTCGACTATATTAAAAATATGGGTGAGGCTGTAGCAAAATATTGATTGGGTAGTCTTCTGACACCATAATGAATCGCCTGGCAAAAAATACAAAATAAATCTTGGGGGGTGTCAGTGTCTCTTTAAAAACATAATCGCGGATTATTTTACAAATTGGTTTTAATAGGTGAAGTAAACGAGGACAAAACAATTTACAGATTTTGTTTTAACAATATGTAGAAAAAAAAGAAGACAAAATACAAAAAGTGGTGACTTCAGCGCTGTGTGTATGTTTTGTGTTCGTAATCGAGTGGGTCCATACTTAGAAGAAGAGGTGTATAAGCCACACTGTCGTATAAGACGCGCACCAGCGGTAATTTGAGAAAAAAGCCTAAACTTATACACTGAGAAATATGGTATGTATGTGACTCTTAGTCGTTTCCACTGCACAGACGTGGAAGCAACGCCGAGCTCAGAGCTCACCGATAGGTGGCGACGTGCAGGTCGACTTTGCAGTGACTCCGCTGAGGTTACCGCAGCCGGCCTTGTTGACGGTGCAGATGCGCACGGTGTAGTTGGTGTTGGGCTTGATGGTCAGCGTGTACTTGTGAGTCGTCGAGTTGACCTCGTGCGGCTCCTTGAGGCGCTCGGTGTCAAATAAGCCAGTCTCTCGTCTAAAGAAGGCGTGACCTTCCAGCGATACCTGCATGGGGTTATATGCACGATGAGGCACTTAAGAAAAAAAGAAGTGCACAACTGAGGCTCATTTGAACACTTGCATTTGCTTACGACAGTGTTGTGATCTTTTAGGACCGCTTCAGACGGGGCAATTTCTTCCAGCAACTTGATGTCGCAACACCAGCAACAAGGGCCACGCACATTCACATGCAGCAACCGAATTGCTACGATTTGTCAGCATCATCATTAAATTTTAGTTTTCTTGCGCTATTTAGACGCACAGTTACGCACTTTAGACGTGTTTCTACAGTCTAAGCTCATTACAACAGACCTGGTTACAACAGACATTTGGATATAACATACCGATTTGTGAAGTTCGGTAGGTTTTCCTCCACATACCATTGACTCGACTTCATATCTGCATACAACATACTATTTTTACAACAGACCGAAATCTCGGTCAAAATCAAGGTCTGTTATAACGAGCTTAGACTGTATATCTGTAAATGGCATTGAGAATATTAACTAATCTTTCTGAAATGCTTAATAAAAACAAATGATAAATTTCAAACCAGAACCAAGTCTTTATAGCTGTCATCATCACCGCCACAGGGTTGTCACGTGAAAATACTGTGTTCCTAATTGGCTGCTGCCGCTTCAACCGTCTCCAAGTCGCTCGTCCATTTTGAGGCGGACACGATCCGAGAAAATTAGTGTCGCAGCATCAGGATCTAGGGAAAGCCAGGGAACAACTCGCCAGCAACACCGAAATTTCTGGAAAAAGTTGCCCCGTCTGAAGCGGGCCTTACGACGAGACAAGACCCTGGCTCCATCTATGAGGTGACCCTGGAACTGCCTTTCACTACAGCGAAGGTTTCGCGGGATTATTTGCGAGGTAAAATGTACCTAGCACATACTATCAATGAGAAATGGTCATATATAACTTTTTCAAAAGCTTTTCAAGTCAAGAAATGAAGAATGATGCGCCAAAAAAATTGGTAATGTACGGAAATGCCAAATGTTCCACAGGCTGCCCAATAGATGGCGGCAGTGTGTCCTCTCATTGTAAGAGATCCCGATAGGTTTTTAGGCTAATGGTTGTAAGCAGTTGCAAGTGCGTGAGCCAGCCTTAAACCTCTTTTAGACAAAACAAAAAACTTGGGGGACGCTCAAGCTTTGCCTTTAATTGAGAGGAACGCGATAGCGCTATCGGGCCACGTTCCCAAAGCCTTCTCCTACAAACAAGCTCGCTCGTTCCCAAATCGTGTGTGCAGTCATCTAGTCGGTGGCTGTGACGTCATGACACTATCGACCCGCTAAGTTTAGCAGAAAATTTTTCACTAAACTTTGCGGGAAAATTTTCCGCTAAATTTGGCGGGCAAACTTTTACACCAAATTTGGCAGGAAAATATTCCGCTAAATTTGGCAGGAAAACTTTCTGCTAAATTTGGCGGGAAAATTTTCAACTAAATTTAGCGGACAATTTTCAATCCCAATTCAGCGGGTCGATAGGGTCATGACGTCACAGCCAGGTGTGACGTCACAAATGGCTGCGCACGTTGCATCGTGAGATTTTTTGGTCTCACCGACGCCGAATTTTCTGCCTAAATGCCATTGCGTTAAAAAAAAAGGCTTTGCCAGTACAGAAAGGATGCATGCAAGTTATGGTAGTAACAAAGTACTTTTTCGTTGGGATTAATTGTAATTGATAATTGTTTCGTTTGGCAGCACGTGCAAGATCGGGAGAGAAGAGAGAGGTTTGCGAAGTGACCTTGTATCCGAGAATGGTGCCCCGTGCATCTTCTGGGGGCTCCCACGTGATCACGCTGTAGGTCATGTTCATTTCCGGATTGGCGAAACAGTGCATCTCAACGTTCTGGGGTGCACCAGCCACTGTTGGAAAAGCAAAAAACGTAAAGAAATAAACGATTAGGAGGGGTCATCCAGATAACTTTTTTTTTAAAAACAACTCATCCTGCAGACGTTGATGTGAGATAAAGAGATAAAGCCTCCGAGACACAATCGTTACGGTAAGAGCTGTATGCATTTAATTTCCGCAGTTCTGACAGATAATTATGCAGCACAGTGCTAATTTTTATAAAAATTATTTTATGGTAAATGGCACAGGTTTAGTGGGCAGAGTGACCAAATATCAGCAAAATAAAATGCTATATCAGGAAGTTCTAATTTCTATGAGAGGTGTGCTCTATGAGAGAGGGTGTCGTCAGTAGAAAGCAGCTTTTCTGAAAGTGTTTTGTCCCCAGGACATGTAAGGATTTGGTTATGTATATTCAATCAGCTACAACAATTTCAAATAATTTGTTGGTTCAAGGAATCAGACAATTTCTTAACGACAATGCAATAGATCAACTCGAATTTTTTTCAAGATTATGCACTTTAATGCTAAAGGTGTTCGACACAAATTAGAAACTAGAATGTTTAAGCTACCAAGCCATATGTGTTTGTAATGTTTCAGCTGCAGCAACGTCTAATAAAGTTATTTAATTTGTGCAACAACTAGAAACTTTGACTGGACACTACATTAACATGAAACAAGTTAATGCTTCATTTCTCTAGCTTTCACAAAACAAGATTCTCCAGAAAAAGTGTGCATGAACTCTAAGTCGTATATCCTGAACTTACTTCCATCTGCAGTGCTGACATCCAACTGATCTGACCAATTCCCGCAGCCAATAATGTTGCAAGCACGCATCTGGGAGTGGGAAAGTAGAAAATATCACCATGTATGTATCTACAGCTCGACGGAAAGAATGTGACACAACATTATCAGAAAAAAACACTCAAAAGTGAAATCAGGGTCACAGTGACAATACAGCACCCACAAGAATGTGGAAGCATGTGCAATTTTTCACAAGTTTGGTTATGAATAAAACATTTCATTATACAATTAAACAATTCATTACACACTTACAACATGTGACATGCACTGCAATATTGCAACATGTAACATCATGATGTTTATTACAACAGTGTAAAAATAGAGCATTCTATTAATGTTGCACAACTACAATGTTATATGTTGCAACATTGCAATGCTGTACGTCACAACATCGCAATGTATATTGCATATTTAAATGCAATGTTGCTTTGCTTAAACAACTCTTTTTTCAAAAGTCATGGATTTGCAAGTTTACACTGCTGAAATGGCTAGATTGTTAATGCAATCCTAAGCTCAAGCTAGTATAAGAATGCATAAGAAGAATGTAATGTTAAGGCTGCATTAACAATGCAGCTCTTCTGAAGTTGCACTGCTAGAACAACACTTGTAGCAACATACTCTTGCAATAGAATAGGTTTTGTTGAAAAAGTTATTTCGGCAAGCAAATTTGTATTGAAACATCCAACATATACTGCAATGTAGCAACATGCAGTATTGCAAAGTTACAATTTTTTCTAACATCACAATTAAAAATGCAACATACACTGCAATTCCACAACATGCAGCGTTGCAATGATGCATTGCTTCACAACCCCAGACTGAAAAATGCGACATACATGACAATGTCGCAACATGCAACATTGAAATACTGTATTACACTAAAACACTATGATTTTGCATTACATCGTAACATTTGCTACGTCGTGACATAACAAGGCAATGCCATTGAAGTGCGGGAAAAAATGCAATCGGATATGAACGAGCAACTTTTCGTCACTTGTTTGACCCACCTGAAAGACATATTGCTCCCCGGGCGTGAGCCCAACGTACACATACATGTGCTTGAGCCTGTTCTGCGGTTCTGCCGACAGTGTGGTTTGGTTCCTGTGTGTCTGGCCTGGCCTGAACAGTTCCAGGTTGTACTGGCTGATGTTGGCCCCATTGTCGTGGCTGGGCCTCCGCCAGGCAAACACCAATGTTTCGTTTGTCGTTGCCAACAGGTGGACTTGATTGATCTTTGGAGGTACTGAAAGGGGGAACGCCAACATCCGTGACAGCACCACATGCATCACAGCGCATTTGTGCAAAAGGTTGCACCGACCTAGCCTGTGACTTTATACTGGTCGTTTGCAAGAAAAGGGAACCGCGTTTTTGTAGCCACAAAAACAAACTATGTGTTGCCGAGCTTCCGCAGCATTCGTTTCATGCCATTAAACTTTTGTCTACCCCTTCGTTAACAAGCCATACTGCCCAAATTACATTTGTCATCAGTTCTTCAGTTTCCCAGAATAGCCTTTCAATTTGAAAAAAGAAAATCTAAAATTTGAAATTTAAAAAAAAAAAAAATTGTGAAGAAAGTTATTTTGACATATTACTATACTTCGCTTCAACATAACTTAGCAAAGGGTGAATGCTACTGCCCCTTTGAGTCGTTCATTGCATCAGAGGGAGACACAAGATTCTACCAGGGTTGTAAAGTACCTAGGTACAAGTAACTGTAAATTGGTATCTAGGTACTGTTGTTGTACCTGAGGTACAAACCTAGGTACTTTCATTTCTCAGTATCTGTATCTGTATCTTAGGTACATTTTCCAGTAACTTGTAACTAAGTGAAGTTACGTTTTACAGGTACTTTTCTATTCACTTCGTCAAAATCGTAGAAAATACAATATAACATATAACTGAAAATAAATTATAATTACAGTCGTAAAGCAATTTAACATCACATAGTGTTTCCACGCAATAAATCGAACTCAAATTTTGCACTTTACAAAACTGAAAATGTTTGTGAAGAAAAAAAACTGGGAGGACGATTAACTTTCGCCTTTAAGAGTTGAACGCGATAGGGTTATCGGGCCCCGTTCGCATGGCCATCTCAATCGCTTCTCATGCTCTTGAGTCACACAACGACCTAGTAGTTCTTATGATACAACACTCCCGGCGCGATCGAGGAGCTTTTGCCAGTGCTTTGATGCCATTATACACCGCAAGGTTTACTTATGTGTTTGCTCGGCACGCGCTAACAAGACTCGATGCAATAATGCCTTTACCCTGACACAGACAGACATCGAGGCACTCTAATGACGGCAGGATCGCAGTGCCATTCCCAAGCCCTCCGTTGCCTAGTCGGTAGCATGTCTGGCTCGCAACCGAAGGGTCGTGGGTGCGATCCTGCGTAAATTCTTCAAATTTTACTTTAAGGCAAATGAATTAGTTTATCAAGTGGGATCATTTGAAACATGCGGCGACCATTAATTTGTATGTCTTTAACGGGAGGCACTCACTTGATCGAATGACATTTTAGCGAACGCCCACGTTTCACCGAATGACACTTTAGCGAATAGTCGGACGCCGCGAAGCGGCGTTTTCGGGTGGGCCAAATGGGTTCACATTTTTGTAATGAGCCGACACAGACTGTCGCCGTGAAGCGGCGTAAGCGCAGCACGGCGGATGGGTTTACGCGCACCCCCGTTATTCGCTAAAACGTCAATTCGCTCAATTGTCGCTGTTCGCTAAAATGTCATTCGCTCATGTGATATGGACCCGTCTTTAACCACCTTCATTCCACGTGTGACGTCACGTTTCACATGAGCACTGTGGGTTGTTTTAAATTCCTGCGCGAAGTCATGTGGCTGTGACGTCACGACCCTATCGACCATTCAGGAATTTCCCGTCACGCCACCGACGCCACCGACATCGACGGATTTTCTGTGACACGAGCTCCTAAACGCGCTCGCGTTAAAATATTCTCTTCCTTCCTAAAAACGAAAGAAAAAACGTGAAAGCTTGAAGACTTTCGCTCGTCGTTGCGTTGCGAAGGTTAGGTGCGTGTGCACTCGACTCTTCGTTTCTCCATGCGGCCGACGTCTTCTGGGCCCGCCGATGGCTTCGATGCCAGTGCTGGCGCTGAAGGGCAAGCCACGTCAACAAGCGAGTTTGAGCGGGACGTCGTAAACAGTGGAAGCTGTGTCCTCGGTGAGCCAATTGGAGCGTGAGAGTAAGGCACGTGAGGACTTAACTCCGATGTGAACATCTGTGCAGCGCCGTCACGTGCCTCACTCCAGTGACCTTATTGGCTTCCCAGGCCCTTCTGTTTTGCCATTTGCCAACTTCTACCGAGTTGGAGGCTCCTCCAGTGGCTGTTTCTCGCCGACTGGCTCCGGCTTGTCGGGACTCTCGGGCGCCACTATCCGGGCCCGGGCGCCCGGGCAACTCGGGCTCTATGCTAAGCGTGCCGCCGTGGCGAAGAAGAGCAGAAGGAAAAACAAAAACAGAGGTCTCTCGGAAACAACAACAATGAAGGCTACGTGGCCACGTGGCTACGTTACGTGCTGCCTTCTCTGGTCGAGTGTTGAGTCGGTTGAGTCAGCCCCATTGTCTTTGGTTGCCTGGTTGACTTGCGGACGCAATTTGCCTTCATCGTCATGTCTTCGATCATCAATGAGACGGCCATCGTCAGTAGCGTAAAAGAAGGCGAATCAGACGTACCATGGCCCTTTTATAGGGATTATTTTAAACTCGTGAAAACGAAAGAGAATGGGAACATTGATGTTAGGTGTCTGAAGTGTGCCCCGAAACTCAAGATCATCTCGGCGACCGTCACTAGCACGTCTAATGTCAGAAAGCATCTGATGGTAAGTGGTCCATATTACCTACTATATGAGCGAATGACGTTTTAGCGAATGACACTTTAGCGAATAGGAATCACTTGAGTGAATGGACGTTTTCGCGAATGACGTTTTCGCGAATAAGTTGTTTGTAGCCTGTAGCCCGACCCACAACAATTATTTGTAAGCTGCCTTGTCATTGGTCAATTAGATATCGTCTTCGTTTTAGTTTTACTGAAAGCAACCACTTTTTTCCTTTTTAATGCCCGCACGTCCGGAATTTTCCGCCGCTGTTGACCATATTTGGCGTCTGGTAGAAATATTGTTTTCGTCTCAAGTGCTAATGCTGAAACCTAGTCGGACTAGTGTCCTGCGCCACTGAGCTGTTCTGATACGGTGCATTAAGTAATAACTAGTCATGCTTTGCTTATTCCAGAGGTCTCACAAGGAAGCACTAAAGAGTGTCGACAAGAGCAAGACGAATGTCACCGGAGTAAAACGGAAAGCCGAGGCACCCAAGGAAAGACCCGAATGTAGCACAGGGCCTCCACAACATAGAATAGCAGCAGTCCAGCCGTCAGTGGCAGACTACATCAGGAGCTCGAAGTCCCCGTTCGGCCAGAGTATGAGTACTTAGATTATCTGCCCTTGATGTTTGTATCCTTCTACTGCTGCATTAAGTTTTGACAACGAAGCCTGCCAGTTTTGTTGTGCTTAATTATGTGAAATGAAGATTTACATATCTAAGGTCTCCCAATACTATTTTCCGTACGTAATTATAACTGTGACTCTGGAAGTAGTATTTGTAGGGGATGTTTTAGAAACCAGGAGGGAGTTTCTTCAGGCGTAGCCAGGGGGTTGCCCCCCCCCCCCCCCCCCCCCTCAAATCTTGTTTTGCTGGGACCTCCTTCCTCCCTCCCCCACCTATAGCATTGTGTCATAGTCGCCCCACCCCCTACCCTGCCCGCCCTCCCGCCCGCAACAAGATCCTGGCTACGTGCCGGAGTTCTTTAACATAATTGAGTGTTGACAGACGGAAAGTTGTCTACAATACATTCTAAGATGCATTCGTACTGCTACCGAAGAGCAGCCCTGCATTTATTGAATGAACTGATATTTGGTTTTCAGATGCATTAGACAAAATGGTTCAGGAACTGGTTGTAAATGCCAACCTGCCGTTCTCTTTCGTGGAACAGAGGAGTTTCAGGCATCTGATGCAGTGCGGCTTCCCTGGCCGTCACATGATGAGTCGACCCAAGTTGATGAGCGAAATAAGTAAGGATTCGGCTGAGACGAAGGAAGTGATAAGAAAAAAGCTTGGCGATCTTCAGTATGTTTCTTCTACTGCGGACTGCTGGTCACTTCATAAGAGGTAACTGTAGTGGTTTTTCTTCATTATGCGGTATTCTCAGTGCCATAATTTATTTTGGTGTCTCAAGGAGTTACCTTGGGGTGACAGCACATGGGACCAACCCAGACACGCTGGAAAGGTGTTTTTTTGTGTTGGGCTGTCGTCACATTCGAGGAAGGCACACATTCAATGTTCTTGCATCTACGTTAGAAGGCGTATACACAGAGTACGATATCAGCGACAAACTAACCTGTACCACAACAGACAGCGGCTCCAATTTCATAAAGGCTTTCAGGTGAAAATGAACTCTTTGATATTTCTTACTAGAATATTCGAACAATTTCGCCAGAATAGATGTTTATTTTTTATTTTATACAGCCATTGTGGGCGCCAGTATGAAGACTGCACAGACACATCATCGGAGAGTGACATAGAGAAGGAAATCTGCGCACCTGTTCCAATCTATAACGCCCTCGAAGCTCGTGACCAATCTGATGGGGTCTACTCACTTCCTCGCCACCAGCGCTGTGTGTGCCATATGCTGAATCTGATCGCAACGAAGGTAAATAGGCAAACTCTTACAGCGGCAATCGGTTGATGTTACTTCTAATTCTGCAGGACGTGTAGAACGCTGAAGAATCGTCGCCGCAGCTGAAGAAGCAATAAGGCAGACTTTCAGCAAGTGCTCGGCTTTATGGAAGAAGCAAGCGAGGTCTGATGTGGTTTCTGACGTCATCTCTTCAAGCTGTGAAGGATATTTGCCCACGCCTGTCCTCACGCGGTGGAACTCTACATACGATTGCCTCAAATCGCTTCACGAAATGCATGTTCACAGTGAGGGAAAGTTGAAGGACGTTTGTGAAAATTTTAAAATTCCGCGATTCACGAAGTCAGACATTGACTTTATTGATGAGTATGTTCAGGTGTTTACACCTCTCGCAAAAGCTATAACTATTCTCCAGCGCGAAAACAGCATGTTCATGGCATATCTCCTGCCTACAGTGGCTTCACCTCGCAAAAAAATGTCCGCGTTGCTGACGGAGAACTTAAGGTACTGCCGCCCGGTGGTCGAGAGCTTAATCGCGGCGATCAATAAGAGGTGTGCAGGTATGGAGAAAGAAAAACATTTGATAATATCTGCCGTATGCCATCCAAAATTTAAGGTTGCATGGATAGACAACGAAGTGGAACGGAAGCGGGCCTTGGATTATCTAAAGAACGAACCTATGCGAACATCAACTATAGAAAAAGCGTCGTCAGGCGAACAAAGTGGTGAGGATAAAGAAGACTGTGAGCACTTCATTAACTTCGAAACATCGTCCTCATCTGCTTCATGGGAGCAGGAGTTCGTACAGTACACCGAACTTGCTCCGACAAGAAGTTTGGACTGTCTCAAGCGCATGCCGCTGCTGAAAAGCGTATTCTTAAAATTCAACACAGGGCTTCCAAGCAGTGCGACGGAGGAGCGCGTTTTTAGCATAGGAGGAACAATTATTGCTACCAAACTGCGATCGAAGATGTCGGATGAACATTTCGAAGAAGTCCTGATTCTGAGGTCAACTCGAGCACTCAAGTCAAAAAGACAAAGTCTTCAAATTCTCTGGTGAGAGTGTTTTGCCTTATTTCTCCCATTGACACCAATAAAGCACGTTTATCAAACTTGTTTTTGTGTACATCCCAGTATACAAAGGATTTACTTCCAATAATAATGTGACAAATTTGAGAAAAATACTTGACGTGAAAATAACAAGTACCTTTGAAGTAACTGTACCTGTACCTAGGTACATTTTTAAGCGAGTAGCTAGATACGCACCTAGGTACATTTTCGTATGAGTAACTGTAACTGTATCTTGGGTACATTTTTGAAGTAACTTTTACAACCCTGGATTCTACCTTACAAGTTTGGACAGTGCTGTCGAACTCACAAACTAAAGAAAGAGGAAAGCCACGCTTGTACGAATTTTGAGCGATGCTCTTATCTCCTAGGGGGAGAATAGAGAGGTCTGGAACACATGAAAGAGGGTAAAAGTAAAAGGGAATTTCTTTTTCCCCTCTTCTCCAACTGCTTGGTTTATGCCCCCCCTCTTGCCTCTTTACATACCCTTGGTCAGGGTTGTCAAGTGCTTTGCCTCCGTCGCTCTGACTGGCTCAAAGGGGTCGTAGCATTCGCGTTTTGTCAAGCTACTGAGGAACTAAGTATAGTTCAGCTGTGTTGAACAATGTGTTGAACCGATTTTAGGCATATTTGCGATCATCAATATTTCGCAGGCCTTTGAAGCCTCGAAGTTCACTTCCTGAGCGGTTCCTCATTTCAAACTGCAGTCTGCTCACCGTCTGGAGGCATGGTGATGTTACGCTGCTCCCAGGGCCCGTTGCCCACCGAGTTGACGGCGGCCAGGCGAAAGCCGTACGTGGCCCCCGGAGCCAGGTAGTGCACCAGGTAGGAGGTCATGTTGGGAGGCACTGCGTTGTGCACGTCCAGCCAGTCGGCCTCGGTGCTGTAGTTGCGCACCTGGAACCGATGTAATGTGAGGAGGTCAGGCCGACCGGAACGATCAATCGACGTCGGAAGAGGACCTCGAGCAACTGCGGCTCGATCGTGCAGAAAGCATCTCCGCAGTGACGATGCTCGTTTTCACGTTCCACTGCAGACACGGGCGACACACTAAAGAATCGGCTTGTTCCAGGTCTGACAGCCTAAAGGCCCTTTCACACCCTCGCGTTTGCTTACGACCGAGTTCTCGCTATGTCTTAAGATAGGAGGACACGCTGGCACCACCTATAAGATGATCCTGCAACTGCCTTTCACTAGGGTAAAGGTTGTGCGGCGTTTGCGAGATCAAATGCACATACTATCTGTGAGAAATGGTTGCTTATAACGTTGCCAAAAGTTTGTCGAGCCAAGAAAGGAGGAAGGATGCGGAGTATAAATAGGAAATATACGGGAATGCCAAGTGTTTCACGGGTGCCCATAGATGAAGCCAGTGTGTTCTTTCATAGTAAAATTTTTTTAAAGAGGTTTTAAGACCCACGGTTGAAGGAAGTCACATGTGTGTGAACCAGCCTTAAGGCCCGTTCACATATTTGCTACTTCTTAAGACCGAGTGCCTTGGAACCTCTTAAAATCTCTTACGATGAGAGGACACACTGGCGCCATCTATTGGGTAGCAGTGGAAACTTGGCGGTCCCGCATATTTTCTATTTCTCTCGTGCTTCATCCTTTCTTTCTTGGTTCGAAAAACTTTTGTCAACGTTATAAACGACTCTTTCTCATAGGTATTATGCACATTTGACCTCGGAAATCCCTCAAAGCCTTCACTCTAGTAAAATGCAGTTCCAGGGTCACTGCATAGATGGCGCTAGTGTGCCAGTGTGTTCCCTCGTCCTAAGTAATTTTAAGAGGTTTCAAGGCACTCAGTTCTAAGGAGTCGCAAGTGTGTGAATGGGCCTTTAAAGTGACTGAAAGGGTGTTTATGCTCGCCGAGGCATTTATTTGTACACGACATATATGAGAGCCCAGCTACCCAAAACACAATTTGCGGCTCATAATTCATTTTTTCTTCTTCCCGAAAACTGCCGATCGAGAACTGGCCGGTTTGAGTCGCGCTCGCTGTTTTCTCCGTCTTCACGAGCCGTTCAGACACACATACCAAATATAATCAAAGTCATGGGTCATCGAAAGCACACATTCAATATTGAAAATAAAAAAAAATATACAAAACCCATTTTGTGTTACTTCAAAGAAACTGCAAATACATAAAAAAAGAAGGGTTGCACAGAGTATTGGAAGTACATGCACTGCATAATTCTTAAGATGGCGTCGTATCGCTGGAGTTGCAGTCTGGATGAAGCGGACTAAGTGACGGCTATGGACAACGGGCATGGGGCCTCTACTTTAGAACTGTCGTTGGCTGTACCAGCAAATCTGTCTAGCATCAAAAAATACATTTTTTAGCAATCAAAACAATTACGATGTATTCCCTACAACACGCCCGACCACCAAGCTGATTCGGATGAAGACGTCGTTGAGTCGTCGCCCCTTCTCCTGGCTGAAGACATTGCTCGTCTTACGAATAAGGACGTCCGCACGCTTTTTGTCTGATTCGCATGGCCCAACATTAGCACGGCCGAAGAAACGAAGGAAAAAAAGAAAAAGAAAATCTGGTCGGCTGTAGCCACGAGACCTCCAGCAACTCTCTCCTCCTCTACAGTTCTCCCTTCTCCCCAGTCCACATGTTGTGGCCATTAACTCCGTGCTCATGTTTCGCTTTCGGTTCCGAGCAGATGCATTTTTTTACTTTATTAAAAATATATGTGACTCTGTGGCAAAATATGATTGGGTAGTTTTCCGACACCATAATAAATTGCCAAAAATCAAAAGTTTGGGTGTGCTAGTGTCTTTATAAGGGTGTTGTAGCAACACCCTTGAAGCCAGTACACACATCCATCTCAGTGCTTGCATAATGTACGGTCAGTACCGCATCAGTGCTACTGTGACTAAGCGCATACAGTAGCAGCAAGTCAGTGCTGTTGACTCAGCACCGAGTTAGCACTGCATTGTTTGTGAATGCAAGAAAATGTTACATGTGACATGTATCAGAGAGCTGATACAGTGCAAAGTCAGCTAAGGAGGGGGGGGGGGGTCTGTGTGTGCGTGCGTGCGTGTGCGTGTGTGTGTGAACACTCCTTTAAGTGCTTGTGAACATCCTGAAAATAGCGTAATGGCGATCTGAGCATATATATATATATATATATATATACATATATATATATATATATATACAGGGTGTTTTTTTTTAAGCTTAACAGACTTGTTTAAAAAAAGCCGTGAAAGTTACACTTATGCCGCTTGTGGAGGTGAGTTATACGGCCAGGGGGACATATTATAGAGGGCTAATCGTAATGATCAGTCGGCAAATTAACTAAAATTCGTTAATTAACTTTTTAATTAATGAAAATAGACACATGGTTCCAATTAGAAACTTGCTCAGCGTCATCGAAAACCCCTAAATCAGTCATTTTCAGAAAGACTTTGAGCGCGTGAGAAGCGTAGTATTGCACTCAAGTTACCACTCGTGGAGCAGGTACAAGGCTGGGGATAGATAAGAAACGGAAAAATCGCGCGGGTGCCTTATCGCAACCTCTAGCTTTGTACCTGCTCCACGAGTGGTAACTTCAGTTCACTACTACGCTTCTCACGAGCTCAAAGTCTTTCTGAAAATGACTGATTTAGGAGTTTTCGACGACGCTGAGCAAATTTCTAATTGGAACCATTAGTCTATTTTCATTAATTAAAAAGTTAATGAACGAATTTTAAGTAATTAGCCGACTGATCGTTACGATTAGCCCCTTATAATATGTCCCCCTGGCCGCATAACTCACCTCCATAAGCGGCATAAGTGTAACTTTCACGGCTTTTTTTAAACAAATCTGTTAAGCTTAAAAAAAAACACCATGTATATATATATATATATATATATATATATATATATATACACGACCAAAAAGTTCACAAGAGGCACACAGTGCATAGAGTCGTCACATGCATGTCACATGCACAGAAACACTAATACAGACTCAATGAAGAGTGTACGAGACCTGTACAATGACCTCCTGACTGCTTGTCTGCCTTATACACTTGACAACTGAACGAGCCCGCTTTACAGCTGATTGTTTCCAGTTACGAAGGTTATAGGTATGTTGGCTTGGTCTAGTCAATATTTTACATAAAGGTTAATATTTGGAAGTTCAAGGAATGTATCTCCAACATAAAAACTATTTGTAAAGGCAATAATTAATCGATGCAATTGCTACAACAACTTTCACTAAAGCCATGGGCGTACCAACCGGGGGGGGGGGGGGGGGGGCAAGGGGGGTGCTTGCCCCCCCCCCCCCCCCAATTTCTCAAAGTGGGGGGCAAGACATGTGTTTTGCCCCCCTTGAAACAGCCACCACTGGGCAGGGCAAACACTGTCTGGCAGCGCCCAAGGGATACCAAGGCCCCTGGCCCTGGGGGGGGGGGGGGGTAATCAGGTTTGCCCCCCTACTCAAAAACAAGTTGGTACGCCACTGATTAAAGCTGTTTGAATCGGGTGCAAGTTGGCTCGCCGCGATACCCCAGAGCACCCTTTTCCGTTCCTTTTTTACACCCTTCAAAAATTAGGGGTTTTTCATGCAACAGCACCTTATTAATTTAAAAGGGTTCTGTTACACTACACAAGGCGGCTCAAAAAGTGATGCATGTGTATAAGTCTTATTAAAAGCCCAGCATGTTGGTAAGGTTCAACTTATACATACATAAGAATAAACCAATAGGACAAAGCACAGGACATGTCATCTTTCAACAAACAAGAATAAAACAGAACTGCCGCCCCAAAGACGTGAACGAAGGAAAGGACATTTTCCTTTCCTTCAACAATTTTTATTTCTCTCCTTCCAAGATTTGATGACGCCTTTTTTTTTTTTTTGGGGGGGGGGGGGGGTGCAGTTCTGTTTCATTCTTGCTCATTGCTAGTTCAGAAATGTCATTTTCTGTGCTCCGTCCTATTTGTTTATTATTTCGTGTTTAAAGTGTGAGTCTCAGAGTACCCTTTTTACACCCTTAAGGGTGTAAAAAATCATAAGGTATATATATGTTCATGTGTTTTTCATCGTGTGGACCAGGACTCTCCAAACGTTTTGGCTAGGGGGCCGGATTGGGGACCTGTTGCAGTCTCGAAGGCAGGAAATTAGATGATATACTGGATAAATAAGCATTTAAATACAGAAATGTAGTCTAAAAAAAAAATTAAAAAAGTGTAATACATATATTTCAATTTAAAGTGTGCTATTTCACTATTTATGACATTACCAAATAATTGCGACCCTGAGAACTCACTACACATAAATGAAAGTTACATGTAACTTTGGCAGAGTCACATATAGGCAGGAGACTGATGAAAGTGGTTCCTCCGGTTGCAAACCACCCCGAAGCGGATTGCAACCGGAGGAAAAGCTGCACTTCCAGTATAGCAAATGCCGTGCACGGCATCTGCTGCGTCCTGTTTGGACAGCCCTTTAGTAGTAGTCAGATTTCTTGCGAATTGGAAGAGCGTCCCGGTCGACAGGAAGGGAAGAACAAGACCCGCGCAAGTTCAGGAGCGCCATCATCTTCTCTGACCCGAGATACTCGAGAAGAGCCAATACCACCTCGAAGCCAAGAGGCCTAACGCCGTGACGTCATAAATAGTGGATTCAGGCAGCGCCGCCTAGCTTGCGTCAGCGTGATCGCCGCTTGGGGGTCGGGGATCCGCTAACGATGACGTCACGGCGCCAGGCCTTGTCCTTTGGGCGGTATTGAAAGAACAGGGAGCAAACGAAGGAAGACTCGCCTGGAGGTGGTATCGCGAGACGGGCTGGTTGCCCGAGTGTCGCACCCTCCAGCTCAGCTTGGCCGTCCTCGCGTCCTCGGCCTTCAGCGACGACAGGTTCACTTCGGGGGACTCTGCGTGCGGTCCAGCGGGCAAACGAAAGGAATGCAGTACACTGAGCGACAATGTAACGCAAACACACCATCGGCGTTTTATTTTTCTTTCGCATTTTACTTTAAAAGTTTTGCATGTCTGCAAGCAGCCAAGAGAGGCACGGTGTCTGAACAGCGCCGCCTCGCCACGGAGCATGTGTGTCGAAGGTTCGCTCCCACTTCTGACAAACTCCGTGAAATGGCGCAGCATGACAGGAGCTCGAGGAACTGTCCTCATTCGAGCATAGGTTGTCAAGGCCGCGAGGCGCGCGACTGCGCCTGCGCGCACAGCCCCAACCCGTTATAGGCCCTTTGTGAGGAAATGCGCGAAGCCAGCAGAGTGGAATTTCGATCCCCCTTTCTGGTCTTGTCTCAACACCTGTCTTTTATTCCATCGTGGACGCACAAAAGCAACCTCGATGAAAACGACAAGATTGGGTGTCTCTGAACACGCTCCACAACTTTTGGAGTGTTGGCCCACAATATAATATTTAAAAATGTTAGCCAAATAATCTGCTTTCATTAGACAACTTAGCATACCGCAATATATATATATATATACTGTAAACGACTTAATTTTCGCGAATCGCCTACAATTCGCGAAAAATAGGTCCCGCGAACAATTCCAGTAAAATGCCAACACATTAGAATCTATATTGAGATCCTCCCGCGTCGCGAAAATTAGAACCCGCGAATTATTCTAAAATTTCAGCTTTGACCTAAATCGCGAAATATTGAGCCCCCAAAAAATAAGTCGCTTACAGTATACAGTAAACGACTTAATTTTCACGGGCTAAAATTTTCGCGAATCGGGCCAAAGCTGAAAATTTCAAATGGTTAGCGGGTTCTAATTTTCGCGAATCGAGTGTAGCCTCCGTAGCGTTCACATATTGCCCGAATTGTTCGTGGGACGTATTTTTCGCGAATTGTAGGCGATTCGCGAAATTTTAGTCGTTTACAGTACATACTGTAAACGACTAAATTTTCGCGAGGACCTAATTTTCGCGAATTTCGCGAATCGCCTACAATTCGCGAAAAATACGTCCCGCGAACAATTCTGGCAATATGTGAACGCTACGGAAGCTACACTCGATTCGCGAAAAGTAGAACCCGCGAATAATTTCAAATTTTCAGCTTTGGCCCAATTCGCGAAAATTTGAGCCCGCGAAACTTAAGTCGTTTACAGTATATATATATATATATATATATATATATATATATATATATATATATATATATATATATATACTGTAAACGACTAAATTTTCGCGAATCGCCTACAATTCGCGAAAAATGCGTCCTGCGAACAATTCCGGCAATATATGAACGCTACGGAAGCTACACTCGATTCGCGAAAATTGAAACCGGCAAATAATTTCAAATTTTCAGCTTTGGCCCGATTCGCGAAGATTTGAGCCCGCGAAAATTAAGTCGTTTACTGTATATATATATATAAAGCTTGCTCAATAAGACCGCAAATCATACTACGTT
This sequence comes from Ixodes persulcatus, assembly GCA_013358835.2. NCBI lineage: Eukaryota > Metazoa > Arthropoda > Arachnida > Ixodida > Ixodidae > Ixodes > Ixodes persulcatus. The sequence continues at coordinate 427,072 of JABSTQ010010199.1, forward strand.
GGTTCGGATTTCTTTCTGGAAGTGTTGGCACAAGTTAGGTAAAACACCCCGTAGAATGTTTTCGAAAGGGGCGACCGCAGGCCAAAATTTAATTATACAGATCCACTAAGCCATCAAGATTAGAGGATAACTCCTCCACATGCCCGTTCGGTGGTGACGGGGAAACAAATGCCTTGTTTACATATCCCGTCAAAGGATAGAAGGTACGATGTCACTAATATGCAGTTTCTACCCTACTCCGCAGCCCCCGTTCGCACGCGGATGGGGAGAGAGTGTTAGCGTCTCGATTAACGCCCGTTTACACCCTTGCGTTTGCTTTGGGACCGAGTTCTTGCGATCTCTTACGACGAGAGAGAATACACTGGCACGTTTCGCGGTATTCGCAAGACTGTCTGTGATAACTTGTCGTTTATAACAATGTCAAATTTTTTTTTTTTCAAGTTAAGAAAGAAAGGACGATGCGCGGAAAAAATAGGAAATATGGGGAGACTGCAAAGGTGTCACGGCTGCCCGACTGATGGCGCCAGTGTGTCCTCTCGTCGTAAGACTTTAAAGGCCGACGTACACTTCGCGCTTTTCACTTTTGCCCACCCCCTCCGCTTTTTACCTTGCCTCAGCTTGGCTCCCCTCACAGCTTAGGAGAGGGGATTGCTAAAAGGATTATCTTCCCTGCAGAAAACCGAGGTTGTACGTCGGCCTTTAAGTATGTTTGAGGCAAATGGTCGTAAGCAGTCGCAAGTGTGTGAAGCAGCCTTTCCCTGCGGCACAATGACATGGGTCACGTACGCCTTATCACGTTAAGCCAACAGCTGCGCTCCTCTGCTGACACTCTCTCCGATGGCTTTGGGCTACTGTGCGACCACCAGGAGCCAGCAAGGAGGTCCGTGCGAGGGTTCTCGTATAAAGTCGTCGCTTTCAAACGCCCATCGCCAGTTCCACCAAAAAAGGTACAATAGTCGGCCGCTAGGTGGCAGGCAGTTCGCGCGCATGCGCACTGTAGGGCCCACTCACCCAGAACTAGGACATCCTGAAGAGCCATGGTCACGTTGTACTCGTTGGCCGCGTAGCAGACGTACGTGCCATTGTCTTCTCGCCGGAGGGACTCAAGCGTCAGCTGGGCCTGGTACGTCACCTCTGAGATCTGCGTCACGTTCGTCTCCCGCTTCAGGCTGGCGTCGCTGCTGGTCGCGTTGTTGTTGTTGATGACGACGCTGCTGCTGTTGCTGTGGCCGGTCCCGTTGGTCGCTGCTGCGTCGTCCGGGGCACGCGACCAAAGCAGGGTCGTCACGGCGGGATGGCCCGTGGCCAGACATGTTAGTGTCACCGACGAGTTGGCTTCGGCTTCCACCACACTCTGCTCCACTTCCACACTGACCGGAACTGCACAAAAATGAAAAAAAAAAGAAAAAAAAAGTATGAGTAAACGAAAGCCCACGTCTGCGTACTTCGTGGTCTTGACGAAACGCCCCAGTTCGCCCCCGAGCTGACAACACGGTAGGAGCAACGAGCTCGTTGGGCCATGTAAAAAGTCGATCTTTCGCCACGTGATCATACCCTCGCCCATACTCACGCGCAGAGAGCGGGGCCAGGTGATGAGGGGGAGGAGCTTGATTCGTCCGGCGAACGCATGGCTCCCACCCCACTGTCGGCATAGTGATGAGCGCAGTATAAGTAGGTCAGACAAACAAAGCAAAAACTTAAATTCGCGCGCGCGTGTGCTTGCGCAAAGACAAACATCGCGGCGAGAAAAAACAAAAGTATATTAACTTTACGCGAGCGCGAACAGTTATGAGACCACTAAACTACCCGTATGAGGTTGTTTGAACTGAAAGCTCTGCCACCGCGTGGGCAAAGGAGCGAAAAGATTCTTGAGGCCGATGCAATTTTTTGTCTCGTCTGTCGGGAACTGAATATATTATACATACCGCATTTTTGAAACTTTAGTTGGCGGATTATACTTTTTTTCTCTTTTTTTTTTTTTGCGAGTGTGTTCTAGGCCGAACGATGAGTATACGGTAACACAGAAGAGACTTGTGTTGTCTGTGCACTTCGTTTAGCTTTCGTCTCTCCGGTACCATTAGGAGTGACGCAATGTTCTTTTCCGGACAGATACGGCGCCACCCTTTGAAGCAGGCACGTAGCCTGGGGGGGAAGGGGGGGCATGGGGTTCGGGCTTCTTCCCCCCAAAACAATCTTCAATTTTGCTGGGGTCTCCTTCCCCCTTCCCTTCCCCCCCCTCCCCTCCCCCTCCCCTCCCCTCCCCTCCCCCCCCCCCCCCCCCCCGCCGAATCAAAATCCTGCTTTGAAGAAATTTCGACGGCACACAATCACAATAAAGACAATATATATATATATATATATATATATATATATATATAGCGTGATTCAAAATGCAGGCAAAACACCGGCCAAACGCTAAGAACTTCAGTCGTGGGACACGGAATTCCACACGAGAAGAGAACGATAAATCGTGGCACAAAACGGCTCGAGGCTCCCACTTTAAAGGGGCTGTGAAGTCGATTCTGAGATCGTCCTTTTGTTGTGCCAACTGAATCTAGACGCTCTAAGCATCCCAACAAACCCGCAATCACAATTGTGGGTAGCTTATTTCCTCGCTAAAAGCGTGATCAAAGATCGCGACACGCCCTTTTTGGGAGGAATTTTCTTCCGAGTGAAGTGGTCGCCGAAGGGCGCTTATCGGCGAGTTGTAAGCGATGGCTTCGCCCGCAGTGAAAAAGAGGAATCATCTGAATGTGTACCTATCAGACTCTCTTCGAAACGAGTTATACTAAAATCATTCGGAATCTGCGCGTATTGTAGGGCTTTCATTGGTCCACACAGTGTAGTCCGCGAGAAAAAAGAGCCCACATGTTTTTCTCTTGCCCTGAGATGAATAGGCGGTTTTGTAATATAGGACTTGGTATATGTGGGAACTAACACATTTTAAACAATATAAGATCAAAAACGACCTTTTCCAAAAATGACTTCAGTGCCCCTTTAAGACAGACGCGTACACGTCAAGGCATCCTATGCAGCGCGCAAGTTCGCCTGCTTCTTGCGCGGGAGTTGCGGTGATTTTGAGGGTAAAAGCGCTAAACACAATGGACAAGTAAAAGAAACGAACAACACAGAGCGCTACTTGCAACTGAAGAAATGAACTGTAGAAGGGTATGCATTTAGCTAGTTGGTGATCCATGTTTTTGGTGACCCACGTTTCTGAGGGTAAAAGCGCTAAAAACAACGGACAAGTAAAAAGAAACGAACAACACAGCGTTACTTGTCTGTTGTTTTTAGCGCTTTTACCCTCAGAAACGTGGGTCACCAACTAGCCCAAGTGCATACCCTTCTAGAGTTGCGGTGACGTCAGAACGACGCCGAGCCCTGATCGGCTTTGATTGAAAGGCTATAGTGGGTAAGACCGCAATGCTATACATGCCTCGGGGTGTACCCACTATGTTTTTCAATCAGCCGATAAGAGCTCGGCGTTCTCATATAGCATCGCCACCCCTGTGCAAGAAGCAGACCAACTTGCTCTCTGCTTACTCGGTTTTACTTTAAAAGTCCAATCGCCACCGAGGCCACGGTCTGACGGAGCCAATCACTCGTTGCCTTTGTGGGTACAGCCGGCCGAACGCATAAAAGAAAGAAAGAAAGACGGTGTTTGATTCGCATCCATCGGTTCGTATAGCGTATACCGGATGTGGTAGTTCGGAAAGTCGAAACGGAGTGTATTTTCGGTGGCAGTTTAAAGGGATGCAGTATAGATGCCCCGTCTCGAGGCATCTATACTGTCTCTTCCGCCTTTCACATCACTTAGGGCTGGGGCTAGATAAGAAACGGAAAAATCGCGCGGGCGCCTTATCGCAACCTCTAGCTTTGTACCTGCTCCACGAGCGGTAACTTCAGTTCACTACTACGCTTCTCACGTGCTCAAAGTCTTTCTGAAAATGTCTGATTTAGGGGTTTTCGTTGACGCTGAGCAAGTTTCTAATTGAAACCATATGTCTATTTTCATTAATTAAAAAGTTAATTAACGAATTTTAATTAATTAGCCGAATGATCATTACGATTAGCCCCCTATATTATGTCCCCCTGGCCGTATAACTCACCTCCACAAGCGGCATAAGTGTAACTTTAACGGCTTTTTTTAAGCAAATCTGTTAAGCTTAAAAAAAACACCCTGTATATATATATATATATATATATATATATATATATATATATATAGCGTGATTCAAAATGCAGGAAAAACACCGGCCAAACGCTAAGAACTTCAGTCGTGGGACACGGAATTTCACACGAGAAGAGAACGATAAACCGTGGCACAAAACGGCTCGAGGTTCCCACTTTAAAGGGGCTGTGAAGTCGATTCTGAGATCGTCCTTTTGTTGTGCCAACTCAATCTAGACGCTCTAAGCATCCCAACAAACCCGCAATCACAATTGTGGGTAGCTTATTTCCTCGCTAAAAGCGTGATCAAAGATCGCGACACGCCCTTTTTGGGAGGAATTTTCTTCCGAGTGAAGTGGTCGCCGAAGGGCGCTTATCGGCGAGTTGTAAGCGATGGCTTCGCCCGCAGTGAAAAAGAGGAATCATCTGAATGTGTACCTATCAGACTCTCTTCGAAACGAGTTATACTAAAATCATTCGGAATCTGCGCGTATTGTAGGGCTTTCATTGGTCCACACAGTGTAGTCCGCGAGAAAAAAGAGCCCACATGTTTTTCTCTTGCCCTGAGATGAATAGGCGGTTTTGTAATATAGGACTTGGTATATGTGGGAACTAACACATTTTAAACAATATAAGATCCAAAACGACCTTTTCCAAAAATGACTTCAGTGCCCCTTTAAGACAGACGCGTACACGTCAAGGCATCCTATGCAGCGCGCAAGTTCGCTTGCTTCTTGCGCGGGAGTTGCGGTGATTTTGAGGGTAAAAGCGCTAAACACAATGGACAAGTACAAGAAACGAACAACACAGAGCGCTACTTGCAACTGAAGAAATGAACTGTAGAAGGGTATGCATTTAGCTAGTTGGTGATCCATGTTTTTGAGGGTAAAAACGCTAAAAACAACGGACAAGTAAAAAGAAACGAACAACACAGCGTTACTTGTCCGTTGTTTTTAGCGCTTTTACCCTCAGAAACGTGGGTCACCAACTAGCCCAAGTGCATACCCTTCTAGAGTTGCGGTGACGTCAGAACGACGCCGAGCCCTGATCGGCTTTGATTGAAAGGCTATAGTGGGTAAGACCGCAATGCTATACATGCCTCGGGGTGTACCCACTATGTTTTTCAATCAGCCGATAAGAGCTCGGCGTTCTCATATAGCATCGCCACCCCTGTGCAAGAAGCAGACCAACTTGCTCTCTGCTTACTCGGTTTTACTTTAAAAGTTTAATCGCCACCGAGGCCACGGTCCGACGGAGCCAATCACTCGTTGCCTTTGTGGGTACAGCCGGCCGAACGCATAAAAGAAAGAAAGAAAGACGGTGTTTGATTCGCATCCATCGGTTCGTATAGCGTATACCGGATGTGGTAGTTCGGAAAGTCGAAACGGAGTGTATTTTCGGTGGCAGTTTAAAGGGATGCAGTATAGATGCCCCGTCTCGAGGCATCTATACTGTCTCTTCCGCCTTTCACATCACTTAGGCGAAGGCGCAGCCGAAGCACGGCGGAAGGCAGCGAGGGCGTGCTAGAAGTCGGGCATCCAGAAGGAGACGCCGTTTTCGTCTTGCCAGTGACTATGATACGCACGGTTGTAGAAGCAAAGGTTTATCACGACGGGGCAGCCTCCTTTTTAAGTTTTCTCCCGCACTGCGCAGCCAGCACCACTTGCTCCAGCGCGAGCTTTCTGCCTTCGGCGACACTTGGACGCCTCGCGAGTTTAATCGAGCGTGCACGCGATGGAAGGCAACTCGCGCGAGTCACGGGTGCGGGATCCCCAAAGGGACGCCTTGCCGTTCCATACCCTCAGGGCAATCAAGTTTGGTGTGACGCGTTGCGCCATCTAGCTCAAAATATTTGCAACACTGGGAAGGCCCTTTCGCCAGCATGCTTGCTCGTGGGGCTGTTCACGCATTAATTTGAAGGTGTTGATTCGTGCGTTTTTCGGTCTTTTATTCTTAACATTTCTATCGGATGTCGCAGAAAAGCAAACGTCGAAGCTGTATGCACCGTTGCGTACCGGACTGTCGCAACCCCGGAAGCTTAGCAGGCGTGAAGCTCCGCAGGTTTCCGTCGAGGCCGTGAAAACTAAAACGCCGTCGGAGATGAATAAATGCCGTAAAACGTGTAAAATAAGCATTCCGTTCACATTGCCAGATTTCAGATGGATTTTTAAATGCGCTATTTGAATCGATATTTGGAATTAATGCGCTTTAAGCCCGGCGTTGTCTTTGGATACGGTACGATGACTCTAAGTCAGATGATCGGTCCTTTGACACTCTCAGTGCTCTCTGTTCCGCGGACATATCTTGATCGAAACGACGTTTTGTGGACGTTTGATCGTAGATACGAAAAACCAAAGTGAGCGTTTTCTCCGCTTCGAAGATTGCAGAATGGATTGTCGTTTGCGCCTTTAGAATGATCGCGTAGCGGAACTGCCCAAGATGGTTGCTCTATCTCGACCCGTGTCTATACGCTTCTAACACGTTCCTTGATCAACTCAGTAGGCAGATTCCCACGGAGAGCGTGATCCCTTCTGAGACACGCGCTGACACACGTCAGTTTCCGCTGATAACCCCTAGATTCGCAAATGCTGTCTGAAGCGTCATCCTTCTTGCCCGCTGCGGCCGTCTTTTGAACTGCTGTTGCAAGACGCACCGCAGCGAGTAAGAAGGTTGGCGCTTCGAACAGCGTTAGCCCGGCTGAGGGGTACGAGAAGGGATCATGCCCTCCGTGGGTGTTTGCCAACTGAGCTGATCGAGTAATGTTGGTTCTAACTGCGTCCGCGCTGCGAGAAAACAATCGACTTAATAAATTATGAAAAAAAAAATACTTACCCCAAGAGAAAAGGTTATCCATGCGGCGTTTATTTGTGTTCTATGTAAAATTGAACAGTATATTCAATCGACGAGAACGAGCACCAGCTTGCGACGACTACGAGCAACTGCGTACGACACCGATACAGCCAGCTTGCACGAAAAACACATTCCTCGAACACCATAATCGTCTTCAACACGGCGACGAGGGGACTGGAAACAAGCTGATCTCCAAAATGAGGTCAGCTGATCATGCGGGAAGAGTCAACACCACCTAGATCTAAGGCCGTAGCGTTTTCTCTCTCCCTTCAAAGAACATCTTTATGAGTAGGCTGAACTGGTAATGCGCTTCTTCGCGCACAGCTTTTGCAGCGGCGAGGACCCGAAACACAGTTGCTCACTCGGGAGAAGTGTGTTTCGGCGTCTCGCCGCAGCGGGGCGCCAGTCATGTGGCTCTCCTTGCATCCGTTGTCTGCCACTCCACCTTTTCCATTTCGGCGGCCGCTTCTCGTGGCGATCTGCCAGGCTTTGTCAGTGTATAGGAGGCTATGGCCGTTCTCATTCATGTCAGCGACACACTAACTATTTTGGAAGTGGTCCAAGTGAACGTGTACACACTCCGTTTCGCTATACTGTGCAACTCAATCAGAGGCGCAGGCGCAAAAGCTTGGGTTCGCCAAGTCATTTGTTTCCGGGGCACTCGTGCGAGGAAATTCCGTTTATAAACTCACGCGCTCGAGCCATTGCTTCTCGCAACGCTGCACAAAACTCCCCAAAACGGCGTGCACATGCCTACTCTTGGGAAAACGGAGTTAGAACCACTTCAGATAACTACGGGAGATCGGACGAAACACCACCCTTCGAAGGAGGTCGGGTATACAGTTAAAACACGCTTCCGAAGTCGAGGTGCGGCAATCCCCGCGCTCACCTCGTAAGCGCCGTAACGCCGGTCGTTATCCAGACGCAGTGATTGCATAAATGCGTCCGACTGAACACTGACGCAACGCTCATTAGCCATTCAGCGCGCCGAGTTTAGGCGAGACGTTTGGCGCTACGGCGGAGAGCGCGGGCGCCTCGCAACTCCACCACCCCGCTCGCCCTCTCGCGGACGAACGAAGAACCAGAGGAGCGGGGACGGAGAAAATAGGAAGGCCTCGATGCTGCTGTTACCGCATGATTATGGCCGGTGCGTTCGTGCATCATGCAGTTTTAACGGAGAAGGCAAGTGCGCTAAGACAGGAATTGTGCTCCGCTTTGCAACAGCGCTGCACGAAGGGACCGGGATGTCCCATTTCATTAGAGACATTTTCAGAGATTTATATCCTGCGAATTTCGGGTCCTGCGGTCGCCAGCTAGAAAGCTATTAGAAAGCTCGCGTACGATCGACCAAACTTATTACAAATAATTTACTAAGGCAATAAAGGACTCTCGTCATTTGCATTAGACAGAATGACGGGCGCGTCGAATCCTCCCCTGGTGGAGTGGTTTACTAGGCGACGTCTCTCCCCCCACCACCTTCTTCTCGCCGCCAGGGCACGTGACCGGGCGACGCCTCGGAATGCGGTGCGGTTGACGGAGTCGCGGATGCGAAGACGGTACCGCTGCCTCCATCTCGCGTGTTTCCGCGGTTCTTCGTTGTAGTTTTAATGCGAAAGAATTAACTATCCCATGGAGCGGAGCCGGCGGCGTCTGTAACCGGAAAAAGAAAAAGCGAAAGAAATGCTTATTTTCCGATTGGCTGAGCAAAACGGCTCCTGGATAGCCATTGGCGGCCGCTTCACGAGAGCGCTCGCTCGGCCGCCGCTCTCGTGTCAGGCGTTGCCGGAGGAGGAGGAGGGGGAGGCTGCGGCCGCCGCTCTCGTGGCAGGCGTTGCCGGAGGAGGAGGGGGCGAGGGGGGAAGGGCTGCGGATGCTTCTGCTCCTCTTGGCGCCGAGGAACATGGCGGCCCCCGCGGCATCTATATCATCGGTGGCCGCAACATCGACAGCAGCGAAACGTAGCCTTCTACGCCAGTACACCGCAGACGAACTAAGGAAGCGGAGGAACGCCATTCCTGCTTTCGCATCCACAACTCATAAGAGGTGCTTAGGTGTCCTCGGAATGTTTGGCGAGGTGGATCACGACGTTGCCAATAATACCTTACACTGGTGTAGTATATAATCTTCGAATATTTATTTTTGATATAGCGGTAAATAAAACCCCCCAAACACGCCGATGGCGTTAATGGGCAGTTTTAACGTAGCGTTACCGCAGGCTACTGAAACACGGTAACGCCTATGGGCGCGCGCTGAAAATCATGCTTCAGAGTTGCAGCGCGAGCTTCACGCTGCAATGCCGAACCGTACGGCAGCGTGCGGTTATGCCGTGCAAAATCTGCTTATTAGTAACCATGGCGCGGGTTGATCACGTGTTGGAATGCACTAAAACCGCGACGACGGTGTGCACTTAGTTGCGAGTCTGACACAAAGACAACAACGTGAACACTGCTCTTCCGGAGCTTGACGGTCACCCTGCACGGCTCATTCTGTGGGGGCTCTGGTGGCCAGGCTTCACAACATCTTCATCACCCTCAAAAATATTCTGCCACACACAATGACGTGGCCAGGTCCCGAAAAGCCCTCGCGACGTCCACAAAGTTCTGTAAAATTTCCCTAGCATTCTTGAAAAAAATATAAACAAATCAACATGTTCGTTTTTTTAATGCAAGTCAAACATCTCCGTCACATGTGATAAGCTCCTGCCCTGACCGCCCTGTATTTGTAGCCGAATAAATCAATTTAAGCGAACTAACCAGCTGCAACGAGCAAGCGCAAAAAAAAAAAAAAAAAAAACAAAAAAAAACGGAGAATTATATTTAAATATCAAATTTGGGGGTTTTACGTGCCAAACCAACGACGGGCATCTGGCACGCCCCAGCGGAGCACTGAGGATTAATTTGGACCACCTCGGGATCTTTTGACGTGCAACCGAAAGCTCGGTTACACGGCGCCTCCTCCGCAATAAGCCTCCGTCAGATTGCGGGCACCTCGGCCGGGATTCGAACCCGCCACATGGGAATTATATTTAAATAATTTTGTCTCAAATCGTGCAAAAAAAAAAGGTATATATATATATATATATATATATATATATATATATATATATATATATATATATATATATATATATATATAGTCGCGGGGGCTACTGCGGAGGGATCGTGGTTCAATCAATAGAAGACAAGGCCATTACTAGTGGATCCACGCAGCCTAGCTTAGGTTAGCATCGCCGCCAGCACGTCTTGTAGCGTCTCACAACGAATCCGACGCTATCACGCAGCGACGCCATGCGGAGCGCAAGTTCGTCTGCTTCTTTTGCAGGGGTTGTGGTGACGTCAGAAAGACGCCGAGTTCTGATTGGCTCTGACTGGAAGGATAGTAGGTAGACCTCAAAGCAAACTACCCACTATCCTTCAAACACAGCCAATCAAAACTCGGCGTCTTTCTGACGTCCCCACAACCCCTGCAAAAGAAGCAGACGAACTTGCGCTACGCATGGCGTCGCTGCGTGATAGCGTCGCGTTCGTTGTGAGACGCTACAAGACGTGCTGGCGGCGATGCTGACGTAAGCTAGGCTGCGTGGGTCCACTATACCTTGTCTTCTATTGATTGAACCCAGGATCACCAAGTTTTGCACCGGAAGCTCTCGCTCCACGTGTCCCCCAAGCTGCGATGTGTCAACACACTCGGCCACCGATCCCCCCGCGGTAGCCCCCGTCACTGCAAACATAACGAGCAAGAAAAAGAAAAAATGAAAGCGAGCCTAGCATTAACAGTGTCCAAGACCCACTTAACATGGACGCCCGCCTCACGGAACCCGGCTTCGACTGCGGGAGGTCGGCGCAGATCAAACACGAATCAAACACGCAAACAGAAGCCCGCAGCATCCGTGCGGGAGCACAAAGCAAGCAGAGCATCCAGGAAGCCCTCCGGATTAGCGTGTCAACATGAAGCGGGCGAGCCGCGGCGGCGCACGCACACAAGCGACAACATAATCCCCGAGCTATACACTCGAATCTTCCGGAAGCTGGACTTAATCAACTATAGGGCCAGCCTTCGGGACGGCCGAAGGATATACACCCGACGAACGCATGCAAATATACATCCGTCAGGACGACAACGAGCACCGCATCGGAAAAAGAAACAAAACAAAACTATAAAGAAATAAAGGGACGAGGCTAAGATCCAATCCGACAGCAGCCGCTCAGCGGAGAAGTGAGCAGCTTCCGCTCTGTAGGATATATGGAGGTGATCGGAAACGGAGCTGGGAAACATAGTTCTTTTACAGCGATAACTGTCGTGGGCTCTTCCCGCCCCCCGTTGTTGAAGGTGTATAGTTGCTGTTGATGGTGTAGTTGCTTTATTTATTTATTTATTTATTTTACCCTCGGGGCACAAAGGCATTACAGAGGGGAGTGGGGAATCATAATAATAAGAATACAAAAGGAACAATGAACAAAAAACTCAAACAATAGGGAACATGAGGCTGGTAACAGAAGTACAAAAAAGAGCGTGGTCAGTCATTGATGTGAGAGATGCAGGTAAGCGGTTCCAATCATTAGAAGCTCTTGGAATAAAAGAAGCGCAATAAACGTTAGAGTGACAAAATGGTACATCAACTCTGTGACGATGATCAAGGCGTGCTGAAACAAAGTATGGGGGGATTATCGTTGTAGATGGTGTAGTAGGGCGAAGGGTGTCCGTCGTCGACGTTGCCAAATCCTCGACAAAGATCGCCCGCCGCTTAAAGGGATTGTCTGGCGAAAACCGGAAGTTCTTAAGATTTCGTGATGGTTACCCGGTGGGAGCCTAATGATTAACATAGGCCATTTTTATTCCATTAAACGACACCCCAATTTAGTGTAATCAACGACGGATAATTGAACGAAACTCCATGCCGAATTTCGCAAGTATCAACGGCTGCACTCCCATGCCTGACGTGACGTCACACCAGTCTTGCAATTGTCATATCCTATGCCTCATTCCTCCGTGGGAACACAGTGCTCCCGACGCACCGCAGCATTCCATATTACTCGCCACTGTAAATGTCGCGGAGAAGTGTGGAGCGTGACAACCGCACAACGAAAATACCCTTTCATTCTAAAAAAAAAAAAAAAAAAAATCTAGCGCAGCAGCGAGGGTGAACCACGTCGTACCGCTCACGCGGAGGACAAAATTCGAAGTGCACTTCAGTTCGGCGCGTTCTTTGCCTGATGTTACCTCAGAAACTCCGCTTCCCTGAAGGTGGAAGAGGAAAACGCCGTTTATGCACGCTTGGGTTAAAACACAATTACTCCTCCAGGGAAGCACACAAAATTCACATTTGTCGTGGAAGATGCTCCTACAGCCATTGACAATGAGGTCTAAATGTTTTCATGAATACGAAATTTGACCGGATAATCCCTTTAAGGGATTTGAACCTGAGTCGGCTGCGTGCGAAGCGGAGACGTTACCAGAGAGCTACGTCGGAGCATTAACAACCCGCTTTAAGTTTGGGGTTTTTGCAGTGCCCGATGCCCACTGCACGCGCTCTAGGAAGAAAAAGAAAAAAAAAAAAAACGATAAGAAAATGCCGTCGTAGCACTTTATATATCAAGAGCTCGTACCGGAAGACACGCTTCGACTCGCACCTAAATCAACACAAAACTGTTCATATTTTTATTTATTTTCTGTATTTTTATATATCTCCGGGACAAACGCAATCAGGCATACCTGCCTGATTGCGTTTGTCCGTCGCGCCATACGTTTATATTGCGTGTTACGATTGAGATAGCCTCCACACTTCTGCCTGTGCATGAGGGAACAAGATGGCTATACACCAACACGCGCGGTTGTGACGTCACGCAGTTGTGGTGGCGCTGCTGTCGACGACACAGCGCATGCGCACACGTATCACCGGACTTGTGCAGGTCTTGCTTATCGTCTGCCAATAGTTTTTCCTCAAACGAAAATATTGCCGATAAAAATACTATTACGGCACGGAGAGGCGTCAATCATCTCCCCCATCAATGAGAGCCGAGAAACGTTGCTTAGCTATACATGCTTTGCATGTGACGTCATATGGCACCGTACCAGCCGCCACTGCTCCGTACCATGCTCCCGCGCCCGTACCTTCTGGTGCATACATTGCGCCAAATAGAATTTGTTCCTCTTAGCAAGCCTTGCGGAGAAGAACAGATTCGATGGTACCAAATGTATGCCGCAGAAGGTAGGGACACTGGAACATGGCACGGAACATTGGCGGCTGACGTGACGTAAATGCAAGCCATGTAAAGCTAAGCACGGCTTGTTATAGACCTTTCCAGCGGCAGTCTCGAACGAAGCGATCGGGCAAACAAATGCTGAGTCACTGAGCTGTGGACGCATGCGCAGCGTCCGATATACCGCACAGCAGATCAACAGCGCATGCTTGGAAGGCGTTCCACAGTCCAGCAGACAAAGATGGCAGCGCGCAGGAGGCGATTTCTGCAAAGGTCTATAGGCGGGGCCTAAACCAAAGCTACACTCCCCCGGCACACCCCCCCCCACCAAAAAAAAAAAAAAAGAAGAAATTCTGTTTAACGGCGTAAATATTGCTCAATAACATTTTTCTTTTCGTGAAAAAGATGTAAAACTATTGCCTTATTTCGGCTCATTAAACTTTTTTTCTTCGTCTTAGTGTTCCTTTAACTCGAGACGCAGCCGATGCTACGAGCTAACGGGAGCACCCAGAGAGCGTCAGAAGCACACCGTCATCGCTTTCGTCCTGTTCCTGAAGTACCTGTTCTCTGTTCGCTGAACCAATCAAACAGAAAAAGGGCGAGTGACTTGCTCTTTTTGACGCTGCGTGATTCGTCCCATTACCTATAGCGTCGGCAGCGCCTGAACTTAAGCTGAAACGGAGTATAGACTCGTCAAACACAAAGTCGGGACCGAAGTTTACGGAGCGCGCCTACGACGATTACTCCGCGCTTTCTTCGCCCAAGTCCTGACCGCGCACCACGAGCTTTCGGCTCCAAGCAACGTTACTAAAACACTCAGTTGGGAAACTGCCATAGAGACTGCCCTGAAAAAGTGTCCCCGATCTGTCCTCGCGAACCGAGCTAATGGCGATCGCAACGCCGCCATTTCTCCCGCAGCGACCACTCGAAGAACTGCACGTGGCTTCTATTTTGGCTTTAATCGGCCATTCTGGCGCCGAAACAGATACAGTAGAAGAGGTTACAGGGGTGCCACCCCCGTCTCCCCGGCGGCCGCGCCGCGTTTTACTACCGAAGTTAAAATGCACCTAGGTCGGGACGCGCTACCTGAAAGTACCGCTGAGGCGTGGTTGTATAAAAACAATATTAAATATGCCGCAAAACCTTGCAAACTAAAAATTTTAAAAACATCACGCGCCCTTCATTTTGTACTAAAATCCAATAAATATCATACAAAAAAAGTCTTTTCCGTTTGTTTTTACGCAAAAACATGCTTTCTAAAAGCTCAAGGTGACCACAGTACAGACAAATGATAAAGAGTGGCGCTGTTGTCGTATTTAGCTCGGTCTCGGTGGACACCAGCGGCCCAGGTTTCGACGGCGAGTTTCCCAACTGAGTGTTTTAGTAACGTTGGCTCCAAGTTTGCGTTTGACGCGTCTAGAGCCCTTGCAGTTTGTGAGCGATCGTTTATTCACCTCACGATTCGATTATAATGACCCTTTGATGATAAAGTGGTACAGGTTTGTTCGTGTGAAATGCTGGCGCTAATGTCACGTCTCGGTCACCGTCACCCTTCGATGCTGACGCTAATAAAATGAAAACACTGTTATTGCGCTGTTGTCAGGTGCCAGCCACGATCCCATACAGTAATCGCACAGTACCCACGGTAAGATGAAACGAGGTTTACGATGCGAAAGAGAAAGAAGTCCACGGTTTCGTGACATCCCTCGCCGATTGGGTCGTTTGTTTATCGCCATCGCAAATTGGCGAGGCGTAGACTAAAGTAAAAGAAAATAGTCCAGAAATAAAAAAATAAAGCGGTTAGGCACTAGAGGAGGAAAGACTGTACCAAGAAGAAAAGAAGATGGGAGAAGGAGAGTGGATAGGAAGCAAATAAGAACCTTGCCGGGAGAGGGGAGAATGAGAGACGCACAAAGAAACGAAGTGGAATGGACGAAAGAAAAAGGAACGAAGTAAACAAAACAAACCAACAACAACGGGTGATGGCGAAAACACTGCTACAATTTTCCCAGGGGAGCGGTTTCTCAGTCCAACCCGAGCCAAAAGCGCCACAAAGGGAAACAAGCCAGAAATTAGAGGGGTGCTCGAGTTACATACGCAATATCCACCTTTCTCTCTCTCTCTCTTTCTAATTAAAGGATCCGGTTACGCACTGACACAAATAAGCCGAAAAAAAAGGGAAGAGAAGACGAAAAAAAAATCTATAATCCATTGTACAAATGTCTACATTGCAGACAATGGCACAGGCGCGCGATCGTAACTCAGCAGAATACTTCGTTAGTACGAGAACTCGCGCGCGGAAGGCACCTTACACGACGTCATGCGCTCGGGCTCGCGATTTTGTTGATTCTAGAAAGCCTGACAATAGACCTTTCGCTAAATTACACACGCATCAAAGAAAATTCTGGGAACATATGTACACGCGCTCGCCTTCCTGATGCAAGAGATTAAAAGTAAATACCCAAAATAAAGCGCTTGTGGAACGCGCGTGCGAAGTGCCATTTGTTTTAAATTTCTGCCTTCGAATAGTTATACAGCTGCAGACGCCATCTTGCGCAGCGCGTGTACCTAGATTACTGGCATTCTCTCTTGATGCTTAGGCAATTCGGCAAAAGGTCTATTCCACGACGGAGTCATTGAGCGCGCGGCCGCCTGAAAAAGGCGAGGGGCAGCGCCGAACGGTTACCCATTTGGTAACGCGGCTCCACTTCTGGGATAACCCCTCAGCCAGCGCCAACAATACGAGCGGTGGCCTCTCCGCGAAACATCAACAAACCGCAACAGAAAAACAAAAAAGAGGCTACCGGCGCGTGAAGAAACGGGGGAAGGGCGAAAGGGTCCACACAAAATGCACTCCATTCCTAAAAAAAAAAAAAAAAAAGAAGCAGCGCATTTGTGGTTTTGAATTTTTTGGCCTTTTCATCCGACCAAACGCATACAGTGTGCCGTGACGTTGCGGTTTTAGTCCTCCATTGTGCAGGAATTCTACGGCTGCTAACAGGGGTCAGTCTTTTGAAAAGGGTCTATTGCAAAGCAGGGGTCCTGTTGCTCATACACGTACAAAAGACAGTCTGCAAACACGAGTCACCGCAATAGGAAAGGAGCGGACGTAACTCAAGGCCCGACCAGGGTGTCCCAACGGTAAACAGATCATTTTCATCGGTAGGTCATTTTTAGTCGCTGCACTCTGATTACGTTCGCTCAAGTTTTGCGCCACGGAAAAAGCTTGCGGAATTTACCTTAAAATCCGTCGCTATAATGACGGGCACACAGGCCCGCGCAATTTGTCACAATAGCTCCCCGACGAGTCGGCGGCGACAACTGCTATACTTCGTTTCACCTTATGTTGTACCGCAGCGAAAGCTAGAAGCGCGAGCTCATAGCGTTGGCAGCTGCCCTTGGTGCACGAGAGCTTGTGCCGCCGAGATGTGCCCTAGAGCAATGAGCTCGCGCTTGTAGCCTTTCCTGCGGTACAACACAAGGTGAAACAGAGTATAGGAAGTATTCACTGGCGGCCATAGCTGTGTGCTCGGCTGCGGAGCGCGTGCTGACGGCGAGCTTCCACAGTTCTTTCGCCACGTGCATTCCGCACCACCAAGATTGCCGGTCTTGGCAGCCTATTAATGCGAGCTCGTTCTGAGCATGCGCTCTAAACAGTGACCTCAAATATGGCGGCCAGTGAATACCTCCTATAGGTGGCAGCCAAGGTTACTAGAACAACTCAGTTGGGGAAACTGCCATAGAGCCTGCTCTAAAAAAGTGGCACCGATCCGTACTCAAGAACCGAACTAATGGCGATTGCAACGCCGCCATTTCTCCCGCAGCGGCCACTCGGAGAACTGCACGGCTGCTTGTATTGGTTCGGGAGTATCGCGCATTCGATAGCGTCCGCTGTCACTGGCTGTGACTGTTCTATTTTGGCATTCATCGGCCATTTTGGCGTGAAACACATATACGGTGGTAGGGGTTTCAGGGAAGCTACCCCCGTTTTCCAAGCGGACACGCCGAGAATTACCACCGAAGGTAGGACGCGCCCAGGTCGGGACGCGCTACCTGAAATCACCGGTGCGACATGGTTCTAAAAAAAAAAAACAATATTAATTGTGCCGCAAAACCTCGTAAATTAAAGGTTTTAGAAAACACCCACGCGCCTGTCATTCTCTACTAATCTCCAATAAAAGTTTTCACAAAAGGAGCCTTTTCTGTTCTTTTTAAGCAAACAACATGTTTTCTAAACGCTCATAATGACCACGATAACAAAAGCTGAGCTGCCATCTTGGCGCCATCGAGCCTTGTAGTTTCGGTACTCTAGTTCAGGTTGAGTCGCGCGAGGGCCAGTTGCGCTATCTCGCAGTAGCTATATAAATAAACTTTCATGGTTTGACTCGTCGCTAAAGGGCGGCGCTGTTGTCGTATTTAGATTGGTCTAGGTGGTCCGGGTTTCAACGGTGAGTTTCCCGACTGAGTGTTTTAGAGAGTTTCCATTAGAGAGAGTGTCCAACTGTTCGATCGCGGGGTCAAGTAGTTTACGGGCCGCGTTTGCAATACGAGCTATGACGAACGCGTTGGTCGTCTGCGAGCCTTTCCCCCACGCTTTACTCCTAGCCGTGCGATAACGCAGCGCGTGCGAACTTGCGACCAATCTCCGATAAAGGCTTCCGCCATTAAACTGCAAACGCTAACCCTGATTTGAGTTGGACCCTCTCTACAATCTAGGCTCCATGCGAACCATGGACGACAGAGGCGCCGCCGCTGGCGTGCTCCTTTCCTATAACAGTGGCTCGAATGCCGCGTGCCAAGTTCCTCCTTGAACTCATTGCCACGCGGCATTCGAAGCAGGGATCTCGCGGTGACTCGCCTTCGAATCTGTATGCAGGCTGTCTTTTGTATGATGCATGCGCGGCGATAAGTTTGGGTATCGCCGCCTGGTGGAAGTTTTTCACAATCTAGAGTGAGGATACTTCAACTTCCTCTGCTGGCACGTACACTACCCAGAGCGCAGGGAAACAGAAGCGCCCCTCGCGAGCTTCTCACCGCGAAGAAAAAAAGAAAAAAAGAAGCTGAAGAGGCACTTGGAAAAAAATAAAGTTAGATGTAAATTTTAGAGTATTTTTATCCCGTGAATCTGAATAACCCATTCGTTTTTCCCAAAGATGTAACTAAACTCGAGAAAACACAAAATACCTCCGACCAGTCGTTACATCATATATATATATACTAGGATCTTTGGGCCGCCAAGTGCGTGTTGGCTCGTGTGGACAGCGCGTGGAATTGCAAGTTTGCCAGGTATATTAGCCCCGTGCGCGACCGAAAGCGTCGCTGTGGTCGGCCTTCCACGATTGGCCGAACGCTGACTATGACGTCGGAAGGGATTATCATCGACGGAAATAAGAGGATGAAGACTTTAATTTTGACGGGTTGGCATTGTTCCTTGAGAGCGCAATGATGACGTCACAAGGGGGAACCACAGGAGGGCGCCACCAAAACTTCTCGCCGCTAATAGTCCCCCACACTGACACCAGTAGTGACGTATTTTTCTGAGCTTTCTGAAAATAGCAAGAGTGCGCGTGCATATCTTTGATATTTGCTGAAGATGAGCGAGAGCGGAGATTTCGAAAAACTCCATTTATGACGACGTAACGTTCCGGGAAGGAGGGGCTTCAGCGGTTTTTTGAAAATGATTTTCTGCAGCCTCCGTGCACCAAATTGAAAAATGATGTCGATACTCGTGATCCTGGAGGCCAAATAAAGACGATATAAGTGTTTCTCCTCAAATACACTTCAGCAACCTTTTGTACGATGACGCTTCATAGCGATCTCTGCGCAACTGGTTCTCAAAATCACTTTTTTTTTTGTTTTTAAGCTTTGAATATTTGAAGGGACCGAGATGGCGATTGCCATGGCAATAGATTGCGATTAGCCAATCACCTTGCGAGGTTGGCGCGGTTTTGGTCGTCTGTATGCTAGTTACTGTTTTTGTGCGGTCAGCAGGCAGGGAAGGCTACTTTCCCAGTGTCCGGTGACTTCAGGGAAGACTCACGTCACTGTAGTGTCCGCCGCAATCCACAGGTGACACAGCACACGCGCAGCCCTCGCCGAGAATCGGCCCAGCGGGCAGGCATCCACTCGAGTTTCCGGGGTAGCGATCGAGTTGCCGGTTGCCGGCGATCCACTTAAACAAATTAGGAGCGCCCGAGTCGGCGAAACCTCGGCGCGGTGACACAACTCCCCTCGTCCGACGACGTACACACGGAGCGACCATAGATGGCGGTAGCTGTCCAGAGGGTTGCGTCGATATTCATTTGTCCACGGACACGAAACAGGGGAAACGCTGTAAAAAGCTGTACTGGAGACAACTGCATACTGCGAAAAACTGGAAGAGGCATCCTGAAGCTCTTTTAACGCTGAATAGACAATAACGCTGGAAACGTTGGAAAATGACAACCTAGAAGAGTGACCCCCTCAGCAGTCACGTGGCTATGCTAAATTCGGCGGGCCGTCGAATTTCGAGGATTTTCTTGACTCTACGTACAAACCACTCGTGCGTGTTCTACGTTAAAGTATTTCGTCGGGCATAATAAAAAAAGGAGCAACAAAATGTGAACGCCACTTCAGGCTTGAGGGGTAAAGGGCTATTCACGCAGGAGCATTTGCGTACGTTTTCTTACATATACATTACGTTAGAAATAGGGTTTCGTCTTTCGGATAAATATAAAAATAATCCTAAAATCACTCGCCGATAAACTTTCCGTCAATTTAAATTTATCTGAATTAGAAGTCCTCATTTTGAGATCACAGTAAGAAAACAAAAATAAAAAAGGCGGTGTTTAAAAAAAAAAAAAAAGCTTTATAAGAGCACAGGTTCACTGGTCTTTGGAAAATGCCACTTCCCGCTTCAGTTCCCTTTATCTAGAACTACTGACAAAAGGGGTTTGCCTCGAGGTTCCTTCAGGAAAACAGGTCACGGTACCCGGACTTTATTGATTTTGTTTTAATGCGTTATCATTAAAACGCTCGTTTTTAAGGAAAAACCGCCGGTGTCAGTCCATGCGTTTGTTTTGTTAGCGCCATGCATGATGTCGCGAGGAGAGTGGGGAGGTGAGGAGGCATCGCGTCGGCGGCGGGGAAAGAGATAGATGGTAACGCGTGCTGACGTCAGCGCTTCGGACCAATACGAGCCTCGCACAGCTGGCGCGGAGCCAGAGAGCAGGCGCCGCGCCGCTTTGGAATGCGGTCCAGCTCAGTTACCGCTCCGGCCATGGTAATGGTTCTTTCCACGAGTGATACGGCTGACCGTATCCAAGAGCGGCGACGGAAGAAAGCCGAAAGCAGAGTCCACGCGATCATTAAATTGAATTTCATTGGTCGTCGAACCAATTCTTTTTAAATACAAGGACACTAATGTAACTTGGAAATCTGACAAAAAATAAATTAAAAAACCCGAATGTTTCTGCCAAAAAAAATTCCCCAAAACACTCTCTAAAGTTTAAAAGAAATAAACTAAAAAAAAAGAACTCATAGTAATAAGTCACCGAAACATCCGTGCTTCGCGAAAGCCGCATGCAGAAGCTACTCCTTGGACTGTACATGCCACACTCACGAAGCAGAGATGTCCCGGTGATTCTCGCAGTAAGCAGACCAGCTTTCGTACCATAACGCAATGGAAGCAAACGCGGTACTGAGTGAACCGGCCAAAAGCCCTTTAAAACGGCCTTAAGGTTTAAGTAGCTAAGTCACGCCACGCGAGCGCTCAAGCAATCCTGCACCTTGCAAAGCTTTTCATTTCATTAACCAGCTCGAATTCCATACGCCGAACACTCTCTCAGCCGACAGCTTCCGGAGATACACGCAAGCGCTCCGA
Organism: Ixodes persulcatus; assembly: GCA_013358835.2. Lineage (NCBI taxonomy): Eukaryota > Metazoa > Arthropoda > Arachnida > Ixodida > Ixodidae > Ixodes > Ixodes persulcatus. The sequence continues at coordinate 448,153 of JABSTQ010010199.1, forward strand.
AAGACTCAAAGGTATAAAATTAAAAAAAAAAAAAAAAAAAAAAAATTAAAAGAAAAGAGAAAAAGAAAACAAACGCGAACTACCTCGCGAAGCATTAAAGCTAATACTAACAGTCAATTCCACAAAACAACCCCCCTCCCCCTCCAAAAGAAGAAAAAAAAAAAAAAGAAAAAAAGATTTTCCAGTTTGGGGATGGAGGTATTATACATCGGACGCGATAATCTCTTTGTAACAATCAAAACCTCCGCTCTATATTTGAGGGGCGCGCTCGCGGGGGATCTACGAAACTGCCGCCATCGAAATATAAGAGCCTTAACTCCATTTGTTCCTTTCGGAAAACATCTCATCCGCCAAATCCGAAAGATAGAGAAAAAAAAAAAGAAAAAAAAGAAAAGGAATGAAAGAGAACGCACGCAGAGGTAGTTCTTAAAGGGCGAAAAGTAGAATCCGGGTACAGTAACTTACCGTATACCATAGCTCCGAGACGAGATGCTACACCACTCAGTCGATAGTCAGCGCTGAATGAGCGGTTCCTTTTTACTGGTGTACGTGCCTCAGTGTGAATTGTTCTCGTGCGTTGTAAATTACAAAGATGAATAGCCCAAGCTCCGTATTGAATCGCGCAGCAGCTCATAGCTTTGTCTGGTACACTGCCGCCATTTTAGCGTTCGACGAAGTCATATTTGTTGTATAGACGTTTTAAGCCACGGAGAATTATAGGTAAGGCTACGCGCGTGAGCGGGTAGCTATGATTAATGATCCCACTGCACAAGCGTTAGTGCAGCCAAGGCGAGATCAAAAGCGAAAAGCTCGCGCTTGTAGCCTTTGAGGATAGCCTAGGTTGAGGCAAGCAAAAATGGCTATGGGCCCACATGGTATTCTAAAAAAATCTTCAACATGCTTTTTTTATTATTTTTTTTTTAAGAAGAGACAATTGAATTGAACTGAACTGAAATAAAGTTTGTATGTCTCAGAAGTATAGCGATCTGCATCTTCAATTTTTAGTTTTTTGCCCGTAAAACCCGAGAGCACTGTCCAAATCACAGTTATGCTGGACCGAGACATCCAACCCGTCGCCGAATCGCAGTTACGTCATACCAACCAAAGGTTGTACATATATCGTAAGCGGACTGCGAAGACCCCAGAAGCAAAGACCCCAGAAGGGCTTCTAGTCGGGTGTCACAAAAACAGGTGTGAGATTACGAGGCTTTGGATCACTTAAAAACATAAAAAAAACGAAAGAAAACGGGAGTGTTAGGAAAGGCACTCCACCCGGACCAGCTGCGCCCGATGACTTTCAACTACGTATCGGATAATAAGGGTACGTAGCGGATAATAAGGGAAGGAAAAAGGGGAAAAAAAAAAGCGAATTCAAACGAGTAGAAGACGATAAAGCAACAAAGTCGCGAAGCCGCGAGAAGAGAAAAAGAGAGAGAGAGAGAAGAAGCTGCTATTATGGAAGAAGCCATCTTGGACGAGGGGACAAGCAATTTTTTCTAAACAAGGTCCTCAGTCCGTTTTAAACCGCTTAGGGATCCCAGTCGTATAGGGAGCGGATAATAGGGGGGGGGGGGGGGGGGGGGGGAGAAAGAAAATTAGGGAAAAAAGGGAAAATGGAAGGGTGAAAAAAGTGAAAAAAGTGAGGGGAGCCAAGGGAAAGACTCAATTATCTCGAAGGTATTAGGGAAATCGGCGTGAAAACTTTGCCGAGCGGCGAACGCCCCCCCGGTGAGAGCGCTCGTTCCAAAGTCCTTTACGTAAAAGTCGACGAAGGTAAAGCGCGTGCTATTGAAGAGTGCAAGCAAGAACTCGTTGATTATGACTTCTTCCATTTTTCGTTTTTTTTTCCACAGATTATGTATTTAGGGGAATGAGGTTTCTAGTTTCCTCGTCGTCTGCTACGCGGAGCAACGATTATGTTCGAGGCGCAGACGAACAGAGTAGTATTTAGCGAAATGTTATTAAAAGCACATTAACTAGTTTTTTTTTTATTTAATTTTTCTTAAGAGAATTTTTCGGAGCACTTCAGTGCTCCGAGAAATCTGTAGGTTTTCATAAATTACTTGGAATGCAAGTCCCGTTTCAGTATCAAAAGAAAAAGCCTAGAAATATATTGCGACGGCTAGACACACACATACACACAAAACAAAATAATGCGAGGAGGAAATGAGCATTACGGACGCATTCTGAAATGTTTAGTCTGCGCCGAAGGTACGTAAATATAAGCAGCACTCTCGAGAACGCACTGGCGGCCTTCCAATAAAATACATATTGTGTAAATACGCCCAATACGGACCGGTTTAATCATGCCGTGAGAGAAAAAAAAAATTAGAATCGTCAGTTCCTTAGTAGCGGTAAATTCCAATTAATTATTTGGAAGCTGGGTTCTAAATAAAATGAAAAAAAAAGCAGACAAGGAATATAAAAAAAAAGCAAGGGCCGTCTTCTCGTTTACGGCTGAAAGATACCACTGTAATAAAATGTTCAATGCACCAATTTTTGTTACCATCTTCTCTTACCGGCCCAGGAGCGCAAGGTGGCGCTTAGAGTCACTAAATGAGCTACGCTTAGAGTGTCGGCACTCTGTTCCCCAATATTGCTGTGGGCGCCGCCATCTTAGTGCTTGTGCAGAGCAGACGCAACTGTCGATCGTCATAATTCAAAAGTGCGACTTTCTCAGCTTTAGATGTGGTGTTAGGAAGCTCAGGTGATATTGTTTTGCCCTGTCGCGAACTGTTTAAAGATTGTGGAGGACGAAAGCGTTTCCTGTGAATTCAGATAAAGCTTAAGATAACTGGCCACCATGATTTTAAGGCACAATATTGCCAAGTGTCGTTACTCTGAAGGGTAGCTTATTAGTGGCACTGCAGTTTTCCAGATTCAGATAAAGTTCCCTGATAAAATTCACGCTTACAAGTACCACCAACCATTGTTGTGGAAACGCGTAAGACGCGCGCCACGAGCGGGTGCTCCACCGCTATTCGTTTCCAAGGGCCGCTCATTTCAGTGCTGCACCGCCATTTGCTTCCAAGGACCGCTCGAGACACGGGCATCGTGCACTGGCGCATTAGACGCTATTAGAAGCGCTCATGAAGGCACCCTAGACGCTATACTTGCAAGACAAACGGAAACACATCGAGGGGCTTTAGATTCAGAGCATGCTGCTCTCTGTAGACTTGAATCGCGGAACCGCCCTCGCCCGCACATACCCTTCTAAGCCATCATATCGGCGTGCCAATCACCGGGCTGTAATAAACTTTATACATACTATTCGAGAGCTCGTCGCTCTCAGGGTCTCGTATGCAAAAAACACACACACACACACACACACACACACACACACACACACACACACACACACACACACACACACACACACACACACACACACACACATTTGGTTAGGTTTTTGGTAGGTGAGAACAGGCTTCGAAAAGGCGCAGTTTATAGCTTGCCAAATCAACATACGAGAAAGACTGCTTCACAAAATGAACAAGTAAGAGAGCGAGAGAGAGCGAGAGAGAGAGAGTAAACGTTTAATAATGCATGTACATCCGCTACCTTAAAAAGATAGCAAAAAAACCCCAAAAAACAAAGGCACGAGTAGAAGAGACGCGCGACAAAAGGCCGACTATTAACCGTCGTTTTGCTTTACCTCAAAATATGTTGCGCTGTTTCTACGACCGTTTTCTACTTTTCCCTGCGTTCGTCGAGCTACTTTTCGTTCTGCGAGGCGAGTGCGCGCCCTCGTCCAACTCCCCCCCAAAATAACAGATACTGACTCACGAACAAGAATCCAAAGAAACGTGGCGCAGTTCAACGCTTGATGCGCCTATTAAAAGCCGGAAACGACGCCGCACGGAGAAACAGCGCCGCCGAGTCACGTGTATATATATATATATATATATACACACACCGCCACCACTAGGGAACATTTCCGACATACTCACGTGGCACGTACAGAGCGGCATGATTGGTTGGGGATGGCTCGAAGTGTTCGCAGCAGTCCACCGTAAGGTACGACGGACTGCAGGCGCAGAGGTCCCCCGGAAACTTTAACGGACACCTGACAACAGCTGCCGGCTCAAACCGTGCACACACACACAAAAAAAGAAGTAATAATAACGAATGTTTTTGTTTCATTTTTGCGAAGCGTAGGGAGTATACGGGACGAGAAGGTGAATTCTTAAAGCGGCCTCGCTCTTAGGGATAAAATAGAGAAAAGAGGGAGCGAAATGGGGATAAGAAGGCGGAAGAGGGTCGTAAAAGGGGAGGATCGATGTAAGGGAAGAAGTTAGAAGACCCAATTTAGACAGACGAAAGGGACAGGTGACAGCGATGCCCTGCAGCTGACGCCAGTCTCAAGAGGGAAAGGTAAAAGCTCGAGGGTAAAGAGAACGAAAAATAGTTAAAAAAGTAAAAATACAGTTAAGCACTGTGAAACGTTATGCGTGAAACGTTATGCGAAGTTTTGGTGTAAAAAGAGCGAATAATTATTTTAGGTGAAAAGGTTGTGACGGTAGGAAACAATGTAGCAATTAGGTTGCGAAAAAAAAAAAAAAGAAGTTATTTAATGCCTACTTGAATTGATATTCCCCTGTGCGGGGGCTTGACTCGCGTCAACGAAAAGGGGAGGGGAAAGAAAAATATGGGTAAGAGCGGATTTCATGTAGATTACTTAGTCGCGATCGCGAGAAGGCTACGATAGAAAGAATACACGGTAGAAGAAGACTCCAGCAACGAACCGACCAGCAGCACTGCGACACGCGTCTCGCGATAATAACAATAATAAAAAAAAAACATTCTCATAAACTTCACAGGGGGATTTTAAGCAACTGCCAGGTACTTCTTCAACGACCGTTCAAAAATTTCAGAAAGTAACGTCACTCTGTGCCATGGAATAAAAACTGAGATTTCGCACGGTATCCGGGCAGCTGATAAGGGTATAAACACACAGGCTATTATCGTAAACACCTACAAAAATAGCTTCCTGCCTGCCTACTCCAATAAGTTACAAACAATGTACTTAGACCCGTTAATGATAGTCTTATATGCTGGATCACGTTCCTTTAAAAAGCCCATAGCGCTCCATGCATCATGGTAGCATATTGGGCCAGTGGGCAAACATTGTATACGAAGGAGTTAAACAACTCAGTAAACGCAGAGAAAGAAAACGTACGAGCACGTCAGGAAAGCCATACCAAATTTGACGTTGCTCATTCAGACCGAAACGGGCCGGGGTGGGGACTGAACACAGGAAATCCTGGGTTCTGCAGCGCGAGCTTTCGCTCCACGTGATCGCGGAGCTGCGGTGCGCTGCTAACACACTCGGCACACACTAATACCCGTGCAACACACTCTAAAAAAAGTCTGTGCGCCTACTTTCACGCACAACACTCGGAGAGCCAATCAGCGCAACTTACGGAGGCAGCTCAGCGAATGACGATGCCGAAACATATGTTTAGACCAAAAAACGCAGTCTGAGTTGTGACATTAAGCAATGCAAAACGTCACGCTTGCATTGCTTAATGTCACAACTCAGTCCGCGCAGACCACCTGGGCGGTGGTCTGCACCGCGCAGACCACTGCCCGGGTGGTCTGCGCGGTGCAGCTCACACTAAAGTCACCGGTCAGCTCCATTGCCTTCCCTATACTGCCTGCTAGAGGGTAAAAAAAATGTATCGCCAATTGCCCCGCAAGCCCCGCAATTGTGCTGCTACATGAAACAGAGGGAAGGGCAGGAAGGAAGACAAAGAAGTTAACCTGGGGTATTTGCTACTTTGTTTTGGGGGAGGAAAATGAGGGAAAAAATGTTCTTGCCTTAGCGCTAGTGGTGCTAAACCACTAGCGCTAAACCAAGTGTTAAGTGGCGTTAGAGTTGGAGTTAGCATTAGTTAAAGTTAGAGTTAGTTAGTGTTAGGATTAGTTAAAATTAGAATTAGAGGGTTAGTGGTGATAACTCTACTAACTCGCGGTACGCGTTCTGCGGCTTCACTTAATCTGAAAACCTAGCCTAAAAACGTTTCACGTTTAAACAGAAACTAAAATACAGAAGACCAAAACCTCTCAAGACGATTGGCTGATCGTTATTTGTTGCCATAGCAATAGCCATTTCGGTCCCTTGAAATCTTCAAAGCGTCGAAAGGGTCTTTCTGAACAAGCCGCGTCAAGATCACCATGGAGATATATCATTGTACTAAAAGCGTTTCTCGCCAGTATAAGCGTCTTTGGCACTGTGTATGCAATCGACTTATCGATCACGCTTACGTTTACCTCAACATATCTATTACAATATTATAATTCTTCTCAAGTATTTCAAGAGAGGAAAATTATTGTTCGATGCCGCCAAGGACCGACGTAGCAAGGCGATGGCGGAGCAAATATCTGCACTTGTGTCGCCGGCGTATGGATAACAAAATCTCGGTCACACAAGATATCCCTTTATAAAGCAACCTTTCACCGCGAACTTGGATCGGTTCACCGAGACTGAAGACGTCAAGGAGAAACTGCTCGTTGCGCGGACCAAAATATGGCGACCATACGCGGACCCTGGCGCTGCTCCACTATAGATCCAGTGACTTTAGCTTACACCATAAAAACGTCTGAACCACTACTTAGGGAAACGGATACATTTAGGCACCTCGCCAAACCGTAGTTTTTTTTCTTGCCTGCACAGCGTTTAACACTTTTCAACACTTCTACCATGATCCCGACGTCTAGAGTCAATCTACAATGTGAAAAACTGTAATAATTCCTACTTCGAAAAAGACGTTCACATTAGTATAATCACCGACGCACTTAAAAAAGCGCAGGGCGGTGCGGGTCCCCGACACCTCATTATCGCCCCCCCCCCCCCCCCCCCCAGCCAATCAAATTGCGGCATTTGCAGATAAGAACGCCGACCAACCAATCACGTAATAAGCCGTTTTGAGACGTTCGAACGTAGGAATGTTAAACGCGAGTCTTAGCAGAAATAATTTTTAATGTATACACAATAGGTGGCGCAAGCTCTCGCCCGATTGAAAGGGCTCAGTCGTGTTTAACCATCCATCTATCTATATAGCCATCGTTGCCAAAGAGGCGTATTCGAAATGTTTGCGAATATAGTGCTTGCTCCTTGTTGCTATGGTCGTAATACGTTGACGAGTTTCAAGGCCAGCGAGTTTGGCCTTCGCGATAACACAAAATGGCACATTAACTTAACGGGAGACGGCCACGGTTTGTTACGCGTCAGAAACACAAAATGGCGGAGAGGGGGTACATGTCATTTCTCGGTTGTCGGTCCCCCAACCGTGGCTGCATGCTAGAGTGTCGGCATCTTCAAAAGACGACCCAACTCGCGCGATAAACACGCCATCTATATACAAAATTATACATCGGGCACCACCCACGCAGGCGATTTATGCGGTTTAGTTTACGAAGGAAAATGAATAAGACATCAGCCTCGGAAGTTTTAAACCCTGTTGTGGGGACCTCGATGTGACATTATGCGAAGTCTCTTGTTTACATGAATTAATCGTAAGAAAGGATAGAGACAGAAAGAGAGAGAGAGAGGGAGAACTTGAGGGAAAGAAATGGCAATCCCGCAGAGACAGGTGGTAGTTTTGCAAACAATTTGGAACCCGCAAGAACGGAGATGATATATCGTCCAAGTTCGAGAGCAAGAACCATGCCTTTCCTTGCGACCGCTAAAGAGAGAGAGAACAAAAAAATGTTCGACAAAATGGCGGTGCACGTCAAAACCTGAAAATAAATTGATTCGCTAAGAGTAGACATTATAAAGAAATGTTAAAAATACATTTTTGTTTTGGAAAAGGGGAAGGTGGCACGGTCATAGAAGAAGGCATTTCAAGTTGTGTTCCTCTCGCAGCCCTGACAGCTCCGTGACAGTGACAGGTCTGGAAACACCGGAATTCAAGGAGCGTGCCGGGGGAAGAAGAGGGGTTCAAGAAAGAGAAAGAAAACGAAATGAAGGGATGGGGCAGCCACGCGCTTGCGCGGCAGTTATTCGGTTCGTCCGCTTTTTGTATAGCCCCAAGAGCGCACACGCACGCAACGCATCCGCCCGCCACATTTCATCCCCGGTGGTTGCCGCAGCGCTGCCAAACAAACTGCAGACACGTGCTCTCATTTCTAGGAAATCGAATTGAGAAATTTCCGAGCTTCTAAGGTTCGGTCGTCAGAAGTATTAGTCAGAACAAATGGAGATCGAAAGCGCGAACATTCACTATGCGTGCAACGGTGCCATAAAAGTGACGTCCTCCATTGTGGATGGCCGACCCACCTGGAGTGCCAAAAGGACCGACGCGTGCGTTTAGGAGTTGCGGTTGTCGCGTGCTGTCGCCGCGCTCGTGGTGAGATGCGCTGCAAGGCGCACACGCGACGACGCGGAAGTGATTACTAGTAATGAGGTCAGATAATAAATAGAAATAGAGTGAGTTTATTATCATAGCCTCCTCTATACTCACAAAAACAGGCAGTTCGTCGACGGAGCCATGAGTGCCCGGCCGCAGATTGGGAGCGCGAGGATCTGGTAGCACGGAGCATCAAAGAGAGGTTTCTCGGGGAACCTGGACGTCAGCGCACAGCTTTTGCAGCGGCGAGGACCCGAAACACACCTTCGGGTCCTCGCGTTTCGCCGCAGCGTCTCGCGGCAGCGGCGAGACGGTGCGTTTCGGCGTCTCGCCGCAGCGGGGCGCCAGTCACGTGGCTCTCTTCTCATCCGTTGTCTGCCGCTCCATCTTTGCCATTTCGGCGGCCGCTTCTCGTGGTGATCTGGCAGGCTTCGTCAGTATATAGGAGGCTATGTTATTACATAAAACACAAGATAAACACAAGGATGCCATCCAGCGTATAGGCTTTGTCTTCTAGGTGGTATTGCTAAGGCCAACTTGCCTTCTTTATTTGTACTGTGTTCGTATTGCTTGATTTTGAGCGCCGCGCAAACAGCCCTATAGGCCTTTCCTAGTGGTACACCGAAAAACATCACATCCGATCCGAAAAACAAAGATCGACGTATCAGGATCAAAGAAAAGCATCAATACACACTCGACAGTTTCCTTCGCGTCCAAAAATGTCAATATCAAGATTACCCGAGCTTGTTGAAAAAAAAAAAAAAAAGAAAAAGAAACAGTTGCAAACGAGTCATGGGATCAGTTTTGTACCAAGGAAAAGGACAAAATATGGAGTGAACACGGCTTATCCACCGAGGAACTCGGAAGCAGACACAGTTCAGTAGCGCCGAGTCTAGACAATTACTTACAACCTTGTACAAGAACATAAAATCACGAATCATCCGTCTAGTACGGAAATATTTTAAGCCAATCAGATTTAAAATTTTATAATGGTCATAAAACCAACTCGGTTGTAAATGACGTTCGTTAAACACACCTATAAATTCTCTTTCGATGCAATTAATACTAGATGATTTGGTCACTCCAATGGTGTTCCACACGACTGAGGCAAACTCAAGGCGGCTTTGTACAAGGGAGCGAAATAACATGAGAAAACAAAGGGAGTTCCTAAAGTTGTTAGATATATGCGTTGACACCTAAAACGCGTAGAGACTAATTGACAACATGCGTAACTTGATAATTACAAGAAATCTCAATATCTATATAAACACGCAAGTCCCAAATCAGATACACACGGTTCATAACTGTAGTATCTAAAGCGTAGCAAATCTGTACAATGTCCCGTTTTCTACCAAGAAAAATAACTTTTCTATTAAATTCGTTTAGAACTAAACCACTAGACAAGCACCACTTAAGGATCGAACACGGCTCACGTTGAAGACAGACACAGTCTTCTACAATATTTGTCAACCGAAAAGGTTTGAGGTCATCAGCAGATAAAAGCCTTTTGGAGTAGGTAGCGCACAATGTAATGCAATTAACAACAAAAAGAAAAATCAAAAATAGGAGAGGGCCAAGACTTGTGCCTCGGAGAACGCCTGACGTTGCTGAGACAGGGTGGGATAGGCTGTCGGACACACGTACCAAGTTCTTGCGTCTAGACAAGTAACTATTGAACACGTTGCAATGCCCTCGGACACAAATCATACATGTTTAACGTTGCCAAAATGAGCCGGTGATCGACTTTGTGAAACGCCTTCGTCGTGTCAAAATATACAACATCTGTTTGCTCACGGATATGAACAGTTGGCACAACATCATGCAGAAAGGAAGACAAACACGTCTCTACCGAACAATCTCTAAAAAATCCACGCTGCACAGGTACAATTTTCTGTAATTTTTTTTAACCTGAATTGTATTAAAAATTTTGTGTTTCCGGATAAATCTAATAAAATCTTTAAAAGAAATACACTTGCCGGTAAAATTATTGTTAATTCAGATTTATTCGAAAAACTCAAAATTTCAAAATTACAACGACAAAAATAAATAAAGAAATAAAGAGGTGGCAGGTTTGGCGCACAGGGCCAGCGGTCCAAAGGAGAAACCACTTCAGTTTCCTTTCAAATCGCGGACCATCGATTGACCAAAAGGGGTCTACCATATATCTCGTCGAGATTCGATAAAGACAGCGAGTCATTGCACTTCTGGGTCAGGGCAAAGGCACTGCTCTACTCTGGCTTCCAGCTTGGACCATACTATGTGTGCTCCTCACAAGAGGAAAAATCGTATTTTTATAAGGGGGAAAAAGATGAACCCGTGCATTTCATAGGGTGGAGGCAGGGCAGTTGAAGCTTGTGTGCTTCCTAATGACTACGTCCAGGTGTTTAGGGGTTTTAAAGTATCGACGTTTATTCAAGCAACGCTAGTTTGTAAGTTTTTTTTTTTTTTTTTTTTTTTTTTTTTTTTTGTCGCGGAGCATGCAGTTCGTACTTCCAATGGCGAGGGCACCAATGGCAAATCCAGCCAAAGGAAATATCATTCGATGCGAGTGAATTTAGGGTATGTGGGTATGTGTGTGCTTAGATATTATTTATTCTTATTTTAAATTTTAGAAGCTTCGGAGTAGAGTAAAATAAACTCAGAATTTCTGAGAATTGCGAGTACTGGTGAAAAATAAACTCGGATAAACCCCGATTTTTCAGCGTAAATTAAGCACCGGAAAATGGAAAGGCGTTTACAAATAAATTTGTAATGCGAAACTAGAGCGCAGCTCTTGGGGTATTTTGATTTTGCGATATACCGTGACGAAAGAGTACGGAGGAGGAGAAGGGGAGGGTACAGAGGAGGAGACGGTATGGAGAAGGAGGAGGGGAGTGTACGGAGGACCCTCCCCTCCTTCTTTCCCCTCCTCCTCCTCCATAACCTCCCCTCCTACCACAGTTTCCCCACGCCACGTTCCTCACGTTTCCTCACGCCACGTGACCTCAACACCAATTCGATTTCCCCGCTAAATTTAGCGGGGAAAATAACGTCACATGACTTCGTGTCACTTCACCTATGAAGAAATTCTCTTTCTTCCGCTAGATTTAGCGGGAAAATTGACGTCACGTGACCTCAACACCAATTCCATTCCCCGCTAAATTTAGCGGGGAAACTGAATTGGTGTTGAGGTCTTGAGACGTCAGTTTTGCCGCTAAATTTAGCGGGGAAACTGAATGCGCAATGTTGCATTATGAGACGTTACAGACCTACACACCAATTAGTTTCTCCGCTAAATTTAGTAGGGATGTTGAATTGGTGTATAGGTTTGTGACGTCCCATAATTCAACGCGCGCGGTTACGCCGACGGCGACGCCGCGAAACACGGGAACGAGCGCCTAAGAGCTGCGCTCTAAAACAACCTCCCCATTTCACGAGAAGAAAACTCCAAAAACACGGAACCCAAGTTATAAGCCATCATCAAACGCAAACTCAGCAATTTCAATTTTTTTTGTTTTTTTGTTTGTTTTACGTTTAAAGACGCTTTTAAAATACCGCATGCGGTTGAAAACGTCTCGCGTCTTGGTCACGCTCTACATAACGTTTCCTGGTAGCTCGGACTCAACCAAGCCGAGTACCTAACTTTGCTTAGAGCGAGTTAGAAAACCAGCCCGAGCGTGCCTGTCCTCCCTTCCTCTCTCCCCCTTCCCTTCCGCCTCCTCCAATGCGGCTTCAAACGCTCCGTTTGGCTCGAGCCCCTTTTACCTGGAGTCAAATTCAAAGCAGACCGTCCGTCCCCGCACTGCCCGACTGCAAATACCCGCGTCTCCTCACTTCGCTGCCCCCCTCCCCCTTCCGTTTTTCGCGCTGGCGGCACCGGCGCTCGAGAACAAAGGCAATGGAAGCAGACGACGGCAGCACGGTTCCTCTCCACATTCGCTGGATTAGCGTCCAAACGCGAGCACTCTCCGAGAACGCGGACTTAATGAGGGCGGGGAGGGAGAGGAGCTGCCTACACTGCCTACTACACTCCATTTCACTTCACGATGGAGCGCACAGCACGTTACGGGGTATCACGTGGGACCCCGAAGGTCACGTGACACGGCATTGGAATGGCATCATAACTCATCACGTATAATTGGTCCAACGATCGCGTGTAGTTTCTAGCGTGCTGTCAGTTCGGGGGTGAACGACGTGCTATGTAGCGTTCCCTCTCTCCCTCATTCTAACGAATGCACACGTCAGGGTTCAGCTGTTTCTCTCGGTGAGTGGTTTAGACGCTTCGCATTCCACCACTAGATTCCGGTTCCGAGCCAGACAATCGCGTTGACGACCAGCGCCCCGAGAGTACGCATAAACAAAAGACGTCATTACGCGTAAGTTACTTCGGGTAATATTTGTTTTCGCGCTCGCTGCACGCTCAGTAACAAAAGCACGCAGAACAAAGGGAGGCGAGAACGACCATAATTACAGAGGGGGTACAAGAAAGGCACGGAGTTAATAAAATGGGGTAGGGACAGAAAAAAAAGAATGTAGCACGCCGAGTCTTGGAACGAATATTTAACCTCTTTTTTATGATATTAGTCTTAGCTGGTACATCCCAATTTGTAGCTCGTCGTAAAAACTGGCCATAGCAGTTGCTAAATTAAAAGGAACACTAAATTCTTCTCGCTGCTAGTCAGTGGCGAAGTTTAGCGGTGAAAGACCGCAGATACCGAAAGTAAGCGACACTACCTAGAATACAAAGTCCTAGTGCCAACGTTATTAGATTACCTTAGTTTTGGAACTAAACAAGAAGAATCCCTATAACGGTGACGCGAGTCATCGTATATCAAGGCAGGCTGGCCCGCTGTAAGGAAAACAGAAGTTGCCGAAAAAGAGCGTGGTTTCAACTTATCGTGCACCAGAAAACTCGGTATAAGACGAAGGAGACCACGGAAGGTCTACGTCATCATCTCGATCATGACGACGCAGCGAATTTCCGGATGAAACATGAGCATGCTCTCACTCCCGTACACCGAAAAGATGGAACGGCTAGACGATATGAACGTACACATTTTAGAACACCATTTTTAAGCAAAAGAACAACAATATACTAAAACCAGGAAGAGCCTAATCTCGATCAGGTACGTTTTGACAAATTTGTTGAGAGACGTAAAGAGCGATTCTTTTTTCTTTTTGGTTTCTTTTCAATTTGTGTTCATCAAGGGCGAGCGGGCGCTCCTTATAAATTCCCGCTGCCCGCCTCCTCAATCCTCCTCCGAGGTTCGTCTCAATTTTAGAGATGTCCTCGATGATCCTCTTTCTAGAGTATGAGCTCATCCCCCTGCCCTAGATTACCCAAACGAAACAAGCCCATAGAACCGTCGAATTACCCAGGACGCGTGCCTGCCCGCTCCATTCCTATGAACACTAATGTCGCCGGAGGCAATTCAAATGATATGTAGGGCCTTCCGTCTCCCGAACCTTCGACTGAGGCAGGCACGACATCACCCTGTCCATTAAGTATTCCACCCTCCTCCTCTCTTTCTTTCTTTCTCCCTCTACCCCACTCTAAAGTCTCCCTTTCTTCCCCGTAGTCCCACCTCTCCCCTTTCTCTCCCATCTGCCGTTCCGAACCTTTATTATGCTCACCCCTAAGCTGACAGTGTGGTGGAAGTTACAAGCGTTCGATGGACCAATCAGCCGCCTCTTTTGCATCACGTGGTCCCGCTCCCTGCGCGTGAGTATGGGGCGGGAGAGTGATCACGTGTCGAAAGATAGACGCATAACTGTTCCAACGAGCATCGTAGCCTCCATCGCTCTATCAGCCTAGGGATGAACGGAGTCTAGAGTTGCAACTGCGTTTCGTCGCGAGATCACGCTCCTGCACCTACCCATGTGCAGAAAGAAGAGTTCAGGTGATGAAAGGAAAGGCGGTTGATTGGTCCGACAAGCAATGTAGCTTCCGCCGCACTGTCAATTTAGGGATGAACGGAGTTCCGCTCTTTCCCCAGACCCAACAGAAATACCTCTGCCTTTTTTGTGCATTCTTTCTAGGGAAGGAAAAGAAAGGGGGGGGGGGGGGGAGGAACGTCTCTCCCTAACGAGCGGTCCTTGGGCACGCGCCGTAACCGTCTTGCGCTCCCTAATGAGCCTCGTCTTTTTCCCTATCTTTCCCTCACTCTTGCCGTTCCCCATTTCCCTGCTGTACGCGCACCCTTGGAATTCAATGGGGAAAACACACGGAATCGTCGGCAGCACTCCGGGAATACTGCGAGCTGGCGGAACGTTCAATTTTCCGGCACGAGCTGCCTGTAACCAACATTGCTTAAAAAACAAAAAAGAAAAAAAACAGACGGTTCAGTTTTTTTTTTTTTCTTTTTTATTAAGACCTTTTTCTTCCCTTGACCGAACGGTGAAGCAGCACTAGTGCCCAGTCTGTACCCAACGTTGGCCCTCTTTAGATGACGCAGAAAAATCAACTCTCGGGCCTTGTTATCTAAGAAGTCTTGCAGAAACTCTATTATTTTCTCTAATTGCGTCCGTGAACGGGAAGGGAAAAGGAACACTTTTTACGAAGTTCGGGGAACCGGCGCAAACGGAATGTCGCTTGTAACCTTATCCAGCACGCCACTACGTTGGTAGAATAAGAGCGGAGGAAAACAAAAAAAAAAGAAAGTCCAGTAGCGAGTCATTCCATCTATTGCGATAGCTGCAGGCCCGCCGAGAAATGACATGCATTATTGAACATGGCGATCCAGGCTGGGGTCACGTCCAACGTGCCACTACACCCATCTCGTAACTGGACCCGCTGTGCAAACCCATGCATGGGTAACTATACAACCAAAAACGAGCCTTTACGGTCAGGTTCTGGGCTGGAAAGGCTGTAGAACTGTTAAAGGGCAACTCCGCTTCATTTTTGATATTTAGAAAACTATGCAGCCCTCTTCAGTATCATGTAGGAAGACCCCATGTCAAATATTACAATCTAATTCCGCCTATATATTTAATAAACTGGCCAGCAAACTTTCAAATGAGCCAATTCGCCGAAATCTGCCAACACTAGCGTGCGACGTGAGGCGCAATCGTCAGCACAGTCAATGCGGCGGAGTTGGAGCGGCCAACGTTGACCCACTACGTCAGAGGCATGACTACGTCATTCTCACGTTTTGTTTGTTTTTACTTCTTAGAGCGAAATTGAACGATGACGTCATGAGTTTCTCCTCCCGGTGTTGGCTCAACAGCGTCCACGTGATCACCGTAACGCGGATGCGCTAGTTTGCGCTGCCCTGCGCGCTTATCGGTCTGTTTCTCCGCTCCCCCTCTCCTTCGTCTTCTCCCCTTCCCCCTCTCCCCCGGGCCATCACCGTCCACGCCATGCGAAGCGACCTGCCCGCGTCGCGTGTCCTGTCCTTCGCCCCCACGAACTTCACAAGACCACGTGGTTCGACGTGACGTGGCCATGACTCTGTCGACACGAGGCCAATGTTGCCTGACGCAACCGAAGTTTCGGTTTCGGTATCAGCAGATGTTTAAATTACGATTACACGAATAATACTCCACATTTCGCGAATCCGAAGACGTAGAGCTGTTTAGTAGTGCTTTGTGAAATGGAATCACATGTAAACCCAAATTTTTCGGAATTGAGCGGAGTTGCCCTTTAAGTAAGGAGGTGGCACCATCGTTCATATCTTACGAAGCGCAGTAAGAACCACGCCAAAGGATCACTAAATACCATATGATGAAAGAAGAGCAAGTTAGTTTTAACATTTGGGGGTGTTGGGGAGGGGGAGGGGTGAGTTGAGTATGCAAAGACGACAAAACAAACACAACACAGAGTCTGTGTCAATTATATTTCATTCTCTGCCATTTTTTTCTGTTCTGAACTTGATGCGATTAAACAGAACGGATGCTGTTGCGATGCGATTAAACAGAACTTAAGGGTTCTACAGCTTTGCCTATCGCAGCGTTCGATCGTAACGTAACCTGGCGAACGTTAAATCTAGGCGCCTTAGTACACGCTCCCGGCGTCCCATTTCATGCGGCGTTTTCTTCTCCTTTTTTTTTCTTATTTTATTACGACGAAAAGAGGATCAGTCGGGTATCACCATTTTGTCCTCTTTGGGGTAAGTGTTCGTGTGTGCATGTGCGCGCGCACACACATGCATCATGTGTGCGTGCGTGCGTGCGTGTGTGCGTGCGTGCTTGGGTCTGTTTTCTCGTATGTGTGAGTCTGTGTGCGTGCGTGTGTGCGCGCACACACACACATTGATTTGAAGGAAATCCTTAAAAAACCTAATTATTCGGTCAATATGAGTCCTCACTATAATGGATTATACTATACAGGCACGCGATGTGCACCGACACAGTTTATGGCACAGTATGCTCCATACTGCTTGCTGCTTTGTAATATCCCGAATACTTCTCTCGTAAACAGTTTCTCTCTCCCTCTCTCTGCATGTTTCCTATTTTCTCGTAGATGCCAAGCAAGACGAAAACTCGCGGTGACAATGCCGAGGCGGGCCGCCGTTTCCCTTAATTATGCTCATGGAATATTCAGCGGAGCGAGAAAGCGGATAAAGCCTCGGAATTAATTGGATTACGGCAACCGTCGCCGACTACGGTGCTCCATTTTCGTCTCTCGAGCGACCGGCGTTTTCATCCAGTGTGCCTCGATTCCAGAGTGCGTCCAACTGCTCGATTGGTGTCACGTGGTTTAAGGGGCCGCGTGGGCGGTCTACAAGCGGCGACGAGGCGACGAAAGCGTCTCCGCCTCCCTCCGCCCGCTTTCCTCTTCGTCCCGCGACGACAAAACGCACGCGCACTTGCGACCAGTCTGCGTAGCGGGCGTCTGACATTAATTTGCAAACGCTCTCCGTGGTTTCAGTTACCCCCTCTCTTAAATCTAGGCTGTATAGTTTCATCACCGACACTGCTCGCCGTCTGGTGTCGACACCGCGATACAATGTTCAAATGCAAAAAAAAAAAGAAATCGGGACATTTTTTTTTTCTTTTTTCTCTTAGTCAACGACGAGAGTGTGGTACCTCGAAATCAATCAAACATCGAATGCTCTCAAGGCCTGGTGCCAACATAGAAGACAAAATGGAGAACCCGATGCTTGACTGCGACGACTCGCGAGTGTCGTTGCAATCCAGGGTTTAATAATAGAAAAAAATAATCAGAGCCGTAGACGAAGACGAATGGTGGCGGTATGCCGACACCTGACTTGGTTTCACCGTAAGCCCAAGCGCGCAGCGGACGGTACGAGGTGTTGTGGAGCTAATCAAGCACCTTTGACGCTGAAAGCGTCACATCGTCGCGTTGCGGTTTCGGCGCTCAAACTTGAAAGCCGCCGCCACGCTGCTCGTACACAACACACAAAAGAAACGGTCTTCTCTGCAACCTCACGAGCATTCGAGCAACATTTGCTCCATACGAGTGTTAACGCGTCTGCAGACAGTTTTAATGCCGGCGTTATCAGGTCTTGAAGCCGCGCCAAACGGCACTTAAATTCTCCTGTCTGCTGAAGGTGATAATGTTGACAGGGTTAGAAACGTATTTTTCAGGTGCGGATTTGGTCTCAGGTTCACAGTC
Organism: Ixodes persulcatus; assembly: GCA_013358835.2. Lineage (NCBI taxonomy): Eukaryota > Metazoa > Arthropoda > Arachnida > Ixodida > Ixodidae > Ixodes > Ixodes persulcatus. The sequence goes on from JABSTQ010010199.1 coordinate 466,063, forward strand.
AAAAAAACCTTCAGGGAGGAGATTACAATTCCTAGACATTTTGTTATCTCTTCACACGCATGATATCTGCGGAGGTTTCTTACCTAGGAAGGAATCCTTCATTAAACGTCACCACATTCGAAAGTTGTGAAAAGGGGCCTTGCGATGTCCATACTTGGGTCTGTGCTTACTGAGTCAAGCTTTCACGCTGTCCGGGATAATTTTAAAGGGGCTATGCAACAATTGTTTTACTTTGCGCAAATACCGCTTAGAACGGATCCCTGTCGTTAATGACCTATGAAACACGCGTTCGTTTTTCACCCCACGCAATAGAAGTCCCAGAAAAAAATTAAAGAAAAACGAGCAGCGTTCACGCCCTCAACTCGCAGCCAGAACAAGCGGCCACGTGATCTGGAGCCGATTATATGCCGCCAATGTTGATCATAGCCACGCGCTGGGGTTGGAAAAGCACAGGACACGCGCTGAGTTCCAGACATTGTTATGGCTCGGCTATTGTCGTCGTTGCAGCGATTGGACACGGGCCACTACCCGAATGCTTCTCGAGCTATCAATTATCACGAGCCCAAATCGAGTGCCCACGCAATGCTCGGGTCCAATCTATGAACCGCATCCAAATATCGTCATATGGGTGTACTGCGATCCCCACGTTACGTCATCAAATTTTTCAAAGGAGAGATTGAATGAAAATGATCGCTTTTGTCCTTGAAATTACACCGCAACAAAGGAGTTTCTTGGCCAGTGGCGTTGCGTGCGAGTAACCTTGAGTCCCACTAGTGCCAGTAAGCTCGTGTAAAGTGAAAACATTCCAATTGAATATCGTTGCACAGCTCCTTTAACATTCAATTTGAGAGACTCCGTTCTTCGGGCTTCCCATCACAGGTTTTAAACGAGGTGGTGGGGGCCTTGGTACGTAAGCAAACCTAGATATCACCAGAAACGAATGGTGGTTGTTCCATATATGCATATATGCACAAAACGTCGCATAATTTAAAAAGAGCAGCCAAAACGTACAATGTGCCAGGTGTTTTCGGCTCAAAGAATAATGGCGCAAATGTGTTCCAAGGTTCGCTCGATAGCGGAAAACATTAAGGAAGCCAAGTGTCGTGTTCAACTGGCAACAGAATCCCAGTAACGTGTGGTAAAAGCTATGTAAGCCAAACCAAACGGTGCCCAATTGAGCGCCGTCTCGAGCATGATCGTTCACTGAAATCTCCGGTGGGCGGTCATCTTGCCGTGCATTGCAATACCTGTTCGTATTCTCTAAACCTTAAAGGCGCAACAATAATTGGACATTAGCGAGACAAGACGACTCGGGATATTTTGAAAGCGCATTGAATTAATAGCTTGGGGGTCCGCTTCGAGCAGAAACTTTGTTTTTAGATCGGACTTTGGGGCAAAGACATGTTAGATGTCGTTGTGTTATGTGTGACACGCTCTGGCACAGCGCGAAGTTTAGCACGTTTTCTTCTTCCTTTTGTGCACAAATTCTGTTGCGAGTCAGCGCCTGTGTGGCGCTGACTCACAGTGGCCGACGGCCGAGTGGTCTAGCGCACACAAGCTCGGTCCACGTGGAGCGAAAGCTCGCGCTACAGAGCCCGGTAATCCTGGGTTCGTTGCCCGTTCCGATCTGGATGAGCATCATACCGGTATACGGTCGTGTGTCACCACTGCGTGGTGCACGTTAAATACACCAGGCTAGCGGTTTGCACTGCACTGGCTAAATTTCTCATCTACAGCTGGGTAACAATGTCGCCATGTTCTGGCAGCCTAAACTCCGGCTGAATAAAAAAACTAACGACTAATGTTTTTTTTTTTTTTTTTGAGTTGTGCGTGTTCCTTTTCTCTGTCCTTGTAGCTTTGTGCGCTGTACTGTTCACTATGTCTCCATGCCCACTCGCCCCGCTTACCACACTTCTGCATTTGTAAAAGCGTACCCCTATTTGCAACTTAATTACAGCTTAGCACAAGCATCTGTAACTGAAACTTAAAGGGACCATGAAATTATTTTCTAACTTCTTCCTCCTTACCTTTAATCCTCAGCTCAAAAACGCAATTAGAAACTGCCTGGTCGCGACGTCTTGGGCACCGGAGATGATGACTCCAAGCTTTTACCGTGTTTTTTAAGCACGCCATGGAACTTGCCATTCTCAAGTGATGATGAGTCACGACTTAAGTGATGATAAGTCATAAGTCAGTTCTTAAAGGGATACTGAACCAAAGAATTTAGTGTCCATAATAAGTGGCGCACGTTCTTTCCACGAGCCAGCAGCCACCGGTGTGCGCGAGCACACGCAACGAAAATGACGTCAAAGACCTTCATTCGCGCTTAAGAGGACAGTGAAATGCATGGGCTTCGGGCCAAAGGAGAACAAAGACAGCCTTTTCATATCTACAAGTGAAAGCTACGTGCTTGTTAGACCAATTAATCGCTTACCTTTTACACCAGACACCACTGTGTAGATGAAAAACTTGTCTTTATTCTCCTTTGGCCCGAAGCCCATACATTTCACTGAACGAGGATGAAGAGCTACGACCAAGCTTCCACACGGTCTGGTTCCCCGGCGACGTTCAGGAGCAGCGCGTCAACCGGTGTCCTCTAAGTTTCACCTCTAATGTTCACAAGACTATGCCTGAGAGTGGCAGCCGTCTACCAAGACTGGGCCACATCATGGAGCATGGTAACACCACTAATCTGCCGGGGCTTCCCAGCTTCTACGCACGGTGAAGCCACCGAACACCACCCTGGAGGGCTTGCCCGGACACTTCTCCGGGTTCAGCCAGACTTGAGATTATAGTTGAAAGATAAACGTCCCAGCGAGCAACTCACTAAACAACATTGGACCCACATAACCCGTAACATCATCCAGCCACCCTCGCCCACAAGCTCCATTTCAACATTGTCAGCACCTCTCTGTCATCTGTACACAATCTCATCCCATCGTCATTAGATGCGGCGCCGCAGGCCTTCATGGTATGGGCCACTTGCCTTTCTGCGCCGCCGCGGTTCTCCTAAACCAAAATAAATATTATTATTATTATTATTATCTTAAGCGCGAATGGAGGTCTTTGACGTCATTTTCGCTGCGTGTGCTCGCGCACACCGGCGGCTGCTGGCTCGTGGAAAGAACGTGCGCCACTTATTATGGACACTAAGTTCTTTGGTTCAGTATCCCTTTAAGTGATGATAAGTCACGTCACGACACTCATTGGCTCGAACGTGAATTCAAATATTCGGCGACGGATTGATGGCTGAGGAGCGCATACGTCCGAGTGACGCAGTGCCCGTGTCGAACGTGTAAGCTGGGTTCGGCTGACTTGCTTGGGCGCCGCGGAAGCATCCCAGTGAAAAGGCGGAGAGCTTTCGAAGGAAGGCGGGTACGAAATAGTCCGCTATATTCTCAAATATTCGTTCCGAAAAGCTGGCTTCAGGTTTCTACGCTCGTGCACTAGGTTTATTTTGGCGCACTAAATGATACACGATTAGTAAAATCCCAATTTTTCGCAGCCGAAAATCAATTTCCTAGTCCGTTTAATGAGGTTTTAAAAGTAATGTTTGCAGTTCGGGAATTGTCTTACAAAATAGAGTTGTAAACGAAGCTGCGGGATGCGTGCTCGAGCCACTTGCTTTCAGGTGCTGCCGTTCAAAGAGACGCGAGACGCATTCCAAACTGAAACGTGATCGAGTTACAAGCTGCCGTTCATCACCGCCTCATGGCGAAACCATGTATGGTTCCTGTTGTGTTTTTTTGAGGTACTCTCAAAGATGAAAACACAAAATGCTTCGTGATGGAGACAAACCCCGTCTTGTACCCTTTTCACGAGTGATCCCATTAAAAGGATGCTCGGCCACTCGAAGAAGCTCGGGTGGAGTGTTAGTGACAGCGACTTCGTGCTCAGTTAATATGTTTAAAGAAGGACGTAATCTGTTATGCAGACCAAAGATGCGATTATTCCGCTGCGACGTCGCGAAGTATGTGTGCATTATGATGATGTTGCCTGGAAGAAAAACACACACACACACACAAGCACGCACGCACGCACGTACGTACGGACGCACAAGACTTTCCTTTGAGTACGAAGGGAAGCATTGAGCATATGATAAGCCCCTTCCATTTCCTGTCATCTTTGATATTCACATTCTATTCTAAACCTTCTATTCACTCAAGGAGAATCAACGAAAACGGAAAAAAAGAGCGGAATAAGCAAGAAAAAAAAAACTCACTTTCAAAAAAGCAAAAAAAAAAAGAAAAGTAGCGCGCCCTTTCAAATTAGGATGATGCTTCCCCTCATAATGACGCTGCACGCGGCAAAGCCAGCTTGCGGGTGAAGAAAGCTGGCAGGAGCATTTGTTAGTAGCATACGCGGATGGAAGTGCACGAAGGGAGATAAGCTAGACCGAAATGCATGTATATATACACCGTCTAAAAGGGTCGGCGAAGGAATCTAATAATATTATTATTAACGATGTAAAAAATAATACAGGAAAAAAAAAAAGGGGGTTCGGAGAATTCGAACCGTCCGGTAACAAATCATGTCGGCTTCAACGCATTTGCAACGCACGACCGCACAGGACGCTCCCAACTACAGCGCCATTAGGGCGCCTAGCGGGAGAAATACATTACCCCACGCTCCAGCCACACTCCGAGATGGACCGAAGGGAAGGCTCAAAAAGACAGTAGAGCCAACCATAACCCCGCCGATGCTCCACGTTCTGCACATTTCAGCGACCAATCGGCTTCTACGGGGAAATCGCGTCACTGCGAGACTACGCCGGTTGGATTAATCAGGCCGCTGAAGTAGAGATATGACTCGGCGTGCGTTTGGTTCGGTCCACCTGAAGACAAATCTATAGGTGGAAACTCATAGCCGATGTTCGTGAGGCACCCGTTCCGGTTTAGCGCCAAAAGCAAGCGGCAAGGGTGGAGCAAAAATAAATAAATAAATAACTAAATAAATAAAAATGAGATTGTATTGAGTCCGTTAGTTTTAAAGAAGACGGGAATAGCGAACGTCGGCTTCGCTTATTTTATTTTCTTTAAAGATTCCCTCTTTCCTCAGACGGGCACGATGGTTTGCTTACCCAGAGTAGCGGAATAGAAATGACGCTCTCAGCGGGATGCCTTTTCCTCCGCGCGGCCAATCTTTCACGGAGTCATCAGGGAAGGCGTTTCGTCTCTTCCAGCCGCGCGAGGGAGCTAGTGCGGAATGATCTTTGGAACTCCGGAGGGAGGGAAGCTCTTGTTCCCTCGTTGCATCATTGTTTGTGCCATTCGCTGCAGGTGTTGCTCCATGGAGCTCATCTATTGGCATTGCGTTATTCAAAGATTGAACTTTTCCTTTCTTTTTTTCTTCTTTTTCTCCCCGTTTCTTGTGGATTAAACGTGTTGCACTTTCTCTCCCAGATTAAATTGATCCCCACCGCGGAGAATTCAATCAAGCGGCAAGACGCGATATTATTTAGACAAAATTCTCATATAACTTTTTTGTGTGTGTGTATGTATTTCGGATGGAATAGACGGATCTCTTTATCAAATGGAGTGGTTCTTCGCAATTGCGAACCCCATCTCCATCAAACACGCCCCCCCCCCCCCCCACCCGCCCATTTTCTACTAAAAAAAAAAAAAACAATTGCGCAACGCTAAAAATTATTGAATGGAAAAAAAAAAAACGGTAAGACGCTGTGAAAGCGGACAAGTCTTGGTTGTTATCCATAAGTACTGCACATATTTTCTCGCGACGCAAGCAAGAAGTGCTGTCAAAAAAAAAAAAGAAGAAAATAGAAGATGGGAACGAAATGTAAACGCAAGATCAGGCTGAAACTAAAAAAAAGTAGGCTTCTTTCTTCATGACCCAAAGCGTTACTTCTTGTCGTTTATACGAGTGTTTAAGATTGCACTCTATGGTAAAGGCCAGCTCTAGGAACCAAAGACAGCCGTGTGCCGTGGTTTCGCCGTTACAAATATATCGGCACCGTTAGAGTCATACCGACTAAATTAAACCTCAAAATTCCCAAGTATTCGTCACACATAGATGTCCCGTCCACGCTTGCAATTCCGCCAATCATTTTTTAGTACTATCGTTACCGACCACACACCGTGACGTTAGGAAGAAAAAAAAACAACACCCGGCATATTAGAATCGTCACGCTATTCACACCTCCTTTGCCCGTCCACTTCCCTTTCCTTCTTTTTTTTTTTTGGTTCGGCACACAAAACCCGCATGGACATTAAAGACGTTGGTACTTCCAAAGGACGACAGCATAAGGGATGCTCAAAAATCCTGCATTCAAAATAAAATTTTCGTGCTCACTTCGCAAGATGGTGAGATAAAGTTTTCCTAACGGTTCGCCCCATCGTGCCGCCTAAAAATTCACAAAAATGTATAAATTTTGATCATTTCACTACTTAAAAATAAAGTTACTTTTAGGCCACAGACATCACAGCACATTTTAAAGGGGAGCGCAGTATATTCATTTCAATGTGGTGATTTTAAAGGGTGCCCTTTATTCGGCTCTGCGCGTGCTTCTGCCACGAGAATAAAAACGTATGTACGTACTTGACTGAACCTCTCGAGCCTTGTTTTGCTTGTTTCAAGCGTAACCGCGCTCCACTCCAACGATCTTATACACTCCATTCCAAGAGTTCTGTGTTGTACGTGAGTTGCATGCAAAGGAACACAAAGAAATCGAAAGTACGTTTACTCAAAGAGTTTTTGTTGCAGCGCTCCTGAAAACCCATAAACAAACGCGCTGGAATAAAAAAAAATATATATATATATATATTGCACGCGAGTGGTTGCTCCATCAGAGCAGTGTGCAAAGTTGCGCTTCTTGCGTTCTTGCGCCCGAAACCTTGGTATATCACAACTAACACCACAATAAACCCATGCACAAGAAAAAAAGAAATAGAGCAAAAATTAAATTTATGACATGAAAAAAAAAAAAAAAATTCCACCTCGTTAAAAAAAAAAAGAAAAAAATGGGACAGTGTATTTGCGGTACGAAAATCGCGACTACGCCTCTAACGGGACCATATTCGTGGTTTGCGTTCAGTACATATACGCTCGTCTCTCGGAACTAACACGGAATGATTTTCGCATGCTCTCATTCTCGTCCAATATGCGGATGGTTTTTCGCACATGTGCCCCAGCCTTCTAAGGCGAACATATATGTGCCAACAATCAAGGGGAAACTGCACGAAATTCAGAACACGTGAAATTGGCTTCGCCCTATTATCGAGAAACAAGCGTATTTATTGGACCCAAGCCGCAAGCATGACCTTTTTAAAAGCACATTTTCTATTTGCGTAACGCAAGTACCTTCATTTCTTTTCTTTTTTTTTAAGAAAAAAAAAGAAAGAAAGACGTTTACATTTTTTTTAACGCCGAATTACAGCGCGGCTCTTGAGGAGGAGGGGGATTTGTACGGAAGGGAGGCTATGCTCGTCTTCTTTCCCCGCTAAATTTAGCGGGGAATTTTTCCGCTAAATTTAGCAGGAAAATTTTACCCTCGTAAAGTCACACGTGACATTACGAGGGTAAATTTAGCGCAAATATCTTTCCGCCAAATTTAGCGGAAAAATTTCCCTGCTAAATTTAGCGGGAATACCGGCAATGTTAGATGCGTGTGAAGTCATAATCACGTGTTTCCTATAATGACGTCACACGTGACGTCAAGTGAGACGTCACGAGGGTAACCCTCGTGACCCTTCCAAAGGTAACCCTCGTGAGGGCAACCCTCGTGACGTCACACGTGACGTAACGTGTGACGTCATTACGGGAAACGTTCCCTAATGCAACGTTCGGTGACGCCGACGACGCCGCTCAAGCCTGAAGGCCGACTTACATAGGGCGTATATTCCACGAATTTACGCGCGTTTCAGCGGGCATAATCAAGGCATTTGGCGGGCGCTTTTTTCAGAGAATGGAAGAGGAGAAGGTCCCCAAACCACACAAGGCGCTTTTCGTCGACGTTTCCTCGGCGTTTGGTGCAGTGCAGCCCGACTCGCGTTTTTCATGAAAGGAGGGGAAATGTAGACCGGCTGCTATATTATTGCGTTCTGCAAGGAGACACAAATAACTAAAAGTTAATCAACCACGAAAGCCTAATTTGCTAACGCCTGTTTCATAAATGTTTCTTGCAATCGCCAAGTTGCCAACAAGTCCCGGCCGGAGGACGGCCACGAAGTCTGCTCAAAACCCTTCCTTGTATCATTTCTTTTTTTCACATCTCTCGCAACATAGATGGTATTTTCTTCTTTCTCAGTCGTTCCGCATTCGTTCCAAAGATATATATCGATTTCGTACAGTTCGCCAATAAACCGTCGAATGCGCCAAGCGAGCACCTATTTCGGCGGCTGCAGAGATCTGTCTCGGTCGGATCGCCGAATACGCGCGTATTTACGCCGACCTCGAGGCGTCGACAAAGCGCTCGTCCCGACGCCTGCTATACGTCGGGATTACGTCCGCCGAAACGCCCGTAAATATGTCGAAAATACGCCCTATACGTGGTTCGGCCTTGAAACGGGCGCCTAAGAGCTGCGCTCTAAAGAGATGTGTGGAATTATTTGTTTATGCACCAAAGTTGACGCGATTTCCGCACGGTTGTTTCCGCATGCGCTCCCGCCTTCATAGATGCGTTCCATGGGAGTCGTCCTAAAACGTCACACCCCCATCTCCCTTAACTGCCCATACGGGCAAACGGAATAGACTACTCGACCGAGTTCATCATTCGTTGTCTCGCAAGTTTCTCATCGAGAAATTCATAGAGGTCGCCATCGAAGACTCCGCCGAAATCTCCATTGAAGGGCGCGGGACGACACTTCATCTGAGATGCTATTGTGCGCTCAGAAAGGGTCCGCGCGCGCCCGCGCTCGCCCGACCGCCACCACCCTGGCATTCACAGATGCGTTCTGTGCACGTGGATTCGCCGACCCGCCCACGCATCGATACTGGTCCCAACATAGCAACACGTGACGTCACAGAAGCCGGTGTGTCACGCACTCGGACTGTACGTCGCGATCCTGGCGGCCAGTGGTAGAAGTGCTGGCGAGAAAGGCGAGCGGACCGCGAGGGTCGCTGTCGTCGCGGCGTCCCAACTCGCGGCTCCTTGGGATTCCGTCGACTGTCGACCGGCTGCAGAAGCGACAGAACAGGCGTCTGTCACATCCACTACAGCTGTTGTGACACCGCGAGGATCGCGACACGCAACAACAGTACCACTCTTGTGACGTCATCGGGCATACAAAATCGAGGGACTACTTTTGAGGACGAGGTAAACAGACCGGCCGGACACGCCCTGCGTGCTTCATACCTGCTATCACCAGGGGGGCCAGAAAACGGGTCTTCGACCGTTGTTTAGTCACGGTCCTAAGATTACCCGATCTGGAGCGTATTCGTTGCGCTATGGGAAAGTCTTACCTGGGGACAATTTGAAGCACCAGAGGCGCGCTGCCGACGTCGGGACTCGACCAATCAGATCGTCCGGAGAACCTACCGGATGAACGCGGGTTTGGAGAAGCCGCCGCGGAGGAAGTCGCCCGATGCGTCTAGTCTTCCACGAAACCCCACCAACTCGTCGAAGAGATGGTCGATTGAAAGCGCAATCTTTACTTAATACCCGGGGGTCACATTATGCCGGAATGATTAAATCATTGCGCGAATGATTCTACATCTGCCTTAAAAATTGTCAATACTTCTTTTTTCAGGTTTTTGTTTTTATTATACGTAGTGTTTTACATTTTTATTTACTTCTGCACGGATCAGGGCCGCTTGTGGCGACAAAATTTACTGAGCGAGTGTAATTTTCGAGCGCGCTCGTTAGGCAACCATGTCCCCAACTGTCGGAGTATAAAACAATTGCATCGGAACCGAGGCGATACAGTGTATAAATATACGCGGCGCCTAAGGAGGGAATAAAATTAACCGGTATATTAATTCTTTCTTACAACAGCTTCTTCACTTCAACCACAAACAACTAGTTTTTGTCGTTCAAACGCGCGGGGCGTTCAGTTCGTTCAAATAGAGCGTGGAATGGCAAAAAAGTTAAATTGTTAAAAAAAGGGGAGAGGGAAAGGGAAGCAAAAAGATTACATAAAACAAACACCACCCCTCCCCCCCCCCCAAAAAAAAAAATAACAACAAAAAAAAAAAACGTGGCATGACTTACACTTACTTTTGTTGCTCGTAATGTTGTAGTAAACGCAATCGTCTGAAGCGGCTAGAGCTGTTAGAAAATGAACGTGTTCTTAGGGCGAAAAGCGTCGTAGAAAAAAAACATATTATTACAAAACTCGTTGAACAGAATACGCTGCAGCAACAAAATGAAATCAATTTTAAAATAAAAATAAGAATGCGGTACTTTTTTTCTCTCGCTTTTGTTTAACTACAAGGCTGCCGCCGCGAGGGTAGATAAACGGCGAGCGGATGAAAGAAGCTCGGCCTTCGGTTTAACGTAAACCAGAACGCAGAACCACGTCTGCCTTTCGTTGTTTATGAGCTTGGGCAATCAACTCTTCGCGATCCGGCTTCTTTTTTTTTTCCTGATTTCGTTTGAGCACTAGATAAAATGTTAGCGGCCAACAAAAGTAAATTCGCTTAACAAATCGCAAAAAAAAAAAGGCCGACGAGGCATTACTTAGTAAAGAAAGTTAGCTGCAAAAACTAGAATAGAAATCACCTCCGTTCTTTTCTAACATCTCTCTTGGTCTCTGTTTATCTCTTTGCCTTATTTTTTTCATTTTTGTTAGAAGAAATTATTGACTCCATAAGGTCTATTGCGTTTTGTCATCGGGCAGCTCTGCCCCTTAAAGATATTTTTTGCTTTTCTCTATGTTTTTTTCTTTCAAGAATACTGAAACTGACTTTATGTGTAGGTGGCAGTGATACCGATGCCGACTAAAAATTAGCTGGAAAAGACGGCATGCACGCCTGGTGGGTTTTAAATTGCGAAATTGTGTATAGTCTCCTCCGTTCCAGTGAAACATGAAAATGACATCCTAGAATGATCATGCGAAGGACGCTGACGCACACGACCGAACGTTTACTGCTCCTACCGAGACATTGGCGCAACAGGTCGTCGAAAACAGACGACGAAGGTACGCGACACGTCCGCGGCGGTAGGATTGCACAAACACGTCTGCCCTTACATCTTTTAGTTTCGTCGTTAACCTCACCGAGCGTTATTTTTTGTAGAAAAACGCAAATAACACGCATACTATCTTGCAACCAACCCCTTACCGTTATGGCGTTTTCCTATTGCGACACGTTGCGACAACTCTACACATCAGCACGAAACCTGACTGTCAAGAAATGTATCGAGCGAGCTTTTTTTTGGTGATGGTTTGCGGCGACATCCCGGGGAGTCTCTGTGCCCGTCGTGGCCGCTAAATTTAGCGGGGAACTACAAGTGTCTCGTGATATTCTGGCGGTGCCACGTGTCATGTCATGTGACGTCACAACTTCCCTGCGAAAAATTCGCGAGAGAGTATCTCCGACAAATTGAACAGGAATTTAGTTTCACATGAAGTCGGAGTAACGGTGTAACTCTGCGCAGCAGGGCGTGCTGTTCATTTACAAAACACGACAAAGAAACTCTTTTTTTTTTCACCTTTACACAGAAACGAAGCTGCGCCTTGAAATTTCCCAGGGTAAAATCCCTTACGGAAAGATATCTTTGATAAAATTTGTAGCTCGCTAGGCGGATGCTGAATATTCCGGGTCATTTTACAACTAACCTCGGTATCTATGCCACCCTGCATATGAAATCGATTCCAATATTTTAAGAAAAAAAAAAGCCACAACAAAGAGTATCTGGATAAAGGGAGACAATTTTAATGGGCGCAGCTCACTAACGACGAAACGCAAGAAGGCCTCGTCGAGTCAATATTTTCTCTTACCAGAAATATTTAGAAAAAAAAAATAATAAGAATGACAAGAGAGATGCTTAGGAAAAAAGCTTTTCGTTCTAATTAATAAGGAGCAGACACGAGAGGGTTTCGGAAAAGGAGCAGCCAGCGACCCACGCAGCAAATTACATACGGAATAAGAAAAAAAAAAAAAAACGAAACGAAAACAACACAGAATATTTAGGCGAGCTTTCAAGAACAGTTCTAGACGAAAATAACTAATAACCGAAGGCAGCACCAAAACGGAACAACGGCGGAAAAAAAAAAATAAAAAAAGAAGAAGAAAGACAGGGCGAAGGCTAGCATACCACACATTCCGAAAACTTAGATTTTACGACTCAAAAAGATTTTTTGCCATAGGTTTGTTATTTTGTTTTTAGACGGTTATTTCTCCTCTCTCCCAATCCGATGCTTCGTCGTAGAATTCAGTTTTTGTTTGTTTCGGGGAGTGCTTTAGATGAGCAAGACATATATATATTATCGCGGTTATATACAAGACAAAAATATGAATCGATAGCGTACTTTTTCATAGATAAACCCTTTCGTGAAGTAAAAAAAGCCAACAAACTGAGAATAACAGAAATAAACTACCATAAAATGAATAAAAGAAAAAAAAAAACAGAAGAGGCAACAAGAACGATAAGTGCTCCTTCACTGTCATTGATAGACATCTTAATTAAAGTTCGTTCTCTCCCCCTCCGGCCCAATAAAAAAAAACTGCTACACAGACTTTTCAATTTAGCGCTGCACTTCACGCTTTTACGCAACTCACAGATTTGGCGTAAGTATCACCAGTGTTATCACCAACAAAACTAATATTTCGAAGTTTGAAAAACCCAATACTTTCCTTGACAGCGCGCGCTATGGAGACAAAACAAGAAAAATGGTAAAAGTAATTGTGGAACGCGCGTTGCCGTAGCCTCGCTCTCCGGATACAAATTACTTCGGTGCAGTAATTTCCTCGGGCTCAATACCGTGTATTGTGAAAGTGAAGCTCATGCAAAGCGCCTAAGCTTGCATAAAAGAGGCATTAGCGAAAGTTAAAAACGTTGCCCTTTAATCAGTTCGTTACGAGAATACGCACTGAACCGAAGCTTAAAGAGACCATGAAAATACATTTTGGGCTGGAATAAACTAGGATTTTACTAATCGCGTGTCGTCCAGGTGCGCCAAGAGAAAACAAGCACATGAGGGAAGAAAGCCAAGAGCATGCTTTTCCATACAAAAATGTTAAAATATAACGGACCATTTTTTTCAATCTTCTTTCGTTCGAAAGCTCTCCGCCTTTTCACCGTGATTAATCCGCGGTGCCGAAGCGCGTCAGCCGAACACAGCTCACGTATTGGACACGGGCACAGCGTCACTCGGACTTTTGCCCCAGCATAGCCTCCTATGTACTGACAAAGCCTGGCAGATCACCACGGGAAGCGACCGCCGAAATGGAAAAGGTGGAGCGGCAGACAACGGACGAGAGGAGAGCCACGTGACTGGCGCCCCGCTGCGGCGAGACGCCGAAACACGATTCTCCCGAGCGAACAAGTGTGTCTCGGGTCTCGCCGCTGCAAAAGCTGTGCGCTGACGTTCAGGTTCCCCTAGAGTGCCTTCATACACACGCGCGCTTTTGCTTGAGTGGTGACATCTCAGCCATTTTCACGCCCAATCGTTTTTTTATGCATTTTGAAGTGCGCGCAATACGGTGTCACTCAGCTCGAGCGCGCAGCTTTGGCTAATGCATAGACACCATTTTATCGCCCAAGTCACGCACCGAGTGCGCGAGAGCGTCACGCGTTGGCACATTCAGTGCAACAATGGATGTCTTCACCCTGAGACAGACAGACATGTAGGCACCCTAGGTTCCCCGAGAAACGGCTCTTTGATGCTCTGTGCTACCAGATCCTCGCGCTCCAAATCTGCGACCGGTCACTCAATGGCTCCGTCGTCGATCTAACAGGCTTTTGTGAGTATATAGGAGGCTATTAGCGGTGAGATGTTTTCGTGGCGCCCTCATATGGTTACCTCTTGTGACGTCATTACCTTGCGAACAACAAGTACGACGGTGTTTGTAATTAGCATGGTGGAAGCTTGAAATCATACCGCTCTTGAACCAACAATGCCAACACCGTCAAAATTGCAGTTCTCACGTTCCTCTTATTTCCGCCCAGAATTTTAAGTGGAGAGTAGAAAACAAAACTGAAAAATAAAGTTCTCGCCAACCTGTCTTATTTCCGCCCATGAGAAATCCTTTGCTGACGTCATAGTCAGCATTCGCCCAATTGTGGAAGGCCGACCACCGCGACGCTTTCGATCGCGTACGCCGCCAATGGCTACAGTCAACGATAAATCCGTCGACAAATATTTGGATTTGCGTTCGTGACCAATGAATGCCATGACGTCACTTAACCATCACTTGCGAATGAAAAGTTCCACGGTGTGCTTAAAAAATAAAATTCAAGCTGGAAGCTATGAATCATCGCATCGAGTGCCCAAGTCACGACCACGTGATTTTCTATCGCGATTTTGAGTCGAGAAGAAAGGCCGAGGAGGAAGAAGTTGAAAAATCATGTCACGGACGCTTTGAACAGGAACAACCACCTAGCGGCAGGAAACGCAACGAACAGCGAACAATATATCCAGTAAAAATGAACATAAAAATACAGCAAACTGTCGCGCTTACATCCTTTGTAGTTGTACTTATAAAACTCCCATTTAAACGCTGCTGCGTTGCTTCTTATTTATTTTATTTTTTTGTTAAAACGTCAGCGATGAGTTTAGCGCGTTCATTGCTTTCGCCAGTCGACAGAGTGCAGCTAGAGACGCTGAACGAACTAGGCTTGCAGTGTAACGACACTCGAGCCATCTGGCTTCTTAAAATAATTGTTGCCAGTCATTGCCAGCTTCATCTGAAATCGCAGGAAACGCTTTTCCGTAACACAGACCGCGACAGAGCAAAGCAGTATAACCCCAGCTTCCCAACACCGTCTGAGGAAGCCGCACTTTCGACCTCCCATGCCCTCGGAAACAGAATGGCGGTGCCGACAAGACATTCGTCAGCGTAGCTTGTACAAGGGCTGCACCGAAGACTGGCTGACAAGGGTTAATTGGAATGACCTCGGGCGCCCGATTACGCTAAAGATAACTGACCCGTTCGATCAATGTCAAATTTATAATTATTTTCCGCTCGCAAGGGTTGCCTCACTCACCTGGAGTAAAGTCACTGGATCCTGGGGAAAGTAGCCATTGCCTTCCCTACCTGCTAGCCGGATACAAACACATTCTAACATACAGAGGACCAAAACCTGGCAAGGCGTCATGGAAATCACCACTTCGGTATATTTAAATTTTCGAAGCTTCCAGTGGGTCCTTGTAAACCAGTTGCGCCATGATCACCATGGAGCATCATCGTATAGGAAGCGTTCCTCGCCAATATAAGCGTTTTTGGCACTGTGTATGAAATCAACTTATCAATTATGCCCATCTCCACGGATCTCTTACAATTATATTGTTCTTCTTGCGCATTTCGAAACAGTAAAGCTATTTTTTAGTGCCTCCAAGCACCGACACAGCAGATGGTGGTGGTACGAAGATGTACGCTTGCTTCGCCCATGTGTGGATAGCAAAACCTCGTTATACAAGAAACGTCTCCATAAAGCAACCCGCCACCAGCGAATTTAGATCGGCTCACCAAGAACGGAGGGGTCAAGGAGAACTTGCTCATTTCACGGACCAAGATGGCGACCATACGGGGAGCTTGGCGCTACTTTCCCAGGATCCAGTGACTTTAGGCGGGACTATAGCCGTCCGTGTTCCTTGCGACTGATGCGATTGTCGATAAGAGTTGAGGTACAGCAACAGCCCCTCCCAGCCTCCTTGCCGACGTAGTCGGCATTCCACGACTGGCCTGTCTGATTCACTGCTTTCATCGACGTAACTACGAGTAATGTCAGGTTGTAAACATTGGCGGTTTTGGTTTCGGAAAGCGATGACTCTGAGCTTCCACCGTGTTGTTTAACCGCACCATATAACTCGTCATTCACAAGCAAGGATAAGTGCCATTACGGCACTCATTGGCCAAGAATTCGAATTCAAATATTCGTCGACGGATTGGTTGTGGACGAGCGCATACGTCCGAGTGACGTAGTTCTCGTGTTCAATGATCGAGTTGGGTTTAGCTGACGTGCCTGGGAACCGCGGATGTGTCACAGTGAAAAGGAGGAGAGCTTTTGAAAGAAAGGATAAAAGAAAGTGTTCGCTATATTTACAAAATTTCGTACCAAAAAGAAGGCCTCTGGTTCTCTACCCTCATGTACTCGTTTGCTTTTAATTCACTTAACAATATGCGATTAGCAGAATCCCAAACTAAAGTCATTTATTTCAACCCAGCCGAATGCTCGGCAACTTTTCCGAGCGGCCAGAGTGGCGAGATTGAACCGGATACCGAGAGAAACTCCAGCCACCGCTCCACTGCGATGGTGCAAGCTAGGGAGTCGGGTCACAGCCTTTGGACAGTCGAATTTATTTTCTCTTAGTGTGAGCGTTTGTACAAGCAAAGCACTTGGAAAACCGACGCCTTCAATTGTACTGCACGGAACTGAGACGGGGTACAGAACGAGTTTGGATAGTCGAGCTTTATTTCCCTTGGCGCGAGTGTTGGTACAACCGAAGCACCTGGAAAAGCTAAGCCTTCGATAATACTGCACCGCACTAGGGAGGAGCAGTACTGAGTTTGGACAGTCCAAAGATACACCGCCTCCCGTTTCGAATCCTCGGTGATTTTAAAAAGACGTCTACACAAAGCGAACGTCCTCAAACCTGCAGCGAAAACAAGTAGAAGAGCACCGTACCATGAACGACTACCCCATTCATATGCAAACACGCGAAGCGAAAGAGTAGAAGTGTGGACCCCAGAGCGACTTCGATGCGGCAGAAAAAGAAGAAATAAAAAGAGCAAAAGAGTTCCAATTTCGTACCCTAACGCCGAACACGAAGGACCGTTCAATTCGGGAGTCCAATCCCCTACTCGCCCCTCAAACCAATCTTGGAAGGACAAAGCGCGAAACACTAAAGCCAAACACCGGAAACCGACGAAAAGTGCTTCTCCACGAACACTATATACAAAGAAGAAATAAACGCAGCGGGGAGAAGTCGTTGGGGGACAAAAACAAAGGAACACAGTCTAACGTTGGGAGGCCAGGAAATGAAATGCAGATCTTGTAAAGTCAGCACGAGTCCGCGGAAAGAAAAGTCATCGTTTTGGGTCCCAAAAGGCGCGGATACGATACTGCGCGTTATAGCGTTGCCGAAGACCCTGGAACCGAATGACGTTTCGGGGAACACTGCGTATACGGTGGCGCCTTCGGATTAATGGCACGTCGAATAGTGTCGCGGTCCGGTCTGTATCGCAGCCCGACTCGTCACCACGTTAAGCCGCATGTCGCACTAATAATACAACGTACAACAGACAGTCTGGATCTACTGTCTGAGGTGTGTCTTGTGTCCTATCACACAAGTCACACAACAACTGTCCGCAGACGAAGCAAGAGGGCTTCGAACATGCTTCAGGCATGTCCGCAGATAATTTTGTCGTCGTGTCCGGGCCATGCCGCGCACGACATTAATGCACCTCGCCTGAGCGGGGTGCGACAGTGCGGCAGTGCGGCGTTCGAATTTTCGTTGTTTCTTCATATTGTTTCCTCGTGGTCGCGTTCAGCACCAGAGCAAGCCCGCGTCTACACGTGTGACAGTTTGCGACGCTCGAATTTGTACTACTATAGCCTCCTCTATACAGACAAAACCTGGCAGATCGCCACGAGACGCGGCCGCCGAAATTGAAAAGGCGGAGCGCCAGACAACGGATGAGAGGAGAGCCAGGTGACGGGCGCCCCGCTGCGGCGAGACGCCGAAACACACTTCTCCCGAGCGATGGAATGTCCGCTCGTGCTCCTCGCGTTCCTCGCGCTACCTCTTCTTTTCTCGTCAGGTTTGAAAACCGTGTTTCGGGTCCTCGCCGCTGTAAAAGCTGTGCGCTGACGACCACGTTCCCCGAGAAATCGTCTGTGCTACCAGATCCTCGCGCTCCAAATCTACTACCGGACACTCTATGGCTCCGTCGTCGAACTGCAAGGCTTTGTGAGTATAGAGGAGGCTATGGTACTACCCAAAACAAGTCCAAACGAGTGCCCTTTTCACAGCGCCCTCTGAGCAACGCAGGAGGACTAGTAGACCCTTTTTCAAAAGTCCACGTCGTCGCCTGTCCGCCAGTTGCTCGATCACGTGTTCTGAGCACGTATTGGACACGAGGGTTGCGTGATCACTCGGAGCGAACTCGGCTCAGCTCGTATTGGATACGAGTATGACGTCAGTGCTTGGCGAGGGCTCGGATCCAATCACACGCTAAGCGTCAAAGGAATGACGACCACCAATCTTGCTCAATGGACTTTTAAAAAAGGGTCAATTGGCTATCGTGACGATTCGCAAACGCGACTTTCTGAGCTTTAGGTCCGGTGCCAGGAAGCTCAGGCGGTATTGTATACCGCTCTGTGGGGGACTATTTTAACGTCCCTGGGGCTCTAAGCTATAGGCCCACGGCGAGAAAGTCTGCGAGATTTGCGACCCTCGCAATAGGCCAGCGCCAAAGCCAAGCGCGGCGCTGGACAATCGGGGCGGTCAGAAATCTCTCCGACATTCTCGTCGGGTGTCCAGCTTCAAGTCCGTGGAGGACGAAAAAGAAAAAAGAAAGACGTTTACAATTCCTTGTAATGCCGAATTAGAGCGCAGCTCTTGAGGAGGAGTAGGGGAGGGTACGGAGAAGAAGGCATCCTCTCCTCCTTGTCCGCACCCTCCTCTCCTCCCCCTCCTTTATCCTCCTCCTCCCCCCTCCTCTCCTCCTCCCCTTCTCTCCCCCTCCGTCCCCTTGTGATGTCACTCGTGACCCAAGCGACGTTTTTTGTGACCCTCGTGGAGTCACTCGTGAAGGTCATTGTGAAGGTCGCGACCTTCACGAGTGACCTTCGTGGCGTCACTCGTGAGCCTCGCGAAGTCACACGTGACGTCACGCGTGACGTCATTATGGGAAATGGCCCATAATGCAACGCGCGGTTACGCCGACGGCGACACCGCTCAAACAAGGAACGGGCGCCTAATAGCTGCGCTCTAAAAGAACGTCTCCCGCGATTTCAGATAAAATTTAGGATAACTGGCAACCATGAGTTTACCAACCAAGATGGCTGAAGTCTCGTGGCTCCGAAGCGTTCTTATTTGGTGGCTTTGCACGGTACCGCTATCACGGGTAGGAACGCACGTCCGCACGTCAAACGAGGCACCGTCACGGGGCTTCTCTCAGCACGGCGCCGACGAGAGCCCCGGAAAGGCTCTACAAAGGAAACCTCACCGGCGAAAAACAGGAGGAGCGCCGAATTAACGCGCGCGAGGGAACGGGATATGGGCTGCAGCGAAACACGAAGGTTCGCCCGCGCCGCGCCGCTGCTTAAAATGCCATTATGCAAAGCTGACCCGAGCCAATTCCTTCGCCGTCCTCGACGACCCGCGAACGGACGCTCAGCGCTGCCGTCGACTGGACGAGAAACGGGGAGCCTGGATTGAGGAGAGGGAGCAACTCAAACCACGGAGAGCGTTTGCCATTGAATGGCGGACGCTTCCCGCCCAAGCGCTTCGTTCTCGAGGCGCGAGGAGGAAAGCGGGTGTAGACGCTTGCAGACGATCGACGCTTGCATCACCTCCTTGCAGCTCGTATTGCAAAAGCGTAAGCCACGTGAACCCCGATCAGTTGGAAGCACTGCACAATCTAGGCACGCTAGGACGAGCAGTCGAAGATAAGCAGAGACCCGGCATCCAATTAAGGAGGCAAGCGCACGCGGCTCAGAGGATCGCCATTTCGAGCGGAGAACAGAGAAGAAAGCGAGTATAGAACGTAAACGATCGAGAGGTAACCGTAAAAATACACAAAAAAAACAAACAAACAAAAAAAGTTATTAGAAAAAGAGGTAACTAGAGAAAGGGGGGAAACTCGGGAGAACGCAAACAGTCTTCTCAAGACGTCCGTCGCGCCACCAAGTAGCTAGATCAAGAACTAAACCCTCGGGGACAATAGTGCTAATCGCCTTTTTATCTCCTTCAATGAATGTATTGTTCATTCATTTCTAACAACACGAATAGATCGATCTGAGCAGCCAGTTTGACTACGCTGTAGCTTTTTTCCACAGCTCCTTCATCTCTTTGTACAAGATGAAAAATAAACTGATTTGATTTGATTTGATTTGATTTGATTTGATCCGCAAGGTATCGAGGGAGCTTAAAACTGAGGTCCCGCCTCTGACACGTCACACAAAAGGCAGTCTGCAGAGACGAGGCCAGTTTACAGGCCTCGTCTCTGCTTGTTTGTAAACTGTTAAAACTGTTTTAACTGTTTGTAAACAGTTAAAACACCGTGGCTGTGTTTTAAAATTTACTGGATCTCAGTCCAGGGTCGCTAAACTCGTCAAGCACAACTTTGTGCCCGAAGTTTGCGGAACGCGCTAATTGGACTCTCGCGACGCTGACGTCGCGCCGAGCGAGGTGTCAATCATTCGAACGCTCATTTCTTTGAGAGAGGCAGAATGTAGCAAAGTTCATCGAGGCGCGCGTGCGGCGCGTGAGGGGCGCGAGGAGCCCGCTGATTGAACGGCTTCGCCGATGACGTAGCGCCCATTTGTCCCTACATCCCTACGCCAAGCTAAAATTAATGCTTTACAGATTGTCCCTAGGCGACCTGCTGACGCTCAAAATCCCTCCGAAGTTTGTGTAAAAAAGAAACCTCGTTTGTCGAAGTTGTCGCTGACGTCAAAGTGACGTTTCCGAACTTTGCGAGAGCCGTGGTTTGAGCTCGAGATCTTCGCTTCGGATCGAGGCGAAGTTAACCTTTGTCAACATGGCGGTGCCGTACGCTGCGGCCGAGCTTATCTTCCGCCACCATCGGCGTCGCTACTGAGACCACCGGGGACGCCTTTCAACTCCCCGACGACGACTTTCGGCGACAGTACCGGCTATCGAAAGCCGTTGTGCGTTGACTCTGCGACGAGCTTCGTTCGGCGCCCGGACTTCGAGGCGGCGGACAATCGCGTCTACCATGACCGTGGAACCACAAGTTCTTTGCGCGCTCCGGTTCTTCGAAACCGGTAGCTTTCAAGGCATAGTGGCGACTGACGAGCACCTCTCAGTCTCCCACATGACTGTGAGCAGGGGTGTCAGAGTTTTTGCGGCTGCCATCGTTTTTTTGTTTTTTTCTGCAATATCCGAAGAGGTACTAATAAGCTGCTATACAATTCAGAATGTTGGAAAACAAACAAGAACCGGGATAATTCTTGGGTAGGTTCGAGTCTCCCGGCAGCCGGCAGAATTATTTCCCCAAAATTTTACTGGCAGTCGTCACTCATTAGCGGTAAAATCAGTTCATCGAACGACGAGTCATCGACAGATCGTTTCATCGGCACGCGAAGTAATCACATGAAAGAGATTTTCTTCCGTTAGAGGTATATGCAAATTAAACATTTTCACACCTTTATACATGTAAGTGGGGTGTCCAATAACTAACCTCCTAATAAGTGTAGATAGACCTTATAAAAAAATGTAAACCTCACACCTTTAAAAATGTGCGATTTTTTAAACACGTTTCTTAAAACGTGTGATAATGCACTACACCTTTTTATAAAGATGTAAAACTGCAATACCCCTTCTCGTCAGACACGTAGCCAGGGGGGAGGGGGCCATAAGGCCCCCCCCCCCCCCGAAATCTTCCATTTTGCTGGGGCCTCCTCTCCCCCCTCCCCCTCATAGAGACCTTTGTCATGGGCGCCCCGCCCCGCCCCCCCCCCCCCCCCCCCCCTAAAACAAAATCCTGGCTACGTGCCTCCTTCTCGCCAAGGTGTAGTTACCACAGTACATTCCTTTTTTCGGGTGTACACAGTGGCCCGGGACCCAATAAAATGACTGAAAAATTAAATTACACAAACGAGTCGCCGAAACAACACGCTGCTTCTTGGCGAGTGTCGAGGCAACTTCGGCCGAAAACCGGCTTCAATATTGGCCGGATGTACGGTTTTGCGCCTCGTCCCGACATCCGGCAGGTATGGGTGTACCGATGCAAATACACGATTTATGTCTAATAGCACTGGCACCACTGATCTCCTATTAGGCTGGATCGCGGATAGAGGCCTGTATTGCTGGGGTCGAGCGGCACCACCGGCAGCCATCGCTTGACACGATCTAATGCAAGCTATAGGAGAAACGGGAAAACTCAATTTTATTACGTTAGTAGGTTGTTCTCTATCATGAAACTTCTATCGTGTTTCCGCAAATAACAGTTAATATTGTGGGCAAGAATATTAAACGCGTTAGAATACCAATCTTGTTTAAATAAACGTTGTGTGGTTGAGGGTCGAGGGCGACTTTGTTGGGCGTTAACTTTGATGTGTTTAATGAGACAAGGGCTACCGAGAGTTATTGTGGTGTCATCCGTGATCTCGGAGTCATCAGAGCTCAGCAAACGATAAGTTGGAAGGCCTTTACTGGGGACATTCGCATCGTTTTAACCGCTTGTACATAGTACTTCATGGTGAAAGCTTTTTCTTTGAACTGCTGTGAGGGCTTCCGTGACAAACTGAAACTCGGAGCGTGCCGTTCAGTCGCTGAACGTGCCGTTTATTTAGCAGCCGAAGCAAGCGACGTCAGTAAAGTCGGTGGTGCTCCGGCCCATTTATTTATTTTTTTTTTAAATCAATGTTCGAACGTTTGACGAAAGTCTAGTTGATCTCCAAGCACCCGATATAATCATCGCAGCACGTCAGAAAATACTCGCCCTCGAGCACCGCGTACAAGCTTCCTATTTTTGCGTGTTTCTCCCTTAGGCTTTCGTGTATTGCCTCATGGTGTTATACGCCAAAACAACAAGGACGAAAACGAAGGGAGAACTAGACAGGACGCGGCGTATTGCCTGTTGTCAAGCAATGGCCGCCGGTGAGGCCAGTGACGGGCTCCCGATCCGCGATCCAGACTTGCACTGTGAGAGTTCTAATGCATTGCACCCGCGGAGTGCTGCACGGAGAACAGGCCCCGGACGAACTTGCCGAATGCACCTAGTGCAGACTGATGCTGTCGCCATAGATGTTGTAGAAAAGTACCGACTTCAAACCGAAACTAGCGCCTTTTTGTTCGACGTGATGGGTGGGAATGCGGGAGCGCAGTCGCTGCCATCGTTTATCTATAAACGTTGGTTGCTGTAACGTGTCACTTATATTTGCAATGATTTCCAATTAAGGAACTCGGCTGTCAGAGATATCTACAGACGGCGTAAGTTTCCGAAGCCAGCTGACTACAAAACAGCATACACTTGAGACAATTTATGGCACTGTACGCGCAAAAGCTTGCTTCGTTTTAAGCATAGTATTATGAGTGAACCACTGAAAGGATACTGCTTAAATCTAGTTCTTTGGAACATCCAGCAATACGTTTAGTAAGACTTTTTTTATTTCCCTGGTGAGGGCATTGAGAACGAGAGCTTTCTCAAACAAAATACGACGGGGCAAGATAGCTGCCGTTCAAATATGACTGTGCTTGAGCCTCGGGCAACGTCTCCATGTTTAGCCTTCCCGGACGCTGAGTGAATGCGTCACAGGTCTCTGCTGTGGGAGCTTTGTCGAAAAATGTTCCACTTTTCACCTGCACACAGATGATGCGAGAACTCGCGGCCTCTGTGTTTGTCCTGGGCCTTTCATTACACACTGGTAGGTTTCAGCGTCTGTACGGCAACAAAGCGACCCAAATTTTGCAAATAAAACACGGGTCGTCGATTCCTCCCTTCGTGGAATATCAGACGCTTACAATTCAAGCTCGCGTTTGAGTTTGTGGCCCGCGGGACGCGATTTCGAGCAGAATACCAACTTTTTCTTTCAGCTCCGCTGTGCGAATGCCGCCTCGTAGCAGACGAACTCCCGTCGTCTGCTTTCGCTCCTCGCCTGGGCGAGGCATGACGGGATTGTCGGCGCTAGAGAGCTCAAAGACAACGTACAGCGAGCGGCGTGAACGCTCGCCTCCCCGCGCTGTCTCGTGCTCTCGTGCACCGCCTAGGGATCGCGGGGGATTTTTCGTCAAAAGTTGCGAAGTTGAGCGCGCGCAGGGAGGAGGAAACTTTGCGGCGTTCTTTTGGTCACTCCCCCCGCTACGTCAAAATGCGAAGAATGTTTTGCTCCACGAGTTTAGCTACCCTGGGTAAGCGTTTTGCACTTTGGCGTTCGAAAACCTCCCAGTGTCCGGCGTTTTTGTGCGTGTGTTGTCACGTGACATGACCAGCCGGAATAACTGGGATCCACTTGGGTAAGATTTGGAACATAGCCCGTGTCTTATGTACGATGTATGGACAGTGTGGCAGCGGCGTTCGGTATTTTCGCACGTGCGAAAACCAGCTGCTGCTCAACGCGCGAAGGGATCGAGACGGCACGAGTCACATCGTGTACTGCCGTCTGCCTCTTGTGAACTAAAGTTAGGGCGGCGTCAAGCTTGAGCCGAGCGCTTAGTGACATCGGTCTAATATTTATTCGTGTTTCTGACGCAGCGCTCGGCTGATGTAGCCGAATGTCCGAATTTTCAATCCGTGAAACACCCAACCAACGTTACTAGAGCAGCTCAGTTACGGCAGAGCCGTGTATAGATAGAGTTTAGTCATTGATTGGGAAGTATAGGAGGCAAATGAGGAGGCGCCATTGACCCAAAGCACGCTGGGCTGAACGGCGCTTAACTCTTGGTGACTGAAAATACGGTGCACTTGATGTTTCAATCACGGTCATCCAAAATCATGGTGGAAGGGCGCGACTAGCGCAACGATCGAAATAATTCGCACGCCAGGCACTGATGGCCGGGAATCTGCCGTCCGAACGGTCACAATCTGTCCGAGCGAGACAGAGTTCGAGCGGCACATTCGTTTCTTACATCTTTTTGCATGATCATAATCGAAACATCACGTGATCCTTATTTTTAACCATAAAGAGTTACTAGACTTAACCTCTACGCTCTTATTAAGACTGTTTATCGCTACCACCGCTAGGGAATTCTTTTCGGCATCTAGTTGCCCAAGAGAGCATGCCAAGCTCCCTGTCTGCGCCTGGTGCATTCCCTTGCTCTGCCTGCTCCTCACATTGACCAAACTCTATACACGGCTGTGAGTTACGGAACTTCCTACATATGATGCTTGAACTAAAGCCCCCTGATAAAGGCGTTTTTTAAAAGTACCGTCAACCATTGTTGTCGAAATGCGCGAGACACGTGCCACGAGCCGGGTGCTCCGCCGCCATTCACTTCCAAGGGCCGCTCATTTCACTGCTGCGCCGTCAGTTGCTTCCAGGAGCCGCTCGACACACGGGCCTCGTGCCCTGGCGCATTTCACGCTATACTTGCAAGACAAACGCAAACACATCGAGCGGCTTTAGCTTGAACCTCTGGCTTCAACGACCAGTACCCCCCTCTTCCCTCGCGGCTCGCCTCCCGTCGGTCGAGGAGCCACCGTTGTTTTTGTGGGGAAGGCTTCTATGGTAACTGGAGTGTATTCTATGGGACACGCATGTTTAGAAGCACAGCGTCTAGATGGCGTTTAACCGTATTCGCAACTTTCAGCGATGGTGGTACCGCGGTGTGAGAATCGTGCTCCCAGCTCCTGGATGATCTGCTTCACAACAAAAGTGCTTTCCTACTCCTTCCTGGCGGGAAAAAATAAAGTAAGGCTCCAATACTGCTCGCAGAAAGCAAAACTAGAATTACTTACGCGTCGCAGACCCCGCCTCGTACCGCTGTTCTACGACGAACAATCAGATGACAGCCATTTTGGTAGGCGCCAGCGCGCCCCCTATAGGTCGTGAAAGTTGCGAATACTCACACAGAGTTTTGAAACGAAAATCTAGATGGCGCTTCAAACGACGACAGGCTAGAGTTCTTGTATAGACCTTTTTCGCATAACCTCAAACCAGCCAGTAACTGACGTACCCTCGACCTGGTGCAATTTTGGATTGCCCGCTGACACAGGGTACGCAACCGCCAAGGGTATGGGCGAAAAGGCTTAAAAACGGACGTCGTGCATGAGTTAGTTCCGAGTGCTCCTTTTTACCGTGCTGCAATTTCCGAAACTCTACGGTTGTCTGGCTACCACTGCGTGGCCGTCGGATGGATAAATAATTTTAAAAAGCATAAGAACAATAGCAGAAAGTGTGCCATGAGCACCAGAAGCTGCAGTGCGAGTGTGACAGAAATGTTATCGAGCTTCGCATTTTCCCCAAGAATCCTTATTTATAAAGTCAGTCGATTGCGAGCTTGAATCGCGAGAGATTCGTATCAGACTCAACGTCATGTTTAAGCTCACGACCACTTCGTCTACGACAAGAGGACCGATTTTAATTCCCCGCGCAGGTGGTTCAATTAGGTTATCACAGCAAGCCCCATGGTATGTGAAAGGTATGAAAAAGTCTACATGCCACCACTCAAGATGGAGCTATCAACTGCCGAGAGCTTACCTGCATAGACTACAATAAACTGCTCATATATACTTCGCTGTGGAAACTCAATCAAAACACCCCACCGTCTTCGTCCTCGTTCTCTCGAGGTGGCAAGGTGATGGCCTGAGAGTAGCCAGCTGGATTCAACCGGACGAGCTCTAACCAAGTTATTGCAGCCCACCATAGCCAAGTCTAGCCAAGTTCCCCCCATACCCACACCGTTGCCTACCCAGATAGCTGTGCTGCCAGAACTAGCCGGTATTTCTTTTTCTAAGCCGCTAGACGGCGTCGTCGGCGCCGCAATTCTCAAGATGGCGGCGCCGTTAAAGAAAAGGTCTATAGGCTCCCTACGGGAGCCAGAGTTGCGCGTTTGATTCCACGTGCCGCGTGCCGCCCTTGCCGCTATTCGCCGAGATCCGATCACGTGAGGAGCCGTATCAAGTGTCGTGCAGCAAAGTAGACGTTGCACGCGCCCCGGCGTACGTTCCCCGGTTTTTGAGTGCGCCGCGCGCCTCGAACGCGCGGCGCTGCTATTCGCCGAATTCAGTCACGTGAGGAGCTGAATCCACATGCCATGCATGAACGCGCAACTCTGGCTCCCGTAGGGAGCCTATACAGGAACTCTACGACAGGCTAAAGCCCCTATTGGCGACTTGCGCGATCGAAAGCGTCGCTGTGGTCGGTCTGCCACAATTGGCCGAATGCTGACTATGACGTCAGCAAAAGATTTCTCATCGACGTAAATAAGAGGAATGGAAGAACTTCAATTTTCTCATCGACGGAAATAAGAGGAATGTATGAACTTCAATTTTGACGGTGTTGGCAGTGTTGGTTTCAGACCGCTAATTTCAAGCTTCCACCATGTTTATTTAATATTACAAACACCATCGAACTCGTTGTTCGCAAGGTCATGACGTCACGAGAGGGAACCATACGAGGACGCCACCGTAACATCTCGCCGCTAATATCCTGGGAAAAGTGGCGGCATTTATTGTTGTAGAAATGCTCGAGGCACGTGCCGTGCGCCACTTCTGGGAAGAACATGGCGTCTGAAATTTAGCTCAGTGCTGCGCTGTGCCGCCATGATCTTCCCAAGGGTTGCACGTGCCTCGTGCATCGACGAACCTTGCGCTACTTTTGAAACATGTAGGAGCTTTACGACAGGCTAAAGACCGACAGGCTAAAGCCCCTCTATCCTGGGAAAAATGGCGCCATTCATTGTTAAGGAAATGCGCGAGACACGTGCCGCGCACCACATCTGGGAAGAACATAGCGCCTGAAATCCATCTCAGTGCTGCGCTGTGCCGCCATGATCTTCCCAAGGGCTGCACGTTGCACGTGCCTCTTGCGTCGACACACCTTGCGCTACTTTTAAAACATGAAGGGGCTTTACGGGAGGCGGACTGAAGGGATTGAGGGGGCCATACCCTTCCGCGGGAGTTCCACAACTGAGCTAATCTAGTAACGTTGGCACCAACTAAAGAAGAGTGCCAGTCGATCGCAGCATCCACTCTGTCCGTGCCCCGAGCTCGATAAGCGTACGATGAGGTAACGAATCCAGTCTAAGGGACTTGCGTAACGCAAATACCGAACTCGGTGAGAAACAATATATTTTCCCCCGCAGAATGTACATCCCTGGTCGCCAGAAATCGTATCACACGTGTATTTGAATAGACAAAAAAAAAAACAAGAAAAAAATTACCTTACACTTTTTTTTTCAAACGCATATTTGTGCGCGTGGTGATTTCCAGCTGGGTGGCATATTGCAATGGCAGATTACTATGTACTTCGTCTCACCGCCGCAACCAAGCCTGGTCGAGTAGTGTATCGCCGTGGCGTTCGTCGCCTTTGGGGGTTTGCTATCGTCGGCTGGACCGATCGCACACAGGCAAGACGCCTTAATCCTGCGCGTTCTTTTTTCTTTTCTTTTCTGCGCCACGATGATGCAATTTTGACGCGGCCCCATGGGTTTCCGTCGGATCGTATGCCGTTGGCTGAGGTCGAACTTGGCCAGGTGAACTAACAATTTTGTAATGAGCCGCCGCAGACTGTCGCCACGAAGCGGCGTGAACGCAGGCTGGGAGCGGGGGTTAGCACGCGCCTCAGTTATTCGCTAATAACGGGTTGGGGGGAGGGGGGGGGGGGAGGGTATGGTAGGTTAAACGCTTCATCTTGGTTTTAAATTTGTATCTCAAAGACTACTGCATGTTTTATTGTGAAATTTTATGTATTGAATGGATACACCCTTGGGATTAACATATGTTTCTTTTTTTTACTAAAGCATTTTTTAAAATATTTTTAGTAACGGAGTGTCAAATGCCAAGCTGAGTTCCAGTTTTTAATGTACCTTTTGTCAACAACAAAATATAGTATTCTCATTTAATTTGCACATATCTTCCACATGCTACTGGCTTTGAACTGCACATAAGAATAATAAATTTGAACAGGCATGCATGCGAGAAAAAAATATTACAGCGGAGCTGTTAAGGGTTAGTTTCCCCAGGATCGTGTCCGTCCTCAAATGACCTGATGTCACAGAACTCTGGACAGCTACCGCCATCTATGATTGACGGCGGCAACCAGACAGCCGGCTTGCCGGTTGTCTGGTTGCCGCCGTCGTTTATACATGGCGGCAACCTTTCCAGCCTTTCCACACTGGCTTGCCGACTTGCGGCCGGCCATTACTTCATTCCCACCATAGTACAGCTTCGCTGGTCTTCCTTCTTCACCAGAGTGGAAAGGCTGAAAGTTCTTGTTCCTTCTATAATTCGTTTCAGCTTCGGTCTGAGCGCGGCCGATGTTATGAGACGAAGGGCCAATCAAACAGCGAAAGAGGCACAACGTCATGGCGTGCTCTCTGCAGTTGATAGGACCAGCCGGTATTTGCAGTCTCTCTGTGCGTGCTCCTCCGGCGGCTAGTTCTATCAAGTGCAGACAGCACGCCATGACGTTGCGCTTTATGCGCTCTTTGATTGGCCCTTCGGCTCATAACATCGGCCGCGCTCGGACCTAAGCTGAAACGAAGTATAGTCCTGAGCCATTACAGGGGAACTTTTTCATTTTAATTTTTTTAACGTTATAATGTCGTGAATTCTAAAAACGTTTAGGTTCGAACTCTCGGCAACATAGTTTATTAAAAGCTGTAAAACGTTTAGTGTAATCGGATAAGTAGTTTCCCAGTAAAGGTTCATCAAAGTTCCGAAAATTGCAAAATCGTCATTTTGAGAAAAAACACAATTATATGTCTCCACAATGGCAAATGGTCGGGGATGGCGGATTTCGGCTACATATTTCAGTGGCTCGGAGTGCTCGTCCGCTCTTGCCGTTTTCTGGTTTTGTTCCTTGGACTGCATACAAGTTTTTTTAACACTAAACCTGCAAAATCGATTTTTTGGTTGGTTTACCACACCATCCCCCCTTACGGAGTATGCATCAACGGGCTATTTACAAAACAAGCCCACGATTGCCCCACATGAAGGTGTGGTGGACGGGGGGGGGGGGGGGGGGGGCTGTGGGCATGAACCAAATTCGGGACATGTGATGTGTCTGCGCATGCGCAGTGCCGACAGCAGCGCCACAGCAGTCACGTGACGTCAGAGCTGATCAGTTGGTGCATGTAAACAGTAAATATATAATAAAACGTGACTGCACCAAAACACTATCGTTAGTGTAACGAGGCGCAATTAATGCATAAACAAAACAATTCACGAACAATGAGTCGAGACCGTTTTCGTCTCGCACAAATGATTAAGCAGAATTATGCATTTTACAGCCTAATTAAAAATTATATACATATACTTATTTATTTATTATGGCGGTCAGATCGTTAAAGCGATTATTAATTAATAATACACCGCTCCGCCACGCGATTTTTCAAAGCCCCTCTCGTTAGTTAGTTTGACGGGACCGCTTTTGGGGCGCAGTAATGAATTAGGAGAGGTATCGACAGGAAGGATAATTATATCGTCGGAGCGTGCATAAAATAAAGAACAAAAGAAAGGAAACCAGAGCGGAAGCAACTTAATGAACGTAACCGCAGTTAGGGTACTAAAATAACAATTGCTGGAACGTCAGGAAGCCTGAAGGAAAACGGAACGCAATAAGAAATAAATTGGAGAAACAGACGCAGAAAAAGACAAAAATATGAAAACAAGAAAGAAACAACAACAACATCATGCAGACATATACACGTTAGCCACAAAAGTAACAAAACACCGCTACTCGCTACTCGCTCAAAAAGTAACAAAATACGTTACTCGTTACCGATTCTCAAAAGGAACGCGTTACTGTACTTCAAAAGTAACTAGTTACTTTTCTCGTTACTTTGACGATCAAATACACAACTGATTTTGTTTCATGATTCGTTGTTTTCTTTTCAGTAGTCGCTGCACTTGAGCAGGAGCTAGCTGCTTCTCCAAGTTTTCATCAGTTGTTTCCCCGCTTCCCTGCGTCTCCGGCGACGCTGAAGTGTCGTTCTATACCGACGCGCTCGAAGGAACGGCATGTGTTGTACTTCAGGAAGGGCTAATCAAATACTTTACGAGGGGGAATAGAGGACACTCCCCGCGAATACAATGGCCTCGGGAACGACAGGTTTGGCGCACTTTGAATGGGTAGATGTGTCATGGCGTTGCGGTTTTCCCCTTTAGGATCGGATGGTGAGTAGCGCCGTCTCTCGGTGCGGGATATTTTACTACCGGTCGAACTTCTTTCAGTGTGTGCACGCTGTTCGCTCGCGGCGGCGTAGGTCGTCTGTTGAATTTAAAAACCAGCGGACACTTTATTGGTGACTCATTTAAAGGGCGCGTATACGTAGGATGAGCTTTATGTCTACGTTCTGTTATATGAACCGCACGCACGTAGCTGTGCTGTTTTCGGGAATGTCTGGCTGGCGCAAAATTCTGATATCAGGCGTGGGGTTCTGTGTATTAGATATAAGACGATTTAATCGAGTGATTCATTTCTCGCTATTTTGAAATGGCGAATTGATGGTGCTTGCAGCAGCCCGAGGCAACAGAAAAAAATATTCAGAAAGTTGGGAATAATTTTTTATTACTTCGTGGATAGTCAACATTATTCCAAATAGACCGTGCTGGCCTTGAACAAAGTTGGTTTGGAATATTCTAGTATTTCTACAATGATAATTGAAGGTGCGAACTCAGATTCCACTCATAAATGTCATTCGACAATTTTTCTGTTGAAACAATATTTATTGCACATTGAGCAAATATGTACAGCTCAGCATTCAACAAACACGGATCATATATATGTTTTACACACACATTTCGAATAAGGTCAGCATGAGAAACGCGACGCCGAAGTTGTTTACTTACGTCATTTGATCTGGAGGGAACCGAAAGAATGACAGGCTTTTGCCCTGCAAGGTCCGGTTCTTGCAGTGGAGAACGGAGCACACTGTCCCTCCCGCCATCTTCACTGATTGTTTACAGCGGCGAACGCGTCATACTTGGTGCACTACAAAAGGACACTGTAGCGTGTCATCCGTAGAGAAGGACGTTGGCATCAACATGCGGTGATAGGTCGCGCAATGGTGGCCACTGATAGTCGTCGCGCCCGGCCTAGCCCGGCGCCCGCGTGACCGCCCGCCCGCGTTTGGCATCGTCGGTGACGCATATCGGTCATGTGTTATGGCGGGAGGAGAAAAAATAGGAAGAGGGACACACCCAAATTATCCCGCGCCACCAGGGGAGGAATCGGCGCGGCCATCGCTCCGTCTAATGCAAATGAGCGGAGTGTCCTGTATTCCCCCTAGTAAAGCATTTGAGCGAATGAATCTGGGATTCCCCCCTCTCTCTCTCTCTCTCTCTCTCTCTCTTTTGTTCTTTCTGCTTCTGAAGTTCCAAGTTGACAACGGGTTCTGTGCCCTCCCATGTTGGCAACCTCCGGGTTTACATGCGCTCCTGTACGCGATTCTAGGAGGTTCAACCAACGGTGTTGTGTTCTCTGGGTTAAGGACATTCTCACCTGTAGAGTTCGACCGACGTGTTCAGCGATAAACGTTGCTATACCGTCGTACTGCTATACTGTCATACTATACTGCTATATTGTCAAACTGTGTAGTTCTTTTTCGGTTTTTCCATCTGCCTTTGTCGCAATAGACGCATACTCAGGTTAGAATTAAAATGAGTCTTGTACACATTACTCTTTAAAAGCGACGAAATACCGTTATTCGTTACTTGGCCTTAAAAACAACTAAGTACGTCACTCGTTCTTTTTCTAAAAAGGTAACTAAATAGGTTACTCGTTACCGAAAAAAGTAACTAGGTAGAAAAAACTCGATACTAGTAACGACTCACGAACACGTCTGATTCCATGTCACAATCCGAGAGAAGGCATCTGCCTCTGCCGGAAATATGGTTGAACCAAAAGGCATATTGTAGAAGAGCGACAGAGATACAGGAGGCTAAGTGAACAATAAAACGTGACCGAGTGCGTCCTAGAGCCAATCCATAGCCACGTTTCAAAATTCAGTGCCATCTGGTAGCTCAAATAGCAGTTCACCTTTTACCGTAGTAATGGCGGAAATCGACCTGCAGTCTAGTATTTTACCGGGCACTGTCACTTTCGCCAGTCAACGCAGCAGTCGAGGATGTGAGCTTTTAGCTTACAATTCTTTCTGGATCTCTCGGTTTAGATGGTGACAAATATACAGCCGGGAAGGACGAAGCACCGACCGACGCTGAAGCCGTGATAACATTTCGTACATCAAGGGGCTGTAAAGCCGATTTTGTGCCGCCAACGAATATACCGGGCCCGAGTTAGAAATGAACGCTTACGCAGGTCTTGTATTCAATTCCTGCGTCGCGTCGTATACTAACGCCACGAATGTACGTAGGCATCGCATCGTCCGCTTCGGAGCATCTTCAACTCCTTCTATCATCAGTAACCACAAGGTTGCCGCCATTAGTGCGACAGATGTGCCACTCCTCAGATGACGATAGTGATCAAAGTGGCCAGACTGAATTTCGAAAAGTGTCTGTAGGTTGCGCTTCGAGTATCGATACTGATTTCCTCAATTTTCGCGTATATGCGGCCATTTCGTTACCTAGTGCAGAGCGGGCGCAACTGGCGATCGTCGCGAATCGCAAATGCGACTTCCTAAGCTTGAGCTCCGGTGTCGGGAAGTTCGGGAGATATCGTCTTGCTCTTTCGCGTACTGTTTAAACATTCGTGGAGGACGGAAAGGCGTTTCTAGCGTTTTCGGATAAAGCTTTAGACAACTGGCAACCGTGATTTTAAGCAGCGAAATGGCTGAAATGTCCTTGCTTTGACGCGTGGCTTACATAGTGACTCAATATACTCGTCACGTCAAGAAAAAAAAAAAGAAGAAGAAAAGGACATTTTACGCATCATTAATGCGCTGCGCGAAGTAGTTCTTACAAGATTTGGTTGCTGAAGCAAGAAACGATGCTTTAAGCGTTCGAAACGTGTACGACTTCAAAAAATAACATAAAGCTAATCTAAAACGCAGCCACATACAGATGTTTGTATTAGTTTTTTTATGTCAAATACGGATAAAACAAAAATCCGTGAAAGTTACATTTGGCGGTCAGCGCAAGTGAGTTATGCGGCCAGACGGACATTATGTTCACGAGAGAGTGCAACTAAACGATGACTAATTACTGAAAATTCATTAATTAATTACTTTTGAAGTTAATTAGACGGTTTAGGGCCTACTTTTATATTGAAAAAAAGGAGGCAATCAACGTTAAAAACCAACCCGGTTTAAAAAAAAAAAAATCTTGGATAAAGCAGGCAGTTCGACTTATTCACTGTCGAATTTCGTTATGGAAATCTGTCGATACCAAAACCAAACGCGCGTCGCCCGCCGGAAGGACAACCCTCGTTTGACGCCGGAGGGTCACGCGTTAATGACAAAATTTGCGTCACTATTTTGCGTCACAGCGCGCAGGAGGTGACTATAGTCGGTGCTCCCTGGCTGGCAAACTAAAGCGATAAACCACCTTATCGGCCGCGACAAGTTGCTTTGCCTTACTGCGCGATATCACTGAAAAAGACCTGACCCTCTAGGCGGGCATCGCGCGTTTGGTTTCGGTATCGACAGATTTACCAAAACAAAATTTGACAATAAATAAGTCTAACTGTGTGCTCGAACCGGGATTTTTAAA
This sequence comes from Ixodes persulcatus, assembly GCA_013358835.2. Lineage (NCBI taxonomy): Eukaryota > Metazoa > Arthropoda > Arachnida > Ixodida > Ixodidae > Ixodes > Ixodes persulcatus. The sequence goes on from JABSTQ010010199.1 coordinate 500,644, forward strand.
AACTGGACTGGCCTTCAACAATGATTGCCTTCATTTCTTTAATACAATCTAGTGCCCCGAAATGTCTAATTGAAAAGGAATTTGTGGACCTCCGTCAATTAGTAATCTTTTGATTGCATTCTGTCTTGAGCACAATAGGGACTTCTAGCAAACTGTTACCGTGCTCCGCGTACCGTACGACCGTAGCCTTTGAAGCATGCTTTTAATCGGGCGCTTAGAAGCATGCTTCGAAGGCTCCAGTAGTGCGGTACGCGGAACAAGTTTGCTAAAAGTCCTCAGTATCCGCCTGGTTTGTAACTCCCTTGCACAAACCAGATTTGGGTAGTGTTCACTTTTTTTTATTTTAATATTTGTATTTCATTATTAAAAAAAAAAAAACACTTGTGAGCAAATATTTTTGACAGCTTAGTAGATTGACACGGCTGAGCGCATGGCGTCGTAAAATATTACATTAAAATGAAACAACCATTCCAGTTGCATTAGTTCCGTCACGCACGGAATCGCCAAAAATATCTTGAATTTGCGTGTTTTTGTTCTCAAAAATGGTACTACAATGCTTTTTTTTTTTTAACGCCTCGAGAAATTTTGTTTGCTACAAAACACAGAAGAAACAATAAAACGCAGCAATTTGGCAGCGACTAGTGTCCGGAATTGCGCCTACGCAGGCTGCCACAGCCCATTGACGACAAAACACACAGCCCAGCAGCACAGTCGGGCACCGCTGACGTACACTTTCAAAACCAGGGACGCGCGCTGTAAATCGCTTCGTTCGAGACTGCCAGTGGAAAGGTCTATAGACATGGTCTTTACGAGATATGTGGGTTACTTGGACTTCATAGCTTACGTAACTCACTTCAGTTACCAGATGGGTCTTCTTGCAACCCAGGAGCACGAATAACTCGAGGCGATACACACACACACCCTCAGAAGAAGCAGCAGCCATACAAACTCCTCAACAAAGCACACTTGTTACACACTCCGCCCCTGAAACATTTGAACTTGTCTTGACTATTCTAAACGACCCGGAGAGCACATGAGTGTGTCATGCATGCAACGCATCCATGCCACCCAAAGCTCGCCGTAACTATGCGTAACGAACCACGACGCACGCACAATGCGTGCACGACACAGTCCGTGCTCCGCTGATTTATCGGAATGATCAACACCGGGTCAAATTCACAGATTCCGAGCGCACACGTTCGCACGAAACACTGCTTTATGAGTTTGTTGTTCGTACAGGCAAAACAAATGAGCAACACTATATACTCATTGATATAGCAAAATAGGTTTTTGGCGATATCTTCTGTGCCACTCTTTCTAAGACGATTTCTTTTTTGTGATCAGCTGGTGACGCACATGTATAGGAAAACGGTTGGTGTGACAAGGGGCGATTGGAATGTTTTTAAGCAGAGGAGCGCAGTTGTCATCTGTAGATTGAACGAGCCGTCGGGCTCCGTGGTCGTTTGTGAAGACTTCAACATGACGTTCATAAGCGCCACTGGGCTCTTGCACAAAAGGGGAATGCACGCGTCCTTCTCTTCACCAAAGCGAACTAAAGACACCGTTTCGGGCTAATAGCGAACGTACTAAAGGCTGGTTTAGACATTTGCGTCTGACTGTGACCGACAGCGTTAGAACTTCAATGGGTGATGAAACGATATCGGGTTGGAATGTTCATGGCTTTACAGAGGCCTACTGGTGCTGGTCTGGCCCAAGTATAGTCGTACGGACCGCAACTGATTCAGAAGAACTCTTGGTCGCGGTGAAATTGCGAGAATAAGAAGGGACTACGTATTTATTTCAGTCTTGCCTTCGCAAAGCTTGATGACGTAACTGTGAGATCGAAACCACCAACCCGACGACAGTCGAGCGCGGCTCATGGATTGGACCCGAGAACCGCGTGAGCACTCGACTTCGGCTCGTAACAACCTATGCCTCCGCAGACACTCGGGCAGTGGCCCTTGTCCACGGTGCCCGTGTCCAAGCACTGCGGTGATGAGTATAGCACATCCCTAACAATGCCTAGAGCTCAGCACGCGTTTTTTTTTGTTGTTTTACTTTGCTAACCTTAGCGCGTGGATATGATTAACGTTGGCGGCATCGGATAGGCAGCAGGCCACGTGGCCGATTGTTCTGGCTCCGAGTTGAGGGGATGAACAATTCTCATATTTCTCGAATTTATTTTGCGACTGCCATTGCTTATAAAGAAAAACTAAGCCTAGTTTATTCGCTTATTAACGTCAGGGAATGATTCTGAGTAGTATTTACCGAAAGTATAAAAATTGTTTCACGGGCCCCCTTTAAAGCTCTTGACAAAATCCACGCTTCGTGTTTGTTACAAGCCCCGCCAACCGTTGCCATGCGAACGCGCGAGACACGCACAAAGCCTGCCCCTGCCCCTGCACCCCCCCCCCCCCTCACCCTTCACCCTCTATTTCCTCTCACACGTCATTACTATAGTGGATACACACAGCGCCACTCTTGAATAGCGTATTGCAGCGTCTCACAAGTTGGACGCCGCCAGGGGCACGCGTTTGCCGCTTGTATGCGGGTCGGGGTGCTACAAACGATGACGTAATTCGCCTAGGGGGTGCTGATATAAAGCTACATGCAAGAAGAGCAGAAACACACGAAGGGGCTTTAGTTGAAACCGCTTGTCAACGCTTCCGACGAGCAAACACACTCTCACACCATAGCGCCGTCTATAAGGCTGCCCCAGAACACGTCCGACTTGAGTGCAACTAGATTGAAAGTCTCGTAATGCTCGCAAGATCAAATTCACCCATTATGCACGAGAAACTGTCGCTTATAACATTGTCAAAGGTTTTTTCGAGCTCACAGTGGAAGAATGACGCGCAAAAAGCTTTAAACACAAGTGCGTGAAAAAAACGTGTATTTAGTCGTGAGATGATGGCGGCCAGTCGCGCACCGCGGCAGGGACCTTATACGAAGAGCGGATTAGAAGGATCGGTCGAGGCCGGTGTTATTCGAGTAGGAGAATGCCGACTTGAGCCATTTCAGTCTGGAAGTACCGTCGCCCTACGGCTTGATTCATTCCTCGAGGTTCCAGGCTTCTTTTGCCGCTGTCGGCAGTGCTTCTCTCTGTTCCGCGCCGTGAAGTGCGCGCACTCCCAGAGAAGATGCGCGAGATTGGGTGCGGTTGTCGCCCTGCAGTGCACGCTTGCACTCCCGAGGACCGGTATCAAAGTTGGCATCCTTCTTCTTGCGTCACGCCATCCCATCTTCCCGGATATCGGTACCGGAGAAACTATGGAAATCCTTTCCCAGGGCGGAATTTGCTCCAGAAAGCTCTCCAAATCCTCCCTGCTCTTTTTCCGGGAGCTTCGTTAAATCTCTTCCAGCCGGCGCATGTTTCAGCTTGAGCTCGTATAGTTCTTCCTGTTGCTTTCGAAGCTTTTCGAACTTCGGGAAGGTTACATACTAAATGTATTTATGTATTTATTTCAGATATACTCGAGGTATTAATGAGGGGACATATATATATATATATATATATATATATATATATATATATATATATATATATATATATATTAACTACAAAGTGCACATATTAGTGATAATAATTTTAAACAAATCAATATCAGTGACGTTAGCGATTGACCGCGGGAAGGCGGTTCCAGAGTATTGATGTTTAAGGCAGAAAAATGTTCAAATAACGAAGTTCTCAAATTTGGAATACTTCTGGCCACGATCAATGCGAGCAGAGGCATATAAAGGCGGAAGTGGTTTACGACGAAGGACAGCTTTTTGTTGATATGTTTTATTGAAAAGACGCAAACGAGATATTTTTTCGGCGGTGAATTAGCAACGGCAGACCTAGAGTACTTTTCACGGTAGAAACGCGGGCAGTGAGATGATGGTTTGTCAATATGAAACGAGCTGAGCGGTTTTGAATGGATTCAGTAAGAGCAATTCAGTGATGAACGAGCGGAGTCCCACACAGCAGCAGCATATTCTAATTTCGGACGGATTCGAGTGGCCGCTCTTCCAGTTTCACGTTCTTGGACCGCACCGCGATGCAGCTTCTCGCATCGTTAGGCTCGAGTTCTTCACATCACGTCTCGTGAGATGGTTTAGCATCGCAGTCCATGCATGACTCCGGAGATGGGCAGAGACTTTGTTCACTGTACGAGCCAGCGACTTAGATCCCCCCCCCCCCCCCCCCCCCCCAATATGGTCCATTGCACATTCGGTGAAAGTTTTGAGCTTTCTGTGTGCAGGCGCCGATTTTGCCGGCTCGTGTTACAGCGCGCTAAGATTCATTCTATAGACACTATGAATATCCTTTCAGCGATACCTGTCGCTCGTTACATTTAGCCTAGTCACCCTACCGTTCCGGTAATTTTTCCCTACGCCCTCTCCCGTCACGAGTGAATGACTCTTTTTTTTTAAGAACTCGTGATCCATTCGTTCGGTCAACAAGCACGTCTTTTCGCTCCCTCATCCGCAGCGCTAACAAAGGCGGAGGCTCGAGCGCGTGGCTTTTGAAAAGTGTCTTTTCTGCACGAGTTCTCGTACACACGACGCACTGTATATCGAGCTAGGCCCACGCGTGTTCCCCAGCAGCAGCGGCACAGTGTGCGCACATACACGCGAACGCATACTCAGGGAAAGGAAGCACGCGAAGATGATGAATGCGGGCTTTTAATTTCCCGAGCGGTCCATAAAGCAAACCCATCCGCCGTGTGGTCCGTTGGCTGTATTTATTATTATATATATATATATATTTTGCGGGTATATCTTCGTGTTTACGCACCGCTCCACACTTCGGTTCACCTCAACGTTGGAGCGCTGCGGTCCCTACGAGTCATTCCAGCGCTGTGACTGTATACCACGTGTCTGTGTGCCCCCACGCGTCGCTGCGCTCATCCAGAAGATCACGTGAGACTCGGAAGATTTCGGAACAGCTTTAGCGGCTCGTAGAGCTTTCTGCGCTTTGTCTGAAGAAGGAGAAACGAAGTACTGCTGGTGCTCTTTTTTTATCGTCTCTTGGCGCGAGAAAAAGAAAGGAATAAAAACAAAACAGCATAACATTCCCAAGAGAAAAGGGGTGGATGGTATAGGTGCACCGAAAGGATGCTTGGGAACGCGAAATAATAGGTGAAACGAGAACAAAAATAAGAAGTGGGTTAGGGAGGAATAAATACGCAACTAAAGGTGCTCCATCTCTTTGGTTTGCACTTCCTTCTTCCGCTTTTATTTTTTTATGTTTTGTTCCTCCCTCCCTTATACGCACTCTCTTACGTGATATTTTTGTCCCTATAACTTTTTTCTTTCCTTTTTTTTTCCCTTGGCCCTTTCTGTCGTTTAGGTGAGTTATTTTTCCCCTCTCGGAATTCGCGCGTTCATACGCGTACCTAGGTGCAATTCTTTCAGTTCTCTAACTCGGTAATATAAATAAATGCGACCTCTTTCCTTCTCCTCTCGTTCGTTTCTATCGTCAGCGCACTCTCGGATAATTCTAGGATTATAAATAAAACTCAATAGTGATTTCGCTGTCTGTAGAACACACACGAGGGTGCAAGGTTGAGCCAGTAAACACATGCCTTTGGGTGAATTAGTGGGACGGTAACTATTCAAACACACGACAAAATAATCCACGAAGTCAACAAAAAACAAAGAATAAATTATTTATCGCTTTGAGGTTGTGTGTGTGTGTGTGTGGGGGGGGGGGGGGGGCACTTTTCCTCAGAAAGATAATTCTTCATTTCAGAGTCACGTAAAGGTGAGAGAACGTTTATTTATGGCACTTGGTTCGCGTCCTCGTTACGTGTTGCCGGCCTCAGCAGAATGCCGGTGATGAGGTCGGCGGCTTGGTGCCTCGAATGTAGAGCATGTGGCACACTAGATGCGGCAAGGGTGTAGGCTGAGCGGATCCCAGGGTGGGGTGGTCCAGCTCACCCAGCTAACGGGCGAGGAGGGAGCTAGGATGGAAGAGGTTAGGTAGATACATGGCGATGACTGCGCACAAGGACAGGTAGAGTAGGTGTGGAGAGCATCGGGGTAGCCCCAGCACATTCGACAGGATGGGTCGCCGCAACGTGGTTCAACACGGTGTTGGATGGCGTCGTCGGGGAACGCTGAGTGTTTGAGCCTGCATGATGAGGGGAGCGTCATGACGAGAGAAGGCAGAAGGACCATCCCCACGTTGACTCTCACCTTCCGGTCCTATGGGAGAAGCACCGCAAGCTAATCGGAAGATGGAAACGACACGGACACAAAAAGTCTCTCCTCCACCGCATCTTCCAATTCGACCAAGAAAGACTACGCGGAGCAGCTTTCGGCGCAATATAGGACTCAGCTTTCCGAAGATATGAATGGCCTACTTCACCATGGGTCTTGCAACTTTTTCAATCGCTCATGGGCCAATCCAAACCCCGTCACGCTCTACCAAGATACCAGATCAATCGCGCGGCTGCATAACTGACGAGCGTTTCCGTGAGAGACACCTTCTATCCGGACTTTAATTCTCACCTTACCAGCTGCCCAACCGGATGACGCCGACGGCATCCCCCTTCCTACTTGGCCGAGCTCTGACTTGCCCTTCTCCAGCTTCGTCGCAATTCCGGTCCCGATTGCGTTACTTATACGATTCTTCGGAACCTCGCCCGACAGCCACCACCTTCTCCGTTTCATCAACCAGTCCACGGGCAGCATGCAGTCGTCGTGGAAAGAGGTCCACGTCATCCTTTTGCTGAAACCAGGCCGCTCACTCACCGCTTCTGCCAACCTCCGGCCAATCTCTCTTACATCGTCTGTGGGAAAAGTCATGGAGCAGGCGACCCTTGGAGCGCTTCGAATGGTCTAGCAGCCATAATTATCTTTCGGACACCTTTATCGGCTACCGCAGGCACGTGATAGCCCTCGGGACATGACCCTACGAATTCACGAAGACGTGTTTGCCCGTCTCAGTACTGCTCAACTCCGCACCATTGTTAGGGTTAGTTGGAAGAAGGCCTTTGACAACGTCCACCATCAGCACCTCCTCAACAAGCTTATTCCCACCCAGCCTTGCGTCCGCATGACGGTACGTTAGCGACTTTCTCACCGACCGTACCATCCGTATCGTGGGACCGGACAGCCAAACATTCGAAGCCTACCACGTCCGCCGAGGCACTCCTCCAAGCTCCATCTTATCCCTAACCCTCTTCAATTTGGCTATGCAGGACCTCCCATCCCCTCCCTTCTTTACAAAATCACCGGCCTAACACATGCCATAAATGCCGATGACGTCACGCTATAGTGCGTCAGAAAAAGCCCGGGCGATCGAACACGAATCAATCTTCCAGGTTGGCATATATACGTTATCACTTCTGCACTCGCACCCTAGGTCTCACCTGCTCTTCTGAAAAGTCGGAATACATCACCATCCTCAACTCCCACACCAGCAAGGCTGACGCCTACCGCGCCATCGTTCAGTTGAACATGGCGGACGAGCCCATTCCCCGCCACAAATTCATACGCATCCTCGAGTTCATACGGCAACAAGAGGGCGGACGCACCGACTGGTTGCGACGCACCCTAACCCAGGTTGGGCAGATCACCCACACGATGACCCGTGTCAGCAAAAGACTGTTCGGGTCTCCGTGAACATGAATCGGTCAAAATCGCAGAGGGTACCATCTGCTCGCGCATTATGCGTGGCCTCCTCCACGTCACCGTCACCAACAGCCAAAGCCGCCACCTCGAAGCCGCGCCTTCGCAAAATGCCACCGCATTTAGATGGGAGTATATGCCCCGGTACGCCCCGAGCATTCAATGTCCAGGCGCCTGTCCCGCACATTACCGTCGACGAAAAACTCCCGAGCACATCGGGAGGCTCAACAACATCGCCTCCGTATACCCAAAGACGCAACATCTACACACTGGGCTATGACGTCCAGAACTTGCTTATCTATACTCTACCTCCCATCCCTCCACCATGTGATGTCATACCCCGGACTCACGATCCTGCCCATGCCCGGGAATAGAATAAGGATCCGGAAGCCCACCAAAGACGCCGGCAAGCGAGAGCCGACCACCTCACAACTCCTTCCCATGACACGTATCGTGTCCACCACGGTGATTGTCGGGCCTCGCGATGACATCGCGCGTCATCGCCACACGGCAGTTCCATCCCCCCTGCCACTGAGATCCTCGCCATGACTGAAGCTGTCGCCTCCCTCCCACGCCCCCCTCGCCCCCCTCTCCCCTCCCATCATAAGTATTCAAAGCGATGGCAAAAGTGCCCTTCTGGCTTTCGCGCAGGATGCCTTCACACCCCACATATCACTCACCCTACTGGAGTGGGTGCCCGGTGTTAAGAATGGAACCTTCGGCAACCTTTTCCGAGTTTCAACGCTGCGGAAACGAGTCCCGAAACGAGTCCCGACGTGTTCTGGACTGTCGCCCACCTGTCGATGCCTGCCCAAAACGAGTCTCAACGCGTCCGTGACGTCAACGGGACGTGTGTGTGTGTGCGTGTGGGTTCGTGCGCTCCGGAAGGGGAGAGAGGCCTGGCCTAACTGCGGAGAACCATGGCTACGACGCACTTCTGGCTACGACGCGGCGGGCTTTGCTGCAACGCACTTGGCGGTCACACCTGCTGCCCTGGCGGAGAGTGAGGGAGAAAACAGACCCCTATATAAGGCGGGGCGTGAGGCTGCTCAGTTGTTCTCTTGGATTTGACGACTGTATCGCTACCATGTAATTAAACCGTTCGTTACGTTACCAATTCTCGCACCTCCACTGGACCCCTGGATTCTTCACTTCGGGGAATGGTCGTCGTCACGAGCCAGGAAGCCTCCGGACGTGCGGCTTAAACCCCGCCTCGAACAACTAGTTGGCAGCGGTTGGGATCGGACCATGCGACATCGTGCTACATCTGTGGGTGAGCGTTTGGACTTTGCTTTGAGATTCGCCAGGCTTCAGATTATGGGTAATTAATTTTGAACTGCTGGGAATCCTTAGTGTTTGACTCGTGCGCTAGGTTTGTGTACAACCTCGCGACAAGTTTTATTGCAAAGCCAAAGCTAAAGAGCAGCGATCATGGATCTGATGAGGTTACTGAGAACAGATTTACTCTGTTTATGTGAAGAATTGGGTGTGGAGGTGGAGCAAAAGATAAAGAAATCTGAGATCAGTAAAGCGATTTCAGAGAGCGCGGAAGCAGAGGAAATTGAAATTGCGTGGGAACTGCTTCAGAGCGCTAAGAGTGAAGCTGCAGCAAGAGAGGAACAGGCTGCAGCGAAAGAGGAACAGGCTGCAGCGAGAGAGGAACGAGCGCAGGCTGCGGCGACAGAGGAGCGAGCGCTGAAAAGGCTAGAGCTCGAAATTGAACAACAGCGATTAAACTCGCAGAACAGTAGAGTTGGGGCTCCGGTACGAGCAAGTGAGACCGAGTCGTATCAAATGAAGAAGCTCATGCAGCCGTTTAAAGTTGGGGAAGACGTGGGCCTATTCTTAGTTAACTTTGAGAGGACATGTGAGAAGTTGAGCTTCGCCCCAGAAACGTGGCCGCAACGGCTTTTGACTCTGTTGCCCTGTGAGGCTGCAGAGGTTGTCGCGCGCCTCAGTGCTGGAGACGCGGACGACTACGACAAGGTGAAGTCCAGCCTTTTGAAGCGGTACCGCCTTTCTGCCGAGGCGTTCCGTCAAAGGTTTAGAAACGCATCCAAAAAGAGCAGCGAGGGCTACTCAGAATTCGCGTACGGGCTTAAAACCAAACTGATAGAATGGTTGAAGAGCGAGGAAGTGTACCAAAGCCGAGACAAGGTAGTCGAGTGTGTGTGCCTCGAACAGTTCTTTCGTAGCATTCCGCAGTCAGTCAAGCTCTGGGTGCAGGACAGGGTGGGAGTCGACTCTGTCGAAAGGGCCGCTGAGCTAGCCGAAGAGTACGCAACGCGTAGAAAGCTGAGCGGAGAGGAAAGCGAATCCGGCCGAAGCGATCAGCGCAAGACCTTCCGACAGGGTAACGGCTCGCGAGAAAACGGGCCCGAGAAGTCCGAAGCAGGAGAAAAGGTCCCAGAAAAGAGCGCAGAACACTCGAACGGAGACGAGGCGCGGAAAAGCCCAACAGAGCAGTTCGAGGCAAGGAAGCCGTTCCTGTGCTACAACTGTCAGGAGCCGGGACACACAGCGGCCAGATGTAAGAAACCGCGGGTTGTGTTCTCGTACGTGAACGGTAGTGACAAGGACCTGAAGCTTCTTCGTCCCTATCTTCACGAGCTCCAGGTAAACGGAAAGCCGTGCAGGGTGCTTCGGGACAGTGCAGCGACGATGGACGTTGTTCATCCGTCGTATGTAACGCCATCCGATTTTACGGGAAAGGTAGTTTGGATCAAGCAGCTGCTTGAAAAGCACAGTGTCTGTCTGCCTATGGCGACAGTGAGGGTAACTGGCCCGTTCGGAGAGCTAGTGACAGAGGCGGCTGTCTCGCAAACAGTCCCGTTGGAATATCCTTATTTGTTTTCTAACCGGTCAGATTTCCTGCTGCGCGAAAGGGGTCAACAACTGGGAAAAGGGCTAGTTCAGTCGTGTACGAGGTCCAAATCGCGTCAGGTCGCCCCTTTGTTGACGAGGGATCCAGAGCCAGAGGCAGCTGACGGGGAGCAAGCACTCCCAGAGTTGGAGGCAGAAAACCGGGATGAGAGGGACCAGGTTGTAGAACAGCCTGACCTCGTAGCACTAGAAAGCGTACGCCGTCCCAACGCGCCGGCGAAAAAGGCGGAGGAAGACGGGATCAGTGAAAGATCTCTCGTAGCTCCGGCGTCACGTAACTTTGGTCCTCTGCTACGAGTAGACAGAGTGTCTTTGACAGTCGAGCAGAAGAGCGACCCTAGTGTGTCAGGGTTTCGCGGTACAGCTCAGGAGATTGCTAGGACCAATGTGACGGGGCATGAAAAAGGCGGATTGTTTTATCGGCGCTATAAGGACCGCATTTTCACGTCTAGAAATCACGTGAAAATCGATCACTATGGCTTCAGCGTAAGAAAAAGGAAAGGCAAATTTAACGGCAATGCCGATGGGTTGAGCAGATTTTTCTGACATCACGAAAAACAGTAGGGATGATCTCAGAGGTCTTCGTCATCCACGGGAATGAGGATCTAAGTGGGGGCACACTCTAAAAAAGGGGGTGTAGGCGTTACACCCCTTGTCCCATATACGACACCCCAAAACTTCAGCTGGATGTACAGCGCACTGACGTTGTACCAACGCTACCAAATTTGACGAGCGGCTTATAGTCGAGTTGTACAACTCATTAAAATAGTTAATGTAAGTGTGACTGACTGCAAAAAAAAAAAGTTATCGCTTTTTTCTAGGCTCAACTGCAAAACCTGTGTGTTTTTTTTCTGTAGACTTTGGTACGCACTTTAGCTGTTTCATATGTTATATCTCACCGTCATCAACCCTCTCGCAAAAGTTGGGGCAGTCAGTTCGACGTCAGCGCGCTGTACGTCGAATTGAAGTTGTGGGGTGTCGTATATGGGACAAGGGGTGTAACGTCTACACCCCCTTTTTTTTAGAGTGCACTTCGCTAAAACCCAAAAACGACCTCACAAATTGCGAAGAGTTTTTGTCTTTTGTATTTTGTTCTTAGTGACCTCGTTGGAAAAGTGAGTCTTTTTTGGCGACAGGGGGTCTCGATACCCGGAATTGTACCAAATTTTGGTAATCCGTAATCCAGTCTGGCGGGTCTTTGGCGAATTCCGAGCGTTTGACTGCGGTGTGGCGTGGTGTTGTGGGGGACGTTTCCGCTGATGCCTCCGTTGTGAGAGGTTTGGGAGTTTGTTTGGTGCTTGCAGCGTCTTCTCAAGGCCTATTCCAAGCCCACCTCTTCAGGCCAGCGATTGTACCACCGGCCATTCGAGGTTTCCCTGGCCCCGGAGGGGCTGTTAAGAATGGAACTTTCGGCAAACTTTTCCGAGTTTCAACGCTGCGGAAACGAGTCCCGAAACGAGTCCCGACGTGTTCTGGACTGTCGCCCACCTGTCGATGCCTGCCCAAAACGAGTCTCAACGCGTCCGTGACGTCAACGGGACGTGTGTGTGTGTGCGTGTGGGTTCGTGCGCTCCGGAAGGGGAGAGAGGCCTGGCCTAACTGCGGAGAACCATGGCTACGACGCATTTCTGGCTACGACGCGGCGGGCTTTGCTGCAACGCACTTGGCGGTCGCACCTGCTGCCCTGGCGGAGAGTGAGGGAGAAAACAGACCCCTATATAAGGCGGGGCGTGAGGCTGCTCAGTTGTTCTCTTGGATTTGACGACTGTATCGCTACCATGTAATTAAACCGTTCGTTACGTTACCAATTCTCCCACCTCCACTGGACCCCTGGATTCTTCACTTCGGGGAATGGTCGTCGTCACGAGCCAGGAAGCCTCCGGACGTGCGGCTTAAACCCCGCCTCGAACACCGGTCACCAGGGCCCAGGGGATTCCGAGTTATGAATAAGCTCATACCCTTGCTCGTGAAGCGTCAACACCGAGCGCGCCCACACCGTGGTCGGACAGCAATTGCCCTAAAGCCGAGGTCACACTGCTCATACATCATACCACAGCCTCTTCTATGCAGACAAAGTCTGGCAGATTGTCACGTGACGCGGCCGCCGAAAGTGAAAAGGTAGAGCGGCAGACAAGGGTCATGTAACAGGCGCCCCGCTGCGGCGAGACGCCGAAACACATTTGTCCCGACCGATGGAATGTCCGCTCTTGCTTCTCGCGTTCCTCGGGCTACCGCTTCCTTTCACGTCGGGTTTGAAAACCATGTTTCGGGTCCAAGCTGCTGCAAAAGCTGTGCGCTCACTATAGACCCTTTTCGCATAACCTCAAACCAGCCAGTAACTGACGTACCCTCGACCTGGTGCATTTTTGGATTGCCCGCTGACACAGGGTACGCAACCGCCAAGGGTCAACAAAAAAAAGCAAGGGTATGGGCGAAAAGGCTTAAAAACGGACGTCGTGCATGAGTTAGTTCCGAGTGCTCCTTTTTACCGTGCTGCAATTTCCGAAAATCTACGGTTGTCTGGCTACCATTGCGTGGTCGTCGGATGGATAAATAATATTAAAAAGCATAAGAACAATAGCAGAAAGTGTCCATGAGCAAAAGAAGCTGCAGCGTGAGCTGTGGCTGCAATGTTATCGAGCTTCGCATTTCCCCAAGAATCCTTATTTATGAAGTCAGTCGATTGCGAGCTTGATCGCGAGAGATTCGTATCAGACTCAGGTCACGTTTAAGCTCACGACCACTTCGTCTACGACAGAGGACCGAGACCGATTTTATTTCCCGTCGCAGCTAAAATGTCGAGTTGTACAACTCATTAAAATAGTTAATGTAAGTGTGACTGACTGCAAAAAAAAAAGTTATCGCTTTTTTCTAGGCTCAACTGCAAAACCTGTGTGTTTTTTTTTCTGTAGGACTTTGGTACGCACTTAGCTGTTTCATATGTTATATCTCACCGTCATCAACCCTCTCGCACAAGTGTGGGCAGTCAGTCGACTTCCGCGCGCTGTACGTCGAATTGAGTTGTGGGGTGTCGTATATGGGACACAGGGGTGTAAACGGTCCTACACCCCTTTTTTTTAGAGTGCACTTCGCTAAACCCAAAAACCGGACCTTCACAAATTGCGAAGAGTTTCTGTCTTTTGTATTTTGTTCTTAGTGACCTCGTTGGAAAAGTGAGTCTTTTTTGGCGACAGGGGGTCTCGATACCCGGAATTGTACCAAATTTTGGTAATCCGTAATCCAGTCTGGCGGGTCTTTGGCGAATTCCCGAGCGTTTGACTGCGGTGTGGCGTGGTGTTGTGGAGGGACGTTTCCGCTGATGCCTCCGTTGTGAGCGGTTTGGGAGTTTGTTTGGGTGCTTGCAGCGTCTTCTCAAGGCCTATTCCAAGCCCACCTCTTCAGGCCAGCGATTGTACCACCGGCCATTCGAGGTTTCCCTGGGCCCCGGAGGGCTGTTAAGAATGGAACTTTCGGCAAACTTTTTCCGAGTTTCAACGCTGCGCGAAACGAGTCCCGAAACGAGTCCCGACGTGTTCTGGACTGTCGCCCACCTGTCGATGCCTGCCCAAAACGAGTCTCAACGCGTCCGTGACGTCAACGGGACGTGTGTGTGTGTGCGTGTGGGTTCGTGCGCTCCGGAAGGGGAGAGAGGCCTGGCCTAACTGCGGAGAACCATGGCCTACGACGCATTTCTGGCTACGACGCGGCGGGCTTTGCTGCAACGCAACTTGGACGGTCGCACCTGCTGCCCTGGCGGAGAGTGAGGGAGAAAAACAGACCCCTATATAGGCGGGGCGTGAGGCTGCTCAGTTGTTCTCTGGATTTGACGACTGTATCGCTACCATGTAATTAAACCGTTCGTTACGTTACCCATTCTCCACCTCCACTGGACTGACCCCCTGGGATTCTTCATTCGGGGGAATGGTCGTCGTCACGAGCCAGGAAGCCTCCGGACGTGCGGCTTAAACCCCGCCTCGAACACGGTCACCAGGGCCCAGGGGATTCCGAGTTATGAATAGCTGTGCTGCCAGAACTAGCCGGTATTTTCCTTTTCTAAGCCGCTAGACGGCGTCGTCGGCGCCGCAATTCTCAAGATGGCGGCGCCGTTAAAGAAAAGGTCTATTAGCGGCGAGAGTTTTGGTGGCGCCCTATTGTGGTTCCCCCTTGTGACGTCATTCCTTGCAAACAACAGTTCGAGGTGTTTGTAAATAGCATGGTGGAAGCTTGAAATCATCGCGCTCTCAAAGGAACACTTCCAACACCGTCAAAATTAAGTTCTTTCATTCCTCTTATTTCCGTCGATGATAATCCCCCTTTCCGACGTCACAGTCAGCGTTCGGCCACTCGTGGAAGGCAGACCACAGCGACGCTTTCGGTCGCGCACGTCGCAATAGGGAGTATTCATTAGACGCCATATTGTGGGGTGCTGTTTAGAGCGCATGCTCAGAACGAGCTCACATCAATAGGCTGCTAAGACCGGCACTCTTGATGGTGCGGACTGCACGTTGCAAAAGAACTGTGGAAGCTCGCCATCAGCACGCGCTCAGCATTCGCGCACACAGCTATGGCCGCCAGTGAATACTTCCTATAGGCTCCGTGAGAAATGCTCTGTGCTACCAGATCCTCGCGCTCCAAATGTGCGACAGGGCGCTTTATGGCTTCGTCATCGAACTGCCAGGCTTAGTGAGTATTGGCGACGTGAGCGATCGAAAGCGTCGCTGTGGTCGGCCCACCACAATTGGCCGAATGCTGACTATGACGTCAGCAAAGGATGTCTCATCGGCGGAAATAAGAGGAATGTAAGAACTTCAATTTTGACGGTGTTGGCAGTGTTGTTTTGAGAGCGCTATGATTGCAGGCTTCCACCATGCCCATTACAAACACCATTGAACTTGTTGTTCACAAGGTAATGACGTCACGAAAGGTAACCAAACGAGGGCGCAACCGAAACATCTCGTCGCTAATAGAGGAGGCTATGCTCATACAAAGAAGACTGCAAACACGAGTCACCGCAATATCCCTGGTTCGAATGCCGCGTGCCTAGTTTCCTCCTTGAACTAATTGCCATGCGGCATTGGAAGCACGAATCACGAGATGACTCGGGTTCGAATCTGCATGCAAACTGTCTTTTGTATGATGTAAAAGCAGTGTTACCCTGGCTTAAAAGGGGACCCTTTAAGCCGGGGTCACACTGCTTATACATCATGCAAGTGTTTCTGGCCATTTTTTATTTGCATTGCGTTCGCTCGAACTTGTGAGTGGGACTCTAGCAACACATTAAAAACAAAATAAAGAAGCAATCTAAAGTATTTTTAACGTAATACCTGAAAGAAGTTCAAAATTACGAACACATTTCCTATTGTTGATGACATGCTTGGTCTTAACCCATAGATAACCGAAACAACAAGAGCGTGCAATAACCATGCGTGATCTTCCTAAAAGTCGGAATTAACATCCAGTTATGCAGATGTGAACGCCCCACCGACTCAAAAGGTGTTCCAAGCAAAAAAAAGCAGAGGTCATGGGCGGACAAGGCTTAACAACGGACGTCGTGCATTGAGTTAGTTACCGAGTGACTCCTTTTTACCGTGCTGCAATTTCCGAAAATCTACGGTTGTCTGGCGCTACCATTGCGTGGTCGTCGGCTGGATAAATAATATTAAAACGCATACGAACAATAGCAGAAAGTGTGCCATGAGCACAATACAGCTGCAGTCGTTGAGTGTGGCTGCAACTGTTCTCGAACGCTTCGCATGTCCCCCAAGATCTCCTATTTATGAAGTCAGTCGATTGACGAGCTTGCTCGCGAGAGATTCGTATCAGATCAAGGTCACGTTTAAGGCTCACGACCACTCGTCTACGACAAGAGGACCGATTTAATTCCCGGCGCAGCTGGTTCAATTAGGCTATCACTGCAAGCCCCATGGTATGTGAAAGGTATGAAAAAGTCTACATGCCACCACTCAAGATGGAGCTATAAAATGCCGAGAGCTTACCTGCATAGACTATATTAAACTACTCATTTGTACTTCGCTGTGAAAACTCAATTTTTTTTTTTTTTATTGATGCAATAAAAGGAAATCAGAGATGTTAGCCGGGAGTACAATCTCCTGACTGGCTACTCTGGTGGGAAAGGGGTACGGGATATCACAGAGTTAAGGAAGAGGAAAAGAAAGAAACATAAAAAACAAAAGAGGCACAATCACACATCACACACACACAACCATTTGGGCAAGAAAGTTCAGTACATAGCATTAGAGTCTCTTATCCAGGCCTGTTGCCGAAAGAAAACGGAGGAGGGCCTTTGTAGTATTTAAAGCACAGTCTTCGTTGTTCCATGGCCCCAGGAAGTGGTGTATTGTAAGGGGTGATCCCGGAGACTTCCTAATGTCTTCTGAAAATTGTTTTCGCTGATCATCATAACTTGTACATTGAAGTAAAATGTGTTCGATATCTTCGATAGTTCCACATACGGAGCAGTTTGGGGACTCTAATTTGCCAATAAGGTGAAGATAATAGTTAGTGTAAGCGACCTTTAGCCGAATCCTATGGAGAACCGCTTCCCGTCGTCTCTTCAGGCCCGGAGGTACTCGAAACCGTAGGTTCGGGTCAATATTTTTTAGAGAGGAGCTTTGGTTGATGTCCTCTTTCCAGAGGCTCGTTGCGGTCGATTTCCCCAAAATCGCCACTCTTGAACAGATGTCCGATTTTGTAAATGGAGCTAGGACTTTTTGGGGAGATTCGTGAGCTTTTGCAGCCATAGAGTCAGCCATTTCGTTACCCGTGACACCACAGTGACTGGGCACCCACTGGAATGACACGGAGTGTCCAAGGGAAACGATTTCTGAGTGAACTTTGAATATGTCTAAAATTACTTGTGTGTTTGGACTATTTTTACGTAGACACTGAAGCGACTGGAGGGCAGACTGTGAATCGCAGATGAACGTCCAAGCGCGAGGTGATGCTTCTTTAATCTGTTGGAGCCCTTCTCGAATGGCCACCAGTTCAGCAGCCGTAGATGAGGTTTTGTGGGACAGCTTGTAACCAGCTTTGAGATGAAGCACTGGGGCTGCCAAGCCAATCGATGACCCGTTATGCGTAGTTGATGCATCGGTATATATGTGGCAAGAAGAACAGTGCCGAGTATACAATAAAGACAAGGAAAGCTGCCGAAGGACAACTGAAGAGAGCATCGACTTTTTTGTTATTCCAGGAATAGTCTTGTAGATTTGAAGTGGAGGCAGTGACCAGGGTGGTGTATCGAGTACCACAGGATCTTGAACCACTGTTGGAAGGACCTCCTTGTTGTCAATTCAATCAACTCAATCAAAACACCCCACCGTCTTCGTCCTCGTTCTCTCGAGGAGGCAAGGTGATGGCCTGAGAGTAGCCAGCTGGATTCAACAGGACAAGCTCCAACCAAGTTATTGCAGCCCACTATAGCCAAGTCTAGCCAAGTTCCCCCCATACCCACACCGCTGCCAGAACTAGCCGGTATTTCCTTTTCTAAGCCGCTAGACGGCGTCGTCGGCGCCGCAATTCTCAAGATGGCGGCGCCGTTAAAGAAAAGGTCTATAGGCTCCGTGAGAAATGCTCTGTGCTACCAGATCCTCGCGCTCCAAATGTGCGACAGGGCGCTTTATGGCTTCGTCATCGAACTGCCAGGCTTTGTGAGTATTGGCGACGTGAGCGATCGAAAGCGTCGCTGTGGTCGGCCCAGCACAATTGGCCGAATGCTGACTATGACGTCAGCAAAGGATGTCTCATCGGCGGAAATAAGAGGAATGTAAGAACTTCAATTTTGACGGTGTTGGCAGTGTTGCTTTTGAGAGCGCTATGATTTCAGGCTTCCACCATGCCCATTACAAACACCATTGAACTTGTTGTTCACAAGGTAATGACGTCACGAAAGGTAACCAAACGAGGGCGCAACCGAAACATCTCGTCGCTAATAGAGGAGGCTATGCTCATACAAAAGACAGACTGCAAACACGAGTCACCGCAATATCCCTGGTTCGAATGCCGCGTGCCTAGTTTCCTCCTTGAACTAATTGCCATGCGGCATTGGAAGCACGAATCACGAAGTGACTCGGGTTCGAATCTGCATGCAAACTGTCTTTTGTATGATGTAAAAGCAGTGTTACCCCGGCTTAAAAGGGGACCCTTTAAGCCGGGGTCACACTGATTATACATCATGCAAGTGTTTCTGGCCATTTTTTATTTGCATTGCGTTCGCTCGAACTTGTGAGTGGGACTCTAGCAACACATTAAAAACAAAATAAAGAAGCAATCTAAAGAATTTTTAACGTAATACCTGAAAGAAGTTCAAAATTATGAACACATTTCCTATTGTTGATGACATGCTTGGTCTTAACCCATAGATAACCGAAACAACAAGAGCGTGCAATAACCATGCGTGATCTTCCAAAAAGTCGGAATTAACATCCAGTTATGCAGATGTGAACGCCCCACCGACTCAAAAGGTGTTCCAAGCAAAAAATCATCAGAAGGGTCACGTGTAGCTATTCACCCAGTCCTGCCTCTAGAATTATTTGTCGTCATTTTCCGACGCTCTAGACCAATGTCGTCACTGAAAGCTCATGTCTGACACTGATGGGCACACCCTTCGAGCAGCACTTGGTTTTCTTCGTCCCTTTCCAGTGCCCCTTTAAGGTCACCGTGTAGAACACCGAAAACAGCGCCGCACCCACTTGAGGGACTGGCGCTAGCGGTGAGAGTTCGGCGTGCTTAGAAGAAAATGAACAGTGACAAAGGATGACAATCAAACTACTTGAAACTAAAAAAAAAAAAAAAACATTTTCGACCAGGAGCGGTTTGTCACTTTAAGAAGACCCCTGACGAGAGTGACAAGGCTCCACCGCCAGCAGTTGGGGCTCCCGCGTGCCGAGGCGGTGCACACTTTGCTTCACGCAGACTAGACACAACGCACTGCACGCAGATATTTTCCGCCACCATTCAAAATGTATTCCTGTATAACACACCTTATGTATATGCTTATCAGTACTAAAGCGTGTCACGAGGTCGACACGGTCAAAATACTTGCCAAGCAGCAAGTTCACCACGGTGAGAATCTTTGTGGTTCTTGTGGCTATACACGTAGTATAGAGTCTTTGTGGTTCTTTGTGGCTATACACGTAGTATAGAGTCCAAATAGCAACGCGTTCTGGCCACGATGCAAGTTCACATTGAACTCCCCTGCCACGAGAAGCAGAATGAAGCGCGACGCCAAGGTGTCACATCCCAATGTACTGTGATGCCGTAGTGTCAGTGACGCCATGCTATCGCCTGACGTATCAGTGTCAAGTAAGGCGAGACTCAAAATTAGTCTGGCGACATAATAATGCGCTGGCACTCTTTTGCTGCTTGTTTTTGTCTTCGCGGAAGCTTGCATTGTTACGTACGCGGCCTCTCCAGACACTTTAGAAAACGATTTCGTGAGTTCAGTGTTCATCTAAGGCACCAACATTAAGACGTTTGGTGCCTTAGATGAACACTGAGCAGTCAAACTGTTTTAAAACGCGTGCTGCTAACTTACTCCCAAAAATGCCTTTAAAAAAAAAAAACACTTCAAAACGATTAATGTTTTTTTCATCGTGCGTTTCGTGTTTTTGTTTGTTTTTTGCCTCAGCGGATATCCTAAGGGCTCCGTCAACACTGGAGCAGCCCGGTGAGATGGCGCACAGCCCCAAACGCGGAAGCGCACGGGGCTCGCTCGCCCCGAAAATCGCACACGTCCGTAGCACGGCGGCACCGTTGATAACACCTCGAAAGACCGGACCTGTAAACTCCGTTTCACCTTACGACGGACGACAGCGGAAGCTACGAGGCCGTGCCAGCCAATCGAACACTGTGAACGCGTCACGTGGTTCGCCGGGGGGACCCCGTCGTTGCGACCCTTCCGCAGGTCACGTGAACACTCGCACGGCGTTGCATTGGCTTCGTCGGCTCGTAGCATCCGTTGCGCCTCATCGTAAAGTGAGGCGAAGTTAAGAGTCTCACGAATAAAACGCCGAGCTGCAAAGCTGTCGCCCCTGCAAGTTTGGTGGCCGGATGTTGGTCTTTTAGCTCTCTCTGCGCGAACAGTCTTCCGGACGGTAACGTATCTCGACGAGGGCTTGTTTGACTTGCTGCTGCGCGCCCCGTACTCTTCACTTCAATTTGATGACTAAACTTACTTGGGATCTTAAAGTGAGACAAGGCACTTACGACGGCTAACATTTTTTTTTATTTTTTTTATTTTTTTTTATTCTTGGCATGTACAACGGTAAACAATTTTTTTTTTTTTTGGCTTTTGGCGTGTTTTGTATGAACAAAGTCCGTTAGCTTCAATGGCCGAATAACGATCGTTTATTTTTGTTCAGAACAGCGCAGGCGTTTGTTCCTCTCTTTTTGCTTTAGCACCCATTATAGTCGTAATCACCTGAAGATCCGCAGTAAAAATTAGTGACTTCCCCTTTTATGTGTTGACTTAAGATAGATAGCCGAAAGGCATGGTTATTCCCCGCTCACAACATAAAATTCAACCAATCTCATAAATCGAACAGCATATTGTACGTACCCCAAGGTGCCGCATTATTTGAACAGAGTTTATTTGAGAAAGATTTAAAATAACGCAGCTCATTTAATATACAGTGTCGACGACAGTTACTTCACGACGATCAGACGGAATCCGGCTTGTTTTAGGGCGCGTTGGAAGAGAGGTGCTTTTTTGCACTGCACCAAACCAAAGGAACGGACGTGTCTGTTTCGTCCCCTACCCCGGACACGATCAGATATTTTTCGCGAAAACCGGGAACATAGCCGGCGAGACTTTTCGGAGATTATCTCAATGAAGAAAATCCTCCAAGAACATCGAGCGGCTCGCGTAGCGGTGTTGCTTACGTTCGCTCTCTTCGTTTTCCGCGATGGACGAGCAGGCTACGAAGGCCTAGTTCTCACAGCGAAAAAAAAAAAACACAAAAAGGGTAAGCGTCCTGAACAGGCAAATAAAGTAAAACATTTTAAGAAAGGCCGGCGAACTCCCAATGCGCAACGCAGGCGGAGAGTCACGCTGACCATGTTTCCACAGCTCGTGCGGGTGACTAATTCCTGGCAATAGAGGAGTCGCCCGAGTGGCAAAATGGAGGCGGCCCGAGATAACTTTTTGGAAAGGTCTATACAACCTCTCCTGATAGTGGACATGCCGCGTAGGTTTCGCATGATTGGGCTCGAAGTGCTCGTTCCTGAACTCTGGAAACCACGGGAGATTGCGCGATGCTTCGCCTGATGCAGGATGTTTCTCACGCTGCCGGCGGTGCCGTAAGCTATGTCACGTGATGCCTTATCGCAACAGAAGGGGTTTCTCGCGCCCGCTACGCTGCCCATTTACTGCACTACAAAGTCCTGACATCATACGCCCGGTGCGCGAATCGTTGATGCTTCATGATGCCCCTGTGACGTCGAGAGATCAGGTGGGGAGCTACGCCTAGTCATTCGGGAGCCACTGCAAGCGCCGACCTCGAGGCGCAGAGCAAAGGCGTCGGGCTGAGGTTCGATCGTCGCTGGGCCGCTTGGTAAATCTCGCTAATTAAGATTAATTTCGCGTAATCATGATCATGTCTGAGTAATTATGTCTTCTATATGCCTCGTATGATTACGCTTTTCCCGCAATGAACTACGTGTGCTTTTGTTTACTTCGCCTGCGAGTAACGGTTTTTCGCTACGCTCCAGAGTGACGCTTTTAGCACCAAGACCAGCACTTAAACGCATTCTTCGTGAGAAGGCCGCTAGGCCGCAAGAGGACGGCACTCACCGTAGACGTCGAGCAAGGCTTCCTTCTTGTAGATGAACTCGCTGGCGTTTCTGGAGAGTGCGTAGCAGGCGTAACTTCCGGCGTGCTCGAGCGTGGGACAGTTGAGCCGAAGCGTCCAGACAGACTCGTCGTCCGCCGCTTCTTCGTCGGCCGACTCCGATCCACCCGGACTGCTCACGGTCGTGCTCACGGCCGCCGGGGAGACCGTCGTCGTCGCCGCCGCGTTGTCGACGACGTCATCCGAAGCGGTGGTGACGTCATCCAAACTCGCCCCCGCCGTTGACGTCACGGGCGACGATGACGATTGGGGCGCCGGTGTTGTCTGAGTGGCGTTGGCTCCGGTTGCGGCTGTGCTCGTGGATGCGGCGGTTGTGGTCGCGGTGGTCGCGGGGGTGGTGGTGACGGGACTGGTGAGGTTGCCAAGAGAGGTCGCGTTGCGGCTCGGCGGAGGCACGAGCACGACGTTCGGGAGCTTGGAGGCGTTCTCGCCGTGGAACGTCCACCAGACTTCGAGGTTTGGGCCCGATGTGTCCAGCCGGCAGCGCAGGACGGCCGCGGAACAGTTGGCAACCAGGGATGGCTCCGCCACGTGCTCGAGGATGGACAGGCAACCTGCGTGGAAGAGCGGAACGTCTCGGTTGAGTTTATAGGCTCTTAAATCCACAGTCACGTCACGAAAGCATCATACAAAGAACAGTGTGCGGACACTGTCCTTAGGCGTGCTTGTTCCTTGTCTGAGGGCCCCGTGACGTTGGCCAGACAAAAACCGTCTCCGGACGTGTTCCAAGCAAACATGCGTGAGGCGCGTCCGCAGATCATTCCGTCATCATGTCCGCAGACCGTGTCTTTTGTACATGGTGTATGAGCAGAGTGACTCCCACGTAAGACTTGAGTCAGCATAGGGCAACACCGAGGGGAGTGAAGGGAACGGTGGGAAGATAAAAATACATTACAGTCGAGGACAGAGATGACTGGAACAAGCAAACGCAATGGGTCGCCAACGTTGCCGTAACTGTGCACCAGTACGTAAGCCCTGCGTCGGCGAGTGGTAAGAAGAGAAGTACAACGGATGAGTTAATCACATTCACTATTGCTGTGGCGTACGCCTGACGCGGTGTTTTATTTTTTTCTCACCTAATGCTGTTATTGCAATTCGATGAGGATGAGTGTAGAAGAAGGAAGAAGTAACAAATGGCAATGAGCGTTTCCATAAAGTGGCATAGAAGAAAAATATTCGAGGGGACTTTCGAAAGCATAAAGCAGGAAGGGGAAAAATAATAACACCACTCTCGGGGTAACCGATAGATTTCTTTCGAAACGTCACTTGCCGATTGCTAGAAGGTAGGAACCACTGCACAACGGCGGAGCAAACCGACACCGCTCAACGCGAAGACATAAAACTAGAAGTAACGCAAGCGCAAACGCACAGACTAAAACCTTAGGGTCACGGTGCATGCCTGCGCTCGATTGGGTTAGCCCATTTTAACATACGCAAAGGCAGACAGCGAGCGCAGTGACGTTACGCTTTTGAGGTCGCGTGTTTGCATCCACATAGCCTCCTACATACCGACAAAGACTGGCACATCGCCACGAGAAGCGGCCGCCGAAATAGGAAAGGTGGAGCGGCAGACAACGGATGGGAGGAGAGCCACGTGACTGGCGCCCAGGTGCGGCGATGCTCCGAAACACACTTCTCCCGAGCGAACAAGTGTGTTTCGGTCCCTCGCCGCTGCAAAAGGTGTGCGCTGACGTCCAGGTTTCCCGAGAAATGTCTCTTTGATGCCTTGTGCTACCCGATCCTCGCGCTCCAAATCTGCGACCGAGCACTCTGTGGAACTGCCAGGCTTTGTGAGTAGAGAGGAGGCTATGGCATCTATCGCCTCGTTGCATTAGGTGTGTTGTTGTGTCATCTGTGTCCACCGGTAAGCAGGGATTCCGCAGCTTCGACGAAGGGGCCAGTGCGCCGAGAATTTGAGGGAGGGGAGGAGGAAACGACAGCGCTGTCGGGGACGTCAGAACGCCTATCTCTGGTTGGAAGGATTAGTGGGTAGACCCAAAGGTATCGCTGCCCTTGTCGAACGCGTTGGAATGCGAAGGCCAAACAACGGAACCCCGGCGTCCCGCGTAATAACGCGGTCGACGATTGCCGTGGAGACAAGAGGCAGCTAGCTTTGCGTCTACACACTCATCGTTTTAACCATAGCTCGGCGTTCTGACATCCCCGCCTGCTCTTGCCTCCTCATCTATCTCAGTTTCTCGTCGCAGCGGATATAACAGATATTATAGAAGTTCGTAGCCGAGTCCGCATTCGGGGGTAGCGTGCCCACGGTTGTGAGCAAATATTAAGGACGTAGACGAGCGAAAAAATTTACTTGTTCCATAGAGTAATTTTTAAATTGAGGAAAAAAAAAGTTGTGATGGGGCATTTTGGGGTGACATATAACTCTGGAAAGTAGGGCTGGTTTCTCTCTTTGCGCAGTAAATTTACTTACGCATAATCGCCGTCAGATAAGAAGCGAGTCAAGCTCGATACACAAGGTGCTATTTTGCTAGCGACTTCAAGCTCCGCAGCTTTCAGCACGTTATTTTTTCAGCACGAGCGACGTCGCAACTGCGAAGTTGCAAGTAAAATCGCATCACATCAAGCGAGCTTTAGGCCACGCGATCAGGGCGGCCATCAGCTCCTAAATAACGAAGCCGTAGAGCTGAACTTTCGACGTCACCCAAAAAGAAAGGGCACCGAATGGAAACACATCTTTCTGCTGCGTCATCGTCACTGATTGAGCGCACTCCATTTTGCTATTGGCAAGTAAAGAAACAATAAGAATCACCTCGGGTCTCGTCAGTTGTAGTCCCGTTTCCTCAGGTTGCTAATAACTTCCTATACTTCCACCATTAAAAATAATATAAAAAAAATATTCCCGGGGCCCTAAACTCGTCAAATACAAAGTTGGGGCCGAAGTTCAGGAACCGCGCCGATTGGACCATCACGACGATGACTTCGCGCTTTTGTCCCCGGCTTCCAATCGGCGTGCTCCGAGCACTTTAGGCTCCAACTTTGTGTTTGACGAGTTTAGGGCCCCTGTTATAAACACGAAGTTCGACAGTAGTTGTAACCGCGCAAAATCCATCGACGAGAAAGGAATAGTCGAGCGCAGAAGCGAAGCGAACTAATTGGAGAAAAAGAAAAAGATACCATCACCGAATATTTTTATATGCACCTACAAATATGAAAAATTGTTGGCAGTTCGCCTTTATTAAGCTGACAGCCAACCCCGCCTCCACCCATAAAATTATTTTTACGCACGCTTTCAAACGTCGACTGAATCGGAAAAATTGTAATCAGGTAGAAACCCTACGTCTAACAGAAAAGCACGGAAAAGAGCGCACCCCTTTTGTTCATCGGCGGTTTAACTTGTCACTAAAACGCAAAGTGTACAGCGAACCAGCGTTCTAAAATTATTCTTTCGACACTAGAAAAAATATATAAAAAAATTATTTCAATCCCTGCGCTGTTCAGGCCCGTTTTAAGCGTATATTACACCTTTTCGAGATTGTTTTTTTTTCTTGTCTTTACCGTTACGCTTCGGGGACTCACTCCCTCGGATGCAAATACTAGCACGCATTAATCGCTTTACCAACCACCATGCTATCAAATAAAGCGCCGCAATGATTCCCGGCTGTCCCCGAGCCAGCGAGCGCGCTCGCTCCTGGAAAGCATCTTCGACGCGCAACTCGGCGAACGAGGCATTATTAATGAGCGCTCGGTTCCGAGCGTGGCGCGTCGATTAAAACCACAGCCGCCGCAAAAAGCAAGAAAAACAAGCAGCGTGGCGACAGCGACCGCAAGACGTCGAAAGGAGACGCTCAGGGGCTTTGCTCCCACAGAATCATTCACCACGGTCACAAACACGCTCTTTCCCCCTTTCCCTCCTTTTATCGTCCCTCTCTTTCTCTAGCAAGCGTCATACTTTGTCGTAATCTGTTCCCCCATAAGCTGACAGTGGGGAGGGAGCTACGGGCTCGACGGCCCAATCAGCCGTCCCACTCTCACCACGTGGCCCCGCACTCCACGTATTGGTACTGGTGGGGGCTCGGGAGCGCGATCACGTGAAGATAGATGGACATATCACTGGTTCAACGAGCTCGTAAGCTCCACCGCCCTGTGAGCTTAGAGGTGGGCGGAGTTTCTTATCCAAAAGCTAGTGACTCGATGCTTGGAAACCGGTCACACTCTCTTCCTCTGTTTGCGCAGCCTCCTCTCCACTTTCCCTAAACCCTCTCCCGTCGTTTCCCTTTTTCCTTCGGTCTCCGTTATTTAGCGTTCGATTTTCATCAGTTTTCCCTCTCTTGTACCACTCCCTTCCTTCTCTACCTAGGTGTAGCTATCTCTCTCTCTCTCTCCGTTGAATGTCGTTGATCCTCTCCTCTGTCAGCGTTAACCCTACTTCCCTGTCACCTTCTTCTCTGTTCCTACAGTCTACAGTCCCCTTTTATTTGTCTTTTCGTCGTGTTTTCTGGTGCTCCTCCCTTCTTTTTCATCTCTTTCTCTCTCTCTTTTTCATTTGGAGCCTTCATCTTTCAATGCAAGCGAAGAAGCTGGTTCGATCCTGGGCATCCTCCCGACTGGCCGCGTTTTTGAGTCTTCACGCTCGAATGAGTTCAATAAGGAAGCAGTTTTGTTTCAAGAAAGATGGAGAAAAAAGAAAGAAAACAAAAAGAGAAAGATAAAGGCATCTAGGAGATATTGACTCGAGACAATCATAACAAAATACGGGAGACTGCGATGAAAATGGGAGAGAAAGAAACGACGCAGCGCGGATTGCCCAATCAAGAGGAATACAAAATGGAAAGCTGCGGTCGAAAGAGCGTAAGAGGGGGAAAAGAACGAAAAGAGAGAAACAAAAAGAGAAAAGAAAATAGCAGCCACGAGAAAAGCAGGCTGGCAATAGATAAAATTGGAGAAACTTTGGAAGAGACTGAGCAATGAGCAGAACATCACAAAGAAAGAAGATGAGTGCGAGATCAAGACCAACCAGCCGAGTCAAGAATACAAACACGCGGTTAGTGTATCGAAAAAAAAGTATATATATAAAAAAAAAAAAGGTAAACGCAAGCTCGTGCCACCAGAGTCCTAAACCGCTTAATGCGTAAAATTAAAACACCCCGTGATGTTTCACTTTACTGATACTAAAAGTATGATCGGGAGCGGGGGCGAAGTTCCATTCTCAATTCCACTAGAGTTCCTGTATAGGGAGTATTCACTGGTGGCCATATCTGTGTGCTCGGCTGCGGAGCGCGTGCTGACGGCGAGCTTCCACAGTTCTTTCGCCACGTGCATTCCGCACCACCAAGATTGCCGGTCTTGTCAGCCTATTAATGCGAGCTCGTTCTGAGCATGCGCTCTAAACAGTGACCTCAAATATGGCGGCCAGTGAATACCTCCTATAGGCTCCCTACGGGAGCCAGAGTTGCGCGTTTGATTCCACATGCCGCGTGCCGCCCTCGCCGCTATTCGCCGAGATCCGATCACGTGAGGAGCCGTATCAAGTGTCGTGCAGCAAAGTAGACGTTGCACGCGCCCCGGCGTACGTTCCCAGGCTTTTGAGCCCGCCGCGCGCCTCGAACGCGCGGCGCTGCTATTCGCCGAATTCAGTCACGTGAGGAGCTGGATCCACATGCCATGCGTGAACGCGCAACTCTGGCTCCCGTAGGGAGCCTATACAGGAACTCTAAATTCCACAGGAGGGGGGCGCCACTCAGCGGAAAATACGCGAAGGAAAAGAAGCGGGAACCCATTGCCTCTCCAAGTGTGCAGCAAAATAAGGTGCAGCCTCGCGGCCTAAACGCGAAAGAGAGGAACGACGTTAAACGCACTCCGTTGGAGTCGCGAAGAGGCTCGGGTCTCTAAAGTCACGCCACTGGGGAAGGGGCGCTGCTGTCGGTACATCGCGTGCGCAACCAAGCCCCGCGGGGCTTATTACAAGCAAATGTACGGACATAAGGGCGTAGCTATAGACCAACACGCGGCGCTGACGTCACGCAGCTACGGTGGCGCTGTCGACGGCACTGCGCATCCGCAGACGCGTCACTTCACGCGAATTCGGTTTCTGCGCACGCGCAGTGCCCACACCCGGTGTGGGCAAACGCGGGATTGTTTGTAAACAGCGTGTCGGTCTATAGCCAAGTTAGTCAGCTGTCCCCGCCGACAACACCGGATGGACACTGCTGAAGCCGGCGCGCTCTTCTCCCGTTGGTAAATCGACGGGGATAGAGCCCTAGCGGACTCTTTCGGGAACCCGCCGCATCTGGAAACGCTCATTGGGGCCGCACGTCCCTTCGGGTCACTACCGAGATTTCAGTCCTCATCGGGGTCCGCATCGGCGGCTCACCGGTTGGGGTTGAGGGCCCCAGACGTTTGCAAGTGTACCACGCCTCTCGGCGGCCGGCAGTTGTTTACGAGTATACTGCCTCTGAGCGCCGCCATCTTCACGCTGGCGTGTGTAGATCGTCACTGATCGTGAAGCCTCGCTACAAGGAGGACCCACAGTTGCCAGACGGACGCTCAAACAAAATGTTTTCCATCCCCAGACGACCTTTCCGAAACGTGGCTGCTTGCAAACGTCACTGACAGTTTTAGGGACGCAGGATGTGGGATTTGTACGTTCACGCTTCTTGCTTAGAGTGATTCGTTTTGCATAAAAATAAAGCGCTCGTGCCAAATCAACATTACTTCTTTAATATTGTTACAGTGTCATTGGTTGGGGAGCACTACAAAGATTCGAGGGGCTCGCCGTGCCTTGCGTTAGGCACATCTAACTATACAACAGATCTCCTTCGTGTCGTCGGCCAACGCTCGGTCAGCCTCTTGGTATTCAGTCATTCATTCATTTCACCTTAAATGCCCACTTAGGCCATTACACAAGAAGGGGGGGGGGGGCAGTTTAAAACCATAAAACAACAGAAAAACGCACTAATGGAGAATAATACAAAAAATAAAAAGAAGTGTAGCAAAAGTTATACAAAATATAAAAGAGCAAAATAGCACTCACAAAAGATGGGTTTGAAGAGCACTTAGGAACGCAGGAGAGTCGTTAATGGTAACTATAGATGATGGTAACTAGTTCCATTCAGAAATGGCAAGAGGAGGAAATGATTCATTAAAAGCATTGGTTTTACCGCAAATTCGTTTGATAGCACAGTAGTTATTGAGGGGAGATGACGTTCTTTCTGGGGGGGGGGGGGGGGGGGGGGGGGGGGGTTGAAGGCAGCAGAGAGTCCTTGAGGTTGGAGCAGTGATAATAAATTTTGCGAAGGTAGAGTTTCTTTCGGTAGTGCAAAGCGGTTAGACCGAGTTTATTTTTTAACGTAGAAACACTGGTGAAACGATCATATAATGATAAGATGAAACGAGTCTCCCGGTTCTGCCCTGCTTCTAAGGTATCGACAAGGTATGATTGATGGGGGTTCCAAATCGATGCTGCATACTATAGAGTTTAGGTCTAATGTACGTTTCATAAGCCATTTGTCGAACGTGTGGAGGGGCCTCTCGTAAGTTTCGTCTGATGAATCCAAGAGTCGTTGATGCATCTGCAGAAATGATTTCAATATGGCTTTTCCAAGAAAGGTTAGTAGTTAATCTGATGCCAAGATATTTGCACATGGAAACGGGTTCGATAACTTCGTTGTCTATGGTACACTGATATGCTAACAGGGACTGCTTTCCGGTGAATTGGATTAATTTGTACTTGGATCTATTGAGCGACATTAACCATTTTCTGCACCAGTGGCCAATTTTCTCTAGATCATTTTGAAGTTGGTAGTTATATGTTACTGATGAACTCTCGTTATGTATGACACCATCATTTGCAAAAAGCCGAATTTTCGTGGAGCTGGTACACGGAAGATCGTTAATGAAGAAATGAGTGACCGAGATATCAACATTCGGCGCATCCGCGACGAATGTCGATATCTCGGTCGCATCGCCTTCTCATTCGCCGTGCACGCGTGCATTGCGTGGCCTAGTCAGTAGCATGTCTGACTCGCAACCGAAGGGTCGTGGGTTCAAATCCGGCTAAATTCTTCAAATCTTTATAGCGCAGCTCTTGGCGCCCGTGTCCGGCATGAGCGTTGAATTATGGTATGTTTCCCATAATGATGTCACGAGAGCAAACGTATCCCGCTAAATTTGGCGGGAAATATATCGGCTACATTTAGCGGGAACATTTTACCCCCGTGATGTCAAACGTTGCGTCAAGTCGCACGTGACCCCCCCCCCCCCCCGGTCCGGTCCGGTCCGGTCCGGTCCGGTCCGGTCCGTACCGTCTCCACCTCCTCCTCCTCATGAGATGCGCTCTAATTCGGCATTACACAGAATTGTAAACGTCTTTCATTTATTTTCCTTAAGGCAAATAAATTACTTTATAAAGTAGAATCATTCGAGCCGTGAGGCGACCTTTAATTTGCATTACATGTCACATTTTAATCACTTTCATTTCACGCTTGGCGTCACGTGAGCGTTGTGGGTTGTTTGAACTTCCCGCGCGAGGGCATCTGGCTGTGACGTCATGACCCTATTGACCAATCAGGATTTTTCCGTCACGCCACCGACGCCGACGCCGACGTTTCTGCGACACGAGGTCCTTAACGCCATCGCGGTAAAAAATGACTCGAGACTAGGCAACGATTGAAAGTGAAGGCGTCAAAGTGAGCAGAGATTGCCTTCTCATTCCGGGGAGGGGGGGACGGTAGCTGGCTGGTGTTAAACGCACACCACAGCACGGCGCGCGCGGAGCAAAATGCTTGCACTACTACAGGGAAACCGGATTCATTCCCCATCCTTGCCCGTTTCGATCTGAATGAGCATCATACCGGCATGCCGCGGTCTAAACAAACGCAAACACACAATTCACCCTCTTTCCCGCGGAGCTTCGTAGCCATCGGATGTCAGAGTAAACCCAAAAGAGGCTCGTCAAGACGTTTGAACTGCCTCGACTGGCGTCCGCAATTCTAACAAAGGTTTTCTGTGCCCTGAAACTCCAAATCCACTCAATCGTTCGAACTTGCGAAACGCATCGGAACTATAAATGCCAGAAATCATTAAAACATACATCAACTACTGCACCCGGTCTCCCGGTTACAAAATCGCCGCGTTCCCTTGACTAAACAAAACAGGAACTTACGCAATTTGAATGATGGTGCAACTACATTGCCTTATCTAAGACGTGGAGGAGTTTTCTACGAACGTTAGCAAAACGAATCCGTTAGTTATTATTTTTGCTGATGAAACTACGCTGCGTTACAGCTCACGTACAGCGCTAGAGGTGACTCATGGGGCTAAGTATTGGCTACTGTGGCGCCAGACTTGGTGCCCGACCAACTCCAGACGGATCGACTCGATTTCGCTGGAGACGCTGACGCGCAACGAGCGTTTGCGAACAGAAAGAACGACTTCCATGAGCGATTCGTCTCCAATATATATATATATATATATATATATATATATATATATATATATATATATATATATATATATATATATATATATATATATATATATACAGGGTGTTTTTTTTTTAAGCTTAACAGATTTGATTAAAAAAAGCCGTGAAAGTTACACTTATGCCGCTTGTGGAGGTGAGTTATACGGCCAGAGGGACATATTATAAGGGGCTAATCGTAATGATCACACGGCTAATTAATTACAATTCGTTAATTAACTTTTTAATTATTGAGAATAGACATATGGTTCCAATTAGAAACTTGCTCAGCGTCATCAAAAACCCCTAAATCAGTCATTTTCAGAAAGACTTTGAGCGCGTGAGAAGCGTAATAGTGCACTAAAGTTACCACTCGTGGAGCAGGTACAAGGCTGGGGCTAGATAAGAGACGGAAAAATAGCGAGGGCGCCTTATCGCAACCTCTAGCTTTGTACCTGCTCCACGAGCGGTAACTTCAGTTCACTACTACGCTTTTCACGCGCTCAAAGTCTTTCTGAAAATGACGGGTTTAGGGGTTTTCGCCGACGCTGAGCAAATTTCTAATTGGAACCATATATCTATTTTCATTAATTAAAACGTTAATTAACGAATTTTAAGTAATTAGCCGACTGATCGTTACGATTAGCCCCCTATAATATGTCTCCCTGGCCGTATAACTCACCTCCACAAGCGGCATAAGTGTAACTTTCACGGCTTTTTTTAATCAAATCTGTTAAGCTTAAGAAAGAAACACCCTGTATATATATATATATATTGGAGACGAATCGCTAATGGAATATATATATATATATATATATATATATATATATATATATATATATATATATATATATATATATATATATACATCTTGTTTTTTTCTATATATTTTATTTTTTATTTGTACTTACCAATCTCACAAGACGCCGGACACTTAAATATGGGGTGCTACGGCCGTCGGTGCCAAGCACATGCAGTAATGCGGTTTTTCCATTTGAAGGGAAGCAATGCCAAGGATATTTATTCCAATCTGGGAGCGCTGTTCGGGGACAACACCCCAGTTTATGACACTTCGGTTAAATGGCGCAGACGCTTCAAGTGTGGCCAAATAAGAGGAAAGCACTTCAAGGACGACGACCAAGTGAATGCTGAAGTGGAGCCACTCCTGAACAGTCGAAACGAGGAGTTCTATAACAATGGCCCCCGGCATGTGGTTCATCGCTGGAAAAAGTGGGTGACGTTTGGTGGCGAACATGTAGAGAAAGTCTCAACTCCTACTGGAGTTTGATTGCTGAATCTCTATGCCTTCGTGACAATGATACGAACTTTATAAACGCGTATGTATATATTGTTTTTTTTTAATCCCAATCTTGGAACTTATTGTGCAACACTTGAAGATAATATAGTGTTTTGTCGATCTACAAGGAGCCCACAACTAAACTGATATAATATTTTCAGAAAGAAAATGCGTTGCCTTCAAGAATAACTGATATAGCGAATATATTAACATAGCGAAGGGGCGACTACTGCGAAGGAAAGTTCGAATGTGTCTGTGACTGTAACAGGTGGTCGCAATACTTACATAGTGAACATTACAACAAAATCACCATAGAACGGTTCTGCTGAGTCCATATGCTCCCCAATTCAGTGCTCAGATGCCGACACCAGTATTACAATCCGTTTTTAATTTTCCTTCACTTCATGAGTACATTGGATATATAAGTGTTTACAACATTAAGGTTCTACTGTACTGGAAGTGAATTTATATAAAAAGCGAAGACTGAATAATCAGTCCCAAAATAACACAAGCATTGATTCTATTAAAGGTTTTCCCGACAGTTCTTTTTTTTCAGAGATAAGGCGCGTGTTAAATATACTTATATATGTCGTAGTTGTCTCGAAGATCGCGGTTAGCCGAGGTTTAATCACCCCATAAATATTATACGGTTGCACACGGCCGCTTTGCAATGACCCGACGTAAAAGCGACCCCACCGATATACTTCGTTTCACGATAACTTGGCGAACTGTGGAGGCTAAGGCCCCGCGACCAATAAGAACGTCGGAGCGAGTCACGTGACAACACGTCACGAGAGCGTTTGTGTCCTTCCGCCAAATGCAAGGCCTTGGAAAAACCGACTCTCGTCCGCTGGCCAAGGGTCGTCTGCTGCGAAAGCAACCAACTTCGGATGAAAGTCCACCACCTGAACACTGCCGCTCGCTAGAGCCGCGAGCACTTCGGGAAGAGTTCATGAGACAACCAAACGCTCCATTTTCCCGCGAATCTGTGGCCGGTACTAATGCCACGACGATGTTTTGAGTGGAAGCGGTCGATTACACGGCTGCGATTGTTCAAACAACGTTCAAAAGCCACGTTGTTCTCCGAAACGGGGTTAATTCTACTTAAATATCGTTTAAAATTAACCTATCCTCGTCTTTCTTCAGTGTCGTGTAGTGTTGCGCTCAGAAGAGACTGCGATAAACGAGCGAACCGGTTGAGCGAAACAAAAAAAGAACGGCGCCAACGGTCGTGCGCTACAAGGAGAAAAAAAAAAACGAAAAAAAAAAAACGGGATCGGATACGGATGTGGCGTCATTTTTCTGGTTTAGAGATAATTGTAACTTTGACATTCTTAAATACGTATTCTTTACTTTTTTATATATATTCTCGATAGAGATAGAATCGCAGGAGTTAAAATTGCCGTTTAAATGAAAAAGAAGCCTAGAATTACTTTTTGTCGCGGACGGCGCTTTTGCTGTGGCGGTAACGAGGTTTCCGTGAGCTCGACCATGAAGTGCTATCACGTGCCTTGCTCCGACGCTCTTATTGGGCCCCGGGGGCCGCAGCTTCCACAGTTCGCCAAGTCATCACGAAACGGAGCGTAGTGGCGTCAGCATGGTGAAGAACGGAGATACATTCAAAATACTGCTCTACTTTTTTGGCGCTACAAATAAGACACTGTCCGAGAAGCGCAAGAAAGTATCACAATGCAATTTTCACAAAGACGACTAGGAACGTGGTACTGTGAGCGCTTTAGGTCTTACCTTAATAATTTTATGAAGAAAAAACAAAAAAAAAGGACAAAAACGTAAGACCTTCCCGCTCATGCGAAGGCAAGACAACAAGCGTAAATCAAACTGCCTTTAGGAAGATGGGAGAAAAAAGGAGACTAAAGAAATGTTGCAACTTGTGCCAAGGAAAAGAAAACAAATAAAAGAATAAGTTTAGTCTCCAAAGACTACCACTTTGGAAATCGATAAAGACCAACCGCCTGGGAACTTAAAACTCTTCTCCCGAGAATCAAACAACAACAACAAATAAACAGTAAAAAAAAAAAAAGGAAAAAAAAACTTTATTATAATTTGAGAGTTTAAGAAGAAGAAGAAAAAAACGCGTTAACGACGCCACTTTTTGTACGGTTTAAAAGCTGCGTCAGCGCCTGAGGTGGAATAAACTGCGAGCAGGTGAGGCGTCAACCGTTTAGAAAAAGCGTCACACGGCCATGCACGAGGAAAAAGAAAGAAAGAAAGAAAAGGCGGTTTACACGCGTGGTGCTCGGGGCTAACCGAAAATAGGAACCCGACCAAAAATAAATACGAAACTGCCTCCGGAAACTGGAGAACATGCAACTCCAAATCGATCGGCACGCATACGGCTCGTCGGGCGTTGCGGCGAAGCGGTAGCGTAGGCGAGTGAAGGAGGTGCAAGGAGATGCTAGGACATAAATAAAAGGCGTTCGAGCGGAGAGCCCAGCTCATAAATCAAGGGACGTCACGCGCGCATACTCAACAAACAACAACAAAAACGAAAAAAAATGACGATAGTAAATACATACACTTTGTATGTACAAAATACAAGAACGGAAGCCACCAATGCAACGAATACCTGCTACGCGTCGCCTCGCCTCGCCTTCCCCCCCCCCCCCCCCCTTTCCCCCTTTTTTTTTAAAAATAAACCTACACGCGGATGCAGCCATCATGCAACTCGAATGTTGCTATGAAAAGGATACTTTCCCGCATTGCGAGGTTTAGTGCGGGCAAGCTGCCTTACGGCAATCCACGCGCCGAAATGGATAATTTCGTTTGGTTGTTGCTTTTTTTTTTCTTTATTTCTTTCGCCAGTATGGTTTTTTGAGGGTTTTATTTTGAGACACAATCTCGTTTTTTAGAGAAACCAAGTGAGTAGGAGGTGTTTCTAAAGGATAAAAAAATTTAAAGTCTATACCTTTCAATTCCGTGAGTGGTCGTTTATTTTAAACACTACCGCGCGTTCTTTATGTTGAAAAAAAAAAAGCAACTTTCAGGATTTTTTTTTTTCTCTGCTGATCTAGTTTTATAGCCGCAAGTTCTTCCGGTAGCATGTACGCTTATATTATCCAAATCTCAGACCGCATAAAAAAAAAAGAAAAAAGATACGAGCATTCATTTTATTCCGAAAGCAATAATAATAATAATAATAATAATAATAATAATAATAATAATAATAATAATAATAATAATAATAATAATCAATCAATCAATCAATGTTTATTAAAGTGTCCAGGAACAACCAATCGGTCTTAGTTCTGGCACACTAAAAAAATGAGAAAAAACACACACATACAAACACACATACACACGAGTGCAGAAGTTGAACGTAGTTCACCAGTCTGAGAATAAAAATGTTAACAAGTATGAAATACACTCAAATCAACAAGGGAAATCAAAAGCACAAAAGAGAGACATCACTAGGTGTGAGAGCAAAAAGCAAATACTTGGATAACGTACTGACAAACATTAACGCTTCAACTGATCAGCCCTTTTCCTGCAAGAGGAAGTTTCGAACAGCATTTCCGAACTTGCTCCCGCATGAGTCAAAAATATCAATTGTGTCAGAGTAGCGGTTATAACACTCAGCCGATCTTTGGATCGGGTTTAAGTGGCTAAAATGTCGAGCTATATAAAAAGATGATAATAATAATAATAATAATAATAATAATAATAATAATAATAATAATAATACTCCTACTACTACTACTACTACTACTACTACTACTACTACTACTACTACTACTAATAATAATAATAACAATAATAATAATAATAATGCGTGTATGTTTATACAGTCAGAAGTTAGTCTGCCTCAACGGGCGACTTGTCTCCCAGCTGTAGAGTAGAAATTTAGCCAGTGTAGTACGACCGCTCGGGTGGGTCTTTAAAGGGATGCTGAACCGATATTTGAAATCTCATAATTATTGCCCGAGCGGGCTTCACGGGGTGGTACTGTACCTAAAAACGATATTAAATCAGACGGATGGGGCCCGAATTATTGTATTTCTTTGAATTAAGAGCGAATCCTCGGCCGGAAGCCGCCGGCGCGAGTGAGTCCTTCTGAGAGCAGGCGTAGCGGAACTGACGTGCGCATTCTCGGCGCCCCCAGCGCCCCTGGTGCCTCCGCGCATTCTCCTCGTTCGTTGGTGCTCGCCTTGATTCTTCGCTCGACGGCTGTTCTGCTGCTCCTGCTGCTGCTGCGGCTGCTGCGGCTGCTGAGGCTGCTGCTACTGCTGCTGCCGACGATTTTATACGTCGCCATACTAGTAAAGAGATCGCAAAAGGCAATGCCGACCAGCCGAGGTCGCGGAAATCCAAAATATGGGGCAGAGCCCGCGTGGTACTAACATAACAAACGCCACCCGGCTTAGCGCCTGGCTTGGCTTGGCTGCGTCTGTCTTTTGAGGCGAATGAGAATGCGCCCGTCACGAAGCGAGCTTTCCACGACGCTCACTAGGGGTCGCGTAAAATTGTATTTTTCCTGTTTATTCAATTTTATACGCCTTCTCGGTCAAAACAACGTCATTTAGAAGTAAAGGACATGCTATGTATGCCATTGCGACCAAGAATTTCCACCCAAAATTTCGGTTCAGCATCCCTTTAACGTGCATCACGCAGTAGTGATCCACCACCGCACGATTATACAGATCGAAATGGGCAGGGGTGGGGATTGAACGGAAAGGGAGGCATGTTCCCCCAGGAAGGTTTACTGCTGCGTGTAATCGTGGACGTAAACGCGCGTGCTCTCGCGTGCACACGCGCTCGGCACCGCCACCCCCGTCACTGCATGCACGCGCGTGTCTTGTTAAAAAAAAAGGCATACATGGCTCGCGCTGACGTCACAGCAGCGACCACGGCGGTGACCTTGCTGCTTAGCGCTCATCTTCTGCAGCGTAAGTTTCGCATCACTGACATTTCTTTTCCTCCCCAAGAAGAAGTAGGTATGACCGCGAGCGTGATGTGATGACGTCACGCGCAAGCCACGTGTACAGCAGACACCAGCCAGCCTTGATCCAATAATGTTGGTCGCAATATACGCCGCTCGAGGTCGCGTACATCTGTCGAAATCTAAAGCCCCTCCTATCCTGGGAAAAGTGGCGCCATTCATTGTTGTGGAAATGCTCGAGACACGTACCGCGCGCCACTTCTGGTAAGAACATGGCGCCTGAAATCTAGCTCACTGCTGCGCTGTGCCGCCATGATCTTCCCAAGGGCTGCACGTTGCACGTGCCTCGTGCATCGACGGACCTTGCGCTACTTTTCAAACATGAAGGGGCTCCACCGAAATCACCGGCGGATAAAGTACACTCGTGAAGTCTTCCAACGACCGACACAAAACATCAGAGAGCCATTATTGAGATGCAAATGCTTGTATCCCGAAAATGTAACGTTATCAACAACAACCCCCCCCCCCCCCCACACACACAAGAAAAAAAAAAAAGACCTTAAACGATTTCTTTTGTCCGATTTATTCTCCTCGAAACGTTTTGTATTATATAATAGACGTTTTTCCAATGCAAGTTAGAGGACACAAAAAAAAAAAAAAAAAAAAAAAAAACAGCACAATGCAGCGTGTTTGAGAGCGATTAGATACTCCGAATTCCCGTTTATTGAGAAGGCAGTGATTCATTTCAAAAACCATTATGCATGCCTGGAACTTGCGTGGGAGCCCGCTATTTGGGATCTGATAGAAACGCGCTCTCTTTCTGAGCCTGTAAACATAGAGTTGCGTAAGGATAATGATGACGTTGGCGAAACATTGCAGCATCTAAACAAAATGCAAAAGAGAAACGGCAGCCCCGTAACACACCTCAATCGTTTGTTCAAAATCGATTAATAGTTTACGTGAAAGCACAGATACATAAATATACACCTTTCGTAAAAAAAAAAAAAAATAAAAACGAAATTCCTGCGGAGAGTGTTTCTCTTTCTTATAATGAGACAGCACTTTACACCATCCTGTATTGCGTAAACGTTTCTTTTCTTCTTCATTAAACTCTTCAGTAACTGCCGTGTAAATTCGAGAAATATATTCTTTGTCGACGTCCATGAAGTCATCCATCACATTTAAAACCAATTCGCATAATTTTCTCATCTAAATGTTTACTTCCAGCCGACGGGCCTCCCGCGATCACCGAACGACTTACGTTGTGGCCTCCCCGCAATTTAAATGCCTCCCTCTCACTATATCGATACAAACATAATAAGGCCCATGGCGACCCCATTTGTCGTTCAGAAGTCAGTGCATCGTAGAGTGCGTTACCCCCTGTGTGCATAATTGAAGTAGGTATATAAGAGATGCATGAAGCCTTCTTCGTCGTTTACAAACTGAGCCACAGATGCGAAAGCGCGCAGGGTGTGTAATTCGGTTTTCTGGCTATATTAAGGTGAAACGGAGCGTCCATAGTCTTCTTAAATATGGGGAAAAATTGTAGAAGCATTAGTTATTATGCCGGAAGAATGTTTTGGCAGTGTTGTAGAAGGGTTCTCGCTCATTCTAATTTTTGCAATGGATGCTAATCTCTCCGTCTTTTCATCATCTCTATCACTCACTCAATCACTCACCCCAGTGGAAGGTTACAGGCAACACTCGACGTACCCAGAATACAATGCAATTTTTTTTTTAAATTTTGACACGAGTATTTTGTTGAGTTTATATACTTAAGACATATGTACTCTACCTAATTTATCGCACCAAGAGAAACTGTTAGCTTATTTGGAATCAACTCAGCGGCTGGTAAGGCGACTCATAAATTAGAACAAATAGCATCGAACCTCGCTGAATTTTGATAAAGCATGTAAGTGTGCCGCATAACGTAATGTGCTCATAAAGTGTCCGCAATAAAAAAAAAGGGAACACCGGTGACGTGGCGTTTTCACAATAACGAAGAAAAAATCAACCAATTTCTCCGACCTGCAACCAATACTGCGTTTGTCCAATTTTTTTTTTTACGCCAAGTTCTAATTTCAACGCCAATAGGTCGTGTTCTCTGAATTGTTGAATTACCACGCTACAGAACGTGGTTAGAAAAAGGAAAAAAAAAAAAAAAAAAAAACGAAGTCGCACGAAAGCGCTTTTTTCCGTTCTAGTTGCAAAACGTTGCTAATCATCGGAAACAAGTTCAAATCACCGCCACTTAGAGAGTAAGGAATGATCCGTCGCTTTTCCAAGTTCGCCACCGCAGACACATTCGCCCGCATCAACTCAACTCGGAAACATGCTACAAACTCTTTTCCTCCGGACAAAGATATAGATCCGTTTTCGCGTGACGGTTGCCAAATCGAAATATGACGTAGTTGGGTTTGGCGATCAAAAATAAAAAAAAAAAAAAAATAACGTAAGTTGTTAAAGCATAACAAAACAAAAAGGTTTAGCCAAGGAAAAAAAAAGTAGAACTATTGGCAGTTACCCCTTGAATTCTACCGCCTTCCAACCGGCAAATAAAGTGATTTGCTACTTTGCCCCAACTCAGCAACGTCAAATATTGACAAACGGGCGTAACTAAAAAAAAAAAAAAGAAAAAAAACTTTATATTTTAGGCATTTTTAAGCTGACACTGCGGAGGAAGCTACGAGTTATCGGACCAATCAACCGCCTTCTTTTCGTCACCTGACCGCGAGGTCTGCACGCATGCGCAGGAGCTTGATCACGTGGCGAAAAACAGACGTATGACTTGCCCAACGAGCATATCCAGCTTGTACCGCAGTGTCTAGCTCAGCGGTGATCGGGCTATAAGACATAACCAAGACAAGCGAGGTAAAACAATACGAACCAAAATCCCCAGCTTCCAGGTCTGGAGCAGTCGAAAACAATCAGTGCGCTTCTCTCACTTTCTCTCTCTCTCTCTCTCTCTCTCTCTCTCTCGTTCTCGCTCTCACTATTTCTAAACAGAGTCTTTTTTCTTACCTCCCTTATTTACTCTGTCTGCCTGCCCAGGCTCGGCGACTACCTGATGTCAAATCACGAGGCTTTTTCGGCAGCACCGGTTGTCCCGAGAGCCGAGCAAATATCATCAACGTCCGAAGCGTGCCGTGACGTCGGAGAGATGGCCAACAGTGGGAGGCAGCCTGATGAAATCAGCGCTTTCGGAATTGCTATTACCTTTAGCACATTTTTATTACTATTGATATTTCCCCGCTCGCTTTATTGTACGATGTCTAGTGTTGGAGGAGAAGTAGGTAAAAGCAAAATAGAAAAACAAAAGAAAAGACGAACTATTGCGGTCTACCAAAATGAAAAAAAAAAAAAAAGATATTGGGGGCGGGGATATTCCCGAGCAGGTAGCTCTTTACCGTGCTGCTCCTATCATTACTTAGTTTTTTTTTTTATGGTTGTTACTTTCAAATAAAACAAACATTGTAACTTTTTTAATCCTACGTACACAGTGTCCCAAATAACTTGCAACAAATAAGAAAAAAAAAAAAAACGAAGCGGAGCGCTTTGTGGGAGTGAAACCAACTGTATGTTGTTCGCAAGCGTCTTTCGAAAGTGCACGAATGGTGTTTAGTGTGCCTAGTTATTTAATTGTTAAAACTAATTGGCTAACTTTTTTAATTATTCCGTTACGCACCGAGGTGTTATATGGAAAGCTGTGGAGGACATTGTGAAACACAAAATAGACCGACCTCCAAGCGCTCCACGGAAGCACAATGTCGCCGTAACAGTAGTTACCACAGGATGCGGGCGGCGGTGGACGAGAGCTCGCGCCG
Organism: Ixodes persulcatus; assembly: GCA_013358835.2. Taxonomy (NCBI): domain Eukaryota; kingdom Metazoa; phylum Arthropoda; class Arachnida; order Ixodida; family Ixodidae; genus Ixodes; species Ixodes persulcatus. The sequence continues at coordinate 542,456 of JABSTQ010010199.1, forward strand.
ACTCGTGCTTTGCTCGCGCAGACCTGTAGTGGGGTTGTTGCGCGTGCAGAAAGACTACAGTTCCTACTAGAGCCACTAAATGAGATAAGTATCGGCACTCTGTTCCCCGATATTGTTTTGGGCACCGCCATCTTGATGCTTGTGCAGAGCAGACGCCACTGCCGATCGTCATGATTCAAAAGTGCAACTTACATTCTAAGAATAAAACGAGGAAAAAAGTAGCAACGGCGCGTCTTCCTCCATAAAGTTTGACAAATGAAAATAGTGAATTGCGTGGAGGTGTGGAACGTTACTTTCGTTGTTCTTTTTATGCACGTCGTGCATTCGAATTAGACAAAAGCGTCAGATCTTTGAGTGTAGAAGACGTAATACAGCAATTATTGTTTTAAAATGCCGTCCGACAGTGCCCCCTGGTGTCTACTCCAAGATGCAAAAAGAAGGACGTGTCAAGATCTTTGATTGGATGTTTAATTGGGAAATCCGACACCCATGAGTATAATTTCGTTTCTGTTTTTTTTTTTTTAATGGTGTTTAGAGCGCGGAGATTGAGTTATATCACCATAAATAGACGACCTCATAACCCACTTGAGTGCCCATTTAAAGGTGCCCTCAGGAGGTTTCTGAGGTCGCCCAGATATGGCGATAACTCACTCTGTGGGCTCTAAACATCCTAGGAATCCATAGATCATAACGATGCGCGGCCGTGATTTCCCCATTAAAACAGCGATCAAAGATCGAACACACCGAGTTCATCCGCGGCGATGGGAGGAGCATTGCCCCGGCAGCCAAGACGACATGTGACCAAAGCAAACACGACATTTCGTCGAGATTGCTAACGCTGCTATCACAAAATGTGCACGTTTTTGTAGATGATAACACCAAATAAGAGTAGTCGAAAAAGGTTAATTTTTCGCAAACAGGGAACATAATACTGCAATATTCGTCTAAAAAACAACGCACTATCTTGTTCTTCTTGTTGTTGTTTTTTCGGGTGTGATGTGATTGGTTGTGAACTCTCGAGAGCGCGCTCGCTGTGTTCAATCGTTGTCTGGGCTGTATGGGCAACGAGCCGCGCGCATTCGAGATATCACTCCGCGGTTCCACCGATCAGAGGCTCGAGGTTCCTTCGATTGGTATTGGCAGACAGTGGTCCTGGTTCGGAACAGGATCCTCCCAACGCCATAGATGAACTCGGCGTGATGCGGTCTTTGATTGTTTCTTTAATAGGGAAATCTGCCGCGTATCATCATGATTAAATGATTCCTAGGATGCTTAGCGCCAGCAGAGTGAGTTATCGCCATATTTAGCTGATCTCCGAAACCTCCTCAGGGCACCTTTAAGGCTGGATCACAACGCACCGTTTCCTTACGTTTTATTACGTTACGTGTAAGTCACCGACACATTCGTGTTCCGAATGTCGCGTGCCAGGCTATCCTCTTAAATTGCTAGTCACGCTTTCTACGAGGCACAAACGTCCCGGCCCCTTGTGGCACAATCAGACGTATGCTTTCGTAACGTAACGTAAAGCAAGAAAACGGGGTCATGTGAACATTCACAAAGGGGCGTTTGCTTACATTTTCTTACGTTACGTTAAATGCACACGACATATCCGTGTTTCGTGTGTCCCTTGCGAAGCAGCTGCCTTAATTCGTTGCCGCACTTCACACGGAGCATGCGTATCCTAGCGACTCTCGACGTAAGCATACGTAAGTTAGCGCAACATAACGCACCGTAAGGAAAGGGTGACAGGTGAACGCGCCTTCGAACGCGACCTCCTAAAAACAGCGCGCGGAATGGCAACGCTTGAAGGGTTCCCGCTTCGCGCTAAGACACGTTCGCGTCGCTCTCGGACACACTCAAGACTTTCCCGAGACGACAGATCAGATTCAAAGTCGGGAACAAGCGGATTTCAAGAGTGCGGAACGACTACGTGCGGAGACGCCTGCCTCTCCAAACAGCGACGACTTCGAGGAAAATGTAAAGGTGTTAAGGGCGACGGAAGAAGAAAGTTGGGAGGACTGACGCGCGAGAATCGGAATCCGCGTCTTCTCTGAGGAGCACATCCCTCCACAAAGCGCTGGAGGCAAGAAAGAAAGACCGCATTGTCGTCGAGAACATCTGATGCCAAATAAAAGAAGACAACAGATTCGGAAGCATCGGAGGAAACGGGGAAAAAAAAAAAAACAAAAAAAAAAAACGTGCGAGCGGAACTTGTAACAACTCCGAGAAGATTTCCTCGAAAAGAGGATTTCTACTTTACGTCTATACACCTCGACGCTTGTGTTAAAGCTGCTTTTACTTGTGTGTGTGTGTGTCTGTGTTTGTGTACGTGCGTGCGGGTGTGGACATGCGTGTGTGTGTGTTTATGTGTGTGTGTACGTGTCTGTCGAGTTTGCCAAGTTCCAAGCAGTTGGCGTATCTTCCGTTCTTAGGACAGGCAGCGAGTTCCTATTATTTTTTAGCGTTTCAAATCCTACCCTTTGGTGCTTGGGGGGGTACCTGTTAAGATGTTATTATCGCGTTTCTTCCGACAAAAGCGGAGGCTTCGCGCGTTCAAGGAGAAAGAGAACAGAGAGTTCGCCGAGAGACATTCTCGGAAGCTTTATTGAAAAAGGGCGGGCGACGCTCCTACTGCCGGAGCTTTCGCGTTGCGTGGCGACCGAGCTAAAGGTGCTGCGAGGCAGTCGGGCGCTTCGTCGAGGTACGACCTGTTAAGTTGACAAAGGACGGCCTTCCTCGACTCGCAGGAAATCACGTAGCAACTCGACCCGCTTCCAGAGATTGCTTGGTCGGAGTTTTTGGGCTGGAAGCGAGGACGCACACAAAAGCCGATAACAATTGCCACCGGGACCGGGTATGGTTTGTCAGGGAAGCGAACTTTACGGAGAGAAAACGGAGAGAATTGAATTCCCATTCTGTGCAGCGAGTGTAGGAAAAGCAACAGACCGCCTGCCACCCGCCGGAAGCGGGAGGAGCAGTTGTTCAGGTGGTGGTACGAGCAATTTGTCGGCGCGTTAATTGGACACTTCGTGCTATTCAATACAAGAATGTGCTTTTGTCTCCATTCGATATCAACCACTAAAGGTGCGTGCTCAGCTGTGACGTCATCGCGCACAATCTCGACATCTTCTTAAGTTTTGCCAATTTTTTTACGTGACCCCCCCCCCCCCCCCTCTTTTTTTCACAGTTCATCGTCATCATTATGACGTATCGTGATCCCGTATGAGTGCGAAAATATGAACACATTCTGGAGTACAGGGACTAAAATCGTCGAACACAAAGTTGGGGCCGAAGTTCACGGAGCGCACCGATTGGCCTATCACGACGACGACTTCGCGCTTTTTCCGCCGCCGTCATATCGGCGCGCTCCGCGAACTTTCGGCCCCAACTTTGTGTCTGACGAGTTTAGGGCCCCTGTATATTGTTACAAGCCTACTTTGCACGAGAAAAAGCTAAGTCCACTCTTTGCATATTTCGGCTTCGTGCTAATGTCGATTTTTTTTTTTTTTTATGACATCCTACATAAATGCTACATCTTCAGTTAACATAATAAATATTACCGAGCGCTATTAAGCTATGCACTGTAAAAAAAAAAGAAGTGTGTTCTTACACCCCTTGTCCCATATAAGACACCCCAAAACTTGAGTTCGACGTACAGCGCACTGACGTCGAACCGATGGTAGCAACTTTCACGAGAGGCTCGATAGCCGTGTGGTACAACTTAGTAAAATATATAATGCACGTGTTACTGACTAGAAACAAAATATAATCGGGGTTTTCGTGGCCCTACTGCAAAATCTCGGGGTTTTCTTTCTGCGGTCTGTGATACTTTAGCTATTTTATAAGTTATATCGCATTGTTATCAAGCTCCTCGTAAAATTTGGGAACGTCTGTTCGAATATGGTACGCTGTACGCCCAACTAAAGGTTTGGGGTGCATTATGTGGGACAAAAGGGTGTAAGGTGATACCCCCTTTTTTTTTTTTTTACAATGAAAGCAATTTGTTGTACTGTGCAGGCGTCCGGCGGTGAAATGATTAACGATGTGGTTTTCATTTTGCGCGGGAACAGGGCAGGGCCTTGAAATGTGACAATGTGAAATCAACCACTAAAGTAGTCATTTTGATAAATATCTGAGGTCATTACGTGAAGACACAAATTTTCCCCACTCATTGAGCGGCAAATTCTCAGATCAAAATCACACTGTATTTCCATTCGCGTAATAAATCACACGCGATTGATCATTGCTACCCCCCCCCCCCAAGAAAAAAAAAAGAGAAAGAGTAAATGAGGAATTATCTACTGCTGCTCAAACCGAATCGCTGAAACCCCCTGCGGATTTCAGAGATTCTGGTTACCTCGTCGGAACTAAACGCACTAAACTGCCATAAGCTAGCACTTTAATACTTTACGGCATTGATAATACGGATTGAATAATACAAGGTTTAAGACTTTGGGTTCAGAGTCATATCCTTTGCTCCGGAACAACCTGGCGGACGCCGCAACCATTCACTGCTTAACAACGTCATATAACAGTATTAATCACCTGCGTAAACTCTGAGACGAGGAAAATAAAATGGAATTTTCATTGCCTCAGGGTTTAGTTTGCGATGTTTTCTAACCAGCTCGCCTGCATATCTTCTTATCTTCGAATACTACCTCTCTTCTTCAAATGTTCGCGCGTACATGTTTTGGTTTTGTTGCGATGTAATTCATTGCGGCTCAATCACTCACAAGATACAAATATCTTTTTTTTTTCGCTCGCTCCTATTTATGAGCTTCAACTCCCCTCCAGAACTAGAAGAAACTTCATCCACAGATGAAAAGAAAATTGCATTCTTTCGAGCCAGCCACTCGTTGCTCCTAATTAAGCGGAATGATTTAGCGGTGTTTGTCACGGCCGACTTACATCAGCCAAAGAGAGGAGAAAGCGCACGTCCTGCCCTTACACTGGGGAATACGACCGCGGCGGGTACGAGAACGGGAAACCGCAAAATCGAAGCTGTTAGCACTAACCTCTCGTGTCGACGTGTCAGAAAGAAGAAAAAAACTAGAAAAAAAGGAAAGAAAACAAATTTCGTCAGGAAACGCATGCCACGGGTTTTAATAACGTGCGCGTTGTATGGCGTGCCTAACCGGCATTCCCGCCTTTTCGTGACTGTTAATTGGGCGCAGCTGCTGCCGTTAATTTTGAGACGAAGGGCGAAAACGCCCGAATAAGAACAACAAAAAAAAAGAAAGAAAAGGGAGTTGATCCTTCCAAGCGTTTGTAGGAGAAGGCTGCAGGGCGGCAAACGTCGTACTTTGATCGCTCCAATTTCATCTTGTCGGAGCGCAGGCGGACGTTTTAAAGCGGCACGATAAAGGAGACACACAGACTAAAAGAGCAACGGCACGGCGAACTGTCAGGGCGTATCTGGGTATGCGGTCTTTCCTTCTCTCTCACAAACTTCAGCACGCACACACTCACACACCAGACTCAGGCGCAAGCGCTCATAAACTATTGCCTTTCCCCTAGGTCTACCCACTATCTTTTAATCACAGCCACTCAGAGCTCGGCGTCCTGACGTCACCGCTACCGTTGCAAAAGAAGCAGACGAATTTGCACTCCGCATTAAAAAAAACAAAAGTGTAAAATAGGGGGCCCGAACGCTTCGGGTTCACCCAGAGCCGTATATGAAGAGAGTTCGGCCATAGGCCTCCTTGTTGCGAAAGGCCCCAGGAGACGACCTTGCTCCTCCAAACCGACCGGCACAGGTGAACGCCCTGGAGCATCGTCGCCCGGTGGCTATGGTCAGCTGCGCCCGGAGACAGAGCGAAAGGCGCATTGGAGCCGCCAACGCACCTTGGTACTCGGGGACGACGTGACCTTCTCGTAAAGGATCATCGGGTTGACCCACGCCAGTGTCTTCTAGGCTCTAGCCGACTTTGTCGTCGGGCCCCTCTCCTTGCTTCTGCTGTCTGACCTCGTCGCACGGCGACCCGACAGCCTTGGGACGTCCTCGACAGAGAAGGGGGCTTTACTCAATTTCCCCAGCTTAGATCGCCCATGGGATTATCCCCTAACCCACGGAAGCCTGGACGCCTGCAATTATGGATGTCTTCCGCCTTCCTCGAGTTCGATGGCACCATTGTCCGCGGAGATTGACCGGCGACACCGCGGCCAAGGACGTCTGGCCCACGGAGTGCGTGACGCGTGTGCCAGTGTGTGAGGGAGAGGGAAGGGGCGTGCGTGAACGTAACGAACACTGACCACGCTGTTTAGGTCAAGGCAGGGACGATAGGGATTCCCTACTAGGGATGTGGGGAAAAGTGACGTTATAAAAGCAGCAGCAGGTGGCTGCTACTGGGTGTTCTCTGGGGTTCTCCCGTCTTATGATGTAACCTGTTCATATGTACATATAAAGAGTTATTAAGAGACACCCTCCTGCTCCCTGGTCCTTCCCGAGTCCGGCCTCTCCATGAGTTCCTGCCCTGGCTCGGCTCCCTGCCGTACCCAAAGTGCCCGGACAACCGCTCGGTCTTAACATCCTGCGCTGAAGCTTTGAAAAAACTGTAGCGCCCTCATTTTGGGTAGTACAAGCTCACTTGATTGAGCCTCGCACTACGTATGGCACGTTGGTTGAGCGGTTTTAATTCTGTCTGGTCCTGAAGAACGAAAAAACACTTTTGGATGCCAGAAATCGGCCAGACTCAACGCCGCAAGACAACCAAAAGTGCCAAATTCATGACACCACCGCTAGGGTACGCTTCTCTTATCTCTGGGTGGTGACGTCAAAACACATGTGAAGCGACGCCTTAATTTTTCTTTTTCTTTGTCATGTCTACTTTGGAACGCGCGGAACGGCTGTTCTTGGCTCACGCGCTTAGCGTCTTAGCTTTGACGGCGTTCGAATTTTTGTTGTTTCTTTGTATTTTCATCGTGATCTCGCGCTCGGCACCAGAGCTGGCACGCTTCTGCATGCGTGACAGTTTGAGACGCTAAAGTTTGTACTACCCAAAACAAGGCCTAACAAGTCCCTTTTCACAGCACCCCCTGGGGAACGTAGGAGGCCCATTCATTGGGAAGAATAGGAGACAAATGAGGAGACGCCATTGGCCGAAAGCGGGCTGGGCGTGTTCCAGGGCGTCTTCAGAAATTCGAATGTGACCAACCAGGAGCCGGAAATATTACCCTGGCGGTGGTCGCAAGAAACGAAATTAAGAAGTGCGTCGGAGTAACTCTCGGTGACTGAAAATATGGTGCACGTGATGTTTCAATCACGGTCCTCCAAAATCATGTTGGAAGAGTGCGACTAGCGGAACGATCGCCATAATCCGTACGCCAGGCGCCGAGGGTCGGCAATCTGCCGTCCGAGCGGTCACACTCTGTCCGAGCAAAACAGAGTTGAGCGGCACATACGTTTCTTACATGTTTCGGCATGATCATGATCGAAACATCGCGTGCACCCTATTTTCAACCATGAAGAGTAACTACACTTCACTCCTACGCGCTTATTAAAACCAAACACCAACATATACCTTTGATTAAAACAGTTTCCCGCTACCACCATTAGGGGATTCTTTTCGGCTTCTGGTTGGCATGTCAAGCCCACTTTCTTCGTCTAGTGCACGCCCTGGCTCTGCCCGCACCTCCCATTGACAAAACTCTCTCTACATACGGCTCTGGGTCCACCAAGCTGGACGGGGGACCAGCAGCGTTGAGGCACTTCAATTACCCGCCTGACTTCTACAGATCATTCCAGGAAAATGGTCTTCTGGCGGGTGTCGTTTTCGGCGTTTGTGCGGACGACGCGTGCTTTGTTCACTTTCGGACACGACGGACATCCGCGTACTAGGCTGTGGAGATCGCACGTCGGGGCTGTGTGCTTGAAAACGTTAGAAAGGTATGTATGAGTGGCCAGGCTGAACCGGCCTAAGAGCCGCAGACAAAACCGCGAAACTTGCAAGAGCCGCCTGTAAGGGGAAAGGCAGGAAAAAAAAAAAAGGGGGGGGGGCAATCTTTTTTTCCAGAGTAATAAACGAAACTCGAACTACTGTCAATCTATCCGAGTCAAAACTGTACGTAAGGTAGCAGTAGCACGAGGCCACCAAACCGCAACCTGTCTTTCGATTTAAAACGCGTTTCACGCGAGCTTTCGCTCCAAGTGCTCCACGAGCTGGCGTGTACTATACTCTGTTTCACATTGTGTTGTACCGCAGTAAAGGCTACAAGCGCGAGCTCCTTGCTCTATGGCACACATCGGCGGCACAAGCTCTCGTGCAGCAAGGGAAGCTGCCAACGCTATGAGCTCGCGCTTCTAGCCTTCGCTGCGGTACAACATAAAGTGAAACGGAGTATAGACCTTTCCAAAAACGAGCTTGTGGCCGGTGCCATTTTGAGCGTTCGTGCGTATGGCGCGTGCTTTGCTCGCTTTCCGAAGCGACGAACACGCACGTGCTGGGCTGTGAAGATCGCACGCTGGACTGTGATTTTGTAAACATTGGAAAGGTCTATAGCCCACTCGGCCGAGTGCGTTCCCGCACACCAGCTCGGAGCAGGTTGAGCGAAAGCTCGCGTTGCAGAAACCAGGGATCCTGGGTTCAATCCCCACCCCTGCTCGTTTCGATCTGGTCGTGTACCGCTACTGCGTGGCGCACACTAAATACCTTAGACTAGCAGACTGCACTTCCTAAATTTCTGATAGCGGAGCCACTGCTAACACCCATCGGGGCTCGCTAATTTCCCTCTATTTACACAAACACAATATTACAATTTTCTGTAAACCGTTTTCATGTGACGGCCGTCACGTTAAAATATGGCGAATAGACCGATCTTACCAGCCAGTTTGACTACGCCACCGCTGCCGGAATGCATCGAGGGAGCTTTACCGCCGAATTCAGAAACCTCACTCGAACTACACTCAAACTTAAGGGCACCTCCACTTCCTCGAGGAAGGCGCGAGGGCCGGCGCTGGCCAATCGCGACGGCAGGTCCGTCGTCACGATTGGCCAGCGCCGGCCCTCGCGCCTTCCTCGAGGAAGTGGAGGGGCCCTTAAGTTTGAGTGTAGTTCGAGTGAGGTTTCTGAATTCGGCGGTATCTGCACGTGCGACAACCTCGCTGGAGCTCTGCGCGTGTGGAGCATGAGGCGGCACGAGCCGTCTTGTGCACTGCTGCCTGCCTCCTGCGAACTAAAGTTATGGCGGCGTCACGCATGCGCCGAACGCTTGGTGAGATCGGTCTATTCTATAGGGAGTATTCACTGGCGGCCATAGCTGTGTGCTCGGCTGCGGAGCGCGTGCTGACGGCGAGCTTCCACAGTTCTTTCGTCACGTGCATTCCGCACCACCAAGATTGCCGGTCTTGGCAGCCTATTAATGCGAGCTCGTTCTGAGCATGCGCTCTAAACAGTGACCTCAAATATGGCGGCCAGTGAATACCTCCTATAGCGTAGCCCAGTGAGAAAATAAGATGAATTGGTACCTGGCACCAACCCAGCTTCGTCGGAATTAAACGTGGCGGCAGACCAGAAAAGAACTCGAAAAGAACGGCTTATATAGGCCGTCGCACCGAAGTGCTTCTGACAGGTGCCGCCTTGAGAACTTCTGCGTGTGGCGCATGCCTTCCTCGCTTTCAGAGGCAACGAACACGTATAGTGGGCTGTAAAGCAACACGCACTGCTGTAGATTGGAAGGTCAATTCGCAGTGAGAAGCTGGCTCGGCGCGCTTCTCTTTTTCTAACGATATGGGCAGCGCACGTGCTACCCATGCGGTTATGTTTTCATTTTTTATACTGCATAGAACCTTGGCATTGCGCGTGCTTGCACCAGTAGAGGAAGTTCAAGTATCCTCACCCTGGGTCACGGTGTAAGCAATTACTTTACTAGGGGGAATACATTCCACTCTGCTCATTTGCATTAGACAGAACGCCTACAGCACCGAATCCAGCCCTGGCGGAGTGGAGGTCCGCGTCAGTCCACGCGCAAGTGCACGTGGATATTCGCGGCGGCCGCGGCGGTGTCGTCTCCCATTCGACTTAAAGTTCCTTCATGTTTCCAAAGTATACGCAAGGTGCGTCGATGCACGAGGCACGTGGAACGTGCCACCCTTGGGAAGGTCATGGCGGCACAGCACAGCAAAGTATTTGACGCACCAATGAGCTAGATTTTAGACGCCATGTTATTCTAAGAAGTGGCGCGCGGCACGTGTCGCGCGCATTTCCACAACAATGAATTTGGTATGTAGAACAACCATCATCAATATCACCATTTACCGCCCGATAGCCGAGACCTCCCTGACGATAGATGGTTCTCGCCAAGCCCAGAAAACCTGTCCGCGCCGAGGCTATATTGTATTTGAGAGGAGTGGAATGTATTCCCCCAAGTAAAGTATTTGGTGTAAGATACACTCTTTAGGTGAGGACACGGCGGGGCTGAATGCACGGCTCGAGGAATCAGATAGCGTTCGTTCGACGGGCATCCGAAAGGCTGCATCATTTCGCGGCCACCGTACCCGCGGCTGACAGTGTCGCCGGCGGCCAAACGGCGAAACTGTGTGAGAGCGAAAAAAAATTATCTCGTTGCCATGACACCCCGGTACACCGTGGTCTTTCTGCACGTGCGACAACCTCACTGGAGCTCTGCGCGTGTAAAGGATGAGGCGGGACGAGCCGTCTTGTGCACTGCTGCCTGCCTCCTGCGTCTTACACCGTGCCCATAGAGGGGCTTTACGTGCCCACGGGTCGACGAGTCATCTGCCGGCGCCGCTTGAAACCATAGTGAGGGAGAAAAAGAGAGAGAGTGAAAAGCGAGCTTTATCGGCACGTCGCGAGGAGCGCGCTGTCCTCACCTGAAGAGTATTTTATCTTACACCGCGCCCTGGATCGTGAAAACATTTCACCAGCCGGCGATACCGACAACTTCTCGCCGCGAAAATTATATACTCAAATAATAAATCGCAAAAAACAATAAATAATAAATAAATAAACATCGAAAAAACAGGAGATACAGAGGGGGTTTTACGAAACACCAGAGAAATCGTTCCGGAGTATGGACTTCGGATCGCAGAAATAAAACGATTGGTGCCCGATTAGTCAATGCCGAGGGGCTAATTTAGTGAGATACGGGGCGTTTCGAGTAATTAAGTCTTTAATTAGATTTGCGCAATTAACTTCTTGATTCGAACGAAAAAAAATCTGTGTACAAAGTAGAAAAATGCAGAACGCAATCGCGAGCCACCAGATGAGTCAATTTTAGAAAGACCTGGAGGGTATACGTTTTACGTCTCGTGCTAGAAGCGCACGGCTGGTCAAACTAAAAAGCAAAAAACAAAAAAAAAAAAAAAAAAAAAAAACGCGTGAGCGCGTTTGAATTTGAATGCGATTTCAGAACCCAGATAAACGAATTGATTGACTCTGGGGTCATCAATGATGCCAAGCGTGTTACTAATTGGAAATATGTTCATTTTTACTCACTAAAAATATAATTATCTTAAACGCCTTGTACATTCTTAGGGTATTTTAGTAGGTCGGTTCGACGACTCCGATTACGACACCCGATGCTCTGCCAACGCCTCTGCGGACGCATCGTATCTGTATCAGATATCGTTATCGGAGGTATCGGACCGAAATTCTCTTTTAGATAGGCCCTCTGAAAGCGACTAACACGGTACCGGCCTTACTCCCGCGCGATGCGTAGTTTTAGACGCTATAGCGTCTCTTTTGGTATCTTCACCCGTCTCCCATCATACGACATGCGTCCACTTCGCAGCCAAGTCACCGCTCTGTGGACGCTTGGACGTTGTCTGATGTTCAGCAGAGGAGGGCTACTGTGCCTGCTCGGGGACACGTTCCACAACACACTGGACCGGGGCCGGCTCGCTATAAAAAGCGTCTCAGCTGATACCGGGGGAAAGAAAGCACTGTCAAAGCCAGAGCACGAGCTGAAGGGGACTCAAACCGCGCCTCAAGACGCTCACGCGACCCCAGCCTATGCGGTGCTTTCTTTCACACAATCTCGGCTGAAAGGCTTGTTTTTTGCAAGTCGGCCCAGGGGTGTTCAAACCCCATCCCGTGGTTCAAACCTGGCCCTCGAAGACATTCCAACCAGCCAGGGACAGGTCGCAGATTTTGCAATGGTGGCCGGCCCGCGGACCACTTCCAGACCGTGAAAATACAGGATACGAGAAATAACGAGAGAAAAGTGTAAGGTTACGCGGGTCCTCTTGTCGTATTACGTTCCTTACACACCAGAATCCTCAGCCGCTGTTTCGTGTCTGTGTAACTACGTTGAAGTTGCTTGGCGGTCTCGTGTATATGTTCTGTATCATATATATAGCTCGTGGTCATCATCAGTTCCACCGTTCTACCTGATTTGCTGCTCTGAGTGAATATGCAAATGTTTCTATGATTTATGTCTGATGAGTTTTCTGTGTTACAATTACTGTGCGCTGTCTTAATTATGAAAATAATAAATTTCCCTCATGCTACATTTTTATTTTAACGCTAATTTCTATATGAACATGCATATATGAAATATGTTTTTATTTTTATTTTTATAATGCAATTAAATGCAAATGGGCAAGCGAGCTGGACAAGAATGATGAAAATAATCCCTGGAGAAGGGGAACAAGAGGGACAAAGGACAAACACAAATCTCCAAACACAGCTAGGTGACTGGTGCGCGACCGAAAAAATCCGCCTGGTCCGGGTATCGAACCCGGGACCTCTCCATTACAGGTGGAGCGCTCTACTAACTGAGCTAACCAGGGGTTAGACGTCAGTAGAGCAAACGGGTTAGTAGAGCGCTCCACCTGTAATGGAGAGGTCCCGGGTTCGATACCCGGACCAGGCGGATTTTTTCGGTCGCGCACCAGTCACCTAGCTGTGTTTGGAGATTTGTGTTTGTCCTTTGTCCCTCTTGTTCCCCTTCTCCAGGGATTATTTTCATCATTCTTTTCCAGCTCGCTTGCCCATTTGCATTTAATTGCATTATAAACGCAACCTTAAATTGCAAGCTTCACCCTTGTTGGTGTCAGACTGGTGGCAGCTGATAAAACCCGTTTGCTATACTGACGTCTAACCCCTGGTTAGCTCAGTTAGTAGAGCGCTCCACCTGTAATGGAGAGGTCCCGGGTTCGATACCCGGACCAGGCGGATTTTTTCGGTCGCGCACCAGTCACCTAGCTGTGTTTGGAGATTTGTGTTTGTCCTTTGTCCCTCTTGTTCCCCTTCTCCAGGGATTATTTTCATCATTCTTTTCCAGCTCGCTTGCCCATTTGCATTTAATTGCATTATAAACGCAACCTTAAATTGCAAGCTTCACCCTTGTTGGTGTCAGACTGGTGGCAGCTGATAAAACCCGTTTGCTATACTGACGTCTAACCCCTGGTTAGCTCAGTTAGTAGAGCGCTCCACCTGTAATGGAGAGGTCCCGGGTTCGATACCCGGACCAGGCGGATTTTTTCGGTCGCGCACCAGTCACCTAGCTGTGTTTGGAGATTTGTGTTTGTCCTTTGTCCCTCTTGTTCCCCTTCTCCAGGGATTATTTTCATCATTCTTATCCAGCTCGCTTGCCCATTTGCACTTAATTGCATTATAAACGTAACCTTAAATTGCAAGCTTCAACCTTGTTGGTGTCAGACTGGTGGCAGCTGATAAAACCCGTTTGCTATACTGACGTCTAACTCCTGGTTAGCTCAGTTAGTAGAGCGCTCCACCTGTAATGGAGAGGTCCCGGGTTCGATACCCGGACCAGGCGGATTTTTTCGGTCGCGCACCAGTCACCTAGCTGTGTTTGGAGATTTGTGTTTGTCCTTTGTCCCTCTTGTTCCCCTTCTCCAGGGATTATTTTCATCATTCTTTTCCAGCTCGCTTGCCCATTTGCATTTAATTGCATTATAAACGCAACCTTAAATTGCAAGCTTCACCCTTGTTGGTGTCAGACTGGTGGCAGCTGATAAAACCCGTTTGCTATACTGACGTCTAACCCCTGGTTAGCTCAGTTAGTAGAGCGCTCCACCTGTAATGGAGAGGTCCCGGGTTCGATACCCGGACCAGGCGGATTTTTTCGGTCGCGCACCAGTCACCTAGCTGTGTTTGGAGATTTGTGTTTGTCCTTTGTCCCTCTTGTTCCCCTTCTCCAGGGATTATTTTCATCATGTTTTTATTGTCGTTTTATTTTGTTATTTATATTCACTTATTCATCTTGCGGCCCCCGAAAAGTAGACGGGTCGCCATCCGGACCCTTAGCCACTAAGTTTGGATACCCCTGCACTACACAGAGATGGTATCGAGCAGGAGGCTATTTTCTAAATCCCCGGCCTTCGTCCTTTACGGTATGCTATCTAGTGTCGCGGCATTCGAAATAGTTATTGAGAAATCGGCAAGTGAAAATGATGCCAAAACCGAGATTTAAATATACCCGACGTTTTCAGTGCCGTGACGTTAGTGGCAGACAGGCTTCCCAGTCCAGCAGGCAGTCACAAAAATGATCTATGCCGAGCATTTGTTTCCTGCTGCTGCATGGGTGCCGGAGCGAGCTTCCAAAGCATTAATTGGACACCATGAAACCTCTTGTAATCAGTTGGGAACAAATTCTACACTTCAATGAGTGAACCACTGCCTGCCGCTGACGTCATTTTTTTTCTTTTGGCCAGTAGAAATTTTTGCTCTAAAAAACACGACGAGAACTAAAATTGTAAATTCAATAACTTCGCGAGAAAAAAATATTTTCGCCTAATATTTAAATCATTACTTGAGCGATGTTTTTTTTTCTTTTTGTTTCTTGTTTAGCAACCCCAAACCAATCAAAAACCATTAAAAAAAAACAAAAACGCCGGAGTATTTTTGAAGCAAAAAGGAATGCATTGCCCAAAGAGCGCACAGTTGGCTTGAGCGGATCTTAGCCGTCAGGAAGTAAAACGCGAAAGCCCACGTCAAGCTCGGCAGCATCGAGGTGCCAGCAGGAAAAGCTCCATTTATTTGTTTCAATGTAACAGCTTCATATACATGGCTTGCACGTGCTGGTGCAGCATGCTGGTGATCATTTTTACTGGAATTTGCCGCAAAAAAAAAAAGAAGAAAACAACCATTCTTTCCGCAAAATGTATGCTGCTGAAGGCACGCTCGCAGCAAGACCACCACAACGGCAGCTGATGTGACGGTAGTGCAGGCCATCGTGTTCGTGTTGGTCGCGCCGCAGCAAGGCCGTGGGAGAGAGTGCCAGCAACGGGGCGCAGCTGTAGGTTTGGCGTCACAGCACGCTGCGCGGAGTGGGGGAGGGGGAGGTGTGCGATGCGTTAACACCTCCATTACTCTCTCTCTCCCTCTCTTCCTTCCTCCCCTCCCTTGCCTGCCTGCCTGCCTGCCTGCCTGCCCCCCCCCCCCCCCCCCCCAACCCCGCGCAGAACTGCGTATCAGCGCTACCCAGTGTTGTACGGAACGCGTTCTTTTTTTAGGAGGAACGGACGAACGCCGCCGTTCCATGTTGCATTGGGGCAACTGGAACGGGAACTCGTTACACTTTTTAAGGGAACGGCAGGAGGAAAAGAGTTCCTTTTTTTTTGTCTATATATTTGCATTGTTTTTGAAATTTAATAGGCATTTAGGATTTTTTTTTTTTTTTATCCACTATTTCAAACCTCCGGCTTCAAGGGAAGGTTAGTGTCCCAGAGATGGTCAAAAACAAATAACTGTAACAAATGCAAGCGCGGCGACACGAAACGCATAGTTCGATGTGGATATTTTAATACGCTCGCTTTATTTTATCTACGGCTCATCCGGCACAATATTTATATAAAATGCGCTAAATGTAACGTGAAGGTAACGACGGGTTTCAGTCTTGGAAAAGAAAGGGGAACACGTTCCTTTCGAACCACTGAAACTTGTAACGGGAACTGGTTCCAAGTCCGAGAACGATTGAGGAACGAGCTTTCGTTCTTCTTTTGATGGAACGGGTACTACAACAGTGGCGCTATCGCACTTCTCTTGCATTTGACCGAATGTCTAAGTTGAGCGATATTTTTTTCTCGAATCGTCTACGCCCGTCTTCGTTTGGACAGAAAGCAGAAAAGAGACAAACAAAACAGATTGTACGAAAACGAAAACGCAAAATATGGCAAGAAAGAAAACGAAGAAAGGGGTTTCTCTACCGCACCAAATATATTTCGACCATCTGCGGCGACCGAGAACGGGAAACGGGCGGAGTTTTTCATTCGATAAAATAAAATAAACGAGGAAACAAACACAATAAAGTTTTTCATGAAAGAGTTTGATAAAGGAGCTGGAGGTCAAAAGAAAAAAAGGAGACAGAGCCGTTTCCACGCGTCATTTGAGACCACGCTGTGCTGGCACTGAAAACACGAAATAAACTACGACACAAACAACGTAAAGCAACAAACACAAAAAAAAGATTGCACCGAAAAATGGCAAACAAAAACAGACAGAACGCAGAAACACTTCCCCGCAGGCGAGATACGAATCCCCGACCAGCGCAATGATATAAACCCAAAACAAAAGGCGCGACAGAAAAACTGCCTTTAAAATTATTGGCCTCTCCCAAAACCAGTAAAAAATAAATAAATAAAGGGGTTTACTCAAAAGGAAGATAGATGAACGCATTGACTAGGATGGGACAAGCGAGCTAACAAAGCAACACGCTGCAACTGAAACAATATCCGAAACAAACAAAAAGAAGAAAACACGAGCACCAGAATTCCGCACACGCAGCATGCGCAAGCCAAAACCCCAGTGACAAACGGATGATGCGTACACAAAGACAGTCCAAAGGAACACAGTCTGCACTCCGTTTCCCCTTACGATTGGGCCGCGGCGCTACGCTACGAGCCATATCTCGTCCAATCGGACGCTCTGAGCGTGACACGTGACAGCGCACTCATCTAGTCGCTGCGCCCTCTGTCCCGAATGTCACGTGACGTTCACGCGGGATGGGATTGGCTGGGGACGGCTCGTATACCGGCCGTCGCGTTCACTGTCGAGGCGAAACGGGAACGGGACGCCCTGCCCCCATAACTCAATACAGAAATGGCTCGATGAAACAGGAACGGGGAGAGATATGCGTGGCAGGGTATATATATCGTAGTCGGTCACGCAACCCGCATGCGGTCTTGGGATTACGCCTGAAATTGAGAATGCGGCCGGAATATGCGGCGGCCGAACTATACTCCCCGCCCACATTCGACTCCTCCGGCGCTCCCCTGAAATATGACGCGTCATTCTGCTCGTCACTGAGTACGCGGAGAGAGAGGTCGGAAAAAAAAGTAAGACTTCTCGAGCCCGTTTCTATTTTGCTACTACCGTTTTTTTTTTTTTTGTGCGTATGATTTGAGGAAACGTTTCTTCTTATCAAACAAATACAAAAAAAAAAAAAAAAACTGACGGTGTCGGGTGTCTGGGATCGAATGTGAAAGAGAAAAAAACAGAAAGAGAGAGCGTGAGTGGAGTAGCACTTTGTGACTTTACAGAACTCTGCCACCTCCAAAAATAGAGTATTTTCTCACGCGAAAAGAGTGTGCTGTGGCGTAGGATCTGCAGGAGGGGCCCCGCCCACATCGAGCGACGCTTCGCCCAAGCAGAAAAGGGGCTCGTGTGTCCGCTTCCCTTTTCTATAACCACTGATAAACTGAGTCTGGCCGTTCCTAAGCCTAAAGAGACGCGGTACTCGTTGACATGGCAACGTATAGAGTTGCGCGTTTGATTCCACATGCCGCGTGCCGCCCTCGCCGCTATTCGCCGAGATCCGATCACGTGAGGAGCCGTATCAAGTGTCGTGCAGCAAAGTAGACGTTGCACGCGCCCCGGCGTACGTTCCCAGGCTTTTGAGCCCGCCGCGCGCCTCGAACGCGCGGCGCTGCTATTCGTCGAATTCAGTCACGTGAGGAGCTGAATCCACATGCCATGCGTGAACGACTCTGGCTCCCGTAGGGAGCCTATACAGGAACTCTAGCTACTCCGTGGCGTGGATTTCGTTCGTGGCACGATACCTGCAGCTTGAAAACAAGTATTTCAAGGCTTCAAAGTCGCTCCAGCTCAGATCTCAATAGTGCAGCTGCTCGCAGAGTATGCGCGCTCGCATTCGTCTCAGTCTCGGCATTGCTGAAGGCCTAAATCTTCGGCTGCAGATGGTCAAAGCGCACACAAACGCCCAAAAAATTCGAGAACGAGCCATACCTAAAACAGCGCGCAAGCACAGGAGGAAGAAAATAGAACACAGGAAAGAGCGCTGACTTCCAACTTATGTATTGTGAAAGAAAGAGAAAGAGGAAGCTTCAGACATGAAGCCCACGCGCACCCAAAAGGTAAAAAGGAGAAAGAATAAAAACAGATACATTACAAAGTTGCAGTAGAAAAGGAGAAAACTGACATTATAAGGTCACGACGAAGAAAAGATGAGAAAACGAAGAAAGAAAAACAACAACGTGGGCTTCATGTCTGAAGCTTCCTCTTTTTCTTTCTTTCACAATACATAGGTTAAGAGTCAGCACCCCTTCCTGTGTTCTGTTATCTTCCTCCTGTGCTTGTGTGCTGTTTTAGGTATGTCTTCTAAGTACCAGCTAGCTCAACTCTCTATGTTACTACGAGAACAAGCGCCAAATTAGGGCGCTACGGATTGGATTGTTTCGGCTACACCCGAAGCGGGATGGCCGAACGAGTCGAGGCCGATCCAAGGCCAGAAGAAAATGGCGGAAGAGAAGGCCCCCGCGCGCGTTCGCTTCTCGATCGACGATGACATTTATGTGCTAAGCGAAGTGTACGCCACTAACCCATTCCAGGATTCCAGGAGATGGACTTCAATTGCTGAAAGGGTCTCCGAAGCAATCGGAAGAAATTTCTCCACGCTGGCCATCCGCGACCGGGTCGACCTGCTGCTGGCACAGTTTAATACGAAACACAGATTTCCCGGTGACTTTTGGTAACGTAACGAAAAAAAAAAAAAAACGGGTCTGTGTGAACAAGTCTTTAGCCACGGAGTAGCAATACGTTACCATGTCAACAGTTACGACGTATGTTTAGGCTTAGGAATGGCCAGAATCAGGTACGATCTTTAAAATGGGGCGAGCCCACCGCTCATTCTTTGCGACTTGGGCGAGATAAAGCAAAGCGAAAGCCGGTTGCACCATTCATTGGCAATGAAATTGGCTAATGCTGGAGCGACCATGACGAATATGCTCCGAAGCGAGCGGAAAGGGCGCCGCCATGTTTGCCGGCGTAATTCGGCCCCAAGCAATTTGGGGGCCCCACGCTATTTTTCGAATTTCACGTTGGGGGCGCGCGCCAACCCAAGACCCTGTGTTCTGCACGTGCGCAGTGCTAAGCCCCGATTTCTTTGGGGCCCCAAAGCTTTGGGACCCCCTATTATATAACTCTTTATAACTGTCGTGCTGCTTCAGCTACAGGATGGGCTAAAAGCAAGCTACGCTTACCAGGGTCGTGCCTGTGACCGGGGAATGGCCCGTCGAATTCGCAGATAATTCCATTGGCACACATGATAGCCTGCTATTTGAGGGCGTGCACTCTCTTGTGACCAGAGAAGTAAATCTTCTGATTCAGAGACGGTCGGCAGATGGGTCTTGCTGTGCCGTTCCAACTGGTGTTACCCTCCCTATTATTTGTACCGCAAGCCACAATAAAGTATCGTTTCAGCGCAAATGTTTTGCGTTTTAATAATTTTTCACTCTTAAGAAGTTCGTTCGTTGTCCACAATGGCGCTGCATGCGAAAAAGGCGAGCCTGCGTGAGGTGTCGTTGCGTTGGGTACCCCAAAGCGTTGGGTTCCCCAAAGCGTTGGGGCCCCCTATTCTAAAACTCTCTAATAAGAACGGCGGGAGGGTCTGTCAGTTCTGCGCCTCCAGTGCCTTTCGTAGTAGTAATCTTATTCTCGGCGAAAGGTAATATTTTCCCATCACCTACACACACACACACACACACACAGAAAAGGCCCGTTCTAGAGCGCTTGATTACAGTCACCAACATAATGAAAACGGGGGGACATGTCTTTCGAACGCCCGGCTTTCGGCAAGCGATCCACGCCGCCCGTCGTGCGAGAGGAAGCTCCTCTTTGTAAAAACTGCCACGAAGCCTTCTTTCGGTTCAAGCAATGCCGAATTTAACGATGCAACGTACTCTGCGAGTCGAAAAGAACGCGTTATCCAATGGCAAAGCTATACAAAGTATACTCATATGAAACAAGAAGAAAAACCCTTCTATAAAACTAAAAGCATATTTCTATGATACCAAAAGTATAATCCTACGAAACCAAGAACTTTACTTCGTAAAGTAGACAAAGTATGTTTCCAAGTATATATGCCTTAGTACTAGTACTGAATTGAAGTAGAAGCAGCAGAGTCCATATACAAGCGCAGTGCAACACACAGACATACACACACGCAGAATTATTAAAAATACTCGACACACTGGAATTTATTTCAGTACACTCGAAATATACTTCAAGCGTACTTTTTGCTTCATAAACCTGCCCAGTTACGAGATGTCTATGCCCATTTTCACCTACAGAAAAAAGTAAACTTTGCGCATTGTTCATACGCTGCGCGAAGTAGTTCTTACGAGATATGGTTGTCGGAGGAAAATGCGATGGTTTTGGCGTTTGGAACATGTGCGTATTGATAAGATAACATATGTCTAATCTAAAATTTACCTAAATACCTATATCTTACTTGTCCAGATAAAGGGGGAAATTAGTAATCCTCCGCGAGGAGCCGGACTTCTTTATTACGGTTCTCGAGGTAAAAACGGGTATAAACAAACTTTTCGTGTTTCCTTTTTTTGCCAAGAAAAGTTGTTTAGTGCGAGATCGGCTTCAAACATTAAATGCCAGAGGTCGGTGAAACCCACGGACAAAAGAAAAACAACACACGAGTAACCTGGAAGCCTCACGTTTCCCAGACAAGCGACTACAAAAGGCACTGACCACGCATCGGCGACCCCCGATACCAGCCATTGCACGACTGTTACTTGTGTTAACTCTTATTGCAACGTTCGCCCGCACTGGGGGCCCTTCCCTCTCCCGTAAAACAATCCCCGGAACAGGATGCGTTTCAACAAACCCCGACATTGTTGATCCACGGAAGGCAGGGCCGTGCCTCCTCTTTCGTTGCGATTTGATACCGCGCTTTAGTCCGCCTGGTGCGCCGCGGCGAGCGTTACAAGCCGTCCGGACCAATCAGGCCCCGCGAGCTCGTGACGTCATCTCGGCACCGTACGCAGTGATACGTGGAGCGCCAGGTCACGTGGCGTTTGGCTCCGGCAGTGGATTGGCTCGGCCCCTTCGTAGCACTCACTCGTGGCACGTCTTAGTGCAAAACGGAGCGCGCTCGTCGTCGTTTTCGGCCAATCCAACTCGGAAGATACCGGAGCTCAGTCTGTTTACGAAGTTGCGGCCAACGGGTAAACGGTCGTATTTGCCCTCGAGGCTTAAACACACAACGTCGAAAGGCCACAAAAAAAAAGGAGGATAAAACACGAACAAAAAACGAGAAAAAACAAACAAACAAACAAGATAGCACAAGAAAGAATCCAGACAACGCCCAAAAAAAGGGGGGGGGGGGAAGAAAATCAAACGAGCGCCTTGGGATCCCGTCACGGGAGAGTTAAACTCAGCGTCTAGACTCCAGAAATAAAAAGAACGACGCGAGCTAAAATAAATAAATAAATAGAAATCCGAAACTGAGGTAAACAACAACCGAGTACCCGGAAGGAAGAAAACCCAAAAATTAAAAATAAAAGTCATGAAAACTAGGCGAACTTTGCTATGCCCTACCATCTCGGCGGGAGCCAAAAGGCCTCAAGAAAACGCATACGCACGTCCGGGACACACGAGAAACGCTGACGGAGAGGTCCTTTGCTTCCTCAAAAGCTCCAGCGAATTCCCTACTACTTCCCGTACTTTTCCTTCTATGTCTCCTTACCTCCCTCTGTCACGTATCTTTCTAGACTCCAAAAACCCTACTTCTGCATAAAGTATCTTTTCCCTAGATCTCTGTAATATTCCTTATTTCCTCAAATCTTTTCCCTGTAAGCTATTCAACCCAGCTCTTCCTACATCCTGGTCCGGAGCCATGAACTCTGCACAGATGTTAAGGTTACCTATTTCTTTCTCTATCATTTCTGAATGTTGTTCCTTTAGCTTTCCCTAGTTTTCCCCATTTTCCGTCACACAGCAATCCCTCCTCCAATGCGATACCTCTTCCCGTACTTGTTTCTTGCCCTCCCTAACCTTAAGACCTCGTTTCCCTCATATTACTTCTAGACCCCGTTTCACTTGACAGTAGACCGCAGCGGATGCTACGAGCCATTCCAGCCAATCAAGAGTCGCGAACGTTATCACGTGGCTACTCGCCCCGGCCGTTCCCGTTGCAGCCCCTCCCGAAGATCCCGTGACACTCACACGGCATTGGATCGGCTTCCAATGGCTCGCAGCGTCCCCTGCGAACCATCGTAAGGGGAAACAGGATATAAAGCTTCCCATAGCTTCACGCGGGCCCCAAACACTGTAATCCCGTCTCTTGCATAAAGATCCTTTCGGTTTCCTCGTTCGCCCCTACTTTCCCTAATCTTTTCTCCTCGCCATCGTCCGATTTCGCCCCACATTCCCGGGAACCCAACGCTGCAGTGCACACAGCCGACGCGAGGTCACAACCCGGGGATTTACTCGCTCCCCAAATTCCTAGACCTGTCCCGGCGTCTAAGCCAGGTCGGAGAACGCACGAGCGTGGGGAAAGGGGGAAACAGGAAATCCCTACGACCCAATGCAAATTGTATGTGCCTTCCCTTGTTCACCTTTTTTTTTTTCGTTGTCGTTTATTTTCGGTTTCCCCTGCAGCGTCTGGTTTCGAGAGTTCCATGGGTCTCATTTCAGCCGCGCTCGATTATTTGTTTGCCCCGCGCGTAGGACGTGCATGTGTGTCTGCATACGTTCGCATTTTCGTGTTCGTGTCTATGCAATGTGCCCGGACGCGTTGTGGGAGTGTGAGCGCGTGTCTGTGTGCTCGAGCAATGCCACCTCGAAGACAAAGGCCTGTGCGTGACGTCATCGTTAGTGGCTCCCCGACCCGCCCGAAGCGCCAAACACGATGAAGATAGACGACAGACGCCGCAAAAGCTGCAGACGCGTCCGTCTTGGCGTCGCCGCGTGTTAGCGTCGCGATAGTTGTAAGGCGCGGCGAGACCTTGCTGTCGGAGACACTAACGCAGAGCTAGGCGGCGCTGCTTTAACCTTTACGACGAAAATCAAAACACGAAAATACGACAAAAAAAATGAAAGCCGTTCACAATTCCCTGTAACGTCGAATTAGAGCGCAGCTCTTGAGGAGGAAAAGGGAAGGGCACTGAGAGGAAGATATACCCCTTCTCCCTCCTCCTCACCTCCTCACCCTGTCTGCTACTCGTCCCTCCGAGCGGAGTCGCCGTCGCCTCAAGAGGGTCACGTGACCTCACGGGGGTCATGTGACGTCACCGGGGTCACGTGACCCCTGTGAGGTCACGTGACGATGACGTCATCAGTGACGTCACTAATGAAGTCATCAGTGACGATGACGATACCGATGACGTCATCAGTGACGTCACGCGTCCCATAATGCACCGTGCGGTTACGCCGACACCGCTCAAGCCGGAAACGGGCACCTAAGAGCTGCGCTCTAAAAGAAAAAGGGAAATGCGAGTGTTTGAGAAATAACGTGCTCCATACTTTGATGCAATTATTTCCCCTGCCTAAATATCTCTCGACGGTATAACGGCAGACTCTCGATCGAGGCGGCAGACTATACCTTTTCAACCTGCCATCACATCTCTATCCGCACCAAACGACCAGAATCTACACGAAGAGCTCGAGAAAGCACACTTTACAAGACATTCCACGGCTTAAAGATTTATCGGCCTGGAAACCGACAATTCGCATCTCCGCCTGCCCTTTGCCTAAAGCCGGACTTGCCGTTTTCGTCGTGCCTTTTACTAACACGTCCCCCCCCCCCCCCCCATTTCGCATCGAAGGAGAGAGAAATTATTCCCTTTCCCTATGGGGAAAGCCCAGTCATGACAACGAAACGTCCCGGCGAGATCAGGTATTTCCAAAACTTTGCTATCACACATTTGAATGGACCTTTTTCCATGCAGCGTACGGGCACCTTTTCCCCGTGGCTTTGCTTCCCGATATCACCGTTCTCGGGGGACACCGTTCCCGCACGACCAACATATCCAGCACCAATATTCGTCTTTTTTTTTTACTCTTTCTTAAGTATCGGTAGTATGGAGTACAAAAAGCAATGAAAATCGAAAGAACGGCACGATGGCAACGTGTGCTAACGGGGAGAGACATGTTTAGCTGCTGTTCATTTTAAATCCGCAGACAACCCCCCAGACGGCGCTCGTCACTCGAGAAATGTTCATTACTTTATCACCTGAACGCTGTGAACACGGGGGCTGTCGTGCGCTTATGATGACGAAGAAAGAAAGAAAAAATGAAAGCCGTTTACAACTCCCTGTAACGCCGAATTAGAGCGCAGCTCTTGAGAAGGAGGAGGGAAGGGCACTAGGGGAGCGTATACACCTCCTCTCTCCTCCTCACCTACTCATCCTGCCTGCTACTCCTCCCTCCGAGCGGCGTCGCCGTCAGCGTAACCGTGAGGTCACGTGACCCTCGTGACGTCGCGTGACCCTCATAGACCTCAGCAGGGTTACGTGACGTCATCTGGGTCACGTGACCTCACGGAGGTTACGGCGACGGAGTCGCCGCTCAAGCCGGAAATGAGTGCCTAAGAGCTGCGCTCTAAAAAAGAAACAGAAAGGGAGGGATTCTCAGCGCCGCCGAATAAGATTTTGCGGGTCAGATCTTAAGTCTCCAACAACCGGTCCTGCTTCGACGGCGGGCATTTGCAACGGGTCGTATCCCGTACGCTCAAATCTCAGAAAGGTCGACATTTCTCGACGTTGTGCGAGTTTATGTTTGTCAGCGTTGTCTACGCGGGGGCAACTCGTCGGTGATCAGACGGTGGGGGGCAGCGGCGGCAGCGCACTTTTTCTCAATTCTCGTGAGAGCTCGTCGTCCGCGAGGTACTTTATTTACGTGACCGCGGAGCACGGCCGAGGGATTAGGGAAATGGAACGGAACGACATTGCGGAGCAGGGATTTAGAAAAAAAAAAGGGTGGAATCGTCGGTGCCCCCGCAGGTCGCAGTGAAATACAACGCTGGGCGGGTCAAAGAGACAAGGTAACGGAGACCGCGATACGTCGGCGTATGTGAAAAGGGCAGATTTGGGATTTTGGGAGAGGGCTGCACGTTTGCTACCTTCTCCGTGTTCGGAGAAATTTGAATTATTTTTCTTCCTGTGTTGTTTTTATTTTTAGAAAAAAAAAAAAAAAAAAGAGAGGGGGGCTAGTGAGACGGCTCATGACGATGCACCGTGGAACGTTCCCTGAAGTAGCCATCCAAATTGGACCCCATGGCTTACTTTAGAGTGGCAACAATATATGACGCAATTTCAAGGTATATAGATTGAAACGTCTTTAGAGCGAATATTTTCATTTGTGTTTATTCATTTATGAATACTACTAATCCTCGTAGTAGGATTTTAGTAGGTGGTTACAAATGAATGATGCTTCACCGCAGTGAAATATAGAAATTGCTATACATGTTTAACGGGGCCTATACAGAAGAAGACTGTTAGACAGAGTTTACAAAACAGTACACAGCAGATAAGAAAATAATTCATTACGCCAAGAGCACGTCCACATAATTCATAAATTGCGGTAGTGAGCTCGCGTGGACAGCATGCTTGTTCTGCCGGCTTATTCCACTCTTCGATGGCAAAATACGAAAACAAAATGTAAAGCAATTATTTTTGGTATGAAATTGTTTAATCAGGTTCCCACGGATTGAGCAGGTCGTTCTCCCGTCATTAGCAGTAAGGTATTTAAACTTTTGTTTTTGTGTTAGTCATATTATTAGCAAATTGGAACAATAATTGTAATCTGGAGAGGTTGGCTCTTTTTTTTTTTTAGTGATTGGATTCCTATATACCTGCCGCTAAGTGGTGTATGCGAGTCCGACAAGCTTAGCCAGTTGAAAAAGAACTCTGCCAACTAAGATCCGCTACTGCGGCATGGCTATATCCTGATAAGATTAATCTTAAAGTTAAATGCAATGCCATCTACGCCGAATCCTGGCGCATTGAAAACTGGGAAACTGAAGAGGCCATGGATCACGAACGTAAAACTTCCCGTTGAGTCTACGGTGACCACCCGTCCAGCGATTCGCGGGACTGTCCTGCATTGAGGGCCCGCGTCCCGCAAGAAATACCGAAATCTTCAAAATGTACTGCATTTCACATTGTCGTAACATTCACTACGCAAATTATGGCGCTTCCGAATTACGGGGCACGGGGAAGCGCGGAGGTCGCTGATAAACGTGTGAATCTCGATGGTATGTCATTTTCTGTCCAAGCTCTGCGGGAAGCGACCGTCGTTCTTGCAGGAGATCGACGCGCTATCGCCGTTCTGCCCCTTCCCTTGATGGCAAAATATTGCGAGCAAAAATGGCTCGACAAAAGTTCAAAACTAAACTATCGTAATTATCTGCAAATCATACTGTGTCATGCAAAAGAATTGTAGCAATTTTTCAGTGAAGACGGCCACACGAGGCAAATAACCTGCAACTCACAACGGTCGAAAAAACCACAAAATAAGGTTCTAATTTAGTGTAGGAACATAATAGCATAAGAGTAAGTATCGACAGGAAACAATAAGACGAAAAGATTTACTCTCTTATTTCCTTCTGATGCATTGGGGTCTGCTAGCAGTCGATT
Organism: Ixodes persulcatus; assembly: GCA_013358835.2. Classification (NCBI taxonomy): domain Eukaryota; kingdom Metazoa; phylum Arthropoda; class Arachnida; order Ixodida; family Ixodidae; genus Ixodes; species Ixodes persulcatus. Next base: position 569,268 of record JABSTQ010010199.1, read on the forward strand.
TTTATGTTTTCAACTTAGGACACCTTTAATAAAATATTTACCATTACAATTAAACAAAATACTGTAAACGATACTGTATTTCGCGATTTAGGCCAAAGGTGAAGTTTTGGAATAATTCGCGGGTTCTAATTTTCTCGGCACGGCCAAGGTGTTTTTGCCGAAATTGTTCGCGGGACCTATTTTTCGCGAAAATTAGGTCCTTGCGAAAATTAAGTCGTTTACAGTAGATCACTGTGAGTGAGAAATTATTTTAGCTTAATTGCCGCCACAATTTTCAGGTGTATAATATGCTTCCGGACAGCACAGGATTTCGGGGTGTGCGTGATGGTGAATTGCCTTTAATACTGTTTTCTTGAGTCGTGAAAATACCGTCCCCCCCCCCCCCCCCCCCCTTCCCGGTCAGGGTGTCCCGCATTTCGCCGGCAGGAAGGTGGTCACCCTAGTTGGGTCTGTCCGGGCATGCTGCTACTGCAGGTATAATCCGGTGGGTATTTGTCGGCGTTTAATTCTTTCAGAGGATGTTTCGGTGGCATCACGAAAGCTGATACCACAGTCGACGATGATCACCGAGAGTTTTAATCAAGAACTCAAGAACGCCACCCCGCGGGTGAAATTTTATTGAAACAGTCCACAGCGGGAGCAACGAAACGGGAACACGATGCCTGGCCGGTCGGCGAAACGCCGGCACACTGAGAATGGCGTTTCATTTTTTTTTTTTTCTGCGAGGTTCCCCAAATTGGATGGACGCTCATTGTTCATATCGCTAAAAGGACGCTAGAGAAAGAAGAAAAAAAAAAAATGGGGATGGGCGCAATAAAGGGCAGTCGTTTCGGAAACATAATGATAATAAAAAGAAAGAGGCCCTCGATACATCCTCGTTTTTAGGACGTATAAATAATAGCTCTCAACAATGGGCCCCGTTCCGAGCACACAACCGAAGGCCCAAACCTACGCAGGCAGTGCACAAAGGATCACAAAGAGACAAAAGAGACCCGCGGACTGTGGCAGGAGCTCAGTGTATCGTAACGCTGATTTATACTTTATAGAAACATGTATCGTTCTTTCAAAGGCATATATCCATCTTCTCTTTCCCGATTCGGGAACGTTGTGCCCGATCTTTGCTCACCTTTTACTGAGAGAGAGAGAGAGAGAGAGAGAGAGAGAATTCCTTTTTTGTCCCGTCTCCGTCCGTCTATAGCTTCTATGTATTTGGGGGCGTCGATCACTTATTCACGCCGCGCGCTTCCATACGAATCGTACTGACGGGACAGCACCAGGCTTTCTAGGGAAAAACAAATGGGGACGGGAGCGCTTACTGATTTATGACGCGCAGCATTTACTAAGGCAGTGTGCGCGGAGGAACACGGGCATTCCTGTTCAACAAGCTATAGGAAAAAAAAAAGACCCAAATCTAAGCACTAAAAGTAAAGAAAGAAACAAACAAACGAAAATGCTGGAAATTTGCAGGTTTTCCGTTGCGAGAACACAGCGGAAAAGGTGAACTCGGTTCCCGAATCAAAACATCGTAAACAATGCACGACTGAATAAGGTCTACGACAACAGAGCTAGCGTAGCGCTTTAATGATGACCTAGTTTTCCTGGTGTGTTAAACATTTCTTATCTAGTTCCGACCGGAGTCGGGCAATTTGTTTTCTAATTTATTTACCGTTGCTTGTGACGCTAAAGTACGATCTAAGCTCATATAATCAACAAAATAAAAGAGAATATTCCAGACCAAGTGCCACGAAGGGTTTAAATCATGCAACGATATCCAATTTGTAATGTTTTTCACTTCACTCGAGCTTACTGGCACCAGTGGGACTGAAGGATACTCGTACGCAACTCCACTGGCCAAAAAATTATTTTGGTGCGGTGTAATGGACCTTTTATAGAAATACGCGGTGCGCATGCGCGGAGTATTTCATGCGCCTGGGTTCGAGAGTATCTAGTTCCAAACAATCCGACATCTTGCATTTCTCGCCTTTGAGCGGTTTCGTTGTGTCGACCTCGGGGCGGAAGATTACGCACGATGGGGACAAAGGTGAGCTTGGGGGAGCCGTATCTAGGTCACATCGCCTCAATGGGCGAACAGGATGTAGCTAACGTTTTGGGTGTGGAACGGGTGGGAGAGGACCTTGGGCGCGCGTTGTTTTCCAGTCACCTAGTCTCGAACCGATTCGCGTGTCTAGGTGGCAGCACATATTCGCGAAGAGGTCCATTGCAAGGACAAAAGGGAGCGTTTCCATTCAATCTCTCCTTCGCTAAGCTTGATGAAGTAGCTTGGCCGTCGCACTACCGCCCAGTGACGATATTCGAATGCGGCTCATAGATTCGACCCGAGCATTGCGTGGGCACTCGATTTGGGCTCGTGATAATCGATAGCTCGAGAAGCATTCGGGTAGTGGCCCGTGCCCAATCGCCGCAATGATGACAATAGCCGAACCATAACAATCTTAGGAACTCAGCGCGTGTCCTGTGCCTTGCCAACCCCAGCGCGTGGCTATGATCAACATTGGCGGCATATAACCAGCTCCTGATCAGGTGGCCGCTTGTTCTGGCTGCGAGTTGAAGGGGTGAACGCTGCTCGTTTTTCTTTAATTTTTTTTCTGCGACTTCGATTGCGTGTGGTGAAAGAAAAACGAACGGGAGTTTCATGGGTCATTAACGTCAGGGATTCGTTCTAAGCGGTATTTGCGCAAAGTAAAAAAAAATCGTTGCATCATCCTTTTAAGCATCATGATTAATACGCACCAGCTCGGCTGCACGTTGACCATTTTTTTTTACAGCGGAGCTGTTAAGGGCTAGTTCCCCCAGTAGTGTCCGCCAGCAAACAAATGATGACACAAAACTCTGGACAGCTACCGCCATCTATGAGCGATAGCGACAACCAGATTGCCGGTTGTCTGGTTGCCGCCGTCGCTCATAGATGACGGCAACCCGTCTAGCCTTTCCACTCTGGCTTGCCAACTTGCGGCCGGCCATTGCTTCATTTCCAACATAGTACAGCTTCGCTGGTCTTCCTTCACCAGAGTGCAAAAGCTGAAAGTTTTTTCTTCATATAAACAATATTTGTTGAAATCAAGAAAAACATTTCACGGTCTTCTTAAAGAACTCAATGTTAGCACACTTGCGACGCGCGCTTACGTCTATTCTTATACCCTAACACCGCCCAAAGCTCCTCATAAAGCGTATATAACCACGGCCCCTCGATAACCGAGAGGAAGGGATCGAGCGGCCGTGGTGTAACAGACCCGCGGTCACCGATTCCCATCGCAAACAAACAAACGTTTTCAAACCAACGAGTCAGAAGAGACTCCGACTCGAGTCCGACGAGGACAACACGTAATAACGATCCGGCGCACTCGAGAGCCTTCTTAATCATCGTGATGAACGTCCGACGCGCTGGCCCCCCACTCGCATCCGTGATGAATGATTTTTGACAGAGTGCGTCGAGACGTTAACGGCCTGCGCGCTTTGCGGCCTCCTTCGAGACGTCGGAGCCCCATTTATTTGAGGACGCCCTCCCACCCGCCCTCGCGAAATGATAGCGGACCTCATAGCGCAGGGAAGACGACGGTGAGCGATGGCTGCTACGATGTAAGTCAAAAGTTGGGTTCGTTCGGGGGCTCGTCGAAGGAGGTACATAGAATCACTTTTGCGGAGAACCCGGCCATATAGACTACGAGAAAGGGACCGACCATGTTGTTAGGAAGAGGCCTATAATTTGATTCGGTTTTTGGGAGCATGGCCCTCGCGAAATTCCAAAACATCTATATAAACAAAAATTACAGCTCGGAAGTTACGACAATGTCAAAAGACGACAGCAACAACGACGACTGAAATAAAGTGGCACACTCACGACGAGATCAGGAAACCGGAGGAAACATATGAAAGGCTCCGCTTTCGCAACTTTTATTTTCGTATTTTGTAGGTTTCGTTTCGTTCTCCTAAATGTCGCTCAACTCCCCTAAGTAGTTTGCCGTGTCCTTTGTCACAAAGAAAGAAAAAGCGTTCAAATAAAATGCCTACGATCTTTCAAACAAAGCCATTCTGAATAAGATGAGAAAGAGTATCATACTTTGGAAACATGATAGGGGCCAAAACCATACGCAGAGGGTTAAAGGGGCGGTGCAACGATCTCTGTACTTTGCGTAAATACCACTTAAAATGAATCCCCAACACGCGTTAGATTTTCCCCCGTACAATGCTAATAAAAAAAATCGAGCAGCGTTCGTTTTTTTTTTTTTTTAAATTTGCAGCCAGAACAAGCGGCCACGTGACCTGGAGCCGATTATATGCCGCCAATGTTTATCATATCCACGCTTTTGGGATGGCGAAGCGCAGGACAAGCGCTGAGTTTCAGACATTGTTAAGTCAGAGTCACACTCCTTATACGCCGTACAAAAGACAGTCTACATAGAGATTCGAACGCGAGTCATGGCGAGATCCGTGCTTCGAATGCAGCATGGCAATGAGTTCAAGGAGGAAACTTGGCACGCGGCATTCGAACCAGGGATATCGCGGTGACTCGTGTTTGCTGACTGTCTTTCGTATGGTGTATGAGCAGAGCGACCCCGGCTTTGGGGTTGGGCTATTGTCATCATTCAAGCGGTTAGGCACGAGCCACTACCCGAATTTTTGTCGAGCCATTGATTATCGCGAGTCCAAATCGAGTACTTTCGCAACGCCCGGGTACCATCTATGAGCCGCATTCAAATATCGTCACTGGGGGACACTGCGACCTCAAAACTACGTCAACGAGTTTTGCGAAAAAGAGATCGAAAGAAAACGCTCGCTTTTATCCTCGGAATTATACCGCTCCGAAGAGGTTTCTTGGTCAAAGGCGTTGAGTGAGAGCATATAAAAAAAAAAAAAAATAAAAAATAAAAATTCCAATAGACTATCGTTGCACCGCGCCTTTGGGTATAGTAATTTATAAATGGGGACATTTAGCAAACCGTTACGGTGTTCCGCATACCGCACTACAGGAGCGTTTGAAGCACGACCGGCTTCGTGGTTTGAAGCATGTTTTTAAGCGCGCGCCCCGCGGTCATGATTTCACCCACGCGCGCGCTCAAAAGCATGTTTTAAAGGAGCTGTGCAACGATATTCAATTGGAATGTTTTTCACTTTACACGAGCTTACTGGCACTAGTGGGACTCAAGGATACTCGCATGCAATGCCACTGGCCAAGAAACTCCTTTGTTGCGGTGTAATTTCAAGGACAAAAGCGATCATTTTCATTCAATCTCTCCTTTGCAAAATTCGATGACGTAACGAGGGGATCGCAGTACACCCATATGACGATATTTGAATGCGGTTCATAGATTGGACCCGAGCATTGCGTGGGCACTCGATTTGGGCTCGTGATAATTGATAGCTCGAGAAACATTCGGGTAGTGGCCCGTGTCCAATCGCTGCAACGACGACAATAGCCGAGCCATAACAATGTCTGGAACTCAGCGCGTGTCCTGTGCTTTGCCAACCCCAGCGCGTGGCTATGATCAAAATTGGCGGCATATAATCGGCTCCAGATCACGTGGCCGCTTGTTCTGGCTGCGAGTTGAGGGCGTGAACGCTGCTCGTTTTTCTTTAATTTTTTCTGGGACTTCTATTGCGTGGGGTGAAAAAGGAAGGCGTGTTTCATAGGTCATTAACGTCAGGGATCCGTTCTAAGCGGTATTTGCGCAAAGTAAAAAAATTGTTGCATAGCCCCTTTAAAGGCTCCGGTAGTGCGGCATGCGGAACACAGTAACGGTTTGCTAAAAGTCTCTATAAAATACTTTTAGCAAACCGTTAGCGTGCTACCGCCACAGTGGGTCCGACTGCGCAGCGCGAACGCGTACCGTTCAAATCCTGCAAAACTTGATTTTAGCACACCTGGGTCGCTAAACTCGTCGAGCACAACTTTGTGCCCGAAGTTTCCGGAACGCGCTCATTGGACTCTCGCGACGCTGACGTCACGCCGAGCGAGATGTCAATCATTATACTTCCTTTCACCTTATCTTGTACCGCAGCGAAGGCTAGAAGCGCGAGCTCATGGCGTTGGCAGCTGTCCTTGGTGCACGAGAGCGTGTGCCGCCAAGATGTGTTTTAGAGGCTTAGGAATGGCCAGAATCGAAAGACTATCTAAAAAATGCGGCGAGGTCATTGCTCATGCTTTGCGATTGAAGTGAGGTAAGGCAAAGCGAAAGCCTCCTGTACCATTCGTTGCTGACTAACGCGCCCGATATTGCAGCTACAACGACATATTAGTCTCAAAGCGAGCGGCGCTCACTCACCGGGGCACCGCCATGGTTCCCCACATCCCTACCTAGCCAGTCACGTGATTTCAAGATCCCTCTCCTAGGTACTGCGGCTAACTTTAGCCGCGGTTAGCGCTTCGAGCAAACGGGCTCGGGGACTCGACTGGATCGCACCCACGGTGACAAACGTTGACGAAAATAAATAATTTATAGAAATGGTGGCGCAATAAAGTTGGGTAATGATAAAACTAAGGAGTGGCATAAACCTGTTCCTGATACTCAGGGATAGTGTTTCTTGGCAAATGCAGTCAAAGCTATGGTATAGTACTTGAGTTCGCGCACCATGGGCACCGATCCAATCTAAGTGCGTACCTTCTTTATTTCTTCTGATATGCCATGAAAAGCTGTCCCCGAGTTGCTAGCATTGGTATCGTGCTCACGGCGGCATGGCCTCTGAGATTTTTCTCGCGCTGGCTGCGCTCTGCAGGTCATTGCATTTGCGCGGTGGAGACTGTTTCTGCGGGGCGCTTGGTGGCGCTCGCAACGAAACTAAAGTCCGTTCATGTTTTAAAAGTTGCACGTGCCTCGTGCATCGACGTACCTTGCGCTACTTTTAAAACATGAAGGGTCTTTAAACTAAACGATACAAAGAAATAGCCAGGAATTATCATCATCACCATTATTATCGTCGGTCTACGGAACTTAGGAGCAGCTCGAAATGGGCTCCCCGCCTCTCACCGCAACACACAGACCTTTGGCAAGAAAGAGGTTGATCTAAATAGACCGATCTGAGCGGCCAGTTTGACCACGCCACCGCTGCTGTAATGCATCGAGGGAGCTTGAAGGCCTGTTCACACATGCAGCGGAGCGCTACAAGCATAGCGCTGACCTCGCGCTAAGCGCGTGCACATGGGAGCGTTCACCCGCTTTGTATCGCACCGTCAAAACTGTTGCTCATGGCAGACGATAAGTAGCTGATGACACGTGAGCAGCGCTACATCAGCGCTTCGCTGCATGTGAGAACCAGCCTTTAGTCTTTCTGCACGTGCGACAACCTCGCTGGAGCTCTGCGCGTGTGGAGCATGAGGCGGCACGAGCCGTCTTGTGCACTGCTGCCTGCCTCCTGCGAACAAGTTATTGCGGCGTCACGGATGCACCGAACGCATGCATGGTGAGATCGGTCTATAGGAAGTATTCACTGGACGCCATATTTGTGGGTGCTGTTTAAAGCGTATGCTGAGAACGAGCTCACATCAATAGGGAGTATTCACTGGCGGCCATAGCCGTGTGCTCGGCTGCGGAGCGCGTGCTGAACGCGAGCTTCCACAGTTCTTTCGCCACGTGCATTCCGCCCCACCAAGATTGCCGGTCTTTGCAGCCTATTATTGCGAGCTCGTTCTGAGCATGCGCTCTAAACAGTGACCTCAAATATGGCGGCCAGTGAATACCTCCTATAGGCTGCTAAGACTGGCACTCTCGATGGTGCGAAATGCACGTTGCAAAAGAGCTGTGGAAGCTACGCGCTCAGAATTCGCGCACACAGCTATGGCCGCCAGTGAATACTCCCTATTAAGCGCACAATGTGCAGAACGCCCATGGTGTTGTTTTCATACAAACTGTGCGTCTAACTATTTCAGTAAAGAACAGGAACGCGAGTCAATCAAATCAAGAAGGCGGGTCAAAATAAAAATTCGCACTAAATAGTGACAGTGATATTGATTTATTTCGGCTCAGAAGAGCCGCGGCGTCGCACAAAAACAAGTCGCCCACACCGTGAAGTCCCGCGGCGTTGCGTATATCCAACGATGGTGATATAATATTAATAAAAAAAAATCGTTCTTGGCTCAGGAGAGCCATGGCACCGCGGAAAGCCCACAGCCCGTACCATGGAGGCCACGTCTAGTTGTGTTATGTCATCACTCTATAGTATTGAAGCAGGTTAAATATAAGGGCATTTTGTCTCGCTTACAGGCGTTTAATAACTGTTATAATAACGCGGCCTGCTCTCTTCATATCGCACAAAACAAAAACTAGAGTGGCGGTGACAGACGAGGAGCCCAGACGAAGCTCCGCCTCCAGCGCCAGCTTTCTCGCCTTGAAAGTGGAAGATTGCTCACGCAGTCACACGCAGCCAAAGCGCGGCGAAAGACAACGAGCGTCTGATGAAGGCACTGACTATAAAAATGCTGTAAACAGAACAGAGCCACCGAGGAAATCACGATGCCAACGGAAGCTTTTTATTTATTTATTTATTTATTGTAGAAAGAAAAGAAAAATAACCCCGTTCTCCGACGCGCCGGAGTCGTTGTAAGAGCAGCCCTCGCCACTACATATGCCTCCTCCAGCAATATCTGCAGCTACGAGTGTTTTTTTAGATGGCTCCGCCAGCATTCTGAAACAGCAAGTGTGTCTCGCGGACACTTGCAGTGGCGGAGCGGAGACGCCGCCATGATGAGCACATGGGCCGCCGCGGTAGCACGGTAAAGGCCTGTTCACACATACAGCGGAGCGCTAAGTTAGCGCTACGTGAGCGCTCCAAGGAGCGCTTATGTGGCGCTTCCTAGCGCGTGACTTCGTTCTAATATAGCGCGTGATTAGCGCTTCAGTAGCGCCTTGTTAGCGCTCCAGTAGCGCTTCTGTAGCGCCGTGTTAGCGCTTCAGTAGCGCTTCTTGTACCGCGGTGCTGCGGATTAGCGCGTGCACTGCGGTTCCGGTTCCTGTGGTTGGGTGTGCATCAGCAGCACCATAGAGGCCATGTGGGAAGCGTAATTAGAAATGCGACAAATGGTCTTACATACGCGATTAGTGCATATGTGTGTGGACGGCGTAACGCCCAGAAGAGCCTTCTGGGTGCGCGGAATCTTTCGCCACCGAGATAGCGACGGGTACCCGGCGAACCTTGTTCCTAGGCTGAGGGACCGAGACACAGAGCTTTTTCGAAGGCGATTATTTTTAGCTGCGTGTCTTCGAAACCGGAGTCACGCATATCGAATAGAAAGCGATGAGGTCGTACCCAATCAATCAACTATAGCCGCTCAGAGTCCATGACTCTGGACCGCCTGCCGACCCTTTGCTTGGAGAGCGGCTCTTTTACTTCCTCTTCTTTCAATGCCAAAGGAAAAACAACAACAAAGGAATCGCAATGCACGCGCTGTTCCGCAGCAGCAAGCACGGCACAGGGAGCGTGAGAGCGCTAACAAAGCGCTTCTGTAGTGCTAACAGACCGCTAACAAAGCGCTTCTGAAGCGCTTCTGAAGCGCTAACAGAGCGCTAACAAAGCGCTTCTGTAGCGCTAACAGAGCGCTACTGAAGCGCTAACAGAGCGCTACATCACGCGCTTGGAAGCGCCACATGAGCGCTCCTTGGAGCGCTAACGTAGCGCTCCGCTGTATGTGTGAACCGGCCTTTAGGCGACCACGGTATACAGCGTTTCAGTCACGTGACGCCGGTACGAGTCGCGCATGCGCAGTCGGGCCCACGGTAACGGTATACGGTACACTTTGTTATAAGTCTCTATTAACGAAATCTCGAGACGAAGGACAACATGTCAATACGTGAACCTATGGCGAGTGTGTTGTATTGTGTGCGTGCTGTTTTCATTATCGCGCTTTCGTTTACTTGTCACACTTGACACAAGAGTGACAAGTGTATACGGCCGCACGCAACCCTACTGACCCACTGGCTTTGCCCCGTGTGTTGGGCTGAAATGGCTGAGCGTTGAGGACCACTTTCGACCAAACGTGCCGAGAATATCCGTATCTAGATATATAAGAGCCGCCCTTTCGACGATGAGGCCGAAGTGTCCCCAACGAAGAGAGCGATTTAGGAGCAACATTTCTTCGAAACAAACAAAACGGATAAATACATTATTACATTAGGTGATTAACGACACCAACCAAAAAAATAAATACAAGGGAGAATTTGCGGGAAGCGTGCCGGTTTAATATGGCGTCCCCCGTTGCCGCACTTCAGGGAAAACGTTTCCCCAAAAGACGAAGAAAAAGGGAGAAAGAAGGAGGGGGGGGGGGGGGGGCGCCTTCAGAAAAGTAAGGGGGCCGCGTCCCTAGAGCCCGCTTAATGAAAAGAAGTCCCCATAAACGGCCTTCATAAAAGCGGGCTGCCGGACCCACTTCCCTAAGGAGAGCGTATAAAACAAGACAAGGAAAAATACCACGAAACTTGCGACCAACGGGACGAACGGGTTACTTCTCGAAACAAGGCGGCGCACCATCAACCGAACAAAAACAAAAACAGGGACACACTCACAAAAAAATAATAATAATAACACAAAAATGGGGACGAATTGGGGAAAGAACGGGTGAAAGAAGAAAATGCGGGCTCGCTCATTTGCATACAACGAGGAAAAGGGTCCCATTACACACTCGCGCTGCAACAACGTCGCGCCCAAAAACGAACAGCGAGGCAAACCGCGTTCGCATGTGCGGTAGCAGCTGGCTCCTAAGGAGAATAGAAGCCTGGAGTACGCAGCGACCGCCAGATGGCGACAGAGGAAGCAGCGCTAGCTCGCTCGCTGCTGACGTCAAACCGGGCATCTTTTTCCTTTCGAGAACGTCTTTAGATCGAGCATATTTTCTATCCCCGTGGGATACATGCTTGCTCGCTTCCTTCGTCGGTGTATGGCGATGGATGCTCTGCGGATATCGCTTCCTTGGCAGCTTTCTATGGAGGGGTGGAAAATAGCTGAGGCGTGCTGTTCTATTCCCTTCTTTTTGACCGTGGTCGGTGTAGGCGCGACTGGTTGCTGTGAGCAGGCGAAATGAAAGGAGGGCGAGGGGGGAGAGCGGCACACGGCGATGTATTGGCGTTCACTGCTGACTACGTACAGTGGCAAACAAAAGAAAACAACTTTCTGTTTGCAATTTTTTTTTTATTACATGATGTGTTATTTGGCAGGTGCTTAACCATTTCCGGTTTTTCGCGTTTGAAACGTCAGAACGAAAAGGCAAGTGCCACCCGAAGGGAGAAGCATCGCTTCTTTCCTATCTGACTGGAGACGAGTGCCTGTTGAACGTCTTGCTCCAGCATATCTGAATCACTCTCGCGCGTAACATCAGGCGATGAAACGAAAAGCGACGCCAGTGACGCGCTCTGCTTCTAGCACGCGCTAAACGAGCGCGCTCCAGACTTGCAGCACTTTCACCGTCTTTTCCAAACGCGCGTGCTCTGTATTTTTTTTTTAATGCGAAAGCGTTAACTGCCTCATGGAGCGAGTCGACGTCATCAGTTTGAAGCGCGAAAACGGCTCCTAGTTCCCGCGATCGCCTTCGGTTCCATTGGCTGGCGCGCGTCGACGGGGCTCCCATTGGCCGCTGCGCCATGGCCTCCGAGATCCCGAAGCGCGCGCGCGCTAGCACGCAGCAGACGACAAAAGGGAGCGGACTAGCGGCTTGCATGCTTTCGCATTCACAACTCATAAGAAATGCTTAGGTATACCTCGAGCTTCTTTTTTTTTTTGTCAGTGTGCAGTTCATAAACGCCGGTTTCCGCGTTTCGCGTCGTCGCCGTCGGCGCAACCGCCCCGGTGAATTTAGCGCGGAAGGGAGGAGGATGAGGATGAGATGAGGAGGAAATGAGGGGACCAGGAGGAGCAGAGGAGGAGGGAAAGAGGAGAGTAGGAGGGAAGGGTAGGTAGGAGGAGGAGGGGCATACCCTACCTTCCGTACCCCCCCCCCCCCTCCTCCTCCTAAAGAGCTGCGCTCTAATTTCGCATTACAGAAAATTGTTAACGTTTCATTTTTTTTTCTTCCTTTTCTACTTGGTGCGCTTTCTGGGTGAGGGTCCGTTCACGAGGAAGCCGGAGCGCGGCGGAACCCTTTCATCTTCTCCGTTTCGGTAGGTCTCGTCCCTGGTGTCAATGTTCCCGTGGCATCAGAAATAGCAGCGCTGCGATCGGATCAGCTCCACGCTGCATCCCAATTTCCTTTGCCGCTGCCTTTGCCCCGATAGCGAGAAAAAGGGGCGATATCCTTTTTCTATTTTTCTTCCTTTCAGGTTAGCAATAAGAAACGACCTTACCGCTGTGTGGGCATTCCCATTTAAAAAAAAAAAGTAAATTAAAAATAACTGCGATGTGTGTATGTCTTAGACAGTCGGAAGTTAGCTGCAGCTTCAATGGGCGTCTGGTGACTTCGCGATGTAAGATGAGAAATTTAGCCCGTACAGTTCCCCTGCTAGCCCGGGTCTTTAATGTGCACCACGCAGTTGTGACACACGCCCTCATGCCGGTACGACGTTCATCTAGATCGAACAGGGCCACGGGTCGCGGACCCCGATTCCCCGGGCAGCCCCATATGCCGCGAGCGTGATCCAGAAGGAACGCTTCTCCGTTCATCTAGAACATTCGTGTATACTCCTACACCGAGTGTAAAACGTAAGGAGGCCCGAATCGGAGCCATATATAGGGGAAGAGTTTTGACATACATTGTTCTTGGTGAACTTTCGCCGTACCTTAGCTCCTCCCAGGCTCCTCCCATAGAACTGACCTCAGGCCTAGCAACCGCTTAGCAACGGAAAACGCCGGGCCAATGGCGCGGGTCTCTCCATTATTACCGATCCCAGGCCATCGTGCGCGTATGCAGGACCGCATGGTATCCCGCGTACAGACCATTATTTTTTTAGGTTTTCTTCCGAGAAAATGGTCGGTCGTTGTGCGGTTGGACGTTGCAGTCACAGCCGTTACGGTTTTAGTTTTGTTATGATTCAAAAAGAGAAAGAACGTCGCAAAATATGGTTGAATAAAATCAGGCGCGACAATTGTGGGCGCCCACGGAAGGTTCTCATCTTCGTGAGGTAGGAAAACCTGCTTCATCTTGAAACATTTTTTTTTTTAAATATAAAATTGAGTTTTCGTCGCAGTAGCGACAAAAACTAGCGAACTAGCTGCTACACGAAGCTCACAAGTCATGTGTAATGTGAATAATTGCAGAACGAGACAGGGACGTCCCATGGCAGTGAAGTCTGTTCCCCTTCCTTCTTCTCCAAACCGCCAAGCGAATGAATTTATTATTGAACCGATGCCTTCCAAAAAATGTTATTTTTTGTATGAAAAAGCTAGTTTTGTTGTCTCCCTATTTTCCATTAATTTTCATGTAATGACATTTCGCCCGAGGCTGGGACCTCAACGCCGTTGAGAACGGTCAATCAATAGACCTTTTGCCGAATTACACAAGCATCAAAAAGAATGTCGGGAACATAGGTAGACGCGCTGCGCATGCTGGCGTCTTTAGCTTTATCTGTTCGAAAGTAAAAATCTAAAAGAAATGGCACTTCGCACGCGTGTTCCAAGGACGCTTTATTTTGGTTGTTTTACTTCGAATCTTTTCTCTAGGGCAGGCGAGCAAGTGCAGCGCGTGTACCCACGTTTCCAAAATTCTCTTTAATGCTTGGGTAATTTAGCGAAAGGTCTATTGAGTTTAAAAATATTAAAACGAGCAAGCTTATCATTCGTGAAGAGCCGCCTGACGCTGAGTCGCTCGATGTTTATTTTGTAACTTCCCGTAACGAAACAGACGGCTCTAACGTTACGACAAACCTTAGTCGGCGCCGTTTTTAATGATATCGAACTTGCACAACCTTCACTTAATTAATTTCTCCCTTTGAAAACTTCCGACCTCCTAGATGTTCGGAGAAGAAGATCGCGGTTTCATTGCTGAGAGAGTTCGGTGGAGGCAGGCGGTAAGCAAGCACGGCGTGAGCCTCCCATATCAGAAGTAGCGATCGCTTCGATCAAGCCATCTCGTTTGACACGCTGACGCATGGTCAAGAGCAAACGCAATTAGGAAGAAACAATATTCCGGGAAACTCTCGATCGAAGGGCTTTATTTCATTTTAGAGTCTAACAAAGAATTTTCTTCGAAAACACGGGCAACGATGACATTCTCTACGCTCGCTTATCAGAACACTCTACGGAAAGTCCCTCAGCTGCGAATTAGAATATAGAAGTTGTTATCGTAGAGCACCGCTAAAATAACAAGAGAGATGAATTAGAACTGAAAATTGCGAAATTTAGGCAAGCGTAATTCGCGACACGCACCAAACGTCCGCGAAGCGTATGAACGGGCTGGTGTCCCGGCGCGTACGGAGGGAAAGTGGACAAGGTAACCGGAAACTAACTTAATATGGCTCCTGAGTAAACACGACAAAGCCCAAATACTGCTGGCGCATGACTTAAAACAGAATAAAACAGTCATACGTTGGAGGAAACCGAGAACCTAGCATACGAGCATGGGTCCCCGGCGAAATGGGCGTGGCCATGGCGTTCGCGTGACGCGTCAGTGACGTGTAGTTGACGAGCTGTGAACGAGGCCAAATCAACTAGACAAACTCTCCCCTATAATGGCTCTGGCCCGAATGACCTTGCCTAGTCAGTTCACCAATGCAGGAATGCGGACCACGTTTACTGACGATGCTCCTACCGCCAGCTGGGCCTGCCAGGGTTTGCGCCCAATGACCCTCGACCACGCCTTGGGGAGCGACCTCGGCACATTGAGGACTCCCTACGCGGCTCATCCCCTGAGCTGTCTCCCCGCCGAAGATATCGTTCGCTTTCACCGCGACGCCCTGAATTGCCTCTTCGTAGTTACCACCGGGAAAGCCGAGGACGAACGACGTAAAGATTCTCCCCAAACGTCGGAGGGCTCCCACACTAGCGACGAGACGCATCTGAACGACATTTCTGCGACAGTCTCGAAGAACCTCGACGTTAACATCGACGGCCACAACGCGACGGCACTCATCGACCCTGGAGCAGACTCTTCCGTTTTAAGTGGGAAGCTCTCTCGCCGTCTTCGGAAAGTGATGGCACAGTGGAATGTCCCAAAAATACGAACTGCGGGGGAACATCTCATCACATCGGTGAGATGGTGACTGCATGCGTGGACATCCACGGGGAGACCCGTCTAGTGAAATTCGTCGTCCTCAACGGCCGTTCAAGAGACGCCGATCTTGGAATGGACTTTCTCTGTGAATACGGCGCCGCCGTCGACCTGGCGCCGCCGTCGACCTTGGAGCAAACAGGTTGACGCTGCGGAAACCTGTCTCTAGGTCGGAAGATCGCGATGCGACGCCAGCCGCGCTACGAGTCCTCGCCGATCCCGTGAACTTGCCGCCGCTGTCGAGCGTCTTTCTGCCAGTCGGGATCGTAACAGTTATGTCCAGTAAAGCACGTTGAAAAAAAAAAAAAAAAAAAAAAAAAAAAACGTTCAACTGCTCTCGGGGAGAAGAATCGGCATTGCCAGCGACGTAACGGAGCTCAAGGACGGGCGCACCGTGGCTCTTGTGACGAACTTCCGAAAAGAGTCACGACACCTGCCAAAGGGCACAGCCGTGGGCCACATCCAGGAACTTCCAGACTCAGTCGCGATCGTCTCCATCTCAGAAGACTCCTCTTCATTGCTGCACAAGAGGACGCCACCTTATGGGGAGCTTCATCGAAGGCTGAAATACGCTCGAGGCGTTGAGAGACAGCAAGCGTTACAACACGGACGTTTTGAGAAGCGATTTGTGTTAAATGTAGGGTTGCGTTGTTTTCCTCTAAATTATGCGTACGACATCAAAACCCACGGATCACAACGTAAAACATGTCAAAACGACGAAACAAAAAATATATCTACGTATTTTTTTTTAATAATTGGGTTGTTATAGGGAGTATTAACTGGCGGCCATTGGCGACGTGCGCGAGGAAAAGCGTCGCTGTGATCGGCCTTCCACGATTGGGCAAACGCTCACTATGACGTCTTTGGTAGTTCTGCTCTCATCGACGGAAATAAGAGCAAAGTCAGACTCTATCTTTGACGGTGTTGATTTAGGAAGGTGATGACCAGACTTCCACCGCACCTTTTTACGCGCCAACGAACTTGTCGCTCGCCACTATAATAATCTCGGTCGTGACGTCACTGATAGGGACCGTAAGAGGGCGCCACCGAAACATCTCATCGCCAACAGCTGTGCGCGCGACTGCTGAGCACGTGATGACGGCGAGCTTCCACAGTTCATTTGCAACGTGCGTGCCCTCACCATCAAGATGGCCGGTTTTAGCAACCTCTTCATGCGAGCTCGTTTTGAGCATGCGCTCTAAACAGCACAACACAAATACGGGATGAGAACAGTGGTGTGTCTAGTTCGATTTGACCGGCACGCGCTGCTCGTTCCCTTTCGCCGTGCTTTTTGCCGCGCGTGTACGCTCGAGGCGTCAAAGCGTCATCGCGCTGGAGGCGGAACAGCTGAAGGACCTCCCTGCCGTTCTAGTCCTGTCAGTGACTTTGGTGGTTTTAAGCCTGGTTCACACAGTTGCGTTTGACTGCGTTTGACTGCGTTGCGGCAGCGAGAAACCAGGACATCCCTGCTGCTTATATCGCGTGCCAAGATGATTCCTTGAATTGGATTCCACGCTTCATACGAAGCACAGATGTGCCGGTGACTCGCTTTCGGTTCTCGACGCACCGCAGTCAAACGCACTCAAACGCAAGTGTCTGAACCGGCCTTTAGTCTCGACGGCTGAGGATGTGGAATGTCGCGAATGACGTCACAGACAAGAGAGCGTAACAATGACATCAATTACGTTGCGTTTCGGTGTTTTTTTTTTTTTAGAGCGCAGCTCTTAGGCGCCCGTTTCCGGCTTGAGCGGCGTCGCCGTCACCGCGCGCTGCAATATGAGACGTCTCCCATAATGACGTCACACGTGACGTGTGACGTCACGAGGGCGAAATTTTCTTGCTGAAGTTATAGGGAAAATTGTTCTGCTAATTTTAGCGGGAAAATTTTCGCGCTAAATTTATCGGCGAATTTTACCCCCTGTGACGTCACACGTGACGTCACTCAACTCAGGAAAATGTTTCCGCTATATTTAGCGGGAAAATTTCCCCGCTAAATTTAGGGGAAAAATTTCCCCAAACATTTAGCGGTGAAACTTCACCCCCGTGACGTCACCCTCCCCTACGTACCCTTCCCTCCTCCTCCTCAAGAGCTGCGCTCTAATTCGACATTACAGAAACAGTAAACGTCGTTCATTTTTTTTTTTACATTTTTTAAATGGAGATTAGTGTGCAAGACTTGCTTTAGCGATGATTATGAAACCCGAAGGTCAACGATCTTGACCTGTCAACGATGCCAACGACGCCATGAAAGCTACCGTCTATGAGAAATGAGAAATGCGTAAACAATTAGGAACTTCGGAGATCATGGGCGTGCGGTTGCGAAACGATGATAGCAGTGCACTCTGTTGCAGCCTTCTCGATTTTAACGATGATGACAAAGCAGAATGCTCTGGAGCGGAGAGACGAGGGAGAGAGGGGAAAGTTAGAGAGAGAGAGGGGGGTTCAGAGAGTTCACTGATCGATACGGCAATACTCCGTTCACCCCTGAGCTGACAGAGAGGTGGAAGCTACGCTCTCGACGGACCAAAGAAACGCCTCCCTTTCGTCACGTGACTCCATTCTCCCTGCGCGTGGGGTATGGGCGGAAAAGAGATCACGTGATGAAAGGAAGACGTGCGATGGGTCTGACGAGCATGTAGCTCCCACCATGCTTTCAGCTTCGGGGGTATACAAACGGAGCGCGGAATCGAAGGGCGCCTGGGTAGACTCCCGGAGGGGGGCCAGTGTCACCGGTTCGATTAAAGTTTCACCGGCGCGAAACTTTGCGAATTATCCCCGGGGACTTGGAGAGGACAGCCACCGGCTTAGTTAGCCTATGGCAGAGGTGATAGGGCCTGGGGAGCGAGCGAGCGGGGCGGATGGGGACATATAGGGAGGATTAGGAAAAGGGCGCGGTCTTTTATGGTTCACCAGTAAAGCTGGGAAATGCGTGAAAAAAAAAAAAGGGGCGGGAGTTAGAGAGAAAGGGAAGGTCGAATTTTGGGAACAAGAAAAAAAGGTGGTGGAAGCTGGAAGATGAGAAAAGAAGAGAAGAGAAGGAAGGTTGGAGAATGCCCTAGAGCAGGGGTCGGCAGCCTTTTGCAGCGGCGGGCCGAGTCTTCACGAAGCCGACACAGGGACGGGGGCCGGACGGCGTGTCGCGAAGACGGGGGAGGGGGGCAGGGAAGACGAAAAAGGAAGTGCAGACGTTCTCTGCCTATGGGGTTGCCGGACAATGCCAATTGGAAGCGCTTCTTATTCCTGTCTAACAGTATTTGTGGTCCTAACTTCCAAGTGGTTCTTGGGTCTGTGAGGAAACTGCAAGGGGAGGGGGGGAGGGGGGCGTCCTTATCTGGGCTCGTGCCGGGGGCCGCATGACACTGCACCACGGACCGCATGCGGCCCGGGTGCCGCGGGTTGCAGACCCCTGTCCTAGAGGATGTAGAGGGGAAAAGAGGAAAATGGGAGTCGTATAGAAATTCAACTAACCAAGAAGAGGTGAAAAAAAGGCGCAAGAGGTTGAGAGAAAAAAAAAAAAAAGATTACCAAGAGACGGGGACAACATTGGGCATTAGGGACAAACGAAAATTAGAGGGCAAATGTTTAGACAGCGAGAGGTCGGCTTGCCCTTGTGGTCTGGCGGTACTTGTTAGCGCTGTTATCTAGTCAGAAAGTGACACGAGAGAAAAAAAAAAAGAAGGAGAGTAAGAAATCCGGAAAAGGAGGAACTGCAGAAGAGACGGAGGAGTTAGAGTGAGGAGACGTGAGCAATGAAAACAGGCAGGCGGCGACAAAAAATGTATAAAGGAAAGGCGGATAGTCAAAAATGAACGCGAAGAAAGAGTCAGAAGAAAGCACGATCACTTGAGTTTTGAAGCGAGAGCTTTACGTGAGAACCCTGCACGGACCTTCTTTGCTCGTGCTGGTGTTGGCCGCGTTGTAGCAAGGTCATAGGAGAGTGTGCCAGCAAGAGAGTGCAGCTGGTGGTTTGACGTCATAGTGCGCCCGACCAATGGCGTTGCGCAGCGCGGAGTGGGGGACCGGGGGGGGGGGGGGGGGGGTGCAAACACTCCCCTCTCTGTCCTTGCCCTCTCTAATGCGTACGAACGGGGGCTGCATAGTAAAGGGCGATTCACACACTTGCGTTGAGACGGACTGAGTGCGAGGGTTGCTATGGCAACAGCTGCGTCGGCTCCAACGAATCAGGGTGAAAACCGGTTTTGTTGGAGCCGACGGGGACTAAACCGGCTTTCACCCCGTTTCGTTGGAGCCGACGCAGCTCTTGCCATGGCAACCCTTGCACTCGGTCGAACAAAACGCAAGTGTGTGAATCGCCCTTGAGAACTGCGTATTAGTATACTAATCTGGTAGACGCGGAGGCATTTTACGGTGAGATTGAATGCGAGGCGGCATTTCAGATCAAATGATACGATGCCTCCAAGGAAGAGGTCATTATGCATTCACAATTTCTTCTCCACGCGTCACAATGCATATCATTCCGACATTAATCGTCGCTCGTTAAAAACCCAACTCAAGTGACATCGCACCTCCATTCGAATGTCTACGCCAGAAAGTTTTCTTTTAACTCTCAAAGATTAACGAAGATAAACAGACGCCTTGATCGTAAGCAGCATCTCGGCCCGCCTGTCGAGTGACATTTCATCGTTGTATTCCCGCGTGTGTCGCGCAGGCGCGCCGCATACTGAAGCCAGTAGAAGCGGCAAGTAAATCGACGTTCGACAGAGTCATCAAACGAACGGGGAACCGTAACAGGCGAAACCAATTTCATCGCAAACGCTTTTGCGCAGCGACGCGTGCACGCATGCGCGAAGTCAACCACGCGAGCTGGGATCAATCATCGACGAAAGGAAAAGCGGAAAAAGACCCAAGCACGAAGATCGACTTCGGAAGAAATATCCATTACCGAGAATAGAGCCGGCCTCGTTTCGTACTGACGGGAGAGTTCACTTTGCATAAACACAAGGACCATAGATCAAGGCAACGTAGCGCATTTGGATGCAGTGTGTAGGGAGAAGGCGGCCATTTTACGGCGGAAGCCACTATAGGACGCCACGCTTCAGTCGCAGACGAAGAAGACTTTGCGATGACGATGCATTTGTCCGTTGCAAAAAAATTATTGGAAGTGTAGTGGAAGAATTATTGGAGATCATCGTCAAAAACAAATAAAGAGCAAATCTACAGACCACGGTAAAACAAAACGGAAAGCAATCGAGCCATAAAGTAAAACAAAAACGGTAAGTAGGACAAGACGGACGCGAGCAGACGATACAAAATAAGTAAATAACAGACGACCCCCCCCCCCCCCAAAAAAAAAAAAAAAAAGAAATAGTTCTGGAAGCACGAACGATGATTTTATTCTGTAAAAATCTGGTAAGTTATGTTTTCACTAGAAAACAACACAAAAAATGTTTATATTACGTAAAAACAAAACGGAAAGGGAAGGAGACTAAAAGCCAAGCGAAAACGTTAAGTCGGACAAGGTGGGCACGATCAGACAGTACAAAATGATTAAATTGCAGACGAACCAATGAAAAAAAAAAAACGTTCTGAATGGCGGGAGAGATGGCCGTGTTCGGGGCGAAAAAAGACTCGCAAATATCATTTTTGTCAAAAAGCAAAACAACAACAACAAACAAAAACACGAGCGAAGCAAATAAGGCTGAAAGCAAAGCTAAAACGTTACATCGGACAAGCTACATGGGAGCGAGTGCGCGATACGAAGCGAGTACATTACACACGGGACGAAAATGTAAGAAGGCGATGCAGACGCCAATCAAAAATGTACGAATGTAAAGAAAGCACAATAATAAAAAAAAGCAGATCACGCGGAGCTTGTGCTGGAGTCTAACTCAGCAGGAGGTGTCTGGAAGAAAAAAACAAAAATGACATATTAAAAGAAAAAATATGCATAGAGAGAAAGAGAAAAGAAACGAAAGAGAGAGAGAGAGAGAGAGAGGAAAAAATGCCAGTGAACTTCCCGCGCTTACGATATTACGAAGGTCGCTTGACTCGCTTCCGACGCAAAAATACACGAGAAAGCTTTCTCGGGAGTGACTTTGGCACCGGATGCTTTGGGGAGTTGAAAAGCGCTCTCGCCTTCTTCTACAGTTGTTTTACTTTTAGAGTCAAGAAAATACAAACGTGGCATAAGTAGAGAACACTAAGAGATAAGGGCACCACCCATGTCTGGGGTTACAACGGCGTTGCGCATCTTCCTTTTTGTTTATTTGGAACGTTTTCTGCTCATATCTATGTCGTGCTTTTATATATATGTATATATATATATATATTTTTTTTTTTAAGTTGCTTGTTATGCCGACTGTTACGTTTACATCATTTTCGTCTCTTCGGCGTCGTGTACGGTATATGGTACTCGGAGGGTTCGCGTAGCAACCACGGATGCACCGGTTCTGCCCGCTTCGAAATGAAAAATGGCGTCTTCGCCGGAAACTAAGTTGGCTCGCTGCGCCGTTCCGACTCGACCCAGAAAGAAAATACGAAGAAATATATGTTTTTCTCGACGAGCTCTTTCTTTAAACAATTTTTTTTTTCGGAGCGTTGTATATGTTTTTTACGACATCGCTCTGTTTTCCGTCGTCTCCATACCTTCGCGACGTCGGCGGAGTTATAGATGCTTTCGTTGTGACATCGCGAACGCCAACATCGGTGGGAAGAAAAAGAAAGAACGTCAAGGAGATAACGCGGTCGTTACAATAACCGTAAAACTAAATAAAATGCCGACGCCGACGGGCGGCGCTTAGATGCGAATGTCGTGTGCGATAAAAAACGAAGACGGTGGCGGCCGGTAGAAAAAACGGTGACAATGACGGAAAAAAAAAAAAAAACGATGGCTCGCAACGGCGGCGCAACCATTTTCAGATTCTACCGTCCGTTTTTCAAGTGGCATTACGAAGAAGCGGCCGCCGTTAGGTACGAAACCGCGACCCCGAGATGGAAATTACGTCAAGTTCCGAAACGAATGCAGGCGGACTGGCATTAAAGTGTTTTACGTCCTGTTTTACGGGAAGAGAAATTTTAACCAACATCTCTATCACTAAAAGTAAACAAGTTGCGACATGGGTAATATCTTGTTAGCGCCAACGAGACGCGTAAACCCGATTCCGAGAACGATATCAAATCTCATGTTAAATGAAAAAAAAAAAAAAAAAACTCTAAATTACATTAAAAGAAAAGAAGGCATGCGAGCCAAGGCTTGATAAGAGCATATACCTGCTTCGAGTCGTTGGAGTGCACGATAGTCGCGCGTCGCGTAGAATTATTTAAGATCGTATTCCTGCGGAGCTGAACTTTAAAAGCTCGAGGAAGCGGAGTGAAAAAAAGAAGCGACAAACACAAACTGCAGTTTCAAATTAAGCCCATCGAAAAAAAAAAAAAAGACTACACCGTCGAAAATTGCGAACGTTCGCAAGCCAAGTGCGTACCCAGATGTTCGGCTTTCCGGCTTTGCAGCGGAGTAAAGCGGAGAAGCAGAACACTTCGTGACTTCGCGCAGGAGGAACACATGCGTTATTCAAACCGCCTCTTCGCATTTTAGATCGAGAATGTTTCACTGCCAAGAATGAAACATTCAAGAAGGTCGACAGACTCATTTTTTGTGCAACTATTGCGAAGATGGAGTCGCAATGTATCTTTCTATTTCGTCTTCTTTGGTGACTCGGCGCTAAGTGCGGTAGGCATTTCAGGACATCATAAGTGACCGCCATAATTTGGGCTTTGCTTCCTCAGCGAAGCGTGTGCTTGGATTCGAGGTTACACCATACGCTGAGGCGGCGCTCGCGTGCAATGCGTGATGAGAAGCGCGTCCGAAATATGGCCGCCTCGGATAATCGACGAGGCAGCTACTGGAGAGCGCACAATTTCGAAAAAGAGTCCTCTGGCCCCGTGATAATGACAGGATAACCGAAACGTACCCGAGCAAAGCAGCGCAGTAAATATCCGAGCCGTTTTATTCGAACGGGTAGATAGCTTCGATAACCTATTATTTTGTGGAGTTCTTGGATCCCATGAAAACGCGACACGGCCAGGCGACATCAGAATGTCGCTGCCGCCGACGTCACAGGCAGCACCGTGACGAAGAAACGGACATCTTGCAGGAAGCACACTTGGCGACGAAAGAGATATATAATCACTATTATCAAGATAAGAAAAGTCCTGCGTAGAATCCCGCATCGATAAGGATACCGCATGTAGGCAAAAGAAAACACACAACTAGGAAACTCAACCACTTCGCCTAATACGCGCGTGGTTACTGACGCGCGTATACCGCGTAAACAAATTCTTAGCAGGGCATGCTCCACCGAGTCTTTAAAAAGTCAGAGCCATCTGTACTTAGTGAACAACGTTATCTGGCAAGGAGGGCAAACAGCTTGCAGTCTTCAGGCGTTCAACAGCTATGTACACAACTAGGGCAGCCAGCAAATGCTTCCTATTTTAAGCACAAGCAAAAAACGCAGATGTGTACAAAACGAGACATGCTCACTAACTCACAGACGCATGCGAGCAAACACACATACACACACAAACACACTAACCCTCACATATATACGCTCGCACACAGACGCACACGCAAACACACACACGAGAGAGACGCGTACATACTCTCCCCTCACATACAAAAGGTTCAACCACAGCAACCACTTGCGCCTTGTTAAAAGAGCCATGAAAGGATATTTCTATTTTCCCTGTATACCACTTAGAATCACTCCCTAACGTTAAAGGGGCACTGACACGCCAAAATTATATTTTTTTTTTATTATCCGAAACGATTGAAAACGGTGTCGGGACATTACCCTCAAAATTTGAAACTTTAAAATTCAGTATTTGTGAATTAAAAAAAACAATTTCCAAATGCCGAATTTGAAGTTCCCGCGCGATCCTCGCCAGTGCAGTGACTCAAATTTTGCGGTCTCCTGCGACTCGACTTTCTTTTGGACCTCCGCCGTTGCCACAGCGACCAGAAGCGAGGAGGAGGGCGCCGGCGGGAAACAACCGGTTTTTCCCGACTCGCCAACGAGCGCCGGCAAGTTTTCCGAAGGAGGGTACAAATCTAGGAAGCAACATCACACCGAACTCTGATTTTTGGTATTTTAAAAAGAGGAGCCGTAGTGCGTTAATAACGGAATGAACTTGCCTTAGATACGTCCACTCAACTCGGAGCCAAAGCAAGCGGACACGTGGCCCAGTGCCCATTTCATGCCGCCAACGTTAATCGTAGCGACGCGCTGCGGCTGGCAAAGTATAGAAAATGCGTGCTGAGCTCCAGGCATTGTTAGAGCTCGGCTATTCTCATCACCGCAGTGGTCGGACACGAGCCACTACCCGAGTGTCCGCCGAGGCATTGACCGTTACGAGCCGAAGCCAAGTGCTCAGGCAGTTCTCGTGTCCAATCCATGAGCCGCGCTTGACTGTCGTCAGGCGGGTGCTTTCGATCCCACAATTACGTCACCGAGCTTTGTGAAGGCAAGACCGATAGAAAATAGTCGCCTTTTATCCTCGCAATTTCACCTCGACAAAGAAACTTCCGAATCAGTGGCGGTCTGCGCGTGTATAGATAGGACCAGTACGCCTCCTGCAAAGTCATAAATATTCCAACCCGATATCGTTTCATGGCCCCTTTAAAACTGCTTGCGTCGAGCTGTTGTAGCGACCCTTACGACCAGGCAATGGGGAGACGCTGTGCAGCACAACGCAACGAAGCGCAACCCAGTCGACGCAACTGCGTGACCGAGCCTAAAGACACTCGCACATGCACACGCACGCAGGCTTCCTCACACACGCACACGCACGTACGTACGCACGCACGCTATCAAACATACAGACACACACCACACGTTCGTCTTTGTGACGGATTAACACACGCACACACAAACAAAACGGCCGCGTAAAAGTTCCGCGGGTTCAAGAGGTGAAAGACGAGGGGCTTATCTCTAATTCGAGTTTAATGCCCTCGAGACGGGATACGTATACAGGCTCGCATACACCCCGCCGGAAGTGAACGCGGCATGCGAGCCCCCTTCGACACGGGCTGGAGTTTATCGTGGCAGATGGGAGGATCGGGGAGAGTGGAGAACGTCCGCCGTCAGGAAGCACGGAGAAGAGAGACGGTAGAAACAAAACAAAAGATGTTATAGAAGGAAATCACTTCATCCGACCGCGTTATCGGCGAACGTGGCGGCCCGCCCGTCGGCCCTGATCAAACGAGCCATCTGTCAGCCCCGATGCACCGCGATCTGTCCGTGCCTGTCGGCGCACACAGGAGCCGAATCGCGATGCGCTTCGAAAATGTGTGGTATTAGGAGCGGCTGCGGGTGAAGAAGCGAGGGGAGAAGGAGAAAAGGGAGACCGAGATCAGCGTCAAATCCAAACAGCGACGGTACCACCGTGCCCTGGTTTACCCTTTCAGGACACCACGTGATCTAAATTCGGAGAAATTCGGGAAAACGGGGAATCAAGAGATTTCCGAGGATCGGCAAATGCTCGCCCGATATTGGTATACCGCAACGGACGCTATAATCTTTAGCCTGGTAGAACGTCAACGTGTCCTGCAGTTTCCCGTGACAAAAAAAAAAAAAAAAATCTTTTTTTTTTTAATTTTTAAGGAATGATAAACAATAAGTGGCAGACAGATAATACTGAAGTCCTGAGGCGACCCTTACGCAATATTGGCCTGCTACTGGGACGGATTATGTTCAAATTGGTAGAGTTAATTGTTCAATAACGCCAATTACAAAAAAAAAGGCGTTGAACATTCTTCAATTGTGTTTCGGATGTGCTCCTTAGATATATATATATCTTTTTATGTGGTGTTCTCGATAATATGATTCGCAGGTCGTACACCGACGCACTAGAAATAGTGAAGAAGCTCCTAAAACTAATTCTGCTCCGACTCCGTGTATGTTTAACAATTGAAAACGAGCGTGTTAGTGAGTAGATACGAATACTTGAAAGGATAAAACATCGAGAACGGGGACGGAAACAGGACTTCTTTCAAGTCTCAACTTTCAACGAGGATTCCTGTTTCCGTCCTCGACGTTTCATCCTTTCAAGTATTCGTACATGTTTAGACAGGGGGTAGTTCGTCAACCGCAGTGGGCGTCTGGCGTCTCGTCTCCGCTGTGGATGATAAATTTAGACAGAGCAACATTACTGCCAGCAGTGGAGTTATTAACCCGCATCGCGGTGTAGTGATTAGGAGAACACGCGCCGGTACGATGACCGTCCGGGTCGAGACGGGCAGGGTTGGGGAATGAACTCTCGAGAAAGCTCAATAGGGCGTTGCATTCAAACGCGTTAACGGCACTCAATCACATCCGGAATGTCATTATGACGCTTTGCGTCGGTCTGTATACCCGCGTTCCGTTCCATCATCAACGGGTTGCTACGTCTGTCCCATGGCCGCATTCCCATGTTTCAATGGAGGTCATCAGGGGCAGCGAGAGAAAGAGAAGAGAGAGAGAGAAAGAGAGAGCTCTCGATTATACGAAATACTTTACAAGGGAATACGGGGCACTTTCCTCGCTTGCGAAAGGCGGAACTATACGGGAAGAAATTGAGGGAGAGGAGGTGACGACATCCCGATCGAATGCCGAATGCCGGCGTCCGGCGTTCGAACGCGTTAAAACAGTGAGTACAGACAAAGGCGACAAAGTTCACCCACTAACTATTCCAGCCAGAGCTCGGGATTCTGACGACCCCGCGCGCTTTCGCCTCCTCCTCTCCCTCAGTTTCTTCCCGTATTAGAGAGACACCAGACCGAAAGGTGGCGGCGACGACTTTAGCGACGAGAACTAGTGCGCCCTGATTAGGGAGTGTTTCCAACAGCTCCCGATCAGGGCCGCGTTTGCGATACGGACAGCGAGGAGGTGTTGAACGTCCGTAAGCGTCTCCGCCTTTCCGAGCCGCTTTCCTCATGACCACGTGACAACGCAACGCACGCGCACGTTGCGGCGAGCAATCGGCGCGGCAGGCGTCGGCCATCAAACCGCAAACCCTCTCAATGGCTGAGTTGCTCGCCCTCTTAAAAGTTGGCTCTCTATAACGAGAACCTGTCGCGAAAGAAGCCATTCCGTACAAGCGGTATGTCCGGCATGACCAATGAATGACCTGTCGTATATGTTGTCAGGGGACCTAAAACATTCTGAATAATCATACCTCTTTTTTTGCCGAAGGCAAGAGCTCCAAAGTTCCCGAGTTATTGTCAAATTCGTCAGCGCCATCTCTTGGTTCCGTGTCTGGATTTTACACCTGCCGGTTCCAGAGCATTTGTATTCGTGCGGTGACAGGTATTTACCCCTAGTAAAGTATATAATTATACTCCGTTCACCCCGAAGGTGCCTCCATTTCCACCCCTTTTAACTTCTGACCACGCTCTCGGCGCGCGAAAATGGGTAAGAGCGTGGTCACGTCGCCAAGATGGCCGTATGAATGGCCCAACGCGCTCCTACCCTCCACTGCACGGCCGGGTTACGTGTGAACGGAGTATACACTTTTCCAAGAAAGACTCGGACAAGAGATCGTTCTCCAATCACAATCCCTGGTTTTGCGGCTGGTCAGTGGTTTCTCACCGGCATCCATGCCAACAGAAGCTGAGTGGGCTGTGATTTCTCTAGCTGTATATCCTAATATGTAGGCGCGAATTCGGTCACTGATGGTGGCGAAATTAACTAAAAGGCTTTATCCGCCTATTTTCACGGTGTTCTATAACGTTTGACTGCAACAGCCGGCTGTAAGAAAAAGGCTTTAGCCCCCCGCAGGATTTGAACTGACCACCTGTAATTGTGGGCCTATAGACGCTTTACAGCAGCTGTGCATGGGCGCCACCATAACTGACCTTCAGTTTTTGTTCCCTCTTATTCCGTTCGCTTGACTTCATCATTTCCACAGCAGGACAGGTTATTGCCATTTTAAGTGTTACTGTGTCCTTCCCCCCAGCATAGGCCGTTGTGGAGACTCGTCAACGCCCGCTTCAGTGGCTCGGCATCTCGGTAAGACAAGAGAAGGGCGGCTATGGCGGCTCAATCTGGCGCGTGTGTAAAGCGTCTATAGTGCTTTGTCGACTGAGCGAGCTAGGATCAGTGATTGGTAGCCCGGAAAAGCGAACACATTTGCGAGGCATGAAGGCGCGTTTGCGCGCTTTGAGGCCTTTCCTGTCATGCCGCGCCATCTCACGACGTTTGTCAGAAATGGGAGCAAATCTTCGGTAGGCGATGCCGTTCAGACGCCCTTCTCTTCTTCCCTGGAAGACCTATCAGACATTCTGTGCTTACCAGTCTTTGTCAGTTGATCAAGCGTGCATATTTTTATTTCTGCTTTCGAGTTTCATGGCATATATACTTTCTTGAGGTCATTCAGGAAGCCGCATTAGGTTGTCGCGAGACTCGCAGAGTGGCATCATCATCATCAGGAACGTGGCGGCCGGCGGCCTAAGAGAATTTTTTTGGAAAGCTTTATAAGCGTGCCCCTTAAGTGCCACTTGTAGCCAACCCTTCGTTATACCACTATTCCCGTCTTCGACAAACTGCAAGGCGCAGAGGACAGACAATTATGGTAAGGAGATGACACGTACACCATTCTCAGCGACTAGTCGAAGCAGGTACCCATTTTCGAGAACGCGAGTAAACAAATCCCGTTCGTGCGCCTCGTACAATCTCACCTGTATTTCGAGGAAAAGCATCATAGCCAGCTCGTATAAAACAGACACAAAAGCTTGTTATCCGCATCACCGGGTCTTCGATCTCTCTCCCGATGAGACCTCGAGTACATTTCACCTCTTTCCATTTCCCCGATCTGAACTTTCAATCCCTCTCCTTAATCTGTTGACATCGAAAGACGCCAAGTGACTCGAGCCGCGGTCCGATTTAGAGTGGTGAGCCATATGCGTTCATTCATCCATCCACCCAGCGCGCTGCACTGAAATTCGAGTCACGGGCAAACGAAGCTCTGTACTCGCAGGACCCCATTTTAAATACCGCGCCTCTCCCTCTCTCTTCGAAGTGCATTCAGGTGTTCTACGCTATTTCGTCCACGGCTATATGCGATAAATCACAATTGCGGCCTTCGGTGTCCATTGCCAATAAACTCTGCGTAGGCACAACTTGGGCATGTAACTTCAGTGACAAGCCGAAAACAGAATATTAATATCGTTCTCCTAGTGTTTCAGCATTTTAGTTTGCGTGCTTAAAGAGGTCATGAAACGATATCGGGTGTTGGAATGTTCATGCCTTTGCAGAGGTGTAGAGGGCCCTATTCTGGGCCAAATATACTCGCACAGACCGCCACTGATTCAGAAGCTTCTTTGACGCGGTGAAATTGCGAGGATAAAAGGGGACTATTTCTTTCAGTCTTTGCTTCGCAAAGCTTGATGACGTAATTGTTGGATCTAAACCACACGCCTGATGACAGACGCGCGCGGCTCATGGATTAGACGCGAGAACTGCGTGAGTACTCGATTTCGGCTCGTAAGAACCAATGTCTCGGCGGACACTCGGGTATAGTGGTTCGTTCCAACCACTGCGGTGATAAGAATAGCCGAGCTCTAACAATACTTGGAGCTCAGCACGCGTTTTCAATACTTTGCCAGCCGCAGCGCGTGGCTATGGTTAACGATGACGGCATAGGATACGTATTGGCGACGTGCGCGATCGAAAGCGTCGCTGTGGTCGGCCTTCCACGATTGGCCGAACGCTGACTATGACGTCAGAAAAGGATTTATCATCGACGGAAATAAGAGGAATGAAAGAACTTTAATTTTGACGGTGTTGGCAGTGTTCCTTTGAGAGCGCAATGATTTCAAGCTTCCACCATGCTATTTACAAACACCATCGAACTTGTTGTTTGCAAGGCAATGACGTCACAAGGGGGAACCTTAGGAGGGCGCCACCAAAACATGTCGCCGCTAATTAGGCCAAGTGCCCGCTTGTTCAGGCTGCGAGTTGAGGGGATGAACGATGCTTACATTTCTCGCATTTTTTTGGCGACCGCCACTGTCCAGAAAGGAAAAGGAAAGTTTATTCAGTTCTTAACGTTAGAGAGTGATTCTAAGTAGTATTTAGCGAAAGTACAAAAATCGTTTCATGGCTCCTATAAGGCCAGGGGGAAAAATATATATATTATCCGCGTTTACAGTAATACTATATCTAGAGTGTTTGCATACCAGAGATCGGGATAATAAAATTCCAAATTACAAATATGTCCTATTTATTTCGTATTACATATATTTCGTGTACCAACATTACCATGTGAATTCATAGAGTATACTCGCACCATTCAACTATATGACTCATAGATCAAGACTCATCGGTGACTTCCGGTGAAAATCAGAAAGCTTAGACGTGAGCTACGAACATCAAACAATCAGCTGACCTAGAAAGTGACTTACGCCTTGATTCGACGAAGGTTCGAACAAGGCCTGGATTTTTAACGATATGATTCAAAATCGTCGAGCCACGCGCGCTGTGGACTGTCTTTTACAGAATATTTAGTTGCGGAAACTCGCAGCTTTATAAACAATGTATAGCGACCCGGATGAGCATCGTACCGGCGTGCGGTCGTGTATTACTACTGCGCAGTGCACGT